>JADMNL010000028.1:256250000-256850000 GCA_016271365.2 Neoceratodus forsteri | reverse complement strand
GCCAGATCAGACGTCGGCTCCCCTGACGCCAGCTCCGATGCCGGCCCCGGCTCAGACACCGGCCCCTCCGACGCTGGCGGGGGATATTCCCCTTTCATTGGGCCCTCCACCCCACGGGCCTATCACGGTTGATCCGCCCGTGGAGTTCCCGACTGGGCCGTCTGCTCCGGCAGCTCCTCTGGTGCCTGGGTATCCGCCATCCTATCCGACGCCGGTTTTCCCAGGTCCACAGTATCCTGCGCTGCAGTACCGTGCTCCGGTATTCCCGCAGCCGGGTTACAGATACTCTCCTTGATTCCATCCGTGCAACTATCCCCACCTCCTCCTCCCACCCCGGGCCGCTGGTGGATCTCCAGGAGACTCTGGCGAGGACTCCTCAGTCTGCTCCGGAGGATCCTTCCTTGCAGAGTTGCTCAGGAAGATCCAGGAAGTCCATGAGTGGCGTTCCTTAGAGCCAGATCCTCAGCGGGTTAAACTCACCGAACATCTGGACTTGCCCTTACGGCTCCTACTCAGTGCCACCCTGGATCGAGCCTCACGCCCACCTTGTTTCCACTATTTGGAAGCAACCCGTCGGCTTTAGCCCGTTTCCCAGGAAGTCAGACAGGCTATACAGGCTCCGGAGGGTGTAGACTTTTAGACTCTCACCCCGTTGCAGACTCTGTTGTGATTAGCACCGCTCACGGCGGTCAGCACACCCGGAACACTTGAGCTTGTCTCCCCAGATAAGGAATCTAGCCTTCTGGATCAGTATGGAAGGAAGATTTATGCTTCTTCCTGCAGGATTAGGGCCCTAAATTATGTAGCACATATGAGGGATTACCAGAAGGCTGTCCTTACCCAGGCGGAATCTAAGATTGACTCCTTGCCCGACTCCCAAGTCAAGCAGGAGTTAGCCGACCTGGTCCCGTTCTGCTCGTTCGGCCAGTCGTCATATTCTGAGGGGGCGACCCTACGATGCAGTGGACACCGTAGGAGCCAGACTCTGCGTTACGCCGTAAGTCTTCAGCGTCATGCATGGCTCCGTGAGTCAGGTCTGGTCCCGGAGGTGCAGTCAGCAGTTCAAGAAGCACCCTTCAGGGGTTCTGTGCTTTCGGCGGTGATGTCAAGGACATCATCACTGACTTGCAGGAGAGGGGCGGCCTTAATCTGTTGATTCAGTGTACGTCCCCATCCCCACAGCGCCGTCCCTTTCGCACATGCAGCTGGCCTCAAGCGAAACCTCAGGGAAGGCAGGCCACTAAACGTCGGGCCCCCACAGTTGCCAGGCCCCCGCCGCCCAAAAAAGCAACGGGTGCACCAGCTGCAGCGCTGCCTCACACCACCTGACTCCTTCCCTCTCCCGCCGCCTCCGGACACCCCGGAGGAACCGGTAGGAGGAAGGTTCTCCCTCCACCTTCCGGGCTGGGAGAGGATAACATGGGATTCATGGGTGCTTCAGATTATAGCAGAGGGGCACTCCATAGAGTTTCTGCAGAAACCTCCACGTCACCCCCCTCTGAACTCCTCTTACTCAAGGGACCATCTTCCTTTGGTCAGGGAAGAAATCTCTGCTCTCCTTGCGAAACAGGCTATAGAGCCCGTCCCCCCTCACCTCCACGGGACGGTTACTATTCCCATTTCTTCCTTGTACCAAAGAAGACTGGAGATCTCAGACCCATTCTCGATCTCAGCTCCCTGAACCTATATGTGGAATACAAGAGGTTCAGGATGTTTCCTTCAAACCTCTTGCCCTGCTTGGCCGGCCAATGGCTTTGTGCACTGGATATGCAGGATCGTACCTGCACATCCCCATTCGCCCTTCCGCACGCGAAAGTACCTCAGTTTGCGTTCCAGGGACCACTACCACCATTCAGGCGCCCCATTTGGTCTTTCTTCTCCCTGAGTCTTTACCAAATGCCTGGTGGTGGTAGCGGCCCACCTGCATACTCTGGGAGTTCAGGTTTTTCCCTACCTGGACGACTGGCTCCTGGTGGCCCCATCCAGGGAGGAACTCCTGCATTTTCTCTCTCTCACCCAGCAGGTTTTCACTGGCCTGGGTATCACCATCAACCATGCCAAGTCTCACCTGGATCCTTCACAGAGGCTCCAGTTCATCAGGGCAATCCTCGACCCGACAATGTGCAAGGCCTTCCTGCCTCCAGACAGGGGGGCCTCCCTCCAGTCCCAGATTTCCCTCCTATCGGAACACAGGAGGGTTCCGGCGAGGTCGGTGCTCCGTCTACTGGGGCTGATGGCGGCGGCCATCCAGCCGGTTCACGCAGCACTCCACATGAGAATCTCTCGTGGACTCTCCGATCTTATTGGGATCAGCGGATGAACTTCCTAGATCATCTGGTTCTGATCTCCTCGCCGATGGTAAGAGATTTGCAATGGTGGATGGTTTGAGAGAACCTATTCGAGGGTCCCTTTTACATCCTCCTCCGATCAGTCTCTGACCACGGACGCTTCAGGCGAGGTTGGGGAGCCCATTTGGGTCCTCACTGAACCCAGGGCCTATGGTCAAGTTGGATTAGTTCTCCACATCAACATGCTCGAGCTCGAGCAGTGCTGTATGCTCTCCAGGCCCTTCAATACATCCTTCCCGGTCACCTAGCTGTCCAGTCGGACAACATGTGCGTGGTGTGGTGCATCAACAAGCAGGGAGGGACGCGGTCCTACCCGCTGTGCAGGGAAGCGATGAGGGTTTGGGAATGGGCAACTCTTCACAACCTTCACCTCACGGCGATCTATGTTCCGGGAGTCGACAATGTCTTGGCAGACAGGCTGTCGCTCGTCTGCTCTACCACACGAGTGGGAATTGGACGAAAAAGTTCTAAAAAGCATCTTCCAGTTTTGGGAGACTCCTCAGATAGACCTGTTCGCCTCCTCCCAAAACGCAAAGCTTCCAATCTTTTGCTCGCTCGCTCCAGAGCGAGGTGCTTTCTGGAGCGATGCTCTTTCTCTAAGCTGGAAGGACAGATTCGTCTGTGCTTTTCCCCCAGTTTCTCTGGTCCCTCGTGTGCTGCAGAAGCTTGCTTTGGAAGGAGCGAGAATGATTCTGATCATTCCTTTCTGGTCCAGGCAAATTTGGTTCTCTTCTACAGCAATACTCAGAGGTCCTCCTCTTCCTCTTCCTTTATCTCCAGGATTGCTGACCCAGGATCAGGGGACCCTGGTCCATCCGGGACTCAAGTCCTTCAGCTTCATGCATGGCTCCTGCAGACCTAGCTCAATCTCGTTTGGCTTTTCTCCTAAGGTGGCGAGATTCTGGTGGAGGCTAGAAAACCCTCCACTAGGTCCACCTACGCCATGAAATGGAAAAGATTTTCCATCTGGGCTGTGTCCAGGGACGTGGAGCCCTTTTCCTGTCCTGTGACCATTCTACTTGAGTACATGCGTCATCTTTTCGACCTGGGTCTCAGTCACTCATCTTTGAAAGTCCATATGGCGGCTATTTCAGCCTACCATGTCCCTTTCATTGATGAGGCATTTGCCCAGCTGGAGGTATCCAAAACTTTTCTCAGAGGGGGTCCTTCATCTCAGGCCCCCTGTCCGGACTCCAGCTTCCCCTTGGGACTTAAACTTTGTCGTCGAGAAACTTACCCTTCCCCCTTTGAGCCTGCAGCTTCCATGAACTTGAAGTTTTATTGTGGGGCAGCCCTTCTTGGTGGCCATTACTTCTGCTCACAGAATTTCGGAGCTCAGGCCTGATGTGCAAAATCCTTATCTGATTTTTCACAAAGAGCGAGTAGCTCTTCGCACGAATCCTAAGTTTCTCTCGAAGGTGGTAGCGGAATCTACCTTAAATCAGTCTATTGAATTACCTGCCTTCTTCACGCAGTACTCCAATCGAGGAGAATACCTGCTCCATACCATGGATGTTCACAGGATTCTGAGATACTACACCGATAGGACGAAGGATCTCAGAAAGACTGATCAGTTGTTCGTCTCTTTTGCTCACAAAAGAGAAGGCAATGCTGTCTCTAAGCAATGCCTATCAAAATGGTTGGCCCATTGCATCACTTTCTGTTATGACAAGTACAAGAAGACCCTACTAGGTCAAGTCAGAGGTCACTCCACTCATGGAATAGCAGCCTCTGCGGCTTGTTTCAAGAACGTGTCTCCGGCAGACATCTGTGCTGCAGCCACTTGGACTTCCGTCCATACCTTTACTAAACATTACAGTTTGGACATTGCCTCTCGCCGTAGAGCAGGCTTCGGGTTAGCTGTCTTGCAAGGCCTTCTTTCTTGAGGCTTGCAAGGTTTTCCTTGCTACTTCTTGGAGTAGTACCTCCTCCCGGTGCCTTTTTTTTTTGTTCCAGACTGCTTGGGATTCTGTCCTATATGTAATTACCTACTGCAAGAGCCCTCTCAAAGTAAGATAGTACAGTTACGTAAGAACTTACCGTAACAGTAGATCTTCGAGAGAGGCTCTTGCAGTAGTTAATACCTGCCTGCCCTCCATCCCCCTAGGCTTTTTCAGTTCCTTTTCCATCGAGGGAAATATCTGCTTCTCTCTCTTCCAGGCCTGTGGCGGGAAAGAACTGGAAGGTGGGCGTCCGGGACCACCCCTTTATACCGACGTCGTATGGCCTTGGTCACCGCAACGATCGGTCCCGCCGAGGACTACTAGCTAGAAGTTTTTCCGTGGGGTCCTGCCGCCGGCCGGCGTCGGTCCTATATGTAATTACCTACTGCAAGAGCCTCTCTTGAAGATCTACTGTTTCGGTAAGTTCTTGCGTAACTACTTTCTCAACCTCATTGCACTGCGGCATCGGAGACTCCAGTGGATGGGTCTGATGGACGGCGGAGTCCTGAGCTGTCATCTGCGAACCCTCCATGGTCTGCTTTTCCTGAGCAACAGATGCCCCGGTGGTGAGGCAGCAGCTTATAGACGCTGTCTACACCAGTAGTCACCTCGATGTTACCCTGCGGCATCGCCCATGCTGTTATCACCTTTTGCAGTGATGGCACGACTGATGGCACTGGGAACAATACGGGTCAGTCCAGTGTCAAGCTTCGAGAGAGTGAGGTGCTGACAACGATGTCTCAGATGTCATCCCAGACTCGGTATCGCGCGCGACGACAAGGAGGGTGGTGGCTGTGATGCGGTGGCGTCGATGGTGCTGATCCGGGTCTGGTTCCAAGTGATGTGCTGACAGTGCTCTTGTCTCTGAAGTCATCCTGACTCTGGTGTCCATGACACCAAGGAGGTGATAGCTCTGAACACAGCATCAAAGTCTGCACCGAGCAAGGTGTGGAGGTGGTGCTGTCCTGGTGATCTGGGATTACCCTATCATCGATGCTTTCAATGATCCTGAGCCTTTTGTCGGAGCGGCACTAACTCTGGGTCAGATGGTGGCCTGGATGTGGCTTTCTCCACAGCCGTCGGATGTCACCGTGAGGACCGGGTCACCCTGTGGGACCTTTACTGCTCCACTTTCGTCACCTGAGTGTCTCCCCCACCCCACCCACCCCAATGGGCACTGATTTGGTACCTCCTCAAATGTAGGAGGACACCCTTCGGGAGCTAATTTGCTGGGCCCCCTTGAATGTGGCCCATACGTGGTCAGCAGCTGATGCTGATGCCCTAGAGGCCAGGAGTTTCAACCTCTTGTAGCAGGGCCTTGCCACTTACTAGAGATGATGCCCTCGTTCATCTGCCCCGAGAGGCTATTAATGTGGGAGCAACACCGGGATTTTGTTGGCAGAGAGCTGGGATAGGGAGTCTGACATACCCAGTACAGACCCTTTTCCCCATCACCGACATCTGAAGTTGGTGCCTCTCTTTCATCAGTGTCCTCCTTAGAGGACAGTGAATAATCTGCCAACTTTCCTTCAGCTGCTGAGTTCACTTTGTACCAGCGTTTCTTGGTGGAGATGGCTCCAGGCGCTCAACCAATATGGTTTTGCATGCCGCATTCTGTCAGTCCTGCCATTGGGACTCCTCTGAGTTCCTAGTCTCGACACTTCTGTCATTCCTTCATAGTCTCGAGCCTTTGAGGTGGCATCCACGGCTGTTTAGAGGTGTCCCTTCTCCAACCCAGCCATCCCCAGGGACGACCTCTCACAGTATTGCACACCCATAGGGTCTGCTGGTGATATACCTCGCCCATCCTTGGGACTTGAAATATTGAAGACCCCGTCTGGGCCACGGTGCTCCACACATGCCCATCCTCTAGAGGTAGGTTCCACACAGACAGATGCTGCGTGGAGGAAGGCTGTTTCCTCTGCACATGCCCTAGCTTGCATTTCTGCACATCAGGCATATGGTAACCTATAACCATAGCCTATGGTTGCCGCTAAGCATGTTCTTGGCTACACTGCCACAGAGCGGCGACAGTCAGGCCTATTGACCTCTCTCGCCCAGGGCCTGGGTAGCTGCTCATCATTTGAGGGCATATTACTATGTCAAGGAAGTGGCCTCCAGGTTGACAGGAACTGCAGTCTGCATCAGGAAGATGGCATGGCTTCACCTCTCCCAACTGGCACCTTTGACCCGTTGTAAGGTGCTCATCTTGTATTTCCATGGGAACCCTCCTGCTTCTGTGCCACAGGAGCCCCCACCTGGCCCTGCCAGTCTCAGGTCTTGCCAGACATATGAGTAGCCCCTGCCCCCAGTGTTCTCCCCCAGACAGAAGACTGTGGTTATCCTTTACCCTTGGGGTGAGCCAGCTTCTCCGTCGGACAGAAGGAAAAGCTTGGTACCGAGACCCATAAGTAGATATCGGTGGTGAAGTTCGATTCTTGGAAGATGTGAAAGTTACGTACTTCGAGTAACTGTTGATCTTTCCAAATATCTTCTCAGTTGAGTACCACACCTGCCCACCATCCCCTGCTCTAGCAGAGCTAGAGTCTCTGGGCAGTTCAGCCTGACAGTGATGGCCGACACAGCTTAGTGCCATGGCATCTCCCTAGCTGTACATCCTATGGAGCAGTTACAAATAAAAAAATAAAAAGTGGAATCCATTCTTGGGTTCCCAAACCCAGTGAAAAACTGCTTCAAAACTGGGGTGAAGGTTCCCTTTCAGGGCCCTTATACCAACCCCCAGAAAAGAGAAGGCACCCTCCCTTTCTTGCTTGTCCTTCTCCCTGCCCGGGGTATACCCCCTTCTTGGGGTATATCCATAGTAGTTTCTAAATGCAGTTGGTGCCTCTGGGCACTAGCCTATCTAACTCCACTTAGTAGCAGGGGGTTCAGCCCACTACCCTTAGTGGTGCCTGTGGAGATGAACACATCTCAGCTCCTTTGGGCGATTCAGCCTTGCAGCTCTACATTTTTCTGAGATACCTTTTCCTTTTTTCCCCAGATGGGAAGAAGAGACCTATTTTAACTGACTATTCAGTCAGTCTTCTAGTAGCATGAGGTTTGGTTTTTCCCAGGAGTCCTGTTTGGCCCATTGTGTCACCTGAGTTACAAGGAGGTCCCAGTTCTGGGCATTCCCCTTATATTTTTTCTGCCAGAAGCACATGGCTTCAGGGCTGCTGTGTTTAAGATCACTCTCCTCCTCCTCCTGTCCTCCAGCTAATGTTGTTACTCTGTTTCCATACTCAACTACCCCTTTGTGCCACCTAGTGTGTCTTTTTTTCTCGGTTCAGAGGTTGGTAGTAGGAATTTATCTTATCTACATGTCCTCTATGCTTTCCCTATCTTTTTAGAATAGGGAAATTACTTTTTCTCTCCTGGTGAACAAAACTGAGGTTGATGAGGGACCCAGCAACAGTTATTGGCTGGCACACACCACCACTTGAAGGGTGAACAGCCTCAATGCCCAGTAGCTGTAGCCAGGCACCTGGCCAAAAGCTTTGCTCCCATGGGTTCCCATTGCCTGCTGCCCAGACCCATCAGTGGTAATCGCTGGTGAAGGTATTTTGGAAGATTAACAGTTACGGTAAGTATGTAACTTTCATTTAAGAAGCTGCACGTAGGCAGGCTGGCTAATGTGCTATGACTTTGTTAGTCACATTTTAGTAGCTCCGTTTCACAGCAGTCTTTGTCCGATTGGCTTTCCCCAGCTGGCACTGAGAGCAGGTAACGAGAAGGAAGAAGGAGAAACTGCCGACACTGTGGGTTGCTGCTCGCTGCGTGTTGAACACATTAAGCTGTACCCGGAGATAGACGGACAGGAATACGTTGTTGAGTTTGACTTTCTTGGTAAAGACTCCATCCGATATTACAACAAAGTCCCTGTGGAGAAGCGGGTAAGGGCTTTTTAATTTTCTTGTTTGCTTCCAATAAGCACCTGGTGGGGGGGGGGGGCACAAAATGTCTGTTACACCAGGGCAGAAGTGCAGTTGTGCTCGTTTCTGGTTGTTGGATATGCCTCTTTTTTTTTTTTTACTACTTTGCATTGGAGTTTGAAGATGCAACACGGGTAAAATGTGTAAGTGGGGTTTTTCAGGTAACAGTTGGCACAAAGGTTGAGGCAAGTAACTTGTCGCTAATGCTGCCAGACTTCAACATTCAGTGCCAGCCTTCTTGCAGTAAAGATTGTGATTTTGACAGCTTGTTCATCTCTTCCTCATCCCACAGTATTGCTTTCTGAAGAGTAAATCTGATTTATAAAAATGACAGCCTTGCCCACCTCATGGAACAGTGAATTTCTGACTACCAAGATTCAGTTCATTATCCAGACTTCGCATTTCGCGCTAAGCTTGCTCAGTTGCTGAAACAAGTCTTCAAGCTTGACTCTTCCCAACACCCGTGGATCACGTACTGCATTGATATCTGTTACAGGCTGGTTGGGGATTAAAGGCTCACTCCACCACACATACTGCTGCGTCTGTTGCTTCTGCCAGGTACAGTACATCTGTCGAGTACACGTTCATATTCTGGAATAGCAACAACATGCTCTGATGGTGTGACGCTTTGTTTGGACCTCAGTCCTCCAGTCTCTAATTGCCCAGTTTCGGGGGCATGCCTTGCCCCTTCCTCCTGAAGATTAGTAGGAGTCTGCCTAAGCGTGGATAGTGAACTGTGAATCTAGGTTTACAGAAATGGAGGTTACTTACCAGTTACCATAGGTCTTCGAGGATATCACCTCCATAAGTCCACATCTTTGGAACTATAACTGCCGGGCACTAGGACCACATGGACACTTTTTGCTAGCTGGAAGCTGCCCACGACAAGCCTACATAAACGTGGGTGGTCCCATCACTCTTCAGTTCTTTTCCCACCTTATCAGCCTCTTCGGGCTTGCTGTAGGAAACTTCATCAGCTAGCCTTTGTCTTTTCTTATTTTCCTTATTTAAAAAGTTTATATCGTCTCTGCATGCTGCCGAAGACGAAAGACCCTTTGCTTTGGTACTGAGTGCAGAGGTCAGTCTTGTATGTAAGATTCACACGCATCTTGCGCGTTCTGTTTGGGCCTCTCTCACAGTGTTCGAACCTGTGAGATCTGTCAGTTTTAATCAGGCTACAAGACAACACTGCAAGAAAGCTTTAGTAAACTTATCTTTAAAACCTTAAAATCCATGGAGAAGGATCAAGGCCCCAAATCAGTGCTGACGTCTCCATCGGCAGGCAAATAGCCACTGAAACCGAAGGACTGGAACAAAGAGTAGTCATTGTCATGTCATGGCATGGGTCAGGAAGCATAGGAAGACCAGGAGCAGTTGTAAAATTTGCAATAACTTTTTTCTAGGGCGTGAATATGTTGTTCATCCACACTCTTTGGCATGTCCCTTTCACTTTAAGATCAGCTGGAAGTCTTCAAACTGGCTCCTCTGCTCTGCCCCTGATGCCATATCTTCCTTTCTGCTGGAAAAGTCAGGTTGCCTCCCTGGTGCTCATGCATTTTGTAGGCCCTGGCTCTAAATCCTTTAGTTATTCAAAAATTTGTCTCATTCACGTTAGTGACCATGAGTTTAAAGCTTCAATTATGGAAGACAAGTCTTCCCCAGATTTACGTCAGTGCCTTGCGGCCAGAAAATGTTGCACCGATCCCCATACCTGTGAGTTTACTGCTTGGTGTCTACCATGACACCTCGAAATGCGATGTGTGTCTTGCCTTTCATCCTGACTTCCTCGACGACTGTCTCGCACTCCTGAAGCTGGGGAGGCCGGAGAAACAAAACCCTCTGGTGAAATCCAAGGAGGCTCGGTGGTCAGTTTCTGCGGCTGCGGGATCCGCCAAGCAATTGGAACGCATGCAGGCATTCGAGGAGGAAGCGGCTCGCGCTGCAGAGACCTCTTGGAGCATCTTCGTTCTGCTCAACCTGGGCTCCACCTTCTCGGGTTCCTTCTGAGAGTTGTGCCAGTCTCTCCCAACCAAGGGAGAGGCGCCTGCGGGCATGCACTCCTCTCGATCCTGTAACCGGAGAAGGATCTGGGATAGTCTTCGTCTCGGCGGAGCGTTCTTAGGGCGGAGAGATCTCGATCCCAGGAACATCGCGATCAGCGACCGGTCGAGATTGCTTCCTCGGCTGCTGGCTTTTCGGCTTTGCTGTCTGGTCAGTCGACCGAATTGTCGATCGACTATGTAGAGATCGGCATCGACCTGATCGCTCTCTTGTTGCCGACTCCGGTCAACGATTCTCTCGATAGAACTCCTGATTTGGTCTTCTCAGATGACGAGACCCAACCTGCTGGGACCCCCATCGAGGAAGTGTTCCCTGACCACGGGAAATCCCCAGTCCTGCCGGTGTCTCCTGAGTGACCGAGTTGGCTTGTCTGATCTCGATCGGTCTCGGACCCCCTCAACCCGAAGGTAGAGGAAGAGCCATAAGCTCTAAAAAGGAACGCGCGCCATCAGTCATCCTCAGATGAGGAGGCTCCGGCGGAAACTCCGTTGGCGCTACAAGGACCTCATGTGGCGACAGCTTATTTTAACGAACACGAGCATACTCCAGCTTCCACCAGCCATTACCTGGCTTTCGCCCTAGGCAGAAGCAGACTCCTTGAACGATTTAAGTCTGTTCCCAAGCCGCCGGAGCCAGTGTAACCTCAGTTCAGCTTAAAGCGGTCTCTCCACGATCGTGGTGGAACCACCGCCAAACAGCCTGTGAGAGGGCTCCTTCCAAGGAAGGTAGGCGGGACACGGGCTTCCCGGCATTTGTCTGTCACGGTCACCGGACTGCCTCAGCGAGTCAAAGGTGACCTGGGCAGTCGGCAGATCTTACTTAGAAACAGCTGTTGCAGCAGGTTACACCATTGGGACTGAACGCAGGCGCCAGGACCCAATGGAAAAATTCTAGCTAGCAGTATCCAGCGGGTGTAACCTGCTGCAAGAGCTGTTCTTGAAGATCTGCTGTTCCGTAAGTTCTTACGTAACTGTACTTTATATCCGGATTCGGATGTCACCGGCTTGCATTCTCATTCAGGCGATGATGAGTCCGCCGTTGGCTTAGAGACTGAGGAAGGTCCCTCGTCTTTTCAGGGCATTCTTTGCCTCATCTCTGAGGCCACAGGAATGCCCCTGGAGCCAATCCAGAAGAAGGCAGAGTACCCTCTTACAAACATTCTTAAGAGAGGGGATACCCCGACGGAGGCCTTTCCTGTGGCCGAGGCTATTGTTGGCCCGACCCTAGAAGTCTGGCAGCACCCTGCCTCTCGTCCAGCTCCGTCTGCCCGCATGGCTTGCAAGTATGCAGTGTCCATGGGGTCCGTTGCGGGGTTCACAGAGCACCCTTTGGCCGAGAGCCTGGTAACAGCCTCTGTGTTCAAGTGTACTGGCAGTTCTGCTGACACTGACCGACCAACCTGATAGAGTCCAAACTTTTGGACCATTCAACAAGGAAGTCTGTCGTTTCCTCCTTGGGCTTTCGTCAGGCAAGTTCGACCATCGTCCTTGGCACACTTCTCTAACGCCCTTCTAGGGTCTCTGGATGAATACTCCCACATCTCCCGTGGACATGCAGACCACGGTCAAACGGAATCCATGTTAGGGCCAAGCTGTTGCCAAACAGCAGCTTCAACGGCCCTGGACATTGGGGATTCTTGTGCCCGTTCGATGACTGCCGCGGTTGTCTCTCATCGCGGGGCTTGGCTGAGGCTCTCCTCCTTCCGGCGGATACCCAGCACAAACTGGCTGGCGTGCCCTTCCTAGGGACTGACCTGTTTGGCCGGGGAATGGCAGGTCACCTTCAGCGCATTGAGCAGTCCAGTGCCACCATGGGCGCTACTTCTGCCAAGGTTCTTTGGGCAGGAACCAGCTGAAGAAGCCTTTTCGGCATTCTTCCCCTGCGACTCAGCAGTCCTCCTTTCAAGGTGGACAGCGGCACCAGCAGCAGGCTCAACCTTGACGCCTCAGGCTCATAAAGGAGGCTGAGGTTCAGGTCCTGGAGCCGCCTCCAGTCCTGCTCAGTGACTGGGCGGGGGCTGTCAACCCCTCTCCTGTCACCTCGGCTGTGGCTCCTCCCATGAGTGGCCTGCTCCGCCACTTCCTTTCTGCCTGGTCCGCTGTCACTTCAGACAGATGTGTTCTCGAAGTGGTGGTCAGGGACTGCTTCTAAATTCGAGCAGTACCCTCCAAGCAGAGCCTCGCCCCTTGGGAGGAAAGAGTATCTGCTCAGACTCCGGCTCTCCAGATGACATCGTTCAGCTCCTCCTCAAAGGCAGTAGCTCAGTGGCGGATCCTCCAGCAGACCCAGGCTTTGTCTTCAGGTACTTTCTGGTGCCCAAGCAGATGGGCGGCTGGTGTCCCTTTCTAGATCTGCATGACCTGAATCAAAATCTCAGGTCACGCACCTTTCAGATGGTCACTCTGTCCCAGATCATACCATCCTTGGGAAGCGTGGTTCTGTTCACTGGATCTGCAGGGACAGCGTTCTTTCATGTCCCAGTCCGTCTGTCCCATCAGCGGTTCTTCCACTTCAGGGTCGAAGGGACCCTGTACGAGTTCAGAGCCTTGCCATTAGGCCGGTCATCGGCCCCGCAGGTCTTCACCAAATACATTGCAGTGGTGGCGGCCCATCTCGGGGTGGGGGGGTCAGGATTTATCCTTACCTCGACGATTGACTCCTTGCAGGTTCCACCCAACAGGAGGTGGAGAGGTCCAGGGACCTGGCTTTCCAGACCTGCTCCCAGCTCGGCCTCCTGATCGAGGCCAAGTTGGAACTCGTGTCTTCTCAGGTGATGGGCTTCATCGGGGCAGAGCTCAACTCTCATCAAGCCAGAGATCTGCTTCCAGCAGACAATGGCGGAGGTTCTTTCCTCATTTGCCCAATCATTTCTGGTTGGGCAGTTGAACTCTGCCCGGGACTTTCTGCACCTCAGTGGTCTGTTGGGCCCGGCTGCACATGAGCCCCTTCCAGTGGGAGCTGGCCGCCCAGTGGACTCAGCACCACGGTAATTTTGACCAGCTGATCACTGTAACCCAGAGGATGTAGGACGCTCTCCAGTGGTGGACCGCCCCAGACCGGTTGCTGGAAGGGAGTTTGTCTGCCCCAAGCAGGCCAGTGCGTCCTAGCAACTGATGCCTCTCTTATGTGCTGGGGGCCACTTGGGGACAAAGGGCTCTGAACCCTGAGGAGTCCCGATGTCGCATCAACCTATTGGAGCTCAGAGCAGTCAGACTGGCATTGTCTGCTTTCGCTCCTCAGCTCCAGGGTCAAGTGGTTGAAGTCCAGACGGACAATACCATGACCATGTACTACCTCAAAAACAGGGCGGCATGCACTCCTGTCTGCTGTGCACGGAGGCGCTCTGCATCTGGACCCTCGTGAGCGAATTAGTCAGTCAGTTCTCCTAGTCATCCATGTGGCAGGAGTCTCAGATGCTTAGGCCAAACATCCCACAAGTGGTCTCTCAATCCAGAGGTAGCTTACAACCTGTTCTCCCACTGGGGCAAACCAATGGTGAACCTGTTTGCCTCCTGGGAAAACACCAAGCTGAGGCTGTTTCATGCCCCCCCGCAGGGTTCTCTGCAGGGGGATGCCTTCTCAAGGCCGTGGACCCCAGGCCTCCTCTACGCTTCCCCCCATTTCCCTTGATCCACAAGGTGCTCCTCAAGGTGAGGAGGGATAAGGCGAAGGTGATCCTGGTAGCCCCAGACTGGCCACGTCAGTACTGGTATCCAGATCTCCTCAGCCTCAGTTGTAGGCCCCCGGCGGCTTCCAGCATGCCCGGACCTGATATCACTCAATCAGGGAAGGTATTCCATCCAGACCTTCAGTCCCTGCACCTCACAGCCTGGTACCTGGCGACTAGATTTCCAGGCTTTGGGTCATTCGAAGATGTCTACACCATGGTGAGGCATCCAGAAAGAATCTACCAGAAATGTTTTGCCTTCAAATGGAAAGGTTTTCCATTTGGTGTCGAGCAAGGGCCTAGACCCTTTGTCCTGTCCGTGGCTAGCATTCTCTACTATCTTTGGTCTCTCTCCAAGGGGTCTATAGTCATCGACCCATAGGGTGCACCTAGGAGCCATCTCTGCTTACTGGGCCAGGACGGTCAGCCGACAGCGCAGGAGACTGTGGTCAGGCGCTTTGTCAAAGCGTGGATCTTATCCCCTCCGCGTGAACCTTCACCTCCGTGGGATTTACTGCTGGTCTGGCAAAGGTCATGGGCAAGCTATTCAAACCAGTGCACAAGTGAGTTGTCACACTTGTCATGGAAGACAGCCTTCCTGGTGGCTCACATCTGCTAGAAGGAGAGGGAGCTCCAGGCGGACTCTCCTTATCTGGTCTTCCACAGGGACATGGTTGTTCTTGTGCCCCCAAATTCCTTCTAAAGGTGGTGTCAGATTTTCACCTCAACAGGTGTTAACCCTGTCTATACTACCCTAATTACACCTCGGAGGCAGTACAGTCTCCATACTTTGGACCTGAGATTTGCTCTCTCCTATTACAAGGAGAGGACAGCAGAAATTCGGGGAGGGGTTTGCCAGCTGTTTGTCACCTACGCTGAAGCCGCTTCTGGCAGACCTGCAGCAAAGCGGACTATTGCAAGATGGATTACATCATGCATAGGTCTGTACTACGAGTTGGTGGGCAAGGAGCCTCCCAGAGAAAGAAGAGCTCATTCTACTTGCCATACTGCTGCATCGGGGGTTGCTTCCAGGGACATCCCTGTCCAGGAAATCTGTCGGGCTGCTACCTGGAAGTCCGCAAACAGCTTCATCACCCACTACCACATCGACCTTGAGTCATGCGGGGATGCTGGTTTTGGGGCCTCAGTTCTCAGATCTCTGTTCCCTAAGTAGGGGGTGTGCGCCTTGCCTCCCTCCTCCCAGAGAACTGCTAGAGTCTGCTAAACAGTGTTTATGAACAACATATCCAGCTCCTAGAAAACAGGTTACTCACCTGTGACAGTAGTTCTAGGAGTGGTATGTATTATTCATCTGAACCCTCCGACCTCTGGCTGCAGACACACCACCTGGCTTCCAGCGGGCTAAGATCTGATGTCATGGGGCGGGCCGAGATATACACCACCCAGGTGGGTGGGAGGAGCCAGCTTGAAGACTTCCGGCTGATCTTAAAATGGAAGGGGACATGCCAAAGAGTGTGGATGAACAACATATACCACTCCTAGAACTTTTGTTACAGGTGAGTAACCTGTTTTTATTACCAATGACAAATAAATTGTTCAGCAGAACTATGTACAAAGGCAGTATAAATGGAGAAAACTGAGTTCTTCATCTGAGGGTTTCTTTTCAATTCTGAATCTCTCTGTTTCTCACTCTAGCAAAGGCATTGCTGCCCTACTCATTCCAGTATGGTTGTGCACCACTTTATACTGGGTTTGGGAGGGAAGACGCTGTGTTACTGGATTTGGTTGCCCTTCTTACGCGGACTACCCGGGCTCTCTTATGCCTTAAGTGCATAGGTTTTGTTAAGTTTTGCTCTGCCTGCTAGGTAAAAAGGTACCGAGGTGGATGGGGCTTGCGCCAAGTTAAACAGGTGACTGCATGCTGACTCAAGATGCGAATGTGTGCTGCTTGGCATGGCACCAGCCAGCGAAGTGCTGGGTCCTAGCACCTCTGGCTAGGACCCATTATTGTGACTCAAGTCATGCTGAGCTTCCTAGAAGATCAGTAATTACTGAGAGTACTTAATTCATGCTAGCACTATTCAGGTTGCGTCCACATGACCTCCTCCGGCAAAACTTGCTTGAATCCTTGTCTACATTATCCGGATCTGACAGCAAGCGGGGTAGAGACGAGGGAGGATGACACCACGGGTTGTGGGAGGAGTCTAGCTTGAAAATGGTTCCAGTGACTGAGCAAGTTCAGCAGTAAGTGCTTGTGGATGTGAACTGTGAATACAGTACTAGTAGCAGAACTATAGTTCCAGGTATGTGATTTCTACACGAGATACTAACCCCAGTAATGCTTAGGTATTCATAACTTTCTGCAGTAAGCCTTCTAGGTAGGACTGCTCGGAGAGAATAGAACACATGCAAATGATGGAATTTGTTGCACACGAGAACTTTTCAAACACTGCCTCTTAACTGCCAGTGTTCTAAACCTCCTCAGATTTTCTCTCCCTACTGAAAGTCTGGTTTCACCGGAGTACTGTTCATCTGACTTACTCCTGCGTGAAGAAAACTTCAGATATCTACATATAAGTATATTTTGTTTTCATTTGCTGCCTCTTACTGTTTTTTGTTAAAGAAATCTTAGTTCTAGGGACATGGATATGTTGTTCATCCACACTCATTGGCAGTATCCTTGCCGCTTTAAATCTTGCGGAAGGTCTTCAGCTTGCTCCTCCACCCACCGGGTGGTATAACTCTGACTCCGCCCCATGACCCCAGATCTTCCTTACCTTGGAAGCTCCAGGTTCCCTCATAGCGCCTGCGTTTGTGACTAGTTCCTATTTCTCCGTTTGCAGTTTAAAAGTAGAATTTTGCAAAAGACTTCAGTCTTCTATCCCTCATGACTCGCGATGGACAAATCGACTCTGATTGGAGATGCCCATGCGGGCAGAAGATGTCTCGGACGGATCCACACTCCCACTGTGTCTGCTTAGGCCTTGAGCACGCACCCGCAGGCTTGCGACCTGTGCTCATCTTTCTCGGCCTCGTCCTCGAAGCCGTGCTGCCCGATTGCAACTGAGGCCGTCGAGAAGCGTTCCCTCGGTGAAGTCCAGAGGCCGGTTGGCGGTGTCGGCGGCGGGCTTTCGCGGATCAACTCGAGCGGATGGTAAGCCCTCGAAGAGGGAAGTGCGCGGGCGTATCTTCCTCGGCCGCGGCATTTATCCCGCTCTCTCTGGGTTCTTCCTACGGCTTTTTTAAGGAGCTTTGTCTCGTCCCTCTCCACTAAAGGAGAAGGGCCTGCGTCTGCTGGACCTTATTCCGGTCCAAAAGAGGGACAGGGAGTCCTCTGTCGACGCCTTTGGGAGCGGAAGGTCCTCTCTCGGGCCGTCGACCACCGGCTTCGTCGCATCGTCAGGCTTCAGCCACTGGCCTCACGGTGTCCCCGTCAGGTCAGTTGAACGAGACTCCCACCGATGAAGTCGGAGATTTTCTCGACCATTGGACGGCTGTCGCCTTTAGCAGCCGAGATTCCCCTCTCCCGGTTCCCCGGGAGGAGTTGAGGATCCGATGGGCTCGCCTGTGCCTCCGGTTCCGGGCCCTCGGATGGACCATCCGATCCGAAGGAGTGCCGGTTCCGGCCGACACCTCGCACCCGGCCTCGAAATTCCGGGACTCGGTCTCGGTCGGACCTCTTCGCGGTCCAGCCGATCCCACCCGTCGCCGGCGGTCTCAGTCTCGGCACCGCGGTAAAAGCCAGCGTCGCGCCGTCCTCCTCCTCGGATGAGGGAGGCTTGGCGTAAATTACGTCGACGGCACGAGACCTTATGTTGCAACAGTTCTGTCGGAAGCCGACTCACGCCTTCCCCGCCATTAAGTGGCTGTCACCGAGCGGCCGACACAACCCCTCGACTTATCCGAGGCCTATACAGGCGGTTGTGCGGCCAAACCAACTGCTCACCCGATTCCGGTGGAACCCTCCGCCTCCACAGCCACCACTGGGGCTCCGACCAAGGACTCTCGGTCGGCCAAGGGTTCACCCCCACGGCTGTCAGTTACCCTCACCCGACTCGCACCTCGGTGAAGGTACTCAGGCCAGAGGCAGCTCTTCTGAGGACTCTTCCTAGTCCGAAGATGATTCCTCCCTTTTTCCAAGCGACTGGACTTGGAGTCTTCAGGAGGTCAGTCAATGGACGATAGCCCGCCGCCTCCTAGGACTGCTCGCCTCAATCTCGGAGTCTCACCGGGATGGAGCTCAACCCAAGTCCAAACGGGCCAGGTATCCCCTCACTGGAGATTCTGGACCTAGGGATTCTCCGAACGAGGCCTTTCGGTGGCCGAGGCCATAGTGGGTCCGGCACTGGAGCTTTGGCAGCGCCTGCTTCCTGCTCCTGCGCCCGGCCAGGATGGCCAGGAAGTCATGTCCCTCACCGGTTCCTTGTCCGGTTTTTGAACACCCCTCTGCTGAGGGGTTGAGTTACCGACAGCGCTCATGCCACGGCAACGCCAGGATGTGGACAAACCTCCTGACAAGGAGTCCAAGAAATTGGACTATGTCGGGCGAAAAGGTCTACGCTATGTCCCTCTTCTAAGCCTTCACAGGCCAGTTCGGCCGCCCTCATGGCACATTTTTCTCATGCCCTGTTGGGCTCCCTGGAGGAGGTCATCCTCATCTCTCCCGCCTCGATCTGCAGACTACGGTTAAGCAGGTGCGGACCAGGCAGGGTAGTGGCCAAACAGCAGCTCCAGACTGCTTTGGATATAGGGGACTGCGTGCCAGATCGGTGGCGGCCGTAGTGGCTTGTGCTAGGCGGGCTTGGCTGAGGATATCCACCTTTACTGGATACCCAGCACAAGTTGGCGGATGTTCCTTTTGGGACTGACCTCTTGGCCCTGGGGTGGAAGGTCACCTGCAGAGGATCGAGAAGTCCAATGCTACCTTGACTCGGTCTCTTCCGCCAGAAGGACAAAGGCCGCAACCACAGCCTAAGCCTCCTTCGTCCTTCTGTGCCCCGGCGCGCTGCCCAGCAGCGCAGGGCCAGCAGGCTCGGCCTTGGCATCCCAAACCCAAGCCGCCGGCTTCCTCTACAGGAGGCAGGGAGAAGGGCCCAGGAGGTCCCTCGGCCGTCCCTCCTCCAAGCCTGCCCAGTGACGGGCTGAGGGGTGTCGCCCCATCCCTGTCACCTTCACTCTGGGTCCTGGGGACGTCTGCACTGCTCCGCCTGGTCCGCTGTACCACGGACAGGTGGGTCTTGAGGTGGTGGGAAGAGGCCTGCCTCTGGAATTCGAGCAGGCACCACCCTTCAGAGCGCCGCCGTCTCGGGGGCTTCGGGATCCCAGCCTCACTGGCGGCCTGCCGAGCCGATTATCGCCTCCTCCTCCAGAAGGAGGTATAGAGGTGGTGGACCCTCCTTCAGACCCAGGGTTTGTGTCCAGGTACTTCCTGGTTCCGAACGGACGGGGCTGGCGCCCATTCTCGACCTCCACACGACTCCAAACAAGTTCCTAAGGTCTCTGAACCTTCAGGATGGTCACTCTGCTCAGGATAATACCATCCTGAACGGGCGGTGGTTCTGCTCTCTGACTTGCAGGACGCGTTTTTCACGCCCCTATCCGGGTCCGTCTTCACCAGAGATTCTTCGCTTCCGAGCGGAAGGATCCCTTCGAAGTTCCAAGCCATGCCCTTCGGCTTGTCTCCAGCTCCCAGGGTCTTCACCAAATGCATGGCAGTGGTGACAGCATTCTCGCGGCGCCGAGGGGTCCGGTGTACCCTGCCTGGACGACTGGCTGATAGCAGCTCCCTCCAGGAAGGAGGCGGAGTGGTCCAGAGATCTGGCCCTCCAGGTCTGTTTCAACTGGGCCTCCTTATCACCGAGGCCAAGTCGGAACTCTCGAGCCGAGCAGGTGATTCTATTCATCGGGCGCAGCTCGACTCTTCGAGCCAGAGCGGCTCCCGGCGGACAGGGCCGAGGTTCTTTCCTCCTTTGCCCGATCATTTCTGGTTGGGCAATTGCGCCCTGCCCGGGACTTCCTGCGCCTCCTGGGTCTCATGGCAGCCTGCACCAGCGTGGTCCGTTGGGCCCACTGGAACATGCGTCCCCTTCAGTGGGGACTGGCCAGCCAGTGGTCACAACGCTGCGATCCCTTGACCAGCTTGTGTCGGTGACACGGGGATGTGGAACGCCTCCAGTGGTGGACCGCTCCAGATCATTTGCAGGAGGGCATCCTGTCGTCCGCTTCCGAGCCGACGGGTCTCTCTATCGACCGATGCCTCTCTGATGGGTTGGGGTGCCCATCTGGGGAACATCCGCTCATGGCCTCTGGTCCCGGGGAGTCGCTGCCACATCAACCTGCTGGAGCTCGGCGGTCGCCTAGCTCTCACCGCCTTTGCTCCGTTCCTCCGGGGTCAAGTGGTCCGAGTCCAGGCGGACATACACCACGACCATGTACTATCTAAACCGCCAGGCGGGCGCCGCCCATGCTTCTATGCAAGGAAGCTCTGCATTTGGTCACTGCAGCAGCCTGGAGGCGGATCTCCTAGCCATTCACGGGCAGGAGCCTCCAACACCCCTGGCCAATGCCCTGAGCCGGATAGGGGCTGCATCCCACAGTGGTCTCTCCTGCCGGAGGTAGTACAGCATCTGTTCTCCCTTTGGGGCACACCTCAGGTGGACCTGTTTGCCTCCTGGAGAACGCAGCTGAGTCTGTTCCATGCCCGCCCCCTCAGCAGGGCTCGCTGCAGGGGATGCCTCTCGAGGCAATGGACCCCGGCCTCTTTTCGCCTTTCCCCATTTCCCTTGATCCACAAGGTGCTTCTCAGGAGGAGGGACAAGGCGCAGTGATTCTGATAGCCCCAGACTGGCCTCGCCAGTTCTGGTACCCAGATCTCCTCAGTCTCAGCTCCAGGACTCCGCGGCAGCTTCCAGCTCGCCCGGACCTGCTCTTAGTCAATCAGGGGAAGGTGTTCCATCCGGACCTTCAATCCCTGCACCTGACGGCCTGGTTCCTGAGCGGCTAGAGTTCCAGGCCTTGGGTCTTTCCGACGAGGTCCTCAATGTAGTTGAGGCGTCCCGTAAGGAGTCGACCAGAAAATGCTATGCCTTCAAATGGAAAAGGTTTTCCATTTGGTGTCAGGGCAAGGGCTTGGACCCTTCCTCCTGTTCCTTGGCAAGCATCTTGGACTATTTATGGTTCCTTTCTAAGTCAAGGGCTTAGGTCGACGACCCTAAGGGTGCACCTGGCAGCCATCTCTGCTTACCGGGCGCGGGCCGGGAAGCAGTCGGTGGCGCAGGAGACGGTGGTCTGGCGCTTTTTCAAAGGCCTTGATCACATTTCCCTCAGTGGGAACCCCACCTCCGTGGATCTACTGCTGGTACTGGCAAGCTCATGGGCAAGCCATTCAACCTATGCACAGGTGTGCTCTCTCTCACCTGTCGTGGAAGACCGCCTTCTTGGTGGCTATCACGTCAGCCAGAAGGATGGGAGAGCTCCAGGCGCTTCCCATCGAGTCTCCTTACCTGGTCTTCCACAGGGACAAGGTTGTCCTGTGCCCCCACCGAAATTCCTTCCGAGGTGGTGTCGGAGTTTCACCTTAACCAGTGTTGACTCTGCCGTGTTCTACCCCAATCACACTCGGAGGTGAATATAGGCTCCATACTCTGGACCCTAGAAGGGCGCCGCTTATTATAAGGAGCGACGGCTGAAATTGGGAGAGGTTCACAGCTGTTTGTCACCTACGCTGAAGCCGCATCTGGCAGACCTGCAGCCAAGCGACGATAAGCAGGTGGGTAACCTCCTGCATAGATCTCTGTTATAAGTTGCGGGCATGGAGCCTCCCAGAGGATAAGAGCTCATTCTACCCGCCATACTGCTGCAACGGTGGCTGCTTCCAGGGACGCCCCTATCCAGGAAATCTGCAGGCTGCTACCTGAAGTCAGCAAACACCTTCATTACCCACTACCACATCGACCTTGAGTCACGCCGGGATGCTGGTTTTGGGGCCTCGGTTCTCCAGTCTCTCTTTCCCAAGTAAGTATATGGGGTGTGCTTTGCCTCCCTCCTCCCGGAGAACTGCTAGGAGTCTGCCAATGAGTGTGGATGAACAACATATCCATGTCCTAAATACAGGTTACTCACCTGTAACAGGAGTTCTAGGAATGGTATGTTGTTCATCCAGACTACCTATCTCGACTTCCCGGCTCGACAGACAACCTGAGCTTCCAGCGGGCCAGATCTGGCGTCATGGGGTGGAGCCGAGAGTTATACCACCCGGGTGGGTGGGAGGAGCAAGCTTGAAGACCTTCCGGCAAGATTTAAAGCGGCAAGGATACTGCCAATGAGTGTGGATGAACAACATATACCATTCCTAGAACTCCTGTTACAGGTGAGTAACCTGTATTTTAAGCTTAAATTTGTTTCCCTGGTTCCTCTCGGTTCGGTATAACCATGGGGGAACCGGGTTAGTTTTGTTAATAATCTGGGTTCTCAGATTAAAGAACCTTTTAGTTTATTTAAATTATTTTTGTAACCAATAATTCTTGGTTTCCGAACCGCTAACCCAGTTCTGTTTCTTCTCCATCAGTTCTGTATCGGTTCCGGAACCGACTGTAACTGCTTGTTTAAAAAAAAAAAAAATTCCCAAAAAGATAATTGAAAAGCACCTTGAACAGCTTAATAAGCTGAACCCACGACTGCACTTGCCTCTGCCCCTGAGACGGGTGAAAAGACACAAAAGATCAAATGAACCGGCTGACTCCGTTCTTTCAAAGAAACCAAGGAAGTTAAAACAAAACCACAGAAACCCGCCTTCTAAACCAAGGACTTCTGTGTCTGGTCTTTCTGTCTTCAGCTCAAGAAATTGCCTAGACTTTTAAAATTATCCAGACCTTACAGACCATTATTCCTCCTCAGCAGCCTCCTGCCCCTCCCCCGGGTCGCCAGACTGGCAGCAGTATACAGTTTTCTTTCCCTGAGGAAGACGTTTGATTTTGGTGAGGAGGAAGGGGAACCGATAGAACCTGAGGTGTCCCCTGAACAGGACTTTCGTTCTTCCCCAAGGGTGTCTGAGGATTACTTCCCCCATTTCACATTTATTCGTAAGACTGCTGATGCATTAGATATTTCCACTACTGAGCATGTTGAAGATGAAGAGGAGGTAGAATACATGGAGATGATGTGGCTGGCCACCACAAAAACTCCTTCTCCCTGCAAACAAGTTCTTCAAGAAGGATGCCTTGAAGCTCTTCCAGACACCTGATTCCATTCCTCCCCTTGACAGGAGGATGGACCAAAAGTACCAGTTGGATAGGGAGGGAGCAGATTTCCTCTTCTCCCATCCTGACCACCAAGGGGTCATGCAGCAAGCTGCTTGTGGTAAGGCTAGGGTCCCTCTGTCCTCTCACCCTCCGGACAAGGACTGTAGGAAAATTAACAGCATGGCCAAGAAAGGGTACTTGTCAGCCTCTCTGGCCATTCGCCAACCTAGTTTTCAGGTCTATGCTGCTCAGTACCAAAAATCACTGTGGTAGTCAGTTTTGACCATGTCCCAGAAAGTCTCCTCGCACTTGTCTGATGACCTGGCTGAAACCGCTAGATTTTGGTTAGAGGCGGCTTAGTATCCGTTTCAGATGGCTGCTGATACAAATGACACTGCAGCCAGATGGATGGCCAATACAGTGGCACAGGGGAGATTTGCTTGGCTCAGGGCCACAAATCTTACTCGGGTTACCCAGTGTAAGGCATTGGATTTTCCCCTAGAGGGTAACTCCCTTTTTGGGGAATCCACAGTCTCCTACATGAAGGTGGATCCATATAAGGCCACTTATAGAAGCAACTCTGCTAAAGAGAGAGCTTCTCCATTCACCAGGCCTTATGGAAGGGAAGGCCGGGGCAGGTCTTGTAATACCAGGCCCTTTTTCCAGCCAGTGGCCTTACCCAGTACCAGCAGTATCCACAGCAGGGATACTTCAGGGGCAGGGGTAGAAGGGGCTCCAGTCGAGGGTCCCAGACGCGGCCTCAGCCCGAACTAAACAGACTCCCTGAGGCACAGGCGCCTCCTCACTCCCTGTTGGAGGCAGACTGTCCCACTTCCTTCAGGTTTGTTGAACATCACCACAGACAAGTGGGTCTTGAGGTGGTGGTTAGGTCTCTGGATTTCAAATCCTTCCTCCCAAAAGATTAGGTTTCTAGGAGCGTGGATATGTTGTTCATCCACACTCTTGGCATATCCTTCTGCTTTAAATCTCACTGGAAGTCCTCAAGCTGGCTCCTCCCACCTACTCATGTAGTATACATACCTGGGCTTCCCCATGATGTCAGATCTTCCTTTCCGCTAGAAGATTCAGGTTGCCTCCCTTGTGCTCACGCATTTGTAGGCTCTGGCTTTCAAACCGCTGGTTTTACTGAAACTTCACATTGTTCAGAGTTAGCTGCTAAGTTTGCAGTTTCATCATGGAAGATGAATCTTCCCTGGATCTTCCTTGTCAATCTTCACCAATCATTACTTCCTGGGTGTAAGCCGGGAGGCGCACCGTCACGGGAGCTTTTTTTTTTTATGCCTAACGGCCCCGCCGAGAGCGACGCCATGCGCGAGGGGCGGCTGCTAGTAGCTAATTCTCCCCCTCCTCCAACTCAGTTCTGTTTCTCCCGCCGCCGAGGCAGCACCTGTTTCGAGCGTCTATATTTTGACCAAGCGCCATGACTCCTCTTCCCGCAGACACTGACGCCAATCGGTAAGACCGCTCTTTTTTATTTCTAAAGCGCGCGGGTGTGCTTTCCTACTGTTTTTCTTGTTGATTTCGCTATGTCCGGTTCCGAGCTAAACGTGTTCCAAGACGGGCCGCGCCTCATGCGCCGGGTGTTACTGTGGCCGCATTCTCCGCCTCGGACCGCATGACGCTTGTCTTCGCTGCCTGGGACCCAACCATGACATGGATCTGCAGACGCCTGTTTCTCCATGGACCGCCATGTCCTCGAAGTCCGCAAGCTCGGCAAAGCCCTCTCGACCTTCGGGACGACGTCATCAAGGATTCTCAGGTAAGGTCTCTAGGCTCCTTCCCCGGTCCCCTCCCGGCCTATACGGTCTGAGGAGGAGGGGTCCCTGCCTTTCTTGCCGAGGAGGAGGCCCTTCCCGTGTCGGGGAGCGCGTGAGTCCTTCCGGGCCGTGCGCCGACACCGCCGGCAGTCACCTCTTCGAGGTGCAGGCTCCTCTCGTGGCGCAGGCCCTCGACTTTTGGCCCGCTCGTGACCGACGCCGCCTTTCGCGCTGTTGATCCTGGCACCGCTCATGTGCCGTGATCGGCGCGGGCGCCCGCTTCCGTGCCGCTGGAGTCCCCGGCGTGCCGCTTTGGCCTCGGCGCCGTCATGGGCGCTCGATGATAAGGCGGGCGCCTGCCGGCGGTGCCGCCTCACTTTCCGACGCCGGGGCCTTGTCTTCCTCCAGGCGGTGCTGCCTTGCCGGCGCCTGCTGAGGGTGTGGAGCTAGGCCTGGCTGCATCCGCGTGAAGGAGGCGAGCGGCGCCTCCCTTGGTACCGGGGCCGTTCGCGGCCCCGTGGCCTCAGGGACCCCTGGGGTGGCCAGCATTGAGGTCCTGCTGATCTCGTCCTCCTCGGAGGGCGATGATTCAGACGTGGACCCATCCTGGCACCCCCACTCTTCGGAGTCTGGGTCCCCGGTGGCTAGAGGTGCCAGGCGGCGCAGCGGGCCCCTCCCTCTGTCCCCCCTTCCGTCGTCTCCTGAGGGTTCCCCGGCTGGGGGCGGGAGCCCCGGGGCACGCTGGGGGTGACGAGGGGAGGCTCCTCTGAGGCCCGTGACAGCTACCTTACGGGTGCTGTTGCCTCTAGGACAGGGGACACTGTGGTCGAGGAGGAGGGCCTCGGAGTCCGAGGGTTGAGGGGCAGGGGTCTGCTGCTGGTCTTCTTGGCCACCCAGGGGTGGCCAGGAGCCAAGTGCAGAGCCTGCCCTCCCTCCAGGGTTCTAGGTGTCCTCCGCGGGCTGTGCGGACTGCCCTTCTGGATCCATGCAGTCCCGGCGGCCATAGGGGAGGTTGTCCTCAGGGCTCTTCCAGGCTCCGCTTCCCCAGAGTTCCGCTCTGCTGCCTGGTCTGATATCCGGGATCCCTCTTTCCAGGGCTCCTTTCCCGGATTCCAGAGCCCTCAAGAGAGCAGTTACCTCCGCGGAGGTGCCCCTCCCATCTCTGCCTCACCACCCCCCGGCTCCCAGGCCATGTCGGTCCTACGGGTCCGTTATCCTGGGGGCAGTTCAGGGGTTCTGCGGCGGCCTTCCCCTCATATGTTAGATACATGCATGAGCGGGTCTTTCGACTCTCCCCACCGCCGCAGGAATCCTCTGGGCATTCCAGTTCCCCATCATCCTCGTCTCCCTCCTCCGAGGGAGAGGAACCCCCTGCTCATCTGTCCTCCGATGCTGATTTCACAGAATATCAGCGCTTCTCCTCGAGGATGGTGAGGGATCTCCGATTTCCCACGCTCAAGAGACAATACCGAACGGAGACGCGTGAATTCCTTGTGAATTCAGTGCCCAGCATCTGGTGGTACCTTCCTGGCTCATCCTTCCAGGAGGCGCTATCCGTCATGGCAGTCCCTGCCGCTTCTTCCCCAGCCCCGCGGACTGCCAGCGAGGTATTGTGCCCCTCTGAGTCTCTAGGTTCTTCCCAACCCGGCCCTCAGGTTTGGTGTACCTGGATACTCCTTCTGGGCGCTGTTGCCTGGCGACGACCGCCACCGGATTCGACTCTCCAGTTCGACCGCTGGGGTAAGAGTGTTCTCTCTCTTCTCGTGGCGAGTGCATGTATTGCATCACATCAGGCTCACCACGCTGCCTACAACCGGCATCTGTGGTCGATGATGTCCCAGCTGCTGGCATCTATGCCTGATACGGAGCAAACCCGACAAGCCGCTGCCCTCTCCGCGGTAGGCCTGGAGCTGGCAAGACACTGCTAGGGCATCTTATGACGCCAATGAGGTGGCTTCCAGGCTTATGGGACAGCGATCTGCATCAGGCGGACGGCATGGCTTCTGCTTTTTCCAGGTTGTCACCCTGGCCCGGCGAGGGTGATTCGCTCTGCCTTCGGGACCCGGCTTTTCTTCCAGAGCTAGGAGACTTTTACAGGGCCCTCCGCCTCCTCGCCCTCGGGAGGCACCTCCTAGCTCTTCTCCCACTTAGGCTTTCTGAATAGCTAGGGTCTTCTCCTTCTGTTTCTCACCAACAGAAGGCTGGGGGTCTTGTTCCTCAGGTATGGCCTCTTCCCTCCAGGGAAGAGGAGCTTATATTTCCAGGAAGTGATGAATGGTGAAGATTGACAAGGGAAGATAGGAAATTACGTGACTCCACCGTAATTCTTGATCTTCTTGTATCTTCACCATTCATTACTTACACCCGCCCACCATCCCCTCAGTGGCCTCTTCCTGTGGCTTCTCCACCTCCCGCCTCCTTCCTCTCTGCATTTATATAAAATTTAGGAAAATTGCTTCATTTTCCAAAAAAAAAAAACAAAAGTAAAAAAAATCTTCTTTGGGGTTAAAATCCAGAAAATTATTTACTCTAAGATTCATGGGCCATCTCATGATTGCATTGGCGATCAGACTGCACAACTATCTCTTGCTATTCTTATGGCAAGATACCTCTGGAGTTGTTTGGCCTGGCTCAGGCTATTCAGTTTTGATCCTGCAATCCGCGTGTTCAGATAGTTGCCCTGAAATCTAATCCCCCCTATTCTTGCCTTGCAGAGCAGAGGAACGAGTACGTCTGTTCCTTTTCTTCTAAAAAAAATGCTGAGGGACTCTCTCCACTGCTATAGGCATCTTGTATCTGGTCATACATCTAGTTAAAAATTTTTTTTCTTTTATCTGTAAAAAAAAAAAAAGGGAAAAGGAGAAATCAAACAAGAAGGCAGATGAGAAGGTAGGCTATCCTTCTCGCTGTTTTGCTAAGTGGTTTCTCCCTTTAAGTGTCCTCCTGGACAATTTTACAGTAGAGCTCTGCTGACCATATCTCAATCTTAGCCAGCCTAAGCCTTTGGCCGCCTTAGCCAGTCAGTCTGAGTCCTGCTTTATCTTGGAACGCCTGAAAGGCTTACATTTTCCATTTCTAAACCCCTGAGCAGCGCCTCATGCTGCTGGGTTTTATTCTTCCTCCCGGCTGTCCTCCAGTTAGTTGGCCTTCCGCGCTGAGGCCCGAGGTGGGTGTCAAGAACAATGGCATGTTGAAGATGAGGACTATGCCCCTCCTGAGTCTGTCTAGCGGTTCGGTGAACCTTTCTTCAGCTCTATCTCCGGGATTCTTGCTTCCCTTTAGTCGAAGCCTTCAGCTACAGCTAACTATGCTCGCTCGCATTCTGGTCCCTTCAACATCCCATCTCTCTCTTCTTTCTTCTTCTTCTTCTCTATTTTCTCATTTCCTTACTCATCTCTCCTCCTAGAGTCGCCCAGGTAAGGAGGCCCTGCACCCCTAGGCTAGGGATGTTCTTATCTCCTCTGTCCTTCCTCCATCGGCTTATTCCTTTCTCAGTTCATTCTTCCTTGCTTTGCTATCCCTCGCTATCTCCCTCGCCATCTATATTTTCTGCTTTCATTTTGCCTCTTCGGCTCACAGAACTGAGTTGGAGGAGGAGTCGGTCGCTAGTTAACGCCGCCTCGCACGATGACGATGACGCCGCTTCTCGAGGGCGGGCCAGTACGCAACTTTATAAAAAAGTCTGGACGGTGTGCGCCTCGGCTTACACCCAGTAAGTAATGAATGGTGAAGATACAAGAGAAATCAAGAATCACGGTAGGTCGTAATTTCTCCTATTTCGCTTGTGCCCTTGTGGCCAGAAGATGTCGCGACACCCATCCCCACACCGCGGTGTATTACCTCGGTGTCGACCATGACACCTCGAAATGCAGCCTGTGTCTAGCCTTTCATCCCAACGTCCTCGATGACAGTCTCGCACGCCTGAAACGGGGGTTGCCAAAGAGGAAGCCTCTGGTGAAATCCAAGGAGGCTTGGTGGGCGGTTTCCACGGGTGCAGAATCCGCTGAGCAGTTGGAATGCATGCAAACGTTCGAGGAGGAAGTGGCTTGTGCTGCGGAGTTCTTTCGGGGCTTCTTTGTTCCACTCAACCTGGGCTCCCCAATCTCGGCTTCCTTCTGGGAGTTGTACCAGTCTTTCCCGACCAAGGGAGAGGCACCTGTGGGCTTGCACTCCTCTCGATCCCGTAAGCGGGAGAAGAATCCGGGAGCATCTTCATCTCAATGGAGATATTCTTGGGAGCGGGGTGAGATCTCTGTTCCGGGAACATGCGGTTTCGACCTCAGTCAAGATCGCCTCTTCTACCGCTCTGCTTTGCCGTCTGGCCAGTTGACTGAATTATCCATCGACGAGGTGGAAATTGTGATTGATGCGATATCGGATTGATAGACTCTGGTCGACGATTCCCTCCATCGAACACCTAAGATGGTCTTTCCAGATGACGAGACCCAGCCTGCTGGGACTCCAATTGAAGATGGTAGTCCCTGATCCTGTGAAATCACTGGTCCCACTGGTGTCTCCCAAGCGACAGAGTCTGCCCGCCCGACCTCAGACAGGCCAAGGAAGAGCCATAAGCGCTCTAAAAAGCTGCGACGCCATCGGTCATCCTCCTCTGATGAGGAGAGGCTCCAGTGCTACGAGGACCTTATGAGGCAACAGCTGATTCTGACCGGGCACAAGCCAGCTACGGCTTCTACACCAGCCATTACCTGGCTTTCACCGCCTAGGCCAAAGCAGACTCCTTCGGAACCAATTTAAGTCGGTTCCTCAGCCCGCAAAGCCAGCAAAACCTCCTCTTCGGCCCAGACCGGTCTCTCCACCAGTTGTGGTGGAACCACCACCCAAACAGCCTGTGGGAGGGGCTCCTTTCAAGGGAGGCATACCAGACACTGGGGTTCCCCGGCACTTGTCGGTCACGGTCACCCTGGACCACTCTAGGCGGGTCGAAAGTGACCTGGGTGATATATTTATATCCGGATTCCTTGGATTCAGATGTCACCGGCTTGCATTCACATCTAGGAGATGATGAATCGTCCATTGGCTTAGAGACAGAGGAAGGTACCTTGTCTTTTCACGGGATCCTTCGCCTCATCTCTGATTCTACAGGGATGCCCCTGGAGCCAATCCAGAAAAAGGTGGAGTACCCTCTTAAGGACATCCTGAAGAGAGGGGATACCCCGATTGAGGCCTTTCCTGTGGCTGAGGCTATTGTTGGCCCGGCCGTAGAACTTTGGCAGCGTCCTGCCTCTTGTCTGGCTCCGTCTTCCCGCATGGCCCGCAAGTATGCGGTGCCCATGGGGTCCCTCATGGGGTTCACAGAGCATCCTTCAGCCGATAGCCTGGTGACCGCCTCTGTTCAGGCGTACTGGCAGTTCTGCCGACACTGACTGACCTCCTGATAGAGTCCAAGCTTTTGGACCATTCAGCTAGGAAGGTCTATGCGGCTTCTTCCTTGGGCCTTCATCAGGCAAGTTCAGCTGTCATCATGGCACACTTCTCTCATGCCCTGTGGCGGATCCTCTAGTATACCCAGGCTTTGTCTCCATGTACTTCCTGGTACCCAAGCGGATGATGGGCTGGCGCCCCATTCTAGATCTGCACGACCTGAATCAATATCTCAGCCTGTTCTCCCGGATCTGCAGGACGCGTTCTTTCACGTCCCAATCTGTCCTTCCCATCAGCGGTTCTTCCACTTCGGGGTTGAAGGGACCCTGTACGAGTTCTGAGCCATGCCGGTCATCGGCCCCACGGGTCTTCACCAAATGCATTGCAGTGATGGCATCCCATCTTGGGGGGGGGGGGGTGTCAGGATTTTTCCTTACCTCGACGATTGGCTCCTAGCAGGATCCACCCAACAGGAGGTGGAGAGGTCCAGGGACCTGGCCCTCCAGACCTGCTTCCAACTCTGCCTCCTAATCAACAAGGCCAAGTTTGAACTCCATCCGTCTCAGGCGATGGGCTTCATCGGGGCAGAGCTAGACTCTTGTCAAGCCAGAGCTCAGCTCCCGGCAGACCGGGCAGAGGTTCTTTCCTCCTTTGCCCAATCATTTTTGATTGGGCAATCGCGCCCTGCCCGAGACTTTCTGCGCCCTCTGGGTTACATGGCGGCGTGCACATCAGTGGTCCGTTGGGCCCGGTTGCACATGCGCCCCCTCCAGTGGGAGCTGGCTGCCCAGTGAACTTAGTGCCACGGTCATTTCGACCAGCTGGTCACTGTAACCCAGAAGATGTGGGATGCTCTCCAATGGTGGACCGCTCCAGACCGGTTGCAGGAAGGGATCCCGTTTGTCCGCCCTGAGCAGACTGTTGTCCTCACGACCGATGCCTCTCTCATGGGCTGGGAAGCCCACATGGGGGACGATGGGGCCCACGGGCTCTGGACCCCCCCCGAGGAGTCCCGATGCCACATCAACCTGTTGGGAGCTCAGAGCAGTCAGACTGGCACTGTCTGCTTTCTCTCCTCAGCTCCAGGGTCAAGTGATTAAAGTCCAGACTGACAATACCACGACCATGTACTACCTCAACAAACAGGGCGGCACGCACTCCCCTTTGCTGTGCAAGGAGGCGCTCCGCATCTGGACCCTCGTGAGCCGATTGGAGGCGGGTCTCCTAGCCATCCATGTGGCAGGAGCCTCAAACCAAGTGGCAGATGCTCTCAGCCACTTAGGCCAGACATCCCATGAGTGGTCTCTCCATCCAGAGGTAGCTTACAGCCTGTTCTCCCATTGGGGCAAAAAAATGGTGGACCTGTTTGCCTCAAGGGAAAACACCAAGCTGAGGCTGTTTCATGCCTGCCCCCCTCAGCAGGGGGATGCCTTCTTGAGGCCGTGGACCCCAGGCCTGCTCAGTGCCTTCTCTCCATTTCCTTTGATCCACAAGGTGCTCCTCAAGGTGAAGGTGATCCTGGTAGCCCCAGACTGGCCGCACCAGTTCTGGTATCCAGATCTCCTCCGCCTCAGCTGCAGGCCCCCGGAACGGCTTGCACGTGCCCGGACTTGATATCACTCAATCAGGGGAAGGTATTCCATCCAGACCTTCAATCCCTGCACCTCACAGCCTGGTACCCGGTCGGCTAGAGTTCCAGGCTCTGGGTCTTTCTCAAGATGTCTACACCGTGGTGGAGGAATCCAGGAAGGAATCGACCAGGAAATGTTTTGCCTTCAAATGGAGAAGGTTTTCCATTTTGGTGTCTGGGCAAGGGACTGGAGACACTGTCCTGTCCAGTGGCTAACATTCTCAGTTACCTGTGGTCTCTCTCCAAAGGGGATCTTTGGTCATTGACCCTTAGGGTGCACCTAGCAGCCATCTCTGCTTACCGGGCATGGGCCAGTCAGCCAACAGTGGCGCAGGAGACAGTGGTCAGATGCTTTTTCAAAGGCCTGGATCACATATCCCCTCCGGTGCGTGAACCTCCACCTCTGTGGGATCTACTGCTGGTACTGGCAAAGCTCATGGGCAAGCCATTCGAACCCATGCAGAAGTGTGCCTTGTCACACTTGTCGAAGACTGCCTTCCTGGTGGCCATCACGTCTGCCAGGAAGACCAGCACTCCAGGCGCTTTCGATGGACTTCCGTTATCTGGTCTTCCACAGGGACAAGGCTGTCCTACGCCCCCACTCGAAATTCCTTCCGAAAGTGGTGTCAGAGTTTCACCTTAACCAGGTGTTAACTCTGCCAGTTTGTTACCCTAACTTCACCTCGGAGGCAGAGTACAGGCTCCATACTGTCCATAATGTCCATACTGACACTCAGTGTCAGTGGCTCAGTAGGTAGCACACTCGCCTCTGAGGCCGGGAGATCAGAGAGCTGTGGGTTCAGTTCCCACATCTGGCACTTGGGTTAATATCCCAGTACTGATACTGTAATGCAGCATGAGAGGGGTGCTGCATTTCTGAGGTGCCGCCTTTCGGATGAGACGTTAAACCGAGGTCCCATCTGCCTGGATTGGTGGTAGTTCAGGTGGATGTTAAAGATCCCATGGCACTTATTGAAAAGAGATGGGAATTTCCCCGGTGTCCTGGCCAAATTTCCCTCATTCACTAAAAATACCACCAACAGCTTAATCTGGTTCAAGGTCAGTTGGCATTCATCTGTATCCCCCTCCCGGTCGTGCCTGAAAATAGGCAGGATTTGTCTAGTGCACTTACCCGGTCAACAAAAGCTAAATAAATAAATAAATAAAAATACTTTGGATCTGATAAGTGCTCTCTCCTATTACAGGGAGAGGATGGCGAAAATTCGGGGAGAGGTTCGTCAGCTGTTTGTCACCTACGCTGAAGCTGCTTCTGGCAGACCTGCAGCCATACAGGCTGTTGCAAGATGGATCACATCATGCATAGGTTTGTGCTACGAGTTGGCGGGCAAGGAGCCTCCCTGAGGGATGAGATCTTATTCTACCTGCCATACCACTGCATTGGTTGCTGCTTCCAGGGACATCCCTATCCAGGAAATCTGTCGGGCTGCTACCTGGAAGTCTGCAAACACCATCACCCACTACCATATCAACCTTGAGTCATGCCGGGATGCTGGTTTTGGGGCCTCAGTTCTCCAGTGTCTGTTCCCTAAGTAGGGGGTGTGCACCTTGCATCCCTCCTCTTGGAGAACTGCTGGGAGTCTGCCAAAGAGTGTGAATGAACAACATATCCAAGATTCTAGGAATACAGATTACTCACCTGTAACAGTAGTTCTAGGAGCGTGGATATGTTGTTCATCCACACTGTTTGGCGTTGTCCCTTCCCCTCTAAATGTGCCGTAAGTCTTCAAACTGGCTCCTCCCACCCACCCGGGTGATATATACCTCGGCTCTGCCCCATGACGCCAGATCTTCCTTTCCGCTGGAAGATGCAGGTTGCCTCCCTCGTGCTCTCGCATTTCGTAGGCCCTGGCTTTCAAATTGTTGTTTTAACCGAAGCTCAAACTTGTTCGAGTTAGCGATCGCACTTTTGCAGCATTAATCATGGAGGAAAGATTTTCCTGGGATTTCACCGGTGTCCCTGCGGCAAAAAGATGTCGCGCACAGATCCCCACCTCACGTGCGTCTACTGCCTAGGTGCCGGCTGTGACACCTCTTCATACAGCTTTTGCTTGGCCTTCCATTCCAAAGTCCTAGATGACCTTGTGGCATGCCTGAAGCTGGGGAGACCGGAAAAAAGGAACCCTCCAGTGAAGCTGAAGGAGGCTAGGTGGGCGGTTTTCGCAGCCGCGGGCTCCGCCGAGGAGCTGGAACAGATGAAGGCATTCGAGGAAGAAGCCACTCGTGCTTAGTCTAGTCAAAGCTTCTTTGTTCCTCTGAACCTAGGCTCCACCTTCACGAGATCTTTTAAGGAGTTGTGCCAGTCTCTCCCCATCCGGGGCGAGGTGCCCTCGGGCTTGCACTCCTCCCTCTCTTGGAAGAGAGATAAAGACCAGTCATCGTCATCTCAGTGAAGACATTCTTGGGACCGAGAAAGGTCCGAGTTCCAGGAATACGCGGTCTCTACCTCGGTCGAGATCGCGTCCTCGGCCGCCGGCTTCACAGATCTTCGGTTTGGCCAGGGGACCGAGGAAGTGGCAGATGAGGTCAAAATTATCGTTGACCCGATCGACCCTTTGTTGCCGGCCGTGGCCAGCGACTCATTAGAACGGACTCCAGTCCTGGTATTTCCTGATGAGGAGACCCAGCCCTCTGGTGTCCCCATCAAGGACCCAGTTCCAGACCCTCTGGTTTCACCGATCCTTCCGGTGTCTCCCGCTCTACCAAGTCGGCCTCCCCGATCTCGGTCGAGGTCTGGGACCCCCTCAGCCAAACGACCGAGGAAGAGCCATAAGCGCTCTAAGAAGAGGCAACGCCACAGGTCGTCCTCATCCTCCTCGGTTGAGGAGAGGCTCTGGCGGAAACTCCAGCGCTATGAGGATCTTTTCGTGGCAGCAACCGATTCTGACCAGGCAGAAGCCTGCTCCGCCACCTTTCTGGGCCATTACTTGGCTCTCACTTCCCAGGTTGAAACCGACCCCTCTGGAACCGAAGCCTCCGGTTCCTCCGCCCATGGGGCCGGCCTGTTTCCCGGTTCGGGCTATCCTGGTTTCCCCACCCCTTCGGGTGGAACCGCCGCCTAAGCAGCCTACGGGAGGGGCTCCCTCGATAGAGGACCGACTGGACACCGGGCTTCCCCGTCTGTCGGTTACTGTCACGCCTACCGCCCTCGGCGGATCGAGGGTGATTTCGGTGGTAGACCACTATCTCTATTCCTCGGATGTCACCAAGCTGCACTCGCATCCTGGGGATGATGAGTCGTCCGTTGGCACAGGGATGGAAGAAGGCCCTTAATCCTTCCAAGGGACTCTCCGTCTCATTTCTGACTCTGTTGGAATCCATGCAGAAAAAGGCGGAGTACCCTCTCACAGATATTCTCAAGAGGGGATACCCCGACGGAGGCCTTTCTAGTGGCTGATGCCATTGTTTGCCCGGCCCTTGAACTTTGGCAGCGCCCTGCCTCATGCCCAGCACCATCTGCCCGTATGGCCCGCAAGTACGCGGTGCCCATGGGGTCCCTTGCGGGGTTCACAGAGCACCCTTCGGCCGAGAGCCTGGTGACCGCTTCTGTGTTCAGGCGTACTGGCAGTTCAGGCAACACCGACCGACCTCCGGACCGAGTCTCCAAAAGTATGAACCACACTGCCCAAAAGGTCTTTGCGGCCTCCTCTTAGCTTGGCAGTCATTATGGTACACTTCTGTCATGCCCTCCTCGGGTCATTAGACGATGTCCTCCCTCATCTCCCCGCGGACATGCAGACCACAGTCAAGCAGGGCTGTGCTGTCGCAAAACAGCAGCTCTAGACTGTCTTGGACTTCGGGGATTCTTGTGCCCGTTCGATGGCTGCTGCAGTGGCCTCTCGCTGCAGGGCTTGGCTGAGGCTTTCCTCCTTCCTGGCGGATACTCCGCATAAGCTTGCTGACGTGCCCTTCCTGGGGAGTGGCCAGTCGCCTTCAGCGTATAGAGCAGTCCAATGCCACCTTGGATGCTACTTCTGCCAAGTGTTCTTCGGGCAAGAACCAGCAGAAAAAGAAGCCTTTTCGGCACTCTTCCCCTGTGGTTCAGCAGCCCTCCTACCAAGGAGGACAGCAGCAGCAGCAGGCTCAAGCTTGGCACCCTCGGCCCAAGCCTGGAACCCAACAGGCCCGCAAAGGAGGCCGAGGCTCAGGTCCTGGAGCCTCTTCCTCCTCTAAGCCTGCCCAGTGACATGGTGGGGGTTGCCACCCTTATCTCTGTCACACCAGCTCTGGGTCCTCCCATGGGGGGGCTGGTTCCGCACTTCCTTTCCGCTTGGTCCGCTTTCATTATGGACAGGTGGGTTCTCGAAGTGGTCGGTCAGGGTCTGCCTCTAGAATTCGAGCAGTACCCTCCCAGCCGTGCCCGCGCCCCTCGGGAAGAACGGATTTCCGCATGCACCCAGTCAGCTCTTCGAGACGACGTTGCTCAGCTCCTCCACAAGGAGGCAGTAGCTGTCGTGGTGGATCCATCTGCAGACCCAGGCTTTGTTTCCAGGTGCTTCCTGGTGCCCAAGCGGACAGGGGGGCTGGCGCCTCATTCTAGATCTCCACGACCTGAATCAGTTTCTCAGGTCACGCACCTTTCGGATGGTCACTCTGTCCCAGATCATACCATCGTTGGAGTGAAACGTGGTTCTGTTCACTGGATCTGCAGGACACGTTCTTTCACGTCCCAATCCATCCATCTCATCAGCAGTTCCTCTGCTTCAGAGTCAAAGGGACCCTGTACGCGTTCAGAGTCATGCCGTTCAGCCTGACATCAGCCCCTCAGGTCTTCACCAAATGCATTGCAGTGGCGGCGGCCCATCTCCGGTGTCAGAGTCTGAATTTACCCCTGCCTCGATGATTGGCTCCTGGCAGGTTCCACCCAACAGGAGGTGGAGAGGTCCAGAGATCTGGCCCTACAGACCTGCTCCCAACTTGACCTCCTGATCAACGAGACCAAGTCGGAACTCGTGCCTTCCCAGGTAATGGGCTTCATCGGGGCACAGTTCAACTCTTGTCTAGCCAGAGCTCGGCTCCCGGCTGACAGGGCAGAGGTTCTCTCCTCCTTTGCCCAATCATTTCTGGTTGGGCACTTGCGCCCTGCCTGTGACTTCCTGCTCATTTCTGGGTTACATGGTGACATGCACCTCAGTGGTCTGTTGAGCCCGGTTGCACATGCACCCCCTCCAGTGGGTGCTGGCCGCCCAGTGGACTCAGCGCCACGGTCATTTCGACCAGCTGATCACTGTAACCCAGAAGATGTGGGACACTCTCAAATGGTGGACCGCCCCAAACCGGTTGCAGGAAGGAATCCTGTTTGTCCGCTTGAAGCTGGCTGTCGTCTACACGACCGATGCCTCTCTCATGGGCTGGGAGCCCACTTGGGGGACAGCAGGGCCCATGGGTTCTGGACTCCAAGCAGTCCCAATGCCACATCAACCTCTTGGAGCTCAGAGCAGTCAGACTGGTGGTGTCAGCTTTTGCTCCTCAGTGGTTCAAGTCCAAGTGGGCAATACCATGACCATGTACAGCCTCAACAAACAGGGTAGCACGCACTCCCGTCTGCTGTGCAAGGAGGCGCTCTGCATCTGGACCCTTGTAAGCTGGTTGGAGGCGGATCTCCTAGCCATCCATGTGGCAGAAGCCTCGAACCAGCTGGCGGATGCTCTCAGCTGCATAGGCCAGACATCCCACGAGTAGTCTGTCCATCCAGAGGTAGCCTACAGCCTGGTCTCCCATTGGGGCAAACCAATGGTGGACTTGTTTGCCTCCAGGGAAAACACCAAGCTGAGGCTGTATCATGCCCGCCCCCCTCAGCAGGGCTCGCTGCAGGAGAATGCCTTCTCGAAGCCGTGGACACCACGCCTCTTCTACACTTTCCCTCCATTTCCCTTGATCCAAAAGGTGTTACTCAATGTGAGGAGGGACAAGGCGAAGTTGATTCTGGTAGCCCCAGACTGGCCGTGCTAGTTCTGGTATCCAGATTTCCTTAGCCTCAGCTGCAGGCCCCCGGAGCAGCTTTGTACACGCCTGGACCTGATATCTCTGAACTAGGGGAAGGTCTTCTAGCCAGACCTTCAATCCCTGCACCTCACAGCCTGGTACCTGAGCAGCTAGAGTTCCAGGCTTTGGGTCTTTCCGAGGATGTCTACACCGTGGTGGAGGCATCTAGAAAGGAATCGATCAGGAAATGTTATCCCTTCAAATGGAAAAGATTCTCAATTTGGTGTCAGGGTAAGAGTCTGGACCCCTTATCTTGTTCTGTGGCTAACATTCTCTACTACCTTTGGTTTCTCTCCAAAGGGGGTCTACAGTCATCGACCCTTAGGGTGCACCTGGCAGCCATTTCTGCTTACCGGGCGCGGGCCAGTCAGCAGACATTGGCGCAGGAGACAGTGGTCAGGTGCTTTTTCAAAGGCCTGGATCACATATCCCCTTCGGTGCGTGACCCTCCGCCTCCGAGGGATCTACTGCTGGTTCTGGCAAAGCTCATGGGCAAGCCATTCGAACCCATGCACAAGTGTGAGCTGTCACACTTGTCGTGGAAGATGGCCTTGCTGGTGGCTATCATGTCTGCCAGAAGGACAGGGGGAACTCCAGGCGCTTTTGGTGGATTCCCCTTTTCCGGCCTTTTACAGGGACAAGGTTGTCTTGCGCCCCCACCCGAAATTCCTTCCAAAGGTGGTGTCTGTTTCACCTTGACCAGGTGCTGACTCTGCCGGTATACTACCCTAACTACACCTCGGAGGCAGAGTACAGGCTCCATACTTTGAACCCGAGACGTGCTCTCTCCTATTATAAGGAGTGGACGGCGGAAATTCGGGGAGAGGTTCGCCAGCTGTTTGTCACCTACACTGAAGCTGCTTCTGGCAGACCTGCAGCCAAACGGACCATTGCAAGGTGGATTACGTCATGCATAGGCCTGTGCGATGAGCTGGCGGGCAAGGAGCCTCCCAGAGGCATAAGAGCTCATTCTACCCGCCATAATACTGCATCGGTGGTTGCTTCCAGGGACATCCCTATGCAGGAAATCTGTCGGGCTGCTACCTGGAAGTCGGCAAACACCTTCATTACCCACTACCACATTGACCTTGAGTCATACTGAGATGCTGGTTTTGGGACCTCAGTTCTTTAATCTATGTTCCCTAAGTAGGGGCTGTGCGCCTTGCCTCCCTCCTCCTGGAGAACTGCTAGGAGTCTGCCAAACAGTGTGGATGAACAACTCACCTGTAATAGTAGTTTTAGGAGTGGTATATGGTGTACATCCACACAGACTTACCCGACCTCCCTGGCTGCGGACGCATACAACCTGACTTCCAGTGGGCTAAGATCTGGCGTCCTCGGGCGGAGCCAAGGTATATACCACCCGGGTGGTTGGGAGGAGCCAGCTTGAAGACTTTCGGTGAGATTTGAAGCGGAAGGGGACATGCCAGAGTGTGGATGAACAACATGTACTACTCCTAGAACTACTGCTACAGGTGAGTAACCTGTTTTTCTCGATGGATAGTCCAGTGTATCCAATTCTGTTACTCTAATGCTGGTAGGGAGCCCCCAACAGGGTTGAGAGCCCACTTTACGAGAGTGATAGCTGCTACCTTAGCAGCTGCCAGAGATGTTCCACTAGTGGCATCTGTAAAACAGCTACCTAGAAAACAGTACACACCTTTACAAAACACTGCAACCTGGATATGCTGTCTAGGAGTGATGCTAGGTTTGGCACAGCAGTCCTGCAAAGTCAGTTTCCCCAAGTAAGTTCTGTGCCCACCTGCAGTGGTACTGCTTTGTAGTCTGCAGAAAGTTGTGAATACCTGAACATTACTGGGGTTAGAAGAAAAAAATACTTAACCATAGTAATCTTGTTTCTTCCCAGTGATGCTCAGGTATTCATAACTTCCCACCCTACCTTCCCTTCCAGAACTTCAGCCTCTGCACTCTGCATGCTGGTGCCATTGAAACAGTATACCCTTAAAATGCATATTCTGTGCATCTGTTTATATTTTTAGTAAACGGGGTTCATTTGTACCCTTTTGGGTGTTTCTTGCATTTTTTTTCCTGGGGTTTAATTCTATTGTTCCTCCAGTTGGAGGTTTGTAGTGTTTATAATTTTTTTGATTTTTGCAAATCCTAATTTCCTTAATCATTAAAATTATAGTTTTATAATCCTTTGGGCCTGCCTTTCCAGGCTTCTACAAAATCTGAGGAGGTTTAGAGCACAGGCAGTTAGTAGAGGCAGTGTTTGAAAAGTTCTCGCGTGCAAAGAATTCCATCATCTGCATGTGTTATATTCTCTCTGGACAGGCCTACCTAGAAGGCTTGCTGCAGAAAGTTATGATTCTAGGGACATGGATATGTTGTTCATCCACACTCATTGGCAGTATCCTTGCCGCTTTAAATCTTGCCGGAAGGTCTTCAAGCTTGCTCCTCCCACCCACCCGGGTGGTATAACCTCGGCTCCGCCATGACGCAGATCTTCCTTACTGCTTAGCCCAGGTTCCCTCTTAACGCTCTGCGCTTATGAACAGTTCCATTTCTCCGCTTATGGATTTAAAATAATATTTTGCAAAAGACTTCAGTCTTCGATCCTCGCGCCGCGGCGGACAAATCGCACCTCGATTTCGGAGATGCCCATGCGGGCAGAAGATGTCTCGGACGGATCCACACTCCACGTGTGTCTCATGGTTAGGCCTTGAGCACGCACCGCGAGCTGCGACCTGTGCTCATCTTTCGCAAACCTCGTCCTCGAAGACCGTGCTGCCGATTGCAACTGGGCGTCCGAAGCGTTTCCCTCGGTGAAGTCAAGGAGGCCGTTGGCGGTGTCATGGGCGGGTGGCTCGGGCGGATCAGCTCGGCGGATGGTCGCCCCGAAGAGGAGGCGGCGCGGGCGGATTCTCCTCGGCCGCTGCATTTATCCCGCTCTCTCTGGGTTCTTCCTACACGGCTTCCTTTAAGGAGCTTTGTCTGTCCCTCCACTAAAGGAGAAGGGCTCTGCGTCTGCTGGACCTTTTCTCGGTCCAAAAGAGGGACAGGGTAGTCCCTCCGCCGACGCTCTTGGGAGCGGGAAAGGTCCCTCTCCGGGCCGCCGACGTCCGGCTTCGGGTCGACTGCTGGCCGCCACTGGCCTCACGTGTGTCCCTGGCCAGGTCAGTTGACCGAGACTCTCACTGATGAAGTCGAGATTTTTCTACCCATTGACGGGCTGTCGCTTAGCGAGCCGAGATTCCCTCTCCCGGTTCCCCGGGAGGAGTTGAGGATCCGTGGGCTCGCCTGTGCCTCCGGTTCCGAGCCCTCGGATGGACCTTCCGAGCCAAGGGAGTGCTGTTCGCCGACACCTCCTCGGCACCCCACCCCGGAAATTCGGGACTCTCGGTCTCGGTCTCGACCTCTTCGGCGTCCAGCCTGCTCTCACCGCCATAGGCGGTCTCTGCCTCGGCATCATGTAAGCGGCGGCTGGCCCCTGGCCCTCCTCCTCGGATGAGGGAGGCTTCTCACAGAATTACGTCGACGGTACGAGGACCTTATGTTGCAACAGTTCTCCTGGCCGGGAATAAGCCGACCCGCGCCTCCCCGCCATTATGGCTGTCACCGTGAACGCTCACACAACCCCTCGACTTGTCCGAGAGCTCTACACCCAGGCGCGTTGTTGGCCAAACCAGCTGCTCCACCGATTCCGTGGAACCTCCGCCTCCACAGCCACCATTGGGGGCTCCGACCAAGGATTCTCGGTCGGCTAAGGGTTTCACCCATCGGTTGTCAGTTACCCTCACTCCCGACCGACCTCGGCAGGTGAAGGGTGGCTCAGGCCAGAGGCAGTCTTTGAGGACTCTTCCAGTCCGAAGACTATTCTCCTTCTTCTCCAAGCGACTGGACTTGGAGTCTTCAGGAGGTCAGCCAATGGACGATAGCCCGTCGTTCTTCCTAGGACTGCTCGCTCATCTCGAGCTCACCGGATGGAGCTCGAACCTGGCTTCCAACGGGCCAGGTATCCTCACGGAGATTCTGGACCGGATTCTCCGGACGGAGGCTTTCCGTGGCCGAGGCCATAGTGGGTCCGGCACTGGAACTTTGGCAGCGCCTGCTTCCTGCCCCTGCTCTCGGCCAGGATGGCCAGGAAGTATGGCGGTCCCTACCGGTTCCTTGTCCGTTTTTGAACACCCTCTGCTGAGGGTTGGTTACCGACAGCCGCTGCGGCGCAACGCCAGGGATGTGGACAAACCTCCTGACAAGGAGTCCAAGAAATTGGACTATGTCGGCGAAAAGTCTACGCCATGCCCTCTCGGCCTTCATCAGGCCAGTTCGGCCGTCCTCATGGCACATTTTTCTCATGCCCTGTTGGGCTCCTGGATGAGGTCATCCCTCATCTTCCCGCCGATCTGCAGACTACGGTTAAGCAGGTGCGGGACCAGGGCAGGCAGTGGCCAAACAGCAGCCCAGACTGCTTTGGATGTGGGGGACTCATGTGTCCAGATCGGTGGCGTGCCGCAGTGGCTATGCTTGTCAGGCGGGCTTGGCTAAGATATCCACCTTTACTTCGGATACCCAGCACAAGTTGGCGGATGTTCCCTTTTTGGGGACTGACCTCTTCGGCCCTGGGGTGGAAGGTCACCTGCAGAGGATCGAGAAGTCCAATGCCACCTTGGACTCGGTCTCTTCCGCTCAGAAGGACAAAGCCGCAAACCACAGCCTAAGCCCTTTCGTCCTTCTGTGCCCCCGGCGCGCCCGTCCCAGCAACGTCAGGGCCAGCAGGCTCGGCCTTGGCATCCCAAACCCAAGCCGCGGCTTCCTCTAACAGAGCAGGAGGAAGGGCCGGGAGGTCCCTCGTGGGTCCCTCCTCCAAGCCTGCCCAGTGACGGGCTGAGGGTGCCGCCCCCATCCCTGGTCACACCTACCCCTGGGTCCCCTGGGGACTGGCCCGCACTCGTTCCGCTTGGTCCGCTGTTACCACGGACAGGTGGGTCTGAGGTGGTGGGAAGAGGCCTGCCTCTGGAATTCGAGCAGGCACCACCCTTCAGAGCCGTCCCCTCGGGGCTTGGATCCCAGCTCACTGGCGGCTCGTCGAGCCGACATCACTCTCCTCCTCCAGAAGGAGGTGGTAAGAGAGGTGGTGGACCTCCTCCAGACCCAGGGTTTGTGTCCAGGTGCTTCCTGGTTCCGAAGCAGACGGGGGCTGGCGCCCCATTCTGACCTACCGACCTAAACAAGTTCCAAGGTCTCGAACCTTCAGGATGGTCACTCTGGCTCAGATTATACCATCCTTGGAGCGGCGTGGTTCTGCTCTCTGGACTTGCAGGGCCAGCGTTTTCACGTCCCTATCGTCCGTCTCACCAGAGATTCCTTCGCTTCGAGCGGAAGGATCCTCTTGAGTTCCAAGCCATGCCCTTCGGTTGTCTCCAGCTCCCAGGGTCTTCACCAAATGCATGGCAGTGGTGACAGCATTCCTCTTGGCGCGAGGGGTCCGGGTGTACCCTTACCTGGACGACTGGCTGATAGCAGCTCCCTCCAGGAAGGAGGCGAGTGGTCCAGAGATCTGGCCCTCAGGTCTGCTCTCAACTGGGCCTCCTATCAACGAGGCCAAGTCGGAACTCGAGGCAAGCAGGTGATTTTATTCATCGGGCGCAGCTCGACTCTCTTGAGCCAGAGCGCGGCTCCGCGGACAGGGCCGAGGTTCTTTCCTCCTTTGCCCGATCATTTCTGGTTGGGCAATGCTTCCTGCCGGGACTTCCTGCGCCTCCTGGGTCTCATGGCGGCCTGTACCAGCGTGGTCCGTTGGGCCGCTGGAACATCACGTCCCTTCAGTGGGACTGGCCAGCCAGTGGTCACAACGCTGCGATCCCTTGACCAGCTTGAGTCGGTGACACAGGGATGTGGAATGCTCTCCAGTGGTGGACCGTTCCAGATCATTTGCAGGAGGGCATCCCGTTCGTCCGCCCGGCCGACGGTCTCTCTGTCGACCGATGCCTCTCTGATGGGTTGGGGTGCCCATCTGGGGGAACACCGGGCTCATGGCCTCTGGCCCCTTGGAGGTCCCGATGCCACATCAACCTGCTGGAGCTCCGAGCGGTCCGCCTAGCTCTCACCGCCTGCTCCGTTCCTCCGGGGTCAAGTGGTCCGAGTCCAGACGGACAATACCACGACCATGTACTATCTAAACCGTCAGGCGGGGCACGCTCCATGCTTCTGCTGCAAGGAAGCTCTCCGCATTTGGTCACCGTGGCGCAGCCTGGAGGCGGATCTCCCTAGCCATTCACGTGGCAGGAGCCTCCAACACCCTGGCCGATGCCCTGGGCGGATAGGGGCTGCATCCCACGAGTGGTCTCTCCTGCCGGAGGTAGTACAGTATCTGTTCTCCCTTTGGGCACACCTCAGGTGGACCTGTTTGCCTCCATGGAGAGCGAGCTGAGTCTGTTCCATGCCCGCCCCCTCAGCAGGGCTGCTGCAGGGATGCCTTCTCGAGGCAATGGACCCCGGGCCTCTTTTCGCCTTTCCCCATTTCCCTTGGATCCACAAGGTGCTTCTCCAAAGCGAGGAGGGACAGGCGAGGTGATTCTGATAGCCCCAGACTGGCCTCGCCAGTTCTGGTACCCAGATCTCCTCAGTCTCGGCTCCAGGACTCCGGCAAGCTTCCAGCTCGCCCGGACCTGCTCTCAGTCAATCAGGGAAGGTGTTCCATCGGACCTTCAATCCCTGCACCTGACGGCCTGGTTCCTGAGCGGCTAGAGTTCCAGGCTTTGGGTCTTCCGACGAGGTCCTCAATGTAGTTGAGGCGTCCGTATGAGTCGACTCAGAAAATGCTATGCCTTCAAATGGAAAAGGTTTTCCATTTGGTGTCAGGGCAAGGGCTTGGACCCTTTCTCCTGTTCCTTGGCAAGCATCTTGGACTATTTATGGTCCCTTTCTAGTCAAGGGCTTAGGTCGACGACCCTAAGGGTGCACCTGGCAGCCATCTCTGCTTACCGGGCGCGGGCTGGGAAGCAGTCGGTGGCGCAGGAGAAGGTGGTCTGGCGCTTTTTCAAAGGCCTTGATCACATTTCCCCTCCAGTGCGGGAACCCCCACCTCCGTGGGATCTACTGCTGGTACTGGCAAAGCTCATGGGCAAGCCATTCGAACCTATGCACAGGTGTGCTCTCTCTCACCTGTCGTGGAAGACCGCCTTCTTGGTGGCTATCACGTCAGCCAGAAGGATGGGAGAGCTCCAGGCGCTTTCCATCGAGTCTCCTTACCTGGTCTTCCACAGGGACAAGGTTGTCCTGTGCCCCCACCCGAAATTCCTTCCGAAGGTGGTGTCGGAGTTTCACCTTAACCAGGTGTTGACTCTGCCGGTGTTCTACCCCAATCACACCTCGGAGGCCGAATATAGGCTCCATACTCTGGACCCTAGAAGGGCGCTCGCTTATTATAAGGAGCGCACGGCTGAAATTCGGGGAGAGGTTCGCCAGCTGTTTGTCACCTACGCTGAAGCCGCATCTGGCAGACCTGCAGCCAAGCGGACGATAAGCAGGTGGGTAACCTCCTGCATAGATCTCTGCTATAAGTTGGCGGGCATGGAGCCTCCCAGAGGGATAAGAGCTCATTCTACCCGCCATACTGCTGCAACGGTGGCTGCTTCCAGGGACGTCCCTATCCAGGAAATCTGCAGGGCTGCTACCTGGAAGTCAGCAAACACCTTCATTACCCACTACCACATCGACCTTGAGTCACGCCCGGGATGCTGGTTTTGGGGCCTCGGTTCTCCAGTCTCTCTTTCCCAAGTAAGTATATGGGGTGTGCGTCTTGCCTCCCTCCTCCCGGAGAACTGCTAGGAGTCTGCCAATGAGTGTGGATGAACAACATATCCATGTCCCTAGAAATACAGGTTACTCACCTGTAACAGGAGTTCTAGGAATGGTATATGTTGTTCATCCACACGACCCACCCGACCTCCTCGGCTTCGACGCACAACCTGAGCTTCCAGCGGGCCAGATCTGGCGTCATGGGGCGGAGCCGAGAGTTATACCACCCGGGTGGGTGGGAGGAGCAAGCTTGAAGACCTTCCGGCAAGATTTAAAGCGGCAAGGATACTGCCAATGAGTGTGGATGAACAACATATACCATTCCTAGAACTCCTGTTACAGGTGAGTAACCTGTATATATCTGAGCATCATTGGGAAGAAACAAGATCACTATGGTAAGTAAGTTTTTATCTCCTCACCCTGGATGTCATAACACCACCGCACTCCCACCCCGCATACTTTTTCATCAAGGTAGCAGTTGAAATGTGTTGAGGTGCCCTGTCATACCAGTGATTTACTTGTGCTCTGTACAGTTAACATTTGTGCTTTTAGTAAATCAAATGTCATTTTGTCTTTTTTGTAGGTTTTTAAGAATCTTCAGTTGTTCATGGAGAATAAGCAACCCGAAGATGACCTCTTTGACAGACTCAACGTAAGTAGCCCACCCAGGATGGCCTGACTGTTTCCAGCAATCAGATTCAGCGAAGCCTTGTTAAAGCAGCAATGCAACCAAATTAGGCAAAAAATGTGACCCCACCCCACTACAAAAGATTCTGGGCATCTTCCAGTTTTATTTGGTGGTACAATTTTCTAATTCCACTGAACTTCAAGTATTTTATAAACGTTTTAAGTAAATTTTTTTCTCAAGAAAAAACGATAGCCACCACATTTTGCATAGAAATGGCATTGTAGAGCTGACCAGGGTTCGTACTGAAGAATAAAAGAGACCCCTTGTGGGTAGCACAGGAGGTACCGAGACAAGTACATTTGACAAGTAAGCTAATATTTTTCTCAACTGCTCTGAAACAAGCTTTTTGGGAAAAACATTTTTCATTGCACTGCTGCTTTAATATGGGAAAAGTGGAAACGTCTCTAGCAGTTGGGTTCATTGTAGATTTCGGTTTGTCCTGTCCTTTGGCACGTAAGATGAACTTATTAAGGACATTCCATTCTATAAAAGGTTTCACCAAGAGGGGAAAGTTCATTAAAAGATAACGAACGTGTTTGGTCCCTAAGTGTGTGTTTGTGTGTGTGTGGGGGTGGACATATTCTGCAATATCAGAGGATCTGACTTCGAGGTGGAGCTCTTGTAGCAGGTATTAGCATTAGGACTAATGCCGCCAGCTTTAGGACCCACAGAATAATCTTGTAGCTAGCAGTCTGAGGCAGGGGACGCACCCCCAAATGTCATAGCGTCACGTTGTATAAAGGGGGCAGTCCTCCGGCGCCATCTTGGTTCTTCTCCCACCATTAACCCACATAGTTAGGCGCCACGGGATGCCTTTCATCGCAGTCAACTGCGCTTTTTGCCATTTTTCCAGTATTTCATATTATCCAGAGTTTTCAAACCAAGGCGAAGCCTTATTGCACTCTGAAAGTTAAGTTCTTCATTATCTCCCTAGAACCAGTTCCATAAGGAAGACGGATCAGTTGTTCATCTCCTTTGCGCATAGGGAGACAGGGGCTCCTGTCACCAAGCAGACACTAACCCGTTGGTTAGTGCACTGTATTTCTTTCTGTTATCAGCATCATGATAAACCCTTGCCGGGCTTAGTCAAGGGTTACTCCTCCAAGGCTGTCGCTTGATCTTCGAGAACAGCTCTTGCAGCAGGTACTTTCCCTCCCACCATCCCCACTGGAGGTAGGTTCTAGTTCCAACATCCTTCTCCTAGGATCAGGTGTCTCAGCATCTCTCTGACTGCCATTTGATGGCGGATCCTCAGTCTCCTCTTCTGATGTCATCCAGCGGCCAGGAGTCTCCGGCGGGAGAACTGGAGATTCTGGGGGACCGCCTCCTTATGTACTATGCCTGACGGGGGCGGGACCAACGTTGGGGGTGGTCCCCGCTGAATACTGCTAGCTAGAAAATATCTGTGGGGTCCTGGCACCTGCCGGCTTCGGTCCTAATGGTGTAACCTGCTGCAAGAGCTGTTCTCGAAGATCTACTGTTACGGTAAGTTCTTACGTAACTGTACTTTCCTACATAACTACTTTTCTGCTCATGAGAGCCCACGCCTGGTGTTTCTTGGATCATGGATATGTTGTTCTAGCCACACTGCTTGGCGTGTCTTTTCCGTTTAAGATTCTTGCCGGAAGGTCTAAAAGTTGGCTCCTCCCACCCACCCACCTGGGTGGTATGTGCCTTGGCTCTGCCCCTTGACGTTAGATCTTCCTTTCCGCTGAAAGATTCGGGTTCCTGTAGGCCCTGGTGTTTAAATCTACAGATTTACCCAAACAGCTTGCTGGGAATCCCCTCATGGTCCCAGTTCCTGACCAGGAAGAGCCGTGGTTCTCCTAGGCTCCTTTCGAAGAACCCAGTCGGTCCCCCCGATAGTCCAAGTCGAGGTCTCTGACCCCTTCAACCGACAGGCCGAACAAGGCGCATAAGCGCTCTTAAGAAGCGGTGCCGTTGCCACTCTTCCTCGTCCTTCTCGGATGAGGAGAGGCATCGATGGAAACTCAGACGCTACGAGAATTTAATGTGGCAACAGCTAATTATGGCTGGCCAGAAATCAGCCCCGGCTTCTACCCTGGCCATTACTTGGCTGTCACCTCCTAGGCCGACACCTACTCCTCAGAAGTTGGTCAGCACCGTTCCTCCACCCTCGGAGTCTGTCAAGACCATCCTGGCTCAGCCAAAATCAGTCTCTCCACTGATTCTGGTGGAGCCACGACTGAAGCAGCCTCCTTCAGGGGCTCCTTCTAAGGAGTCTCGGCCTGTTCCGGGCCTACTGCGTAGGCTGTCCGTCACCCTCATGCCTGATAGTCACAGGCGGGTTTGGGGCGACTCTGGTGGCAGAAGCCTCAAACCAACTGGTGGATACTCTCGGCCGTGTGGGCGAGATGTCCTACGAGTGGTCTCTCCATCCAGAGATAGTACAAAACCTGTTCTCCCACTAGGGCAAACCTTAGATGAATCTGTTCACCTCCAGGGAGAACACGAAGCTGAAGGCTGTTTAATGCCCCCAGAGCAGGGCTCGCTGCAGGATGCCTTCATAGACCATGGACCTGAGCCTCTTCTGTGCCTTTTGAGAAAACACAATAGTTGGTGCGCTCAGCAGTTAGGTCTTCTGCGATCAGCTTAAATTCACAGCAAATGTTTAACACAAAAATGGCGACACTTGCAGAGCCTTATGTCTCAAGAAAAATAATTTATTACAGTACAGTGGACACACCTGTAGGTTCTAGGGACATGGATATGTTGTTCATTCACGTTGTCTGGCAGGTTCCTTGCCACTTTAAATCTTGCTGGAAGGTCTTCAAGCTGGCTCCTCCCACCCACCTGGGTGGTAAAACTCTCAGCTTCGCCCCATGACACCAGATCTTCCTTACCGCTTGGAAGCTCAGGATCTTACTTCGAGATACAGCTCTTGCAGCAGGTAATGCCATTAGGACTGAAGCCGGCAGGCGTCAGGACCCCAGAATTCTTCTAGCTAGCTATCTTGGCGGGGACCGACGTCTGTCCGCCCTCCGACATCAGGCGTAGTACATAAGAGGCGGTCCACAGATTCCCCAATTCTTTCCCGCTGTCGACTTGCATGTCTCGAGCCCTTTGGATCGCTTTCTAGCGGCCGACCCGCACGTTAAGTTCTTCCTTCGAGAAACGCTCATTTCTTCGGCTCAGTTGCTGTCTGATGTCCTCCAACTTCCATTGAAGGCCATTCCCAAGTGTGCCTGTGGGAAGCAAATCCCGTTCAAGGACCCGCATTCGGCCTGCGTCCGGTGCCTAGGCCCAGACCACGACACCCGGTCCTGCACTTTCTGCCAGGGGTTCAACAGCCGGACCCGGATCCGTCGCCAGAAGGCCCTGTAGGCGTTCCTGCTCGAGGAGAAGATTAAGGCCATGGACACCTCCAAGGGGGATTCAGGAGAGAAGGCCCTGAAACACTCTGGAAAGCACAGGGAGAGGGTTCCATCCAAGTCCCCGTCTAGGGCCTCTGACTCCCGTAGTTCCGGCTCCTGGTCCGACCATTCGCCCTCCCGGGCCCGCTCTCAGCCTCCCCCCGCTGCGGTGAAGAAACCTTTAGGCTCCTCTTCCTCCTCACAGGCCAAGACCTCCAGGCCCTCTTCATTATCTTCTTCCAAAGCCCTGGTTTGGTCTAGGGACCGTCATCACCACAAGTCGGGTTCCCGCCATTCCGAACCCGACGTCAGGTCTGCCTCCTTGCCTCCTCCTCCCCAGCGGAAGATCAAGGAGCTTACCTCTCTTAAGAAGCCGTCCGACGTCGGCCACTCATCACAGGTCCCAGGAGCCGTCGACCGCCAGACGCCCGTCGCCGGTCAGGCCTTCGTCCTCTCGGTCGTCGGCAGGGGGGCCGACGTCCGCATCTGCACGTCTAGAGAAGACGACCCCGACGCCTCCTACCGACGTCGGTCAGGAGACTATCACGGAGGAGGAGTTGACGCAGCCCGAGGACCAGACGGGCGAACCCGGTCCTGTCGCACCTCCCAGGGAACCCTCCCCACAACCTGAGGCCCCTGAGGAGCCGTCGTCGGGCCTTTCCATTTCTGAGGTTAAGGAGCTCTTTACTTTCTGGTGGGATACCATTAAAAGGGATATGGTTCCCACACCACCTCCTCTTCCTCCTCCTCTGCCACCTGCGACCCTTCCAGCTCCTGCGCCCCCTTCTCCATCCGGGGCAGTAGGCCAAGTACCTCTCCCCCAGGAGCCTACGGACCATCCAAGGGGGAGACCAGATAAAAGGAGCCCTCCGTCTAGATCTTCTTCAAGGTCACCCAGTCCTAAGAGACCCAGAAGACGCAGTCATTCGCCTTCGACGGAGGATACGGGATCGGAGTTCTTGGCAGCATCCAGATCCCCCTCTCCCCTCCACATCCCCTCTCCGGACCCACGTGAGCTTCCTAGATCTCCTCCGGATGACTCATCATTCTCGGAGATCGTGAGACACATCCAAGAGAACATGGGCTGGGATGCGGAAGAATTAGACCCCGAGAGACTACGCCTCACTAGGTATCTTCGGCAGAAGGATCCTAAGCCTGTGGTGGTACCACCCTTGGTGGACACTTTTGTGGACGTCACCAAGGCAGCGTGGAAGCATCCACACTCGCTCCCGGCGATGCCGAAGAAAGCTGACCGCCTGTACAAGGCTCCTAAGGAGGACCAGTATTTGGCTCAACATCCTCTGGCCGACTCTCTGGTCATAACAGCCTCTCATGACCGGTCCCAGAGACCGCAACATTTGAGCACCCTGCCACCGGACCTGGAGTCCAAACAGCTGGATGCTATGGGCAGGTGCACGTATGCTTCCGCTACTTGCGCCATCAGATCCCTGAACTACTTGACCCACATGGTGCAGTTCCAAAATGCCTTGTGGGAACAGGGACTGGATCTGCCAGAAGGTGAGCAGAAGGAGGAGATGTTGCAGCTCCTCCGTACGGGTTCGGACGTGGGAACCCAGGTGCTGCGAGCCACGTATGATTCCGCGGACTCCTCGGCCAGAGCGGCAGCTTCAGGCGTATGCTTCCGGAGACGCTCATGGCTCCGTGTCTCCGGATTTACACCGGACGTCCAGAAGAACATCATGGACGCCTCTTCCGAAGGAGAAGTTCTCTTTGGTGAACCTCTGAGAAGGTTCTCACCAAGCTCCAAGAGGCGGGGAAGGTGGTGAGGTCGGTCCAGGCAATGTACCAACCGAGGCTCAGTTCCTTTCGTAGGAACCAAAGCCGTTTTCATGGACGGGCACAGAGACAACAGTCCCGCACCGGTCCACAACAGAGGGGCTCCGGTTCCCGCAGAGCCAAGGGAAGACAGCCCGCGGGCCGAAGTCAGCGTCCAGCTAAGCTGGCTCAGCCCGCGGGCCCCTCCGCCACCACAGCCTGACTCCTTCCGGGCCCCCACCCCTCAGGATCAACGGGACATCAAGGTCGGGGTTGTATTGCGAATTACCTGCCAGGATGGCAGTCCATAACCACCGACAGGTGGGTTCTTCAGTTGGTCGAAAGAGGCCACTTTATAGAATTCGCAGACAAACCACTCTCGAGGCCTCCTCTGCTCTCCCATTACTTGGGTCAGCACAAATTGCTTATCAGGCAAGAAATACTTGCGCTCCTGCAAAAGGGAGCGGTAGAGTATCTCCCAGAGAACCAGAGAGGGTATGGATACTATTCCCACTTCTTTCTGGTTCCGAAGAAAACGGGGGACCTCTGTCCAATCCTGGACCTCAGCGACCTCAATATGTCGGTCGTCTACAAACGATTTCACATGGTGACTCTGCAGGGTCTTATTCCCATGCTAAAGAAGGACGCCTTCTTAGCGTCCCTGGACATGCAGGATGCATACCTACATATCCCCGTAGCTCAAGCGCACAGGAGGTTCCTGCGCTTCGAGTTTCTCGGCCACCACTTCCGGTTCTGAGCTCTTCCGTTCGGACTGTCATCGGCCCCCAGGGTCTTTACCAAATGCATGGCAGTCGTGGCAGCGTCTCTAAGGAGACAGGGCCACTATGTGTTTCCGTACTTGGACGATTGGATTCTCATGGCCGCCTCCAGAGAGGCGTTGTTGATGGCTATCCAGAGCACCTAGGCTCTGTTTCGGTCTCTGGGCATCATAATCAATTACAAGAAGTCTCTCCTTGTACCGTCGCAGAAGCTGCAGTTCATAGGCGCAGTTCTGGACACCGTTCAGGGGAGAGCATTTCTTCCAGACGACAGAGCGGAACGCATTATATCCCTCATCAGGGATCTCTCGGCGAAGAAGACTGTCCCTGCCAGGCTGGTCCTTCGTCTGCTCGGACACATGGCTGCGGCCATTCCGACCGTCCCTTTGGCAAGGCTCCACATGCGGGTAACTCAGTGGATGCTCAAGGTGCAGTGGGACCAAAGGCAAGACCACATGCAGCATCGGTCAGAATCACAAATGCGTGATTCGAGAGACGCAGTGATGAGTTAACCGAGGCAGCTCTCAGCGGGTGTCCCTTTTCAGCGCCCGTCCAGGGTGATCCTTTCCACCGATGCCTCAGGGCTGAGGTGGGGAGCACACCTGAACGGGGTGAGGTCCCAGGGAACGTGGACCCCTCAAGAAGCTCATCTTCACATCAGCATTTTGGAGATGAGGGCGGTCCTTTATGCCCTGCAGGCCTTCCAGTCAGAGATCCGCCGGTTACTCTTATGATCCAAACAGACAACACGGCGGTGATGTATTACCTCAACAAACAAGGAGGCGCACACTCTTACCCCCTTTGCAGGGAAGCGATGAGAGTGTGGGATTGGGTAATCCAACACGGCGCGAACCTGATTGCAGTTCACGTTCCTGGAGTGGACAGCACAATTGCAGATGGCCTGAGTCATTCCCAGGCCAGGGTCCACGAGTGGGAACTTCTTCAAGGGGTTGCAGAGGATCTGTTTCTTCGATGGGGCACTCCAGAACTGGACTTATTCGCTTCCCCATCCAACTCAAAACTGCCCAATTTCTGCTCGCTAGATCCAGGGCCTGGTGTTTTCTGTTGAGCACGTTGTCCCTCTCCTGGGCGAACAGATTCTCTACGCCTTCCCTCCCTTCCTGTTGATCCAGAGTTCTTCTCAAACTGCGCGGGAGCACTAGCATTGATCCTGGTAGCCCTTTCTGGCCCAGGCACATCTGGTTCCCTTGCTCACGCAGCTGTCCCGGGAACCTCTGGTCCGCTGTTCTTCAGCTCCCATCTCTTGTCTCAGGAGGAAGGTTCACTGGTCCACCGGACTTACATTCACTGAACCTGCATGCATGGCTCCTAGAGACATAGCCATTTTGCGACACGGGTCTCGCAAGAGGTAGTGAGGAAGTTCTTTCCGCTATCAGAAAGCCAGCAACACATCACGACATCGCCAAGAAATGGCGCCCGTTTTTCCCAGCATGATGCACTTAGCCGCCTTTCCCCTCTAGGTTGCCCGGTGAAAGCGGTGTTAGAATACCTGCTCTCCCTTTTCCATTCGGGTCTCGCCTACTCCTCTTAAGGTGCACCTCTGCGCTATTTCTGCTTACCACTTCCCGGTGGGACAGCGCACAGTGGCGCAACTTGACGCCTCTCGAGACTTTCTGAGAGGGGTGTTACACCTTGGGCCACCCATTAAGGACCCTGTTCCTCCATGGGATTTACTCTTTGTCCTGGAACAACTCACGCTCCCCCCTTTGAACCTGCCGCGGATTGCGAGCTGCGTTTCCTGTCATGGAAAACGTTATTTTTAGTTGCTGTTATGTCAGCAAGGAGAATTTCCGAGCTTCTCACACTCATGTGTAAGGAACCTTATTTGATTTTCCACCAGGACAGTGTGTCCCTGAGGACAAATCCTAAGTTCTTGCCTAAGGTGGTCTCTGCACTCACTCTCAATCAGGACATTGACCTGCCTGTATATTTCCCTAAATATTCTAATAGAGGAGAAGCACTGCTCCCACACCCTGGATGTTCACCGCTGTCTAAGGTATTACCTGAACAAGACTAAACAGGTTCGCAAGTCGGAGCAACTCTTCGTTTCCTTCGCTGAGAGGATGATGTGCCAACCAGTATCGAAGCAGTCCCTTTCTCGCTGGCTTGTCCAGTGTATATCATACTGCTATGATACAAAGCAGAAACCCCTCCCGGGTACAGTCCGGGGCCATTCCACTAGGGGGGTGGCTACCTCCTTTGCAGCACTTCGTAACGTCTCCTCCTCCTGCCATTTGTGCTGCAGCCACTTGGAGCTCTGTGCATACTTTTATCAGGCATTATAGCCTGGACATTTGCTTCACTGTTGAAGAGCCAGTTTGACCTGGCCGTGCTACAGGGTCTCCTGTCCTAGAGTCAGGACTTGGTATGGATTTTCCTAGTTTCCTCCTCCCAGAATGCTTACAAGCGTTATTGCTTGGAAATCAGTCCTAATGGTGTTATCTGCTGCAAGAGCTGTATCTCTAAGTAAGACAGTACAGTTACGTAAGAACTTACCGTAACAGTAGATCTTCGAGAACAGCTCTTGCAGCAGGTACCTTCCTGCCCACCTTCCCCCTTGGAGGAGGCATGGCTTTCCGAGCCTTTGGCAGGGGTTTACGCCCTTTTGTCTTCTGATGGTGGATCCTCTGTCTCCCATTCTGATGTCGTCCTGCGGCCAGAAGTCTCCGGCGGGAGAACTGGGGAATCTGGCGGGACCGCCCCCTTATGTACTACGCCTGACGTCGGAGGTGGGACCGACAGAACGGTCCCAGCTGAAGATAGCTAGCTAGAAGAATTCCGTGGGGTCCTGACGCCTGCCGGCTTCAGTCCTGATGGTGTTACCTGCCGCAAGAGCTGTTCTCGAAGATCTACTGTTACAGTAAGTTCTCACGTAACTGTACTTTTCCTCCTTAACATTTTGCGTATAGACCGGATCCTAACTCTTCGGTTCGCCCGAAAATAGTTTTAAAATTCTCAAGACTTCGGTCACATTCTTCCCTCGTGGCTGCGATGGATAAATCGACTCCAGTTTTCGGTGGTGCGCCATGGGGAAGATGTCAGGACAGATCCACACACGTCGGGTCAACTGCCTCTGCCTTGATCACGACCATGAGCCTGCCCGAGTTATGTAGATCTTTCTCGGCCAACGTCCTTGAAGACCGCGCTGCCCGGTTACAACTTGGGCACCCCGAGAAGCGTTATCCGCCTGTGAAGTCCAAGGAGGCCCGTTGGGCGGTGTCCGGCGGCTGGCTCAGCTGATGATTGCCCTCGAGGAGGAGGCGGCCCAGGCTGCATCCTCATCTTCCTCGGTCGCAGCATTTATCCCGCTCTTTCTGGGATCCTCCTACACAGCTTCTTTTAAGGAGCTTTGCCAATCCCTTTCCACGAAGGGAGAGGAGCCATCGGGACACTCTTCTCGGTCAAAAAAGAAGGACTCGAAGGGTAAGTCCCACCATCGACGTTCGTGGGAGTGGGAGAGGTCCCCTTCCACGGACAGTCGACACTCGACTTCGGTCGAGGTTGCGGCTAAGGCTGCTGATTTCAGATGTCCCCGTCAGGTCAGCGGCCCGGAGACACCCCGTCGGCGCAGTCGAGATTTTCTGGCCATCGGACCCGGGCTGTCGACTAATTAAGACCGACAACTCCTCATCACGGTTCCTCCAGTGGAAACCGAGGACTTGTCTGCGCCTCTTGTGCCAGAGTCTCCGGTCAAGGTTCCTGAGCCGAGGGAGGAGCGGGTGTCCCCTGCTCCCTCCCAGACCCACCCTCGGAAACACTGAGGGTCTCTGTCTCTGTCTCGGACCTCATCTTGGTCCAGCCAATCCCGCCGACATTGGCGGTCTCTGTCTCGGCACCGAGGTAAGCGGCAGCGCTGCTCGTCCTCGTCTTCCTCCTCGGAAGAGGAGAGGCTTCGGCTCAAATTGCGTCAACGCTACGAGGACTTAATGTGGCAGCAGCTCCTTTTGTCAGTGAACAAGCCGACACCGTCGCCTTCCTCGGCCATTAAGTGGCTGTCACCGGAAAGGCCGAAACAACCCCTCACGGTAGTTGAGGTGCCCAAGCCTGGGCCAGTTGTTCGGCCGAAACCAGCTGCCCCACCGATTGTGGTGGAATCTCCACCTCCACAACCGAAATCGGGGGTGCCGACCAAGGACTCTTGGTCGGGTCAGGATATTCCCCACCGGTTGTCGGTCACCCTCACTCCCGACCGTCCTCGGCAGGTGGAGGGTGGCTCAGGCCCCAGGCAGATCTTCGCAGACTCCTCGGAGTCTGACGACTATTCCTCCCTGTTTTCCAGGCCCCTTGACCTGGAGTCCTCTGGGGGGCAGTCGATGGACGAGAGCCCATCATCGTTCATGGGTCTGCTTCGGCTCATCTTGGAGTCCACCGGGATGCAGCTCGAGCCCGTATCCGAAGCGGTCAATATCCCCTCAAGGGGATTCTCCCACTGAGGGCTTTCCGGTGGCTGAAGCCAATGTTGGCCAAGCCTTGGAGCTTTGGCAGCGGCCGGCTTCCTGTCCTGCGCCTTCGGCCAGGATGGCCAGGAAGTATGCGGTCCCTACCGGCTCTTTGTCCGGTTTTTCGGAACACCCCTCTGTGGAAGGGTAGGTCACCGATAGCGTTTTCCGGCGCTCTGGGAACGCTAGGGATGTGGATAAGCCCCCCGACAAGGAGTCCAGAAAACTGGACTATGCCGGGCGCAAGGTGTACGCTGCGTCCTGCCTTGGCCTCCGTCAGGCCAGCTCGGCCGTGCTGATGGCGCACTTCTCCCACGCCCTCATGGGCTCCCTGGATGAGGTGATTCCCTCATCTCCCGGCAGACTTGCAGACTACGGTCAAGCAGGTGCGGGATCAGGGAAGGGCAGTGGCGAAACAGCAGCTCCAAATGGCTCTAGACATTGGAGACTCCTGTGCCTAATCAGCAGTGGCCATGCGCTGCAGAGCCTGGCTGGGGATATCCACCTTCATGGCGGATACCCAGCACACATTGGCGGACGTCCTCTTCTTGGGGACTGACCTGTTCGGCCCTGGAGTGGAAGGCCGCTTCCAGAGGATCGAAAAGTCCAACACTACCCTGGACTCGGTCACCTCTGCCCAGAAGGACAAGGGCCGTCGTCAGCAACATAAGTCCTTTCGACCTTCTGCTCCTGCGGCACGTCCGGCCCAGCAACACCAGCATCAGGGCCAGCAGGCTCGCGCTTGGCACCCCAAAGCCAAGCCTGTGGCTTCCTCCAGCAGGAAGCAGGGAGGAAAAGGCCCAGGGGGTCCCTCGGCTGGTCCCTCCTCCAAGCCTGCCCAGTGACAGGTTGAGGGGTGTCACCCCCAGCCTCATCGCTTCCCCCTGGGTTCGGCTCCGCCACTTCCTTTCCGCCTGGTCCGCTATCACCACGGACCGCTGGGTGTTGGAGGTGGTAGGAAAGGGCCTGCCTTTGGAGTTCGAGCAGGCCCCGCCTTTCCGAGCTGTCTCCCCTCGGGGTGGCTACGGGGTCCGCAGCCTCCCTGTCGGCTCGTCGAGCCGACATTGCCCTGCTCCTCGAAAAGGAGGTGATCAGGAAGGTGGCAGATCCTCCACCAAGCCCGGGGTTTGTGTCCAGGTATTTCCTGGTCCCAAAACGGACAGGGGGCTGGCGCCCCATTCTAGATCTGCACGACTTGAACAGGTTCTTAAGGTCTCGAACCTTCAGGATGGTCACTCTGGCTCAGATCATTCCATCCTTGGAACGAGGCGTGTGGTTCTGTTCTCTGGACCTCCAGGACGCGTTCTTTCACTTCCCAATCCATCCATCCCACCAGAGATTCCTCCGTTTCAGGGCAGAGGGGTCCCTCTACAAGTTCCGGGCCATGCCCTTTGGCCTTTCTCTAGCTCCCAGGGTCTTCACCAAATGCATGGCAGTGGTGACAGCATTCCTGCGGCGCAGAATGGTCCGGGTGTACCTCTACCTGGACGACTGGCTGATTGCGGATTCCTCCATAATGGAGGTGGAGCGGTCCAGAGATCTGGTCCTCCAGGTTTGCTCTCATGTTGGCCTCCTTATCAATGAGGCCAAGTCAGAACTCGTGCCAAAGCAGGTGATATAATTCATTGGGGCAGAGCTTGACTCTCTGCTAGCCAGAGCACTACTCCCGGCGGACAGGGCCGAGGTTCTTTCCTCCTTTGCCCAGTCATTTCAGGTTTGGCAGTTGTGCCCTGCCCGGGACTTCCTGTGCCTCATGGTGGCCTGCACCAGCGTGGTCCGTTGGGCCCGTTGGTACATGCGTCCCCTACAGTGGGGACTGGCCAGCCAATGGTCACAGCGCTCCGATCCTTTGGATTAGCTTGTGACAGTGACCCAGGAGATGTGGAACACTCTCCAGTGGTGGACCGTTCCAGCTGATCTGCAGGAGGGCATCCCATTTGTCCGCCCCGAGCCGACGGTCTCTCTATCGACCGATACCTTTCTGGGTTGGGGTGCCCATCTGGGGGAGCACAGAGCGCACAGCCTCTGGTCCCCTCGGGAGTCCCGATGCCCCATCAGCTTGCTGGAGCTTCGAGCGGTTTGTCTAGCCCTCACCGCCTTCGCTCTGTTTGTCACGGGGTCAAGTGGTCCAGGTCCAGGCCGGACAGCACCACGATCATGTACTACCTAGACCCGCTAGGGGCGGGGAAGTGCTCATGCCTCTGTGCAGGGAAGCTCTCCGCATGTTGGTCCCTCGTACGCAGCCTGGAGGCACTTCCTTGCCATCCACCAGGGCACCCAACATTCTGGCCGATACCTAAGCCGGATAGGGGCTCCGTCCTATGGTGGTCTCTCTGCAGGTAGTACAAGATCTGTTCTCCCACTGGGGTGTACCTCAAATGGACCGTTTGACTCAGGAGAATCGAACTGAGACTATTTCATGCCTTGCCCTCAGCAGGGCTCGCTGCAGGATGCCTTTTTCAAGGCCGTGGACCCCGGGCCTCCGCCTTTCCCTATTTCCCTTGATCCACAAGGTGCTTCTCAAGGTGAGGGGACAAGGCGCAGGTGATTCTAATGACCCAGACTGGCCCCACCATTCAGGTATCAGATCTCCTCAGTCTCAGCTCCAGGCTCGGGGTGACTTCAGCCGCCCGGACCTGATCTCAGTCAATCAGGGAGGTGACTATCCGGACCTTCAATCCTGCCTGATGGCCTGGTTCCTGGCAGCTGATTCAGGCCTTGGAATAACAATAGGGTCCTAGCGTCGTTGGGCGTCCATAAGTCGACCAGGAATACTGTGCCTTTAAATGGAGAAGTCTCCATTTGGTGTCAGGGCAGGGCCTGGACCTTTCTCTGTTCCTTGGCAAACATTCAGGACTACCAATAGTCCCTTTCTCAGCAAGGGCTTGGGTGGGACCCTTAAGGTGCACCTGGCCATCTCTGCTTACTGGGCATGGGCCAGGAGTAGTCGGTAGGCGCAGGAGAGGTGGTCGGGCGCTTTTCAAGGCCTTGATCACATATCCCCTCGGTGCGAGAACCTCCACCTCCATGGGATCACACCTGTTATTAGCAAGCTCATGGGCAAGCCATTGAACCGATGCATAGGTGCATCTCTCCTTGTAGTGGGACTGCCTTCTTGGTGGCTATCATGTCAGCCAGAAGGATGGAACTCAGGCACTTTCATAGTCTTCGCATCTGGTCTTCCACAGGGATAAGGTTGTCCTGTGCCTCCACCCCATTCCTTCCCAAGGTGGTGTAGGAGTTTCACCTTAAACCAGATGTTGACTCTGCGGTGTTCTACACAATCCATCTGGAGGCCGAATATGACTCCATACTTTAGACCCTAGAAGGCGCAGCAATACAAAGTAGACGGCTGAAGTTGGGAGGGATTCACCAGCCAGCTATCACCCTACCTGCCAACGTACCTGAGACCTGCAGCCAAGCCGACGATAGGCAGGTGGGTCACCTCACCATAGATCTCCTATAGGTTGGCCCATGGAGCCTCAGAGGATAAGTGCTGATTCTACCGCCATACTGCTGCATGATGACTGCTTCAGGCGTTCCTATCAGGAAATCTGCAGGGCTGCACAGGAAGCACACACCTTCATTACCCACTACCACTACCTCGGTCACTCAGGATTCTGGTTTGGGGCCTCGGTTCTCAGTCATTATTCCCTAAGTAAAGTATGCGCCTCCCTCCCCTCCTGGAGAACACTAGGGCCTACCAGACAGTGTGGATGAACAACATATCCATGTCCTAAATACAGGTTACTCACCTGTAACAGGAGTTCTAGGAATGGTATATATTCATCCACCCGACCCACCAACTTCAACACAACCTGGCTGCCCAGGCTAGATCTGGCGTCGTGGCGGATCCGAGGAGTTTACCGCAGGTGGGTGGGAGAAGCAGCACCAGAGACCTTCGGCAAAGTTTAAGCGGCAAGACCTGCCAGATGAGATAGACAAATATACCATTCCTAGAACTTTATTTATTTACAGGTGGTAATCACAACTTTGTTTCTAGGGACATGGATATGTTGTTCATCCATGCTGTCTGGCAGATCTACTAAATCTTGCGGCTCAAGCGCTCCACACCAGTTAAACTCAGCTCCACAAGCACTCAGATCTTCACCCTTGGAAACTCAGATTCACTCCCTTGCGCTCTCATTTAGGCTGGATCTAACACAGTTCGTCCGGAAACTCATTCAAGTTTTCTGACTTCGGTCTTCATTATCCCTCACGATTCGCGATGGACAAATTGATTCGGCTTTCAAAGGTGCACTTGCCGGTCAAGATGTCAGGAACGGATCCACTCCACGTACGTTTACTGCCTCAACCCAGACCGACCCTCCGGCCTGCGGTTGTCGTTCCTTTTCACCAGCGTCCTGGAGGATCAGCTGCCGATTGAAGTCAGGAGCCCAGAAACGTACCACGGTAAAATCCAAAGAGGCTCATTGGGCGGTGTCCGGCTGGCTCAGCTGAGCAGGTCGAGCACATGATAAGCCCTCGAGGAGGCGGCCCAGGCGCATCTTCCTCCTCCTCATCGGCATTTGTCCGCTCTGAGTTCCCTCGTGTTGCCCGTTCAAAGGAACTATCATTCCCACTCATGAAGGTGAGGCCATCGGGACATTCCTCTCGGTCAGAAGAGGATTGAGAAGATCCCACGTCGGCATTCGGGGGCGGGAGGTTTCTTCCTGGACAGCCGACCATCGACCCGATTGAGGTTACGGCTCAGGCGCTAGCTTCTGACATCCGTCAAACCAGCCTGCGACACAGTGAGATATTCCTCGACCCATTGAACAAGTTATCGATTGGTGAAGCCGACAACCCTTCTTAACGATTCTGGTGAGCCGAGGATCTACCTCATCTTGATCGGCAGTCCTGGTTAAGTGTCGAGCCCAGGAAGGCGGGTGTCCCCGCCCCTTCCCAGGCTGCCCTTACGAGGTCAGGTCTCGGACCTCATCTGATCAAGCCGATCCACCGACATCTGCGATCTCGGTCTCTGCACGAAATGACAACGCCGCTCCTCCTCGGAAGAAGAGGCTCCGGCGCCAAGTTGCGTCGGTTCTGAGGAGTTTATGTGGCAGCAGTTACTGTTGTCGGGAGTAAGTAAGCCCGTGCATCCCGGCCATCAAGTGGCTGTCACCTGAGCGTCGAAAACCTACGCTGCAGTCAGATGCCCATTTCTGGGCGGTTGTTGACGAAACTTGCCCCACGATTGTGGTGGAACCTCCGCCTCCACAACGGTAAGGGCACGACCAAAGATTCTCTGTTGAGTCACGGCCTGCCCACGGTTGTCGGTCACCCTCTCCTGGCCGTCCTCACCGGGTGGAGGTGGCTCAGGCCCTGGCAGCCGCGACTCTTTGGAGTCCGACAGCGACTCCTCCCTGTTCTCCAGGCAGGTTGACCTGGGTCCTCCAGAGGCCATTTTATATCCAAACAGACAACACGGTGATGTATTCTCAACAAACAAGGAGGCGACACTTACCCCCTTGCAGGAAGTTGCGAGAGGGGATTGGTATCCAACACGGCGCGAACCTGATTGCAGTTCACGCTCCTGGAGTGACAGCATAATTGCAGATGGCCTGAGTCATTCCCAGGCCAGGGTCCACGAGGGAACTTCTTCAAGGGTTGCAGAGGATCTGTTTCTTCGATGGGCACCCAGAACTGACTGCCTCCCCATCCAACGAAAACTGCCCAATTTCTGCTCGCTAGATCCAGGCCTGTGTTTTCTGTTGAGACGCGCTATCCTCTCCTGGCGAACAGATTCTACGCCTTCCCTCCCTTCCTGTTGATCCAGAGAGTTCTTCTCAACCGCGTGGGAGCACTTAACATTGATCCTGTAGCCCTTTCTGGCCCAGGCACATCTGGTTCCCTTGCTCAAAGAGTTGTCCCGGGAACTCTGGTCCTGTGTTCTCTGGCTCCCCATCTCTTGTCTCAGGAGGAAGGTTCACTGTCCACCCGACTACATTCACTGAACCTGTATGCATGGCTCCTAGAGATATCGCCATTTTCGACACGGGTCTCGCGTGTGTGCAGTTCTTTCCGCTGCCAGAAAGCCAGCAACACAGACATGCAAGAAATGGCTTTTGCTTGTTGTCGTCAGGCGCCTTCCTCTAGGCTGCCCGTGAAAGCGTGTTAGAATACCTGCTCCTTCATCTGGTCCGCTATTCTCTAAGGTGCACCTCTGCGCCATTTCGTTACCACTTCGTGGACAGCTTACAGTGGCTTAACTTGACGCCCGAGACTTTCTGAGAGGGTGTTACACCTGCCACCCATTGGGGACCCTGTTCCTCCATGGGATTTACTCTTTGTCCTGAACAACCACGCCCCCTTTTGAACCTGCCCTGATTGCTAAGCTGCGTTTCGTCATGGAAAACGTTATTTTTAGTTGTTGTTATGTCAGCAAGGAGAATTTCCGAGTTTCACACTATGTGTAAGGAACCTATTTGATTTTCCACCAGGACAGTGTGTCCCTGAGACAAATCCTTGTTCTGCCTAAGGTGGTCTCTTTCTCACTCCTCAATCAGGACATTGACCTGCTGTGTTATTTCCTTAAATATTCTAATAGAGGAGAAGCACTGCTCCCACACCCTGGATGTTCACCGCTGTTCAAGGTATTACTTGAACAAGACTAAACAGGTTGCAGTCGAGCAACTTTCGCTTCTTCGCTGAGAGGATGATGTGCCAACCAGTATCGCAGTCCCTTTCTCGCTGGCTTGTTAGTGTATATGCGCTATGATACAAAGCAGAAACCCTCCGGTACAGTCCGGGCCATTCCAGGGCTACCTCCTTTGCAGCACTGTAACGCTCCTCCTGCCATTTGTGCTGCAGCCACTTGAGCCTGCAGTTTTTATCAGGCATTATAGCTGGATATTGCTTCACGGCTAAGGCCTGTTTCGCCTGGTCGTACAGGGTCTCCTGTCCCAGAGTCAGGACTGGTATGATTTTCCTAGTTTCCTCCTCCCAGAATGCTTTCATGTTTGCTGTTGTTTGAAATCAGTCCCATTAGGTTATCTGCTGCAAGAGCTGTATCTCTATAAGATAGTACACATGTGAAGAATACTGTAACAGTAGATTCGAGAACAGCTCTTGCAGTGGTACCTTCCTGCCCACCCCTGAGGAGGCATGGTCGAGCCTTGGCAGGGTTTTCGTCCTTTGTCTCTGATGGTGGTCCTCTGTCTCCATTCTGATGCTCTCCTGCGCTGTAGTCTTCGGGGGATAATTGGGAATCCGGGGACCGCCTATGTACTACGCCTGACGTCGGAGGTGGATCGAGGGCTGTCCCCGCTGAAGATAGCTAGCTAGAAGACTTGGTCCTGACGCCTGCCGGCTTCAGTCCTGATGGGTTACTCTCAAAAGAGCTGTTCTCAAGATTACTGTTACAGTAAGTTCACGAATTGTAATTTTTCCCAATATTTTGCGATGGATGGATCCAACTCGGTTCGCTCAAAATAGTTTTGTACTTAAGACTTCGTCATATTCTTCCCCTCGTGGCTGTGTCGGATAAACACTCCTGTTATGCAGCCCATGCGGCAGAAGATGTCCAGACAGATCCACACTCATGCAGGTCAACTGCCCTGTTTTGATCACGACCCGCAGGCCTGTAGTTGTGTAGATCTTTCTCGCCAACGTCTTGAAGACCGCTGCCTGCCAACTTGGCACCCCGAGAAGCTTTATCCCGTAGTCCAAGGAGTTGGTGGTGTCCGGCGGCTGGCTCCTGGTGATGCCCTCGAGGAGGAGAAGCCCAGGCTGCATCCTCATCTTCCTTTGCCCATTTGTCCCGCCTCTTCTGGGATCCTCCCACAGCTTCTTTTAGGAGTTTCCAACCTTTCCACGTCGGGGGAGTGTATTTCTTCGGGCACTCTAAGAATGATAAGGGTAAGTCCCACCATCGACGTCTGGAGTGGGAGGTCCCCTCCTGATAGCTCACACCTACTCGGTCGAGGTTGCTAAGGCTGCTGATTTCACTATGTCCTTGGCCAGGTCAGCTGTCAGACACCGTCGACGAGTTTAGATTTTTCTCGACCTGTCGGACGGCTGTCGACTGGTGAAGCCGATAACTCTCTCACCGGGTTCCTCCAGTGGAAACCGAGACTTGTCTGTGCCTCTTGTGCCAGAGTCTCCGGGTCATGTTCCTGAGCGGGAGGAGCGGTGTCCCCTGCTCCTCCCAGACCCACCCTTGAAACACTGAGGGTCTCGTCTCTGTCTCGACCTCATCTTGGTCCAGCCAATCCTCTCGGACATGGTCCTGTCTCGCACCGAGGTAAGCTGCAGCGCTGTCGCCCTCGCCTTCCTCCTCGGAAGAGGAGAGGCTCGCCTGAAATTGGGGCTAACGCCATGAGGACTTTGATGTGGCAGCCCTTTGTCAGTGAACGTCGGCACCGTCGTTTTTCCTCGGCCATTAAGTGGTTGTCACCGGAAAGGCCGAAACAACCCTCACGGTAGTTGAGGTGCCCAAGCTGCAGCTGTTCGGCCGAACCAGCTGCCCCACCGATTGTGGGAATTCCACTCACAACCGGCCTGCCATTAAGGACTTGGTCGGGTCAGGATATTCCTCACTGTCGGTCACCCCACTCCCGACTGTCCTGCAGGTGGAGTGGTGGCTCAGGCCCTGGCAGATCTTCGCAGATTCCCTCGGAGTCTGACGACTTTCTCCCTGTTTTGGTGGCCCTTGACCTGGAGTCCTCTGGGGTGTCGGCGGACTAGCTCATCATCGCTCATGGGTCTGTTCTGGTCATCTTGAGTCCACTGATGCAGTTGAGCCCGTATCCAAGCTGGTCGGTATCCCCGGGATTCTCCTCCTGAGGGCTCCGTGCTGAAGCCAATGTTGGCCCAGCCTTGAGCTGGCATGGCCGGCCTCCTGTCCTGCGCTCGGCCAGGATGCCCATGAAGTGCGTCCCACCGGCTCTTTTGGTTTTTAACTCTCTGTGGAAGGGTATCGAGCATGTTCGCCTTGGGAACGCTTAGGATGGGATAAGCCCCCACAAGGAGTCCAGAAACTGGACCATGCCGGCTAAGGTGCGCCCTGCCTGGCCTCCGCCAGGCCAGCTCGGCCGCTGATGGCGATCTCCCACGCCTCATGGTCCCCTGATGAGGTGATTCTCATCTCCGCAGACTTGCAGACTACGGTCACAGGTGCGGATAGGAAGTGCAGTGGCGCAAACAGCAGTCTAAATGGCTCTAGACATTGGAGAGCCTTGCCTAATCAGCAGTGGCCATGCGCTGTAGAGTTTGTCTGATATCCACCATGGCGGATACCCAGCACACATTGGCTGATGGCCCTCTTGGGACTGACCTTCGGCCCTGGAGGAAGGCTCAGAGGATCGGTGTCCAACACTACCCTGACTGCCCTGCTCAGAAGGAGGCCAGCAACATAAGTCCTTTCACCTTTCTCCTCGTGCACGTCCGCCCAGCAACACCAGCATCAGGGCTAGCAGGCCGCCTTGGCACCCCAAAGCTAAGCCTGTGGCTTCTCCAGTGAAGCAGGGAGGAAAAGGCCCAGGGGTCCTCGGCTGGTCCTCCTCCAAGCCTGCCCAGTGACAGGTTGAGGGGTGTGCCCCCAGCCTCCCGCTTCCTGGGTTCGGCTCGCCACTCTTTCCGCTTGGTCCGCTATCACCACGACCGCTGTGTTGAGGTGGTAGAAAGGCCTTTGAGTTCGAGTATTCCTCTCCTTCCGAGTTGTCCTGTATACGGGTCCGCGAGTTCCTTGCCTGCTCTGAGCCGACATTGCCTGCTCTAAAAGGAGGTGATGAGGAAGGTGGCAGATCCTCCACCAGCCCGGGTTTGTGTCCAGGTATTTCCTGGTCCTGTCGACAGGGCTGGCTCATTCTAGATCTGCACGACGAACAGGTTCTTGGGTCTCTAACTCAGGATGGTCACTTGGCTCAGATCATTCCCATCCTTGAACGAGGCGTGTGGTTCTGTTCTCTGACCTCCAGGACGCGTTTTTCGCTTCCAACCATCCATCCCACCAGAGATTCCTCCGCTTTAGGCAGAGGGTCCCTTCATGTTCGGGCCATGCCTTGGCCTTCTCAGCTCCCAGTCTCACCAATGCATGGCAGTGGTGAGTATTCTGCGGGCGGAAATGGTCCGTGTACCTCACCTTGACGACTGGCTGATTGTGATTCTCCATACGGAGGTGGAGCGTCCAGATCTGGTCCTCCAGGTTGAGTTCTTTCATGTTGGCCCCTTATCCGGAGGCGTTTCGAACCTGTCAAAGCAGGTGATATAATTCATTGGGTAGAGCTTTCTCTGCTAGCCAGAGCACTACTCCCTGACAGGGCCGGTGTCTTCTCCTTGCCTAGTCATTTCAGGTTTGCAGTTGTGCCCTGCCCGACTTCCTGTGCCTCATGGTGGCCTGCACCAGCTGGTGCTGGGGTCTGGTGCCTGCCCCCAGTGGGGACTGGTTAGCCAATGGTCACACGGCTCCGATCCTTGGATTAGCTTGTGACAGTGACCCAGGAGATGTGGAACACCTCCAGTGGTGATCGCTCCAGCTGATCTTGCAGGAGGGCATCCCATTTGTCCCTCTTGTGCCGACGGGGTCTCTATCGACTGCTACCTTCTGGTTGGGGTGCCCATCTGGGAGTATAGAGCGACAGCTCTGGTCCCCGGGAGTCCCGATGCCCCACAGCTTGCTGAGCTTCGAGCGGTTTGTCTAGCCTCACCGCCTTCGCTTCTGTTTGTACGGGTCAGTGGTCCAGGTTCAGACGACAACACCACGATCATGTACTACCTAGACCGCTAGGGCGTGGAAGTGCCCATGCCTCTGCAGGGAAGCTCCGCATTTGGTCCTGGCAGCAGCCTGGAGGGCATTCTGATCCATGGTGAGCTCCAACATTCTGGCCGATACCCTGGCCGGATAGGGGCTACGGCCCATGAGTGGTCTCTCCTGCTGAGGTAGTGTAAGATCTGTCCTCCCACTGGTGTGCTCAGGTGGACCTGCTGACTCCAGGAGAATGCGGGTTGAGACTGTTTCATGCCCGCCGCCTCAGCAGGGGTCGGCCAGGATGCCTCGAGGTCTGGACCTGGTTTCTTCTGCGCCTTTTCCCTATTTCCCTGATCCACAAGGTGCTTCTCAAGGTGAGGGGGGACAAGGCGCGGGGTGATTCTAGGCCCAGACTGGCCTCGCCAGTTCTGGTATCCAGACTCTGTCTCAGCTCCAGGCTCCCGAGGGACTCCCAGCTCGCCTCACCTGATCTCAGTCAATCAGGGAAGGTATTCTATCCGACCTTCAATTCCGTTCTCCTGATGGCCTGGTTCCTGAGCTGTTAGAGTTCCAGGCCTTGGTCTTCCAATGAGTTCCTCAACGTCGCTGATGTGTCTCAAGGAGTCGATCAGGAATGCTATGCCTTAAATGGAAGAGAGTTCCATTTGTGTCAGCAAGGGCTGATCTTCTCCTGTTCCTGGCAAGCATTCTTGACTACCTGTGGTCCCTTCTCAGCAAGGGGCTGGTCGACGACCCTTGTGCACCTGGCAGCCATCTCTTGTTACTGGGCATGTAGCCGGAAGTAGTCGCTATGAGAGAAGCGTTGGTCTGCGCTTTTTCAAAGGCTCTTGATCACATATCCTCCAAAGTAGAACCTCCACCCATGGGATCTACTGCTGTTATATGTTCTATGGTCAAGCCATCTCGAACCGATGCATGAGGTGACATCTCTCACCTGTGCGTGGAAGACTGTCTGCTTGGTGGCTATCCTGTCAGCTTTGAGGATGGGAGAGCTCCAGCACTTCCATCGAGTCTTCTTATCTGGTCTCCACAGGGTTACAAGGTTGTCCTGTGCCTCCACCCAAATTCCTTCCCAAGGTGGTGTAGGAGTTTCACCTTAACCAGGTGTTGACTCTTGCCGGGTGTTCTACCCCAATCACATCTCGGAGGTCTTAATATAGGCTCCATACTTTGACCCTAGAAGAGCGCCTGGCTATTACAAGGAGTGGACGGCTGAAGTCTGGGAGAGGTTCACCAGCTGTTTGTCACCCACGCTGCAGCCGGTATTCTGCAGACCTGCAGCCAAGCGGACGAGTAGGCAGGTGGTCACCTCCCTGCATAGATCTCTGCTATAGGTTGGCGGGCATGGAGCCTCCCAGAGGATAAGTTGCTGATTCTACTCCGGCCATACTGCTGCATCGGTGACTGCTTCCAGGGACGCCTTTATCCAGGAAATCTGCAGGGCTGCTACCCGAAGTCAGCACACACCTTCATTACCCACTACCACATCTACCCCCAGTCACTCCGGGATTCTGGTTTTGGGGTTCTGTTCTCCAGTCATTGTCCTCAAGTAGGGGTGTGCGCTTGCTCCTCCTCCTGGAGAATTGCTAGAGCTCGTTAGACAGTGTGGATGAACAACATATCCACAGTCCCCAGAAATACAGGTTACTCACCTTAACAGGAGTTCTAGGAATGGCATTTGTTCATCCACACGTCCTGTCGTGCTCTTAACGCGACAACCTGGCTTCCAGGCGGGACAGATCTGAGAAGCGGAGCGGGATCGGACACTTCCCGCAAGATGCAGCGGCAGGAACCCGTTGTGACAGTGGATGAACAATATATACCATTCCTTGAACTGTTGTTACGTGTGAGTAATCTGTTTTTAGGGACATGGATATGTTGTTCATCCATGCTGTCTGGGTCAGGTTCTTGCCACTTTAAATCTTGCCGGAAGGTCTTCGTTGGTTCCTCCACCCACCCGGTTGGTAAACCTCGCTCCCTTCATGACGCCCAGATCTTCCTTACCGCTTTGGAAACTCAGATTCTCCTTACGCCCATGCTTAGACTGATCCTATCTTCGCTTCGGTTCCAAACTCATTCTAAGTTTTCTAGACTTCGTCTTCATTATCCCTCGTGTCATTATGGACAAATCTGATTCCGGTTAAAGGTGCCCTTGCGGGCAGAAGATGTCCAGGACTTGATCCACACCCACGACGCTACTGCCCTCGGCTCAGACCACCACCCTCCGCCTGCGTAGTTGTCGCTCTTTCGGCCAATGCCCTGGAGGATCGTTACGTTCGATTGAAGTGCGCTCGGTACATTGGCCCGGCCGGTAAAAATCCAAAGAGGCTCATCTGTGTCCGCGGCTGGCCCAGCTGAGCAGGCTTGAGCACAGATCGCCTCGAGAGGAGGCGTGCCCAGGCCGCATCTTCTCCTCTCAGTCGCGGTGTTTGTCCCGCTTCAGTTCCTCGTATTTGGCTTCGCTCAAGGAACTGTCATTCTCTTCCATGAAGGGTGAGGGCTATCGGGACATTCCTCTCGGTCCAAGAAGAGGGATTCGGCGGTAGGTCCCACTGGTCGGGTATTCATGGGAGCGGAGAGGTTTCCTTCCCTGACAGCCTACCACTTGGCTGAGGTTATGCTCAGGCCGCTGGCTTCACGGCATCCTGTCAGGCCAGCTCGTCGACACAGTTTAGATATTCCCACCCATTGGACAGGTTGTCGATTGCGAAGCCGACAACCTTCTTCACGTGTTCCCCTGGGAGGCCGAGATCTACCATGTCAAGGTCGGCAGTCCCTATGGTTAAAGTAAACCAGAGCTCAGGGAAGAGTGTGGGTGTCCCCGCCTCCTCCTAGGCCTGCCCTTACCGAGGGTCTCGACCTCATCTCGTCACGATCTCATCAATATCTGCAGTTCGCCTGCATTCAGCAGCAACGCCCTCCTCCTCGAAGAAGAGAGGCCCGACGCAAGCTGCGGGCCGGTGCTACTAGGAGTTTATGTGGCAGCAGTTACTGTTGTCCGGAGTAGGTTCACGCCGATGCATCCCCTCGCCATCAAGTGGTTGTCACCTGAACGTCCGTATCAACCGCTGCAGTCACGATGCTCATTTCTGGGCCGGGTTGTTCGGCCGAAACTTGCTGCCCCACCGATTGTGGTGGAACCTCCGCCTCCACAACCGGAGTCTGGGCACCACCAAAGATTCTCTGTTGGGTCACGGCCTGCCCCACAGGTTGTCGGTCACCCTCTCTCCTGACCGTCCTCAGCAGGTGGAGGGTGGCTCAGGCCCTAGGCAGCTCTTCGCAGACTCTTTGGAGTCCGACAGCGACTCTCCTGTTCTCCAGGCAGGTTGACCTGGAGTCCTCCGGGGCCAGTCTCTGACGAGCAGGCCATCGTCCTTTCATGGGTTTGCTTCAGCGTATCTCGAGTCCACTGGGATGCAGCTCGGAGCTCAGGTCCACATGGGGCTGCGTATCCCTGACGGAGATACTGGACCGAGGATTCACCATGGAGGCCTTTCCTGTGGCTGAGGCCATTCTCTGCCCAGCCTTGGAGCTTTGGCAGTGGCCTGCTTCCTGTCCTGCGCCCTCGGCCAGGATGGCCAGGAAGTATGCGGTCTCTACCAGCTTTGTCTCGGTTTTCGAGCACCTTCTGCCGAGGGGTTAGTTACCGACAGCATTTTCTGGCATTCGGAAACGCCAGGACGTGGGACAATCTCCCCACACAAGGAGTCCAAAAGTTGACCATGCCGGGCGAGGGTGTACGGCCATGGCCTCCCTCGCCTCGCCCACAGGCCAGCTCGGCTGCTGATGGCACATTCCCACGCCCTGGCTGGCCCCTGGATGAGGTGGATCCTCCTTCCGGCCGACCTACAGACCACGATCTGGCAGGTGTGGACCAGGGTAGGTGGTGGCGGGCTAGCAACTTCAGACTGCTCTGGACATAGGTGATTCCTGTGCCAGGTCAGTAGCGGCTCTGTGGCTATGCGCCACAGGGCGGTATTGAGGATATCCACCTTCACGGCGGATACCCAGCACAAGTTGGGTGGATGTCCCTTCTTGGGGACCGACCCTTCTGCCCTGGAGTGGAGGGACACTTCAGCAGATCGAAAAGTCCAGTGCCACCTGACTCGGTCACCTCCCCAGAAGGACAAAGGCCTCCGCCACAGCACCACAAGCCCTTTCGCCCTTCTGTGCCTGTGGCACGCCTGGCCCAACAGTTACTGTGCAGGCTCGGCCACATCCCAAACTCCAAGCCCGCAGCTTCCTCTAATAGGAAGCAAGGAGGTAAAGGCCCAGGAGGTCCCTCGGCCGGTCTCTCCTCCAAGCCTGCCCAGTGACGGGTTGAGGGGTGTCGTCCCCAACCTCGTCACCCTTCCTTGGGTTCCCCCTGTGGGGGAACGGCTCCGCCACTTCCTTTCCGCCTGGTCCGCAATCATCACAGACCGCTGGGTATTGGAGGTGGGTGGCCTGCCTCTGAATCTCGAAAGCAGACCCTCCTTTTGAGCCGTCACGCACCCTGGGGGCTACAAGTGTCCAGTTTTGCTGTCGGCCTGCTTTGTTTATATATTGCCCTTGCTCTCGAAAAGAGGTGATCAGGAAGGTGGCGGATCCTCCTCCAGACCCAGGGTTTGTGTCCAGCTCCTTCCTGGTCCCAAAACGGACGGGGGGGGGCTGGCGCCCCATTCTCGACCTGCACGACCTAAACAGGTTCCTAAGGTCTCGGACCTTCAGGATGGTCACTCTGGCGCAGATGATCCCATCCTTGGAATGAGGCGTGTGGTTCTGTTCCCTGGACCTCCAGGACATGTTCTTTCACGTCCTGATCCATCCGTCTCACCAGAGATTCCTCCACTTCAGAGCAGAAGGATCTCTTGTTGCCTGGCCTTGCCCTTCGGCCTCTCTAGTCTCCCAGGGTCTTCACCAATGCATGGCAGTGGTGGCTGGCATTCCCAAGGGCGCTGAAGCCGGGTCCGTGTACCCCACCCAGACGACTGGTTGATTGCAGCCCCTCCAGAGCGGAGGTGATGGTCCAGAGATCTGGCCTCCAGGTTTGTTCTCAGATTGGCCTCTCATCGAGGCCAAGTCGGAACTCGTACCAGCAGGTGATGCACTTCATCGGGCAGAGCTCGACTTCTCGAGCCAGAGCTCTGCTCCCGGCGGACAGGGCTGAGGTTCTTCCTCCTTGCCCAATCATTTTGTCAGCGTTTCGGCGCCGGACTTCCCTATGGTTCTCATGGCGCCTGCACCAGCGTGGGTCCGCTTGGGCCCGCTGGTACGCAAGGCCCCTTCAGTGGGGACTGGCCAGCCAGTGGTCACAACGTTGCGATCCGTTGGATCAGTTGGTGACAGTGGCTCAGGAGATATGGAACGCTCTCCAGTGGTGGACCGTTCTGGCACATTTGCATGAGGGCATCCCGTTTGTCCGCCCCGAGCCGACAGTCTCTATATCGACCGATGCATCTCTGATGGGTTGGGGTGTCCATCTGGGGGAGCACAGAGCGCACGGCCTCTGGTCCCCTTGGGAGTCCCGATACCATATCAACCTGCTGGAGCCCGAGCGGTCCGCTCAGCCGCCACCTTCACTATGCTTCTACGGGTCAAGTGGTTCAGGTCCATTCGGACAATACACGCACCATGTACTCCTAAACCGCCAGGGCGGACGCGCCCATGCCTCCTTTATGCAAGGAAGCCTCCCATATGGTCCCTCATGCGCAGCCTGGAGGCGGATTCCAGCCATTCACGTGACAGGAGCCCAACATTCCCAGCCGATGCCCTAAGCCTGATAGGGGCTGCCTCACCGAGTGGTCTCTCCTGCCGAGGTAGTACAAGATCCTCTTCTCCCACTGGAGCACGCCTCAGGCGGACCGGCTTTGCTCCAGGGAGAATGCGGTCTGAGACTGTTTCATGCCCACCCTCAGCAGGGCTTGCTGCAGGGGATGCCTCTCAGGCCGTGTGGACCCCGGCCTCTTCTACTTCTTTTCCCCATTTCCCTTGATCCACAAAAGTGCTTCAAGGCGTAGGGAGGGACAAGACGAGGTGATTCTGGTAGCCCCAGACTGGGGCCTGGCAGTTCTGGTATCCAGATCTCCTCTGTCTCTGCTCCAGGCTCCCGACGCTGCTTCCAGCTCCGCCCGGACTCTGATCTCCATCAATCAGGGAAGGTCTCATCCGGACCTTCAATCCCTGCACCTGACAGCCTGGTTCCTGAGCCGCTAGAGTTCCAGGCCTTGGGTCTTCCCGACGAGGTCTCAATGTCGCTGAGGCCCCGTATGAGTTGACCAGAAAATGCTATGTTTTCAAATGGAAGAGATTCCTCCATTTGGTGTGTGCGGGCAAGGGCCTGGACCCTTCCCTCCTGTTCCCTGGCAAGCATTCTGACTACCTGTGGTCCCTGTCTCAGCTAGGGCTTCGGTCGACGCACTTACAGTGCACCTTGTAGCCATCTCTGCCTACTGTGGCGCTGGGCCGGAAGCAGTTGGTGGCGCAGGAGAAGGTGATCTGGTGCTTTTTCAAAGGCCTTTATCACATTTCATGCTGCGTGTAGAACCTCCACCTCCATGGGGATCTACTGCTGGAGCACAAGCTCATGGCAAGTGTTATTCGAACCAATGCACAGGTGCGACATCTCCCACCTGTCGTGAAAGACCACCTTCTTGGTGGCTATAACGTCAGCTGTGTGGATGGGAGAGCTCCAGGCGCTTTCCATCAAGTCTCCTTATCTGGTCTTCCAGGGACAGCATGTTGTCCTGCGCCTCACCCAAAAATTCCTTCCCAAGGTGGTGTCGAGTTTCACCTTAACCAGGTGTTGACTGTGCCGGGTGTTCTACCTCAGTCACACTCGAGGCTGAATATAGGCTCCATACTTTGGATCCCTAGAAGAGCCGCTATTGTGGGTGAGCTTGACGCCTGAAGTTCGGGGAGAGGTTCACGCTGTTTGTCACCTCACGCTGAAGTCCGCGACCTGGCAGACCTGCAGCCAAGCCGGACGATAAGCAGGTGGGCTCACCTTCTGCATAGATCTCTGTCAGGCTGGCTGGCATGGAGCTCCCAGAGGATAAGAGCTCATTCTACCCGCTATACCGCCATTGGTAGCTGCTTCCAGGGACGCCCCTATCTCAGGAAATCTGCAGGGCTGCTATCTGGAAGTCAGCACATACCTTCATCACCCACTACCACATCGACTGTGAGTCACCGGATGCTGGTTTTGGGGCCTTGGTTCTCTAGTCATTATTTCCAGCAAGTATCGGGGTGCGCTTTGCCTCCTCCTCCCGGAGAACTGCTAGAGTTCGCCAAACAGGGTGGATGAACAATATCCATGTCCCTAGAAATACAGGTTAGCCCCTGTAACAGGAGTTCTAGAATGGTATATGTTGTCTTATCCAAGCATTAATCCACCCGACCTCCCCCTAGCTGAATGCGACGGTCTGGTTTCCAGCGGCTAGATCTGGCATCATGGGGCGGAGTCGAGAGTTTTACCATCCGGGTGGGTGGGAGGAGCCAGCTTGAAGACCTTCTGGCAAGATTTATAGTGGCAAGGAACCTGCCAGACAGTGTGGATGAACAACATATACCATTCCTAGAACTCCTGTTGCAGGTGAGTAACCTGTATTTTCCGAATGCCTTGAACAGTTCTACTTGAATTTTGAACCGGTCGACTTTGGGTGAGGGAACAGCCTGAACACCCTGAAAAGCCCTTATTAAGCACACTGATTTCTAGAGGGCTTTGTTCATAAGAACTTAAGTTAATCACTTCTTCTAGGGACATGGATATGTTGTTCATCCACACTTATTGGCAGGTTCCTTGCCGCTTTAAATCTTGTCGGAAGGTCTTCAAGTTGGCTCCTCCCACCCACCCGGTGGTAAAACTCTGCTCCGCCCCATGACGCCAGATCTTCTTACCGCGAAGCTCAGGTTCCTCCTTAACGCGCCATGCTTAAGACCGGCTCCCACCCGAAAGTTCGAATCAAAAGTTTTTGCTAAAGACTGGTCTTCTCTCCTGCGATGGACAAATCGACTCGTTTTGAGGTGCCCTTGGCGGGCAGAAGATGTCTAGGACGGATTCACATCTAATGCAGCGCCTACTGCCTGGGCCTTGAGCACGGTAACCCGCAGGCCCGCATTTGTGTTTTTCACCACGCTCCCACTCCACCGTGCTGCCCGACATAATTGGGGCACCCCGGCAGGCACCCACCGGTGAAATCAAAGAGGCCCGACAGCGGTGTCCAAGGCGTGGCTCGCGGATCAGCTCGAGCAGATGATCGCCCTTGAAGAGGAGGTATGGCCGCCTGCACCGGCCAAGTGTATTTGTCCTGCTCTCTCCTCGTGTCAGATTTCCGCTTTTTATGAGCTTTGTCTGACCCTCGACTCAAAGGTGAGGGTCTAACTTTTCGGGACCTTTTTCTGAATCCTAAAAGACAGTAAAAGTAAGTCTCTCATGACGCCTTGGGAAGGGAAAGATCCTCCTCTTGTCGACAGCCCACTTCGGTCGACCTCAGCTGGCCATTTCGGCCACGGGTGTCCCCGCCAGGCCAGCGACTGAGACTCCTGGCCGACGAGTCGAGATTTTTCATCTGCTAGACGGGTTGTCGGGTTGAGAAGCTGAGAATCCCCTCCCCGGTTCCCCGGTGGGAGTTGAGGATCCCGTCGGCTGCCTGTGCCTCCGCCCGAGCCTGGTGGATCGGCCCTGAGCTAAGGCGAGCCGATTCCCACACTTTTTTCCTCGCCTTCTCGGCCTAGTAGAGACCTCTCGGTCTCGATATCCTCACGGTCCAACTGATCCTGCCGCTATAGGCGGTTCCGCAACCGGCACCGCTTTCCTCTTCCTCGGATGGGGGGAGGCTTCAAGCACAAGTGTGCCAGTACGAGGAATTCATGTGTAGTCGTCTTGATCGGGAATGCTTACCCAGTCGCTTCCCGCCATTATGGCTGTCACCGAGCAGCTGTAAACAACCTTTCTGTAGTCGAGGAGCCTGTTCTCAGGCCGGGTTGTTCGGCCAATTCCAGCTGCCCCATCGATTCTGGTGGAACCTCCTCTTCATTGCTATTAGTTGGGGCTCCACCAGTACCTCCTCGGGTCGGGTTCTTGGCTCTGCCCCATAGGCTGCCCGTCACCCCTCAATTCCTCGGATAAACCTCGGCAGGTGGAGGGTGGCCTGTGTCTCGAAAAGGAAGCTCTTGAGGACTCCTGGAGTCCGGGATGATGGTTCCTCCTTCTCCAAGCGCATGGACTTGGAGTCCTCGGGAGGCAGTCAATGGACGATAGCCCTTATCCTTTTTCTTAGGGTTGCTTTCTGACTCATCTCGAGTCCACCGATGAAGCCCTGTGAACCGCTTTCAACGGGCTGCATCCCTCACTCGGAGATTCTGAACAATCGAGGGATTTCATACGGAGGTCTTCTGGTGGCCTAGCCATAGTGGTTCCGGCCTGAACTTTGGCGAGGCCCTGCTTCCTGCCTCTGCACCTTCCGCCAGGTTGGCCAGGAAGTATGCGGTCCCTGCCTCGTTTCCTGTCCAGTTTTTTCGAACACCGTCCGAGGGGTTGTCATCACAGCATTTTCTCGTGTGCCGGAACGCCAGGGATAGACAAACCCTCCCGACAAGGAATCCAAGAAATTGGATTATGCCGCCACAAGTCTATGCTGTCTTCTCGGGCTTCAGGCCAGTTCGGCCGGCCCCTGTGGCACATTTTTCACGCCTTGCTGGGTTCTCTGATGAGGTTGTCCCTCATCTTCCGCAGGATCTGCAGACTACGGGTCAGGCAGGTGCAGGACCAGGGCAGGGCAGTGGCCAAACAAAGGCCTCCTGGTGACCTGGCAAGTAGGACATCGTGGGACCCAGCGTGCCAGGTCGGGTGGGCGGCCGTGAAAGTGGCTATGCGCTGGGCTTGGTCTGAGATATCCACCTCACCGGATACCCAGCACAAGTTGGCAGATGTTCCTTTTGGGACTGACCTCTTCGGCCCTGGGGGTGAAGGTCACCCATGAGGACTCGATAGTCCAATGCTACCTTGACTCTGTCTCTTCCGCCAGAAGGACAAAGGCCGCGAAGCCACAGCCCAAGCCCTTCGCCCTTCAGCGCCCGCGCCTCCGGCCCAGCAACATGAGCCAGCAGGCTCGTAGCTTGGTATCCCAAACCTTAAGCCAGCTCTCCAACAGGAAGCAGGGAGGTAGACCTAGGAGGTCCCTCGGCCGGTCCCTTCCTCCAAGCTCTGCCCAGTGACTGGCTGAGGGTGTCGCCTCTATCCCTGTCACCTACTCCTGGTTCCCCCATGGGGACGGCTCAGACACTTCCTTTCCGCCTGGTCCGCTGTTACCACGGACAGGTGGGTACTGGAGGTGGTGGGAAAAGGCTGGCCTCTGGAATTCGAAAGCAGGCCCCTTCAGAGCCGTCGCACTGGGGTCCAAGAGGCCACCAAGTGGCTCGCCAAGCCGACATCGCCTCCTCTTCCAAAGGAGGTGATCACGGAGGTAGAGGACCCCCTTCAGACCCGGGTTCGTGTCCAGGTATTTCCTGGTTCTGAACGGAGGGCTATACCATTCCCACCCACACGACTCCGAACAAGTCCCTAAGGTTCTCAACCTCAGGATGGTCACCTACGCAGATAATACCATCCTGGAACACGGCGTGTGGTTCTGTCTCTGACCCACAGGACGCCGCTTCTTTCACGCCGCCCCTATCTCAGTCCGGGTCAATATCGAGATTCTCCGCCGAGCGAGGGATCCCTCTTCGAAGCCCGAGCTTGCTCTTCGGCTCATCTCCAGCTCCCAGGGTCTTCACCAAATGCATGGCAGTGGTGACAGCATTCCTGCGGCGCCGAGGGGTCCGGGTGTACCCTTACCTGGACGATTGGCTGATAGCAGCCCCCTCCAGATCGGAGGTGGAGCGGGCCCAGAGATCTGGCCCTCCAAGTTTGCTCCAGCTGGCCTTCTCATCAACGAGGCCAAGTTGGAACCTCGAGCTGAAGCAGGTGATCCTGTTCATCGGGGAGCTCGACTCTTCGAGCCAGAGCACGGCTCGGGCGAGGGCCGAGGTTCCACCTCCTTTGCCCAATCATTTCTGGTTGGGCACGCTGCCTGCCCGACGCCCTGCTCTCCTGGGTCTCACATGCCTGTACCAGCTGCGGGTCCGCTGCGCATGTGGCATGCGCCCCTTCAGTGGGGACTGGCTAGCCAGTGTCACAACACTGATCCTTGGACCAGCTAATGATAGTGACCTGAGGAAATGTGGAACGCCTCCAGTGGTGGACCGCTCCATTCCATCTGCAGAGGGCATCCCGCTTGTCCGCCCTAAGCCGACGGCCCTCTATCCGACTGATGCGCCTCTGATGGGTTGGGGTGCCCATCTGGGTGAACACTGAAAGTGCATGGCCTTTGGTCCCTCAGCTTTATCCCTGCTGCCACATCGCTGGAGTCTGAGCCGTCCCCAGCTCTCACCGCCTTTGCTCCATTCGGGTCAAGTGGTCTGAGTCCAGACGGACAATACCACGGTACTATGTATTTACCTGAACTGCCAGGGCGGGACGCCCATGCTTCTATGCAAGGAAGCTGTCCGCATTTGGTCACTGTAAGCAGCCTGCTGGGAGGCGGATTCCCAGCTTTCATTCATGTGGCAGGAGCCTCCAACACCCTGGCCGATGCCCTGAGCCGGATAGGGGCTGCATCTCATGAGTGGTCTCTCCTGCCGAGGTAGTACAAGATCTGTTTCTCCCACTGGGGCACACCTCAGGTGGACCTGTTTGCCTCCAGGGCGAATGCGGCTGAGGCTGTTTCATGCCCTGACCCTCAGCAGGGGTCTCGCTGCAGGGGATGCCTTCTCAGGCTGTGACCCCTGGTCTCTTTTACTTCTTTCCCCATTTCCTTGATTCACAAGGTGCTTCTCAAGACAAGGAGGGTTACATGCTAGGGTGATTCTGATAGCCCTCGACTGGCCCTTGCCAGTTCTGGTACCCAGATCTCTCAACCTCAGCTACAGGCTCCTGAGGCAGTTTCCAGTCGCCTGGGACCTGCTCTCCGGCCATTAGGGAAGGTGTCCCATCCGGACCTTCAATCCCTGCACTCTGACGCCTGGTCCCTGAGCAGCTAGAGTTCTAGGTCTTGGGTCTTTCCGATTTGTGTCCTCAATGTTGTTGAGGCCTCCGTAAGGGAGTTGACCAGAAAATACTACGCCTTCCAAATGGAAGAGATTCATTTGGTGTTGCGGGCAAGGGCTTGGACCCTCCCTGTTCTGTGGCAAGCATTTTGGACTATTTATGGTCCCTTTCTAGTCATCAAGGGAAGCCTAGGGCTCGATCTAACCCTGGGCAGTGCACCTGGCAGCCATCTCTGCTTACCGGGCGTGAGCCGGGAGCAGTCAGGCGCAGGGAGGTGGTCGCATGCCAAAGGCCTTGATCACATTTCCTCCTGCAAGAACCTCCACCTCGGTGGGATTTACTGCTCGTACTGGCAAAGCCTCATGGGCAAGCTATTTGAACCAATGCACAGGTGTGATCTTCTCACCTGTCGTGAAGACCGCCTTCCTGGTGGCTATCACGCTGGCCAGAAGGATGGGAGAGCTCCAGGCGCCTTGCATCGAGTCTCCTTACCTGGTCTCTCCACAGGGACAGCAGAGTTGCCCGCGCCCCACCCGAAATTCCTTCCGGTGGTGGTCGAGTTTCACCTAACCAGGTGCTGACTCTGCTGTGTTCTGTACTTCTCCCAATCACACCTCTGAGGTTTTCCAATATAGGCTCCATACTCTGACCCCAGAAGAGCGACGGCTGAAATTGGGGGAGAGGTTCGCCAGCTGTTTGTCACCTACGCCTGAAGCCGCCGCACGCTGAAGTCAGCACCTGGCAGACTCCAGCCAAGCTGACGACAGGCAGGTGGGTCAACTCCTGTATAGATCGCTGCTAAGTTGGGATGGCATGGAGCCCCAGAGGGATAAGAGCTCATTCTCTACTCACCATGGCTGCTGCATCGGTGGTGCTTCCAGGGACGCCCCTGTCCAGGAAATCTGCAGGGCTGTTACCTGAAGTCGGCACACACCTTTATTACCCATTACCACATCGAATCTTGGAGTCACCGGGATGCTGGCTCTTGAGGCCTCGGCTCTCCAGTCCTTATTTCCTGGCAATATTGGGGTGTGCTTTGCCTCCTCCTCCCGGAGAACTGCTAGGAGTCTGTTAATAGTGGGATGAACAACATATCCATGTCCCTAGAAATACAGGTTACTCACCTGTAACAGGAGTTCCAGGAATGGTATATATGTTGTTCATCCACACCCACTCCACCCGACCTCCCCGGCTCAACCCGAGCTTCCAGCGAGGTTGATCTGAGCAAACATGAGCCGAGAGTTTATTACCTGGGTGGGTGGGTGCTGATATTCTTTTTCTCCGGTAAGCGGGTCGAAGTCCACAGTGGATGAACAACATATACCATTCCTAGAACTCCTGTTACAGGTGAGTAACCTGTATTTCTAGGGACATGGATATGTTGTTCATCCACACCATTGGCAGTATCCTTGCCGCTTTAAATCTTGCCGGAAGGTCTTCAAGCTTGCTCCTCCCACCCACCCGGGTGGTATAACTCCTGCCCACCATGACGCCAGATCTTCCTTACCGCTTGGAAGCTCAGGTTCCCTCCTTAACGCTTCCGTGCTTATGACTGGTTCCTATTTCTCCGCTTATGGATTTAAAAATAAAAATTTGCAAAAGACTTCAGTCTTCGATCCCTCGCGGCTGCGATGGACAAATCGACTCCGGTTTGGAGATGCCCATGCGGGCAGAAGATGTCTCGGACGGATCCACACTCCACGTGTGTTCACTGCTTAGGCCTTGAGCACGACCGCAGGGCTTGCGACCTGTGCTGATCTTTCTGCCTACGTCCTCGAAGACGTGCTGCCCTGATTGCAACTGGGCCGTCCCGAGCGTTCCTCTCCGGTGAAGTCCAAGGAGGCCCGTTAGCGGTGTCACAGGCGGCGGGTTCGTCGGATCAGCTCGAGCGGATGGTCGCCCTCGAAGAGGAGGCGGCGCGGGCCGTATCTTCCTCGGCCGCGGCATTTATCCCGCTCTCTCTGGGTTCTTCCTACACGGCTTCTTTTAAGGAGCTTTGTCTGTCCCTCTCCACTAAAGGAGAAGGGCCTGCGTCTGCTGGACCTTATTCTCGGTCCAAAAAGAGGGACAAGGGTAAGTCCCTCCGTCGACGCTCTTGGGAGCGGGAAAGGTCCCTCTCCCCGGGCCGTCGTCCGTCGGCTTCGGTCGACCGCTCGGCTTCCGCCACTGGCCTCACGGTGTCCCCGTCAGGTCAGTTGACCGAGACTCCCACTGATGAAGTCGAGATTTTTCTCGACCCATTGGACGGGCTGTCGCCTTTAGCAGCCGAGATTCCCCTCTCCCCGGTTCCCCCGGGAGGAGTTGAGGATCCCGTGGGCTCGTCTGTGCCTCCGGTTCCGGAGCCCTCGGATGGACCTTCCGAGCCGAAGGGAGTGCCGGTTCGGCCGACACCTCCCATTACCGACCCGAAATTCGGGACTCGATCTCGGTCTCGGACCTCTTAGCGGTCCAGCCCGTTCCCACCGTCATAGGCGGTCTCGGTCTGCATCATGGCGCGCGTCGCTGCTCGTCCTCGTCCTCCTCCTCGGATGAGGAAGGCTTCGGCGTAAATTCGTCGGCTGATGCGAGGACCTTATGTTCCAACAGCTCCTCCTGGCGGGGGAATGGCCGACTCCGGGCGCCTTCCCGACCATTAAGGCACGCTGTCCCGGGCGGCCGACACAACCCCTCGACTTGTCCGAGGAGCCTATACCCAGGCCGGTTGTTCGGCCAAAACCAGCTGCTCCACCGATTCCGGTGGAACCTCCGCCTCCACAGCCACCAATTGGGGCTCCGACCAAGGATTCTCGGTCGGCTAAGGGTTACCCCATCGGCTGTCAGTTACCCTCACTCCCGACCGACCTCGGCAGGTGAAGGGTGGCTCAGGCCAGAGGCAGCTCTTCGAGGACTCTTCCGAGTCCGAAGATGATTCCTCCTTCTTCTCCAAGCGACTGGACTTGGAGTCTTCAGGAGGTCAGTCAATGGACGATAGCCCGTCGTCCTTCCTAGGACTGCTTCGGCTCATCTCGAGTCTACCGGGATGGAGCTCGAACCCGTTCCAAGACGGGCCAGGTATCCCTCACGGAGATTCTGGACCAGGGATTCTCCGACGGAGGCCTTTCCGTGGCGAGGCCATAGTGGGTCCGGCACTGGAACTTTGGCAGCGCCCTGCTTCCTGCCCTCGCGCGGCCAGGATGGCCAGGAAGTATCACGGTCCTACCGGTTCCTTGTCCGGTTTTTGAGGAACACCCTCTGCTGAGGGGTTGGCGTTACCGACAGCGTTTTCGGCGCGCGGCTTAGCGCCAGGGATGTGGACAAACCTCCTGACAAGGAGTCGAAATTGGACTACGTCGGGCCGAAAAGTCACCTGCGTCCTCTCGGCCTCCGTCAGGCCAGTTCGGCCCGTCCTCATGGCACATTTTCTCATGCCCTGTTGGGCTCCCTGGATGAGGTCATCCCTCATCTTCCCGCCCGATCTGCAGACTACGGTTAAGCAGGTGCGGGACCAGAGGCAGGGCAGTGGCCAAACAACAGCTCCAGACTGCTTTGGATATAGGGGACTCATGTGCCAGATCGGTGGCGGCCGCAGTGGCTATGCGTCGGCGGGCTTGGCTGAGGATATCCACCTTTACTTCGGATACCCAGCACAAGTTGGCGGATGTTCCCTTTTTGGGGACTGACCTCTTCGGCCCTGGGGTGGAAGGTCACCTGCAGAGGATCGAGAAGTCCAATGCCACCTTGGACTCGGTCTCTTCCGCTCAGAAGGACAAAGGCCGCAAACCACAGCCTAAGCCCTTTCGTCCTTCTGTGCCCCCGGCGCGCCCGGCCCAGCAACGTCAGGGCCAGCAGGCTCGGCCTTGGCATCCCAAACCCAAGCCGCCGGCTTCCTCTAACAGGAGGCAGGGAGGAAAGGGCCCAGGAGGTCCCTCGGCCGGTCCCTCCTCCAAGCCTGCCCAGTGACGGGCTGAGGGGTGTCTCCCCCATCCCCGTCACCTTACCCCTGGGTCCCCCCGTGGGGGGACGGCTCCGGCACTTCCGTTCCACCTGGTCCGCTGTTACCACGGACAGGTGGGTCTTGGAGGTGGTGGGAAGAGGCCTGCCTCTGGAATTCGAGCAGGCACCACCCTTCAGAGCCGTCGCCCCTCGGGGGGCTTCGGGATCCCCAGCCTCACTGGCGGCTCGTCGAGCCGACATCACTCTCCTCCTCCAGAAGGAGGTGGTAAGAGAGGTGGTGGACCCTCCTTCAGACCCAGGGTTTGTGTCCAGGTACTTCCTGGTTCGGAACGGACGGGGCTGGCCCCATTTCCCACCTACATGACCTAAACAAGTTCCTAAGGTCTCGAACCTTCAGGATGGTCACTCTGGCTCAGATAATACCATCCTTGGAGCGGCGTGTGGTTCTGCTCTCTGGACTTGCAGGACGCGTTTTCACGTCCCTATCCGTCCGTCTCACCAGAGATTCCTCTCGCTTCGAGCGGAAGGATCTCTCTTGAGTTCAAGCCATGCCCTTCGGCTTGTCTCCAGCTCCCAGGGTCTTCACCAAATGCATGGCAGTGGTGACAGCATTCTCTGCGGCGCCGAGGGGTCCGGTGTACCCTTACCTGGACGACTGGCTGATAGCAGCTCCCTCCAGGAAGGAGGCGGAGTGGTCCAGAGATCTGGCCCTCCAGGTCTGCTCTCAACTGGGCCTCCTTATCAACGAGGCCAAGTCGGAACTCGAGCCGAGGCAGGTGATTTTATTCATCGGGGCGCAGCTCGACTCTCTTCGAGCCAGAGCGCGGCTCCCGGCGGACAGGGCCGAGGTTCTTTCCTCCTTTGCCCGATCATTTCTGGTTGGGCAATTGCGCCCTGCCCGGGACTTCCTGCGCCTCCTGGGTCTCATGGCGGCCTGTGCCAGCGTGGTCCGTTGGGCCCGCTGGAACATGCGTCCCCTTCAGTGGGGACTGGCCAGCCAGTGGTCACAACGCTGCGATCCCTTGGACCAGCTTGTGTCGGTGACACAGGGGATGTGGAACGCTCTCCAGTGGTGGACCGTTCCAGATCATTTGCAGGAGGGCATCCCGTTCGTCCGCCCGAGCCGACGGTCTCTCTGTCGCCCGATGCCTCTCTGATGGGTTGGGGTGCCCATCTGGGGAGCACCCGGGCTCATGGCCTCTGGTCCCATGAGAGTCCCGATGCCACATCAACCTGCTGGAGCTCCGGCGGTCCGCCCAGCTCCTCACCGCCTTTGCTCCGTTCCTCCGGGTCAAGTGGTCCGAGTCCAGACGGACAATACCACGACCATGTACTATCTAAACCGCCAGGGCGGGACGCTCCATGCTTCTATGCAAGGAAGCCCGCATTTGGTCACTGCGAGCAGCCTGGAGGCGGATCTCCTGGCCATTCACGTGGCAGGAGCCTCCAACACCCTGGCCGATGCCCTGAGCCGGATAGGGGCTGCATCCCACGAGTGGTCTCTCCTGCCGGAGGTAGTACAGCATCTGTTCTCCCTTTGGGGCACACCTCAGGTGGACCTGTTTGCCTCCATGGAGCAGAAGCTGAGTCTGTTCCATGCCCGCCCCCTCAGCAGGGGCTCGCTGCAGGGGATGCCTTCTCGAGGCAATGGACCCCGGGCCTCTTTTACGCCTTTCCCCCATTTCCCTTGATCCACAAGGTGCTTCTCAAGGCGAGGAGGGACAAGGCGCAGGTGATTCTGATAGCCCCAGACTGGCCTCGCCAGTTCTGGTACCCAGATCTCCTCAGTCTCAGCTCCAGGACCTCGCGCAGCTTCCAGCTCGCCCGGACCTGCTCTCAGTCAATCAGGGAAGGTGTTCCATCCGGACCTTCAATCCTGCACCTGACGGCCTGGTTCCTGAGCGGCTAGAGTTCCAGGCCTTGGGTCTTTCCGACGGGTCCTCAATGTAGTTGAGGCGTCCGTAAGTCGACCAGAAAATGCTATGCCTTCAAATGGAAAAGGTTTTCCATTTGGTGTCAGGGCAAGGGCTTGGACCCTTCCTCCTGTTCCTTGGCAAGCATCTTGGACTATTTATGGTCCCTTTCTAGTCAAGGGCTTAGGTCGACGACCCTAAGGGTGCACCTGGCAGCCATCTCTGCTTACCGGGCGCGGGCCGGGAAGCAGTCGGTGGCGCAGGAGAAGGTGGTCTGGCGCTTTTTCACAGGCCTTGATCACATTTCCCCTCCAGTGCGGGAACCCCACCTGCGTGGATCTACTGCTGGTACTGGCAAAGCTCATGGGCAAGCCATTCAACCTATGCACAGGTGTGCTCTCTCTCACCTGTCGTGGAGACCGCCTTCTTGGTGGCTATCACGTCAGCCAGAAGGATGGGAGAGCTCCAGGCGCTTTCCATCAGTCTCCTTACCTGGTCTTCCACAGGGACAAGGTTGTCCTGCGCCCCACCCGAAATTCCTTCGAAGGTGGTGTCGGAGTTTCACCTTAACCAGGTGTTGACTCTGCCGTGTTCTACCCCAATCACACCTCGGAGGCGAGATATAGGCTCCATACTCTGGACCCTAGAAGGCGCTCGCTTATTATAAGGAGCGCACGGCTGAAATCGAGGAGAGTTCGCCAGCTGTTTGTCACCTACGCTGAAGCCGCATCTGGCAGACCTGCAGCCAAGCGGACGATAAGCAGGTGGGTAACCTCCTGCATAGATCTCTGCTATAAGTTGGCGGGCATGGAGCCTCCCAGAGGATAAGAGCTCATTCTACCCGCCATACTGCTGCAGCGGTGGCTGCTTCAGGGACGTCCCTATCCAGGAAATCTGCAGGGCTGCTACCTGGAGTCAGCAAACACCTTCATTACCCATTACCACATCGACCTTGAGTCACGCCGGGATGCTGGTTTTGGGGCCTCGGTTCTCCAGTCTCTCTTCCCAAGTAAGTATATGGGGTGTGCGTCTTGCCTCCTCCTCCCGGAGAACTGCTAGAGTCTGCCAATGAGTGTGGATGAACAACATATCCATGTCCCTAGAAATACAGGTTACTCACCTGTAACAGGAGTTCTAGGAATGGTATATGTTGTTCATCCCTGACCACCCGACCTCCCGGCTTCGACGCTAACCTGAGCTTCCAGCGGGCCAGATCTGGCGTCATGGGGCGGAGCCGAGAGTTATACCACCCGGGTGGGTGGGAGGAGCAAGCTTGAAGACCTTCCGGCAAGATTTAAAGCGGCAAGGATACTGCCAATGAGTGTGGATGAACAACATATACCATTCCTAGAACTCCTGTTACAGGTGAGTAACCTGTATTTTTGAATCACTAGATTCGTCTTGTTGTAATTGCTGCATGTTGGTCTTTTCATTATTTTGTCGTCTTTTTTTCAACCTTGCTCTCTCGTTTTCCTCTCCTGATTTTGCACTAGTTTCTTGTGTTTTCTATGTCTTTCTGTTTTTAAAAACAAAAAAAAAACACTTGTTTTGTGTTGAAGTACTTGGTTGTGCCTCCGTAGTTAACACAGTTTCAACATTCCCTTGTGGCTTCGATGTCTGTGCACCTTTACCCTTATTTTTGGTTTTCCTCCAATTTCTAGAGCTACTCCTATTATTACTTCTCTCGATTTCTTGATTGACTACGTTTTTTATTTCTGCCTGGAGTGTCTGCTTTATTTTTTCTATCCCAGACAAAGATTTCCCCAGACTAATCTTTTAAATCACGTTCATGTTTAGTATGTTTCTTTTAACTACTTCTCTTTCATTCAAGTCCACACTCTAAGTTTTTTCTCTTTGTGTTTGAATAATCGATGTGTTTTAAATGGCTCCAGTTCATTCTGTGTTCCTTCAGTTTGCTGCTTTACTTCCTCATAATTTTGTCCTCTTTTACCAAAATCTTAATTCATCTGAATCAAGTGCTCAGCATAGTCTCCCAGTCATCCTTGTCTTTAAAATTCTCTATTCCCACCATAGGTTCTATGTCCAGCCTCAGACTCCTGGTACTCTTATTTGTTGAATACTCCCCATCTAAACTGTCGATGTTGTAATATAGTGACAGTTCTGTTTTCAATAACTTTTCTAATTTTGAAGACATTTTCATTTCCACAGTATTCTTTATTGGTGCACTTACTGTGATGGGGAGGGCAGAGGGTCAACTTTACTCTAGTCTCCTCACTCTATCCTGTAGTGACTCCAAACAGGACACCTCCTCTGCTTGCAATAATTCTATCTCCTCTTCCATGCTCGAATACTGTTCCGGATCCCTGTCACTGCTCCTGTTTGAATGCTAGTCTACAAATGGATTTCTGTATTTTTTACCACGGCTCCTCTGTTTCAGATCTTTGCGTTCTACCATGTTTCTTAGCAGGAATTTTCAGGGAACTTGAGCAAGCTTTTTGGAAAATGAGGAAACACTGCACACCACGCTTCCCCAGCATCTAAAGTTCTACAATTAACTGCAGCAAGTGCGAATAAGGAAAAAGTCTGTAAGCAATTTCTGTCCATTCGTGGCGCGATTCAGCAGTAAATTACACATTAAATGCATTTCGAGGTGTAAATAACCATAACGGGATGGTTTGCTGTCCTACTGACTGAAAGGATCTCCAGCATTAAAGGAGTAGTACACCCAGAATGTGCAACAGCTACTTAATGGCTATAATTCATTATTTGTGTTTTTGATGTTACAACACTCCTGCTAGCTAGACCTGATGATGAACAGAGAAAAAAAAATAGTGAATTAGAGCTATTTAGTAGCTGTTGTCTTACAGAAACACCAGTTAGCTGGCTCTCGTGTATCTGCTAAACTAACTGTTGCCATTTGTGCTCCCTGGATAAGAAGTTACAAGGCTCTGCTGTTGCTAAACTAATTTTAAAGCAATACACATGCTAAATCAAGGGCATGGCTACATCACTGTCACATGAGACAGGGGGCATCCTGGGAGAAAGAAAGCCAATAAAACTATTTGTTGTGGAGATCCCCAGGGGTCGTAAAACTACCATACAGCTAGCAGGCAATTTAGGAAAAACTCCAAATAGCAGACAGAGGGAAGGACACACTAGGATTTAACATAGATATCAAAACACTCTACATAACATATGTTTTTTTAAATTCTGGGTGGACTACTACTTTAAGTTCCACGGGATCCAGTTGCTGCCTCCTAATCAATATAACTTTAGGAGGATTTTTCAAGACAAATGACTACAGATTCATGTGATAATTCAAAGCACAACTGCTAATAGCTGCTCCAACGGGACACCAGACCAGTTGAAATCAGAGAAAACACAAGAGTTGGTACACTTAGCAGTTAGGTCTTTTGCGGTCAGCTTAAATTCACAGCAAATGTTAACACAAAAATAGTGACGCTCGCAGAGCCTTATGTCTCAAGAAAAATAATTTATTACATTACAGCGGACACACCTGTAGGTTCCCCGGCGCCTCGAGGGTAACAACCCTCTTTTATGCCTTCCCTTGGTTCACAAGGTGCTCCTCAAGGTCAGGAGGGACAAGGCAAAGATGATCCTGGTAGCCCCAGACTGTCTCCCCACCAGTTCTGGTATCCAGATCTCCTCGGCCTCAGCTCCAGGCCTCCAAGGCGTCTTCGAGTACGCCCGGACCTGATAGTCAATCAGGGGAAGGTATTCCATCCGGACCTTTAATCCCTGCACCTGACAGCCTGGTTCCTGAGCGGCTACAGTTCCAGGCTTTGGGTCTATCTGAGGATGTACTCAGTCATGGAAGCATCCAGAAAGGAGTCGACCAGGAGGTGCTATGCCTTCAAGTGGAAAAGGTTTTCCATTTGGTGTCGGGGCAAGGGTTTGGACCCTTTGTCCTGTCCGGTGGCTAGTATCCTTGACTACCTTTGGTCTCTGTCCAAAGGGGGTCTTTGGTCCACGACCCTTAAGGTGCACCTGGCAGCCATCTCCGCTTAAGGGGCGCAGGCCGGTCAGCAGATGATGGCACAGAAGAAGGTGGTCTGGCGCTTTTTTAAAGGCCTCGGCCATATTTTTCCTCTGGTGCGTGAACCACCACCACCGTGGGATCTGCTGCTGGTACTGGCAGAGCTCATGGGCAAGCCATTAGAACCTATGCACAGGTGTGAGATGTCACAACTGTCAAGGAAGACTTCTTTCTTGGTGGCTATCACATCAGCCAGAAGGACTGGGGAGTTACGAGTGCTCTGAGTCTCCTTACCTGGCCTTCCACAGGGACACGGTTGTCCTGTGCCCCCACCCGAAATTTCTTTCGAAGGTGGTGTCGGAGTTTCACCTTAACCAGGTGTTGACTTTAACAGTGTACTACCCCAGTTACACCTCAGAGGCAGAGTACAGGCTCCATACCTTGGACCTGAGACGAGCGCTGTCTTATTATAAGGAGCGAACGGCAGAACTTCAGGGAGAGGTTCGCCAGCTGTTTGTCACCTACACTGAAGCTGCACCTGGCAGATCTGCAGCCAAGCTGACAGTTGGCAGATGAACTACATCATGCATTGATCTCTGCTATAGGTTGGTGGGCTAGGAGCTTCCCATAGGGATAAGAGCTCACTCTACCTGCCATACTGCTGCGTCGGTGGCTGCTTCCAGGGATGTCCCTATCCAGGAAATCTGCAGGGCTGCTACCTGGAAGTCCGCAAACACCTTTGTCACGCATTACCATATCGACCTAGAATCAAGCCGGAATGCTGGTTCTAGGGACATGGATATGTTGTTCATCCACACTTATTGGCAGGTATCCTTGCCGCTTTAAATCTTGCCGGAAGGTCTTCAAGCTGGCTCCTCCCACCCACCCGGGTGGTATAACTCTCGGCTCCGCCCCATGACGCCAGATCTTCCTTACCGCTTGGAAGCTTAGGTTCCCTCCTTAACGCTCTGCGTTTGAGACTGGTTCCTATTTCTTCCCTTTGCGAATTTAAAAGTTTTTGCTAAAAGACTTCAGTCTTGATCCCTGGCGGCTCGATGGACAACACGTCGACTCGGTTTCGGAGATGCCCTGCGAATCAGAAGATGTCTCGGACGGATCCACACTCACGTGTGTCTACTGTTTAGGCCTTGGCACGACCCGCGGGACTGCGACTTGTGCTCTTCCTTTTCCGCCTATGTCCTCGAAGACCGTGCTGCCCGATTGCATCTGGGCCGTCCCGAGAAGCGTTTCCCTCTGGTGAAGTCTAAGGAGGCCCGGTCGGCGGTGTCCGCGGCGGCGGGCTCGGCGGATCAGCTCGAGCTGATGATCGCCCTCGAAGAGGAGGCGGCGCGGGCCGTATCTTCCTCGGCCGCGGCATTTATCCCGCTCTCTCTGGGTTCCTCCTATACAGCTTCCTTTAAGGAGCTTTGTCTGTCCCTCTCCACTAAGGGAGAAGGGCCAACGTCTGCTGGACCTTTTTCTCGGTCCAAAAAGAGGGACAAAGGTAAATCCCTCCGTCGACGCTCTTGGGAGCGGGAAAGGTCCCTCTCCCCGAGTCGTTGACCGTCGACTTCGGCCACTGGTCTCACGGTGTCCCCGTCAGGTCAGTTGACTGAGACTCCTGTCAACGAAGTTGAGATTTTTCTCGATCCGTTGGACGGGTTGTCGCCTATAGAAGCGAGACTCCCCTCTCCCGGTTCCCCCGGGGGGAGTTGAGGATCCCGTGGGCTTGCCTGTGCCTCCGGTTCCGGAGCCCTCGGATGAACCCTCCGGCCGAAGGGAGTGCCGGTTCCTGCCGACCCTTCTCCGCACCGACCTCGGAAAAGCCGAGGCTCTCGGTCTCGGACCTCTTCGCGGTCCAGCCGATCCCGCCGTCATAGGCGGTCTCGGTCTCGGCACCGCGGTAAGCGGCATCGCCGCTCGTCCTCGTCCTCCTCCTCGGACGAGAGGAGGCTTCGGCGTAAATTACGTCGACGGTACGAGGACCTCATGTGGCAACAGTTCCTCCTGACCGGGAATAAGCGCGCGTGCTTGGCCATTAAGTGGCTGTCACCGGAGCGGCCGACACAACCCCTCGACTTACCCGAGGAGCCTGTACCCAGGCCGGTTGTTCGGCCAAAACCAGCTGCTCCACCGATTCCGGTGGAACCTCCGCCTCCACAGCCACTATTTGGGGCTCCGACCAGGGATTCTCGGTCGGCTAAGGGTCTACCCCATAGGCTGTCTGTTACCCTCACTCCCGACCGACCTCGGCAGGTAGAGGGTGGCTCAGGCCAGAGGCAGCTCTTCGAGGACTCGTCTGAGTCCGAGGATAATTCCTCCTTTTTCTCCAAGCGAATAGACTTGGAGTCCTCAGGAGGACAGTCAATGGATGATAGCCCGTCGTCCTTCCTAGGACTGCTTCGGCTCATCTCGGAGTCCACCGGGATGAAGCTCGAACCCGTTTCCAAACGGGCCAGGTATCCCCTCACGGAGATTCTGGACCGAGGGGATTCTCCAACGGAGGCCTTTCCGGTGGCCGAGGCCATAGTGGGTCCGGCCTTGGAGTCTAGCGCGCCCTGCTTCCTGTCCTGCGCCTTGGCCAGGATGGCCAGGAAGTATCACGGTCCCTACGGTTCCCTGTCCGGTTTTGAACACCCTCTGCTGAGAGGTTGGTTACCGACAGCGTTTTCCGGCGCGCCGGCAACGCCAGGGATGTGGACAAACCTCCCGACAAGGAATCCAAGAAATTGGATTATGTCGGGCGAAAAGTCTATGCTGCGTCCTCTCTCGGCCTTCGTCAGACCAGTTCGGCCGTCCTCATGGCACATTTTTCTCATGCCCTGTTGGGCTCCCTGGATGAGGTTATCCCTCATCTTCCCGCGGATCTGCAGACTACGGTCAAGCAGGTGCGGGACCAGGGCAGTGGCCAAACAGCAGCTCCAGACTGCTTTAGATATTGGGGACTCATGTGCCAGGTCGGTGGCTGCCGCAGTGGCTATGCGTCGACGGGCTTGGCTGAGGATATCCACCTTCACTTCGGATACCCAGCACAAGTTGGCGGATGTTCCCTTTTTGGGGACTGACCTCTTCGGCCCTGGGGTGGAAGGTCACCTGCAGAGGATCGAGAAGTCCAATGCTACCTTGGACTCGGTCTCTTCCGCTCAGAAGGACAAAGGCCGCAAACCACAGCCTAAGCCCTTTCGTCCTTCTGCGCCCCCGGCGCGCCCGGCCCAGCAACGTCAGGGCCAGCAGGCTCGGCCTTGGCATCCCAAACCCAAGCCGACGGCTTCCTCTAACAGGAGGCAGGGAGGAAGGCCCAGGAGGTCCCTCGGCCGGTCCCTCCTCCAAGCCTGCCCAGTGACGGGCTGAGGGGTGTCGCCCCCATCCCCGTCACCTTACCCCTGGTTCCCCCCGTGGGGGGACGGCTCCGACACTTCCTTTCCGCCTGGTCCGCTGTTACCACGGACAGGTGGGTACTGGAGGTGGTGGGAAAAGGCCTGCCTCTGGAATTCGAGCAGGTCCCACCCTTCAGAGCCGTCGCTCCTCGGGGGGCCTCGGGGTCCGTAGCCTCACTGTCGGCTCGTCGAGCCGACATCGCTCTCCTCCTCCGAAAGGAGGTGATCAGGGTGGTAGCGGACCCCCCCTCAGACCCAGGGTTTGTGTCCAGGTACTTCCTGGTTCCGAAACGGACGGGGGGCTGGCGCCCCATTCTCGACCTACACGACCTAAACAAGTTCCTAAGGTCTCGAACCTTCAGGATGGTCACTCTGGCTCAGATACTACCATCCTTGGAACGCGGCGTGTGGTTCTGCTCTCTGGACTTGCAGGACGCTGCGTTTTCCACGTCCTATCCGTCCGTCTCACCAGAGATTCCCTTCGCTTCCGGAGGATCCCTTTTCGAGTTCGAGCCATGCCCTTCGGCTTGTCTCCAGCTCCCAGGGTCTTCACCAAATGCATGGCAGTGGTGACAGCATTCCTGCGGCGCCGAGGGGTCCGGGTGTACCCTTACCTGGACGACTGGCTGATAGCAGCTCCCTCCAGGCAGGAGGTGGAGTGGTCCAGAGATCTGGCCCTCCAGGTCTGCTCTCAACTGGGCCTCCTTATCAACGAGGCCAAGTCGGAACTCGAGCCGAAGCAGGTGATTCTGTTCATCGGGGCGCTGCTCGACTCTCTTCGAGCCAGAGCGCGGCTCCCGGCGGACAGGGCCGAGGTTCTTTCCTCCTTTGCCCAATCATTTCTGGTTAGACAATTGCGCCCTGCCCGGGACTTCCTGCGCCTCCTGGGTCTCATGGCGGCCTGCACCAGCATGGTCCGTTGGGCCCGCTGGAACATGCGTTCCCTTCAGTGGGGACTGGCCAGTCAATGGTCACAACGCTGCGATCCTTTGGACCAGCTTGTGTCAGTGACACAGGAGATGTGGAACGCTCTCCAGTGGTGGATCGTTCCAGGTCATTTGCAGGAGGGCATCCCGTTCGTCCGCCCCGAGCCAACGGTCTCTCTATTGACCGATGCCTCTCTGATGGGTTGGGGTGCCCATCTGGGGGAACACTGGGCTCACGGCCTCTGGTCCCCGCGGGAGTCCCGATGCCACATCAACCTGCTGGAGCTCCGAGCGGTCCGCCTAGCTCTCACCGCCTTTGCTCCGTTCCTCTGGGGTCAAGTGGTCCGAGTCCAGACGGACAACACCACGACCATGTTCTATCTAAACCGCCAGGGCGGGACGCGCTCCATGCTTCTATGCAAGGAAGCTCTCCGCATTTGGTCACTCGTGCGCAGCCTGGAGGCGGATCTCCTAGCCATTCATGTGGCAGGAGCCTCCAACACCCTGGCCGATGCCCTAAGCCGGATAGGGGCTGCATACCACGAGTGGTCTCTCCTGCCGGAGGTAGTACAGCATCTGTTCTCCCATTGGGGCACACCTCAGGTGGACCTGTTTGCCTCCAGGGAGAACGCGAAGCTGAGGCTGTTCCATGCCCGCCCCCCTCAGCAGGGCTCGCTGCAGGGGGATGCCTTCTCGAGGCAATGGACCCCGGGCCTCTTCTACGCCTTTCCCCCATTTCCCTTGATCCACAAGGTGCTTCTCAAAGCGAGGAGGGACAAGGTGCAGGTGATTCTGATAGCCCCAGACTGGCCTCGCCAGTTCTGGTACCCAGATCTCCTCAGTCTCAGCTCCAGGACTCCTCGGCAGCTTCCAGCTCGCCCGGACCTGCTCTCAGTCAATCAGGGGAAGGTGTTCCATCCGGACCTTCAATCCCTGCACCTGACGGCCTGGTTCCTGAGCGGCTAGAGTTCCAGGCCTTGGGTCTTTCCGACGAGGTCCTCAATGTAGTTGAGGCGTCCCGTAAGGAGTCGACCAGAAAATGCTATGCCTTCAAATGGAAAAGGTTTTCCATTTGGTGTCAGGGAGAGGCTTGGACCCTTCCTCCTGTTCCTTGGCAAGCATCTTGGACTATTTATGGTCCCTTTCTAATCAAGGGCTTAGGTCGTGCGCCTAAGGGTGCACCTGGCAGCCATCTCCGCTTACGAGGCGCGGGCCAGGAAGCAGTCGGTGGCGCGGGATAAGGTGGTCTGGCGTTTTCAAAGGCCTTGATCACATTTCCCTCGGATGCGAGAACCTCCTCCGTGGGATCTACTGCTGGTACTGGCAAAGCTCATGGGCAAGCCATTGAACCTATGCACAGGTGTGCTCTCTCACCTGATGGTGAAGACCGCCTTCTTGGTGGCTATCCGTCAGCCAGAAGGGTGGGAGAGCTCCAGGCGCTTTCCATCGAGTCTCCTTACCTGGTCTTCCACAGGGACAGGTTGTCCCTCGCCCCCACCGAAATTCCTTCCGAAGGTGGTGCTCGAGTTTCACCTTAACCAGGTGTTGACTCTGCCGGTGTTCTACCCCAATCACGCCTCGGAGGTCAGATATAGGCTCCATACTCTGGACCCTAGAAGGGCGCTCGCCTATTACAAAGAGTGCACGGCTGAAATTCGGGGAGAGGTTCGCCAGCTGTTTGTCACCTACGCTGAAGCCGCATCTGGCAGACCTGCAGCCAAGCGGACGATAAGCAGGTGGGTCACCTCCTGCATAGATCTCTGCTATAAGTTGGCGGGCATGGAGCCTCCCAGAGGGATAAGAGCTCATTCTACCCGCCATACTGCTGCATCGGTGGCTGCTTCCAGGGACGTCCCTATCCAGGAAATCTGCAGGGCTGCTACCTGGAAGTCAGCACACCTTCATTACCCATTACCACATCGACCTTGAGTCACGCCGGGATGCTGGTTTTGGGGCCTCGGTTCTCAGTCTCTCTTTCCCAAGTAAGTATTGGGTGTGCGTCTTGCCTCCCTCCTCCCGGAGAACTGCTAGGAGTCTGCCAATAAGTGTGGATGAACAACATATCCATGTCCCTAGAAATACAGGTTGCTCACTTGTAACAGGGAGTTCTAGGAATGGTATATGTTGTTCATCCACACGACCCACCCGACCTCCCCGGCTTCGACGCACAACCTGAGCTTCCAGCGGGCCAGATCTGGCGTCATGGGGCGGAGCCGAGAGTTATACCACCCGGGTGGGTGGGAGGAGCCAGCTTGAAGACCTTCCGGCAAGATTTAAAGCGGCAAGGATACCTGCCAATAAGTGTGGATGAACAACATATACCATTCCTAGAACTCCTGTTACAGGTGAGTAACCTGTATTTTTGGGGCCTCAGTTCTCCAATCTCTGTTCCCTAAGTAAGTATTGAGAGGGTGCGCCTTGCCTCCCTCCTCCTGAAGAGCTGCTAGGAGTCTGCTAAACAGTGTGGCTAGAACAACATATCCACGATCCTAGAACAGGTTACTCACCTGTAACAGTAGTTCTAGGAGTGGTATATCGATCATCCACCTGAACCCACCGAGTCCTCCTCGACTTCGACGCACAGCCTAAGCTTCTGGCGTCAAGGGGCGGAGCCGGGGCATGTGCCACCAGGTGGGTGGAGCCAGCTTTTAGACCTTCTGGCAAGAATCTTAAAGGGAAAGGACATGCCAAACTGTGTGGATGAACAACATATACCACTCCTAGAACTACTGTTACAGGTGAGTAGCCTGTTCTTACTGTCACAGTTGGAGTTCCCTGGCCTTTGTACACTAGCCTTTGCATTCCTTTTCAAATTCCTTGTTGCCAGTAAACAAACTGTTTCTTCATTTCGTAGACCACCATCCTCAATAAACATCTTCAGGACTTGATGGAGGGACTGACCGCCAAGGTATTCCGAACATACAACGCCTCTATCACACTGCAGCAGCAGCTGAAGGAGCTCACCAACCGTAAGTGGAGCCGTTTCCTCCTTGTTTTCAACTGTTTTCTTCCATGCAGAACTGCCTGCCCCTCATTGTGACCCCAGACTCTGCTCTGCCGCAATCCATATGAGAATGTGCAAACAAGAACTACGAAACTGGCGGTATACAGCAGGAAAAAAAAAGAAAAATATTGCACAGTCTGTAAATGATGTAAATCAAATCTTTACTATAGAGCACAGCACTGAGCAGGGGCTCAGTGCCATGCTGTGTGTAATAAAGGTCAGATTTATATCATTTACTGACTGCAGTTTTTTTTTTTTTTGTTTGTTTTTGCTGTATGCTGCTAGTTTCATGGTTCTTCTTTATTCATTGATGTGGGTGGTGTCGTTGAGGCACAGGTCAGGAAGCATAGGAAAAACCAGGAGCAGTTGTAAAATTCGCAAAATATTTATTTGCATTAGCAGTAACATAAAAAAATAAAGTTCAATGTAACTATTTACAAAGGCCAAATAAACAGAAGATACATCTGAGTTTTTCTTCAGTCTCTGTGTCCATCTTGCAAGCAATTGCAGCTCAGCTTGTATAAGTCCTTCCAACCCCCCACATTCTTAAGCATCTTCCAAAGTGGTCTTGTATGTTTCATTTAGGTGCTGGCAGGAATACAGTGTACCTCAGCTGAGGCCCCTTTTCCATAGCTCATCTGCAGAAGGCTTAAAATTGCACTAAGATAACCTCTTGAGTTTCCAATAGCTTTTTGCAGTTATCTCAAACCACACTTATATACATTTCATTTCCACATAATGATTTGCATATATTTTTATATCAGCAGATATGCAAGAGAAAACTGAGAGGCAAAGAACTGTGAGACTGATGGAGTGATCAAATCCTAGGTCTCACAGAAAATTTTTGGTTGTGCAACCAGACAGACAAGAGACAGGAAAGGGGAGAATAGAACAGACCCTTGCATTTAAATACTTTCTATAACAACTGGGACAAGGTCCTATTTCACCCTGTCACATACACCACCCCCTCCTTAAGAGGGAACCTGTTTTATCAAACAGGTTTCCAAAACTTTCTATGAATTCTCTAATAATATTAGCTTCTAACTTTCAGAAATTAAGCACATGTGCAGTATTCGTTTTTCTAACACAGTATAGCAAACAGTAAATACTTGTACATTTGATCTTACTTCGAGAAACAGCTCTTGCAGCATCTTGCACCATTAGGACTGAAGCCAGCAGGCGCCAGGACCCCATGGAAATTTTCTAGCTAGCAGTATTCAGCAGGACCGCTTCTGCCTGTCCCAATCTCACGCTGTATACTATAAAAGGTCGGTCCCCAGAATCCCCAGTTCTTTTCCCGCCATCAACTCACCAGCATTGGCCTCATGGTCCCACTCTAGCGCACGACGAATAAGAACTTCTTCAAACAGTTTTACCAAACAGATGTCGGCATCTCCAACTCTTTCTTCAGAAGGACACCCTTCCAAGTGTGCTCATGGCAAACGGATCCCCTTCAAGGATCCTTATTCATTCTGCTCATGGAAGAACTGACCATGACACCAAGGCCTGCCTTTGTCAGGGTTTTAACAGTCGCACCAGGATCTGCCGCCAGAAGGCACTTCAGGGGTTCCTCTTGGAAGAGAAACTACATTAAAGGATAAGGAACCGTCCTCCAGAGGTGAATCTTCCTCAAAAGCCCACAAGCACTGGGAGAAGGCTAGGTCCAGATCCCCTAACCGGACCTCGGACTCGCGCACCAGCTCAGGCTCCACATGCTCAGACCGCTCTCCCTCCAGGGCTCGCTCTCGGCCCCCTCCAGTTAAGGCTTCAGGCTGCTCTTCAGCTTCTCTGCACCCTATAAAGACTTCAAGGCCTTCGGCTTCCTCCACTCCCTCCCAGGCCTCTTCGAAGTCTTCAGACCGTCACCAGACCAAGTCTTCCTCTTCAGACTGATGCCGGGACCCCAACTCCAGATCGGTCTCCCAGGGGTCCGGATCACCCACCTAGGAAGATTAAAGACCTGACGTCCCTGAAGCGGACGACGGACCCGACGTCTGCTAAACACCCGAAGTCAGACAGACGTTCGCTGGAGCAGAATACATCTGCCAAACACCAGACGTCGGTCAGGCATTCGCCGGAGCCAAAGACTGGGCCCCCCCCCCCGTCACCAGTGGACACCGGTCGCCGGCACTCCACAGAGGAGGACCTGACGTTGCCTGAGGACCAGGCAGGCGACAGTGAGGACGCTGGGCTTGCATGGGAGCCTTCGCCAATCCCAGAGACTCCTTTGGACCCGAAGCCTGACCCCAGCGACAGACCACCAGCACCAGGTCCGTCGTCTGATATCAACATCCAAGAGGTCAAAGATCTCTTCACCTTCTGGTAGGACACAATAAGGAAAGATGTGATCCCAGTGAAACCTCCTCTTCTTACTCCTTCACCTTCTACTCCTCCACCGCAGGGGCCAGCAGGACAACCACCAACCCCCAAGGAGCACACTCCCATCTCCTAGGGGAAGATCCAAGGAACGGAGAAGGCCTCCCTCAAGATCTCCCTCAGGGTCTCCCTGCCCCAAGTGACCCAGACGTCGACGGTACACTCCTCCCAGGGGAGGATTCTAGACCGGATACTTCAGACACCTCCAGGTCTCCTTCTCTTTTATTTATTTATTTATTTTTTTGTAACTCAGTTTATTGGTATTTCAGCATACGAGGGTTTACATGTATTGAATAAATATAAATGATATACCATGACATTCAATTTAACAGTAAATTATCTATATCTAATACAATGCAATAAATGGGATAAACAAATGTGGAATAATGGAAAAATGGAGAGAAAGAGAGAGAAAAAAAAACTGAATAGGAATCTGAAGCTTTATATATTGTCCAATACATATCCGACTGTATAAATATTAAATTAACATATGGTGTTCCCTTATTTTACCCAAAACCATTTATGAAGAGAGAAAAAAACACACATTGTAACCTTATATGTTCGTGCTATTTAGAGAGCATTTCATATAAGGTTCCCAAATTTCTAAGAATTTGTCTATATGATTCATGTTTACATAAGCAACCCTTTCATAACTAGCTCTTGCAGATAAGTCAAACAACCATTCTCTTACTGAAGGCGTTGTTTGACAATTCCAATATCTAAGGATAACATTTTTTGCTGTAATAAAAGCAGCAATCAGCCATAATTGCTGATATTCCGTCAAATTAGTAAATTCAGAACAAATGCCAAGATTTGCAAACTTAGCTGAACATGTGAATGTGTGACCAAGGACTTTATTACAAATTGATAATACTTTGACCCAAAATGCAGTAATATCCGGACAGGACCATAAGATATGGGAAAGCGTACCCTTTCTTCTTACACATCTCCAGCAATTATCTGCAGTAGCTAGGCCCAGCTTAACCATTTTACTTGGCGTATAATACCATTGATGAGTTATTTTGTATTGTGTAAGCCTGCCCTTAGCTTCCCTACATGCTTTTAGATTCATTTTCCACATGTTTTGCCATTCCTCAGGTGGAATACGTGTTTGTAATTCTTTTTGCCAACAAGCTAAAAGTGATAAATGTCGGTCAGGAAATGAGTCAAGCATCAAAGAGTATATTTTTTTTTATGGCCGTTATTCGTAGAGCAAATTTTATCTAAAAAATGAGGTTGTGGGCCTGGCGAAAATGTTAAGTTCTAGGAGCGTAGATATGTTGTTCATCCACACTGTCTGGCATTGTCCCTTTCCCCTTTAAATCTTGCCGGAAGTCTTCAAGCTGGCTCCTCCCACCCACCCGGGTGGTAAATACCTCGGCTCCGCCCCATAACGCCAGATCTTCCTTTCCGCTGGAAGATTCAGGTTCCTCGTGCTTTCTGCAGTGTTGAGGCCCTGGATTACGTTTGACGGTTTTCACCGCATCTTCTGCTCTAAAACTTCGTTAGGTTTCTACGGCTCTGATTCGGACATGGATGACAAGTCATCCCGAGTTTCGCCCGGTGTCCTTGCGGACAGAAATGTCGGCACGATCCCCACCTCTCGTCGTTTACTGCCTCGGTTCGATTCCACGATACCTCGCGAGTGCTCCATTTGCGCTTCCTTCAACCCAACGTCCTGGAAGAAGATCGCGCAGGCGCCTGAAGCTAGGTAGACGAGCTCTGCAACCCACCGTAAAATCCAAGGAGGCCAATGGCGGTTTCGTGACTCTGCGGGATCCGCGAGCAGCTCGAAAGATGGCGGCTTTCGAGGAAGAAGCCGCTGAAGCCTCTGCTAACCGAGGTTTCTTCGTGCCGCTCAACCTGGGCTCTTCCTTTTCAGGATCCTTCGGGTTGTGCCAGTCTCTCCTACCAAGGTGTGGGCGCCCTAAGGCTCACACTCTTCCGTTCGAAGAAAAAGGATCCTAAATCTTCTTCGAGTCGAAGAAGACGCTCCTGGGATCAGGAGCGGTCCGAAGTTTCGACTTCGGTCGAAATTGCCTCCTCGGCCGCTGGGTTTTCAGACCTCCCGTCTGTACCGGGCGTAGAAGCCGAGGAGTCGGCTGATCTGGCCGAGATTATCCTTGACCCGATCGAGCCGTTATCACCGACTCCTGTCGATGATTCCTTGGAGAGAACACCGATTCTCTCCTTCCCCGACGAGGAGACCCGCCCTGTGGGCCTCCCGATTGAGGGAAAAGAACCGGAGCCTCGGTTTTCACCGAGCCCAGTCTCTACCGATCGACAAAGCCGACGCCGTCGGTCTCAATCAGGGAGTAAGTCCTCTTCGGTCGATCGACCTAAAAAAGGACACAAGCACTCCCGCAAGAGGCGCCGCCACCGTTCCTCTTCCTCCTCGGACGAGGAGAGGCTTAAACAAAAATTAATCCGACGCTGCGAGGATCTCATGTGGCAGCAATTCCTGCTAGCAGGTCAGAAGCCGGCCCCTCGGGGTCCCGGCTATTCCTGGCCTCAGCCTCTTGGCCGCCTCAGACACGTTGCTCCGGTGCGGTCTCTTCAGGGCTCGGTGCGTCTCGCCGCAACGGTTCAGGTTCCCCACCTATTTTGGTGGAACCTCCACCTAAGTTGCCCTCTGAGGATTCCTCCAAAGAGGCTCGGCAGTCTTCGGGTCTTCCCCACAGACTGTCAGTTACGGTCACCCCTGATCGCCCTAGGCGTATCGAAGGGGACTTAGGTGGGCAGCCTTTATATCGGGACTCCGATTCCGATAACACTGGCCTTCACTCTTTCGATGAGCTTTCGGCGTCAGGCTTGGAAGAAGGACCTTCCTCCTTCCAGGGCATCCTCCGGCTCATTTCTGAATCGACGGGGATGGCCCTACAGCCTATCCAGAAAAAGGCGGAATATTCCCTTACGGATATCCTTAAGAGGGGGATACCCCTACGGAGGCTTTTCAGTCTGCAAAGCCATTATGGGTCCCATGTGGAACTCTGGCAGCGTCCAGCCTCCTGCCAGCTCCATCTGCCCGAGCAACGCACGCAAGTCTGCCCGGTGCCCACAGGGTCTTTGGAGGGTTTACTGAGCACCCTCGGCAGAAAGCCTTGTGACTGCCTCAGTATTCAGGCGGACGGGCAGCTCAGCCGATACTGACCGCCCTCCAGACAAAGAGTCCAAACTCATGGAACACTCGGCCCGAAGGTCTATGCTGCATCATCTTTGGGCCTTCGTCAGGCAAGCTCAGCGGTGATTATGGCACACTTCTCTCACGCCCTCTTGGGGTCGCTGGACGAAGTTCTTCCCCACCTCCCAGCTGACATGCAGACCACGGTCAAGCAGGTCAGGGACCAGGGCAGAGCTGTTGCTAAACAACAACTCCAGACTGCTCTGGACGTGGGTGATTCCTGTGCCCGTTCACTAGCTGCAGCGGTATCCACTCGCCACAGGGCTTGGCTGAGGTTATCCTCCTTTCCCGTGGATACTCAGCACAAGCTGGCTGATGTGCCCTTCCTTGGCACCGACCTCTTCGGGCCAGGAGTGGCAGGTCACCTGCAGCGTATCGAGCAATCTAATGCCACCTTAGATGCTACATCTGCTAAGGGTTCTTCAAGTAAGAACCAGTAGCAGCGCAGGAAGAAGCCCTTTCGTCAGTCTTCCCCTGCGGTCAGACAACCACCCTTCCAGGGGGGTCAACAACAGCAGCAGGCTCAGGCTTGGCGCCCTAGGCCCAAGCAAGGTCCCCAGCAGCCACGCAAAGGAGGCCGAGGCGCTGGTCCAGGTGCCTCCTCCTCCTCCTCTAAGCCTGCCCAGTGACGGGCCGGGGTTGTCCTCCCCCGTACCCATCACTTCAGCTCTGGGTCCTCCCGTGGGGGGCCGGCTCCGCCACTTCGTTTCCGCCTGGTCCGGTATCACCACGGACAGATGGGTCCTAGAAGTGGTCAGGCAGGGTCTGCCCTTAGAATTTGAGCAGTACCCTCCCAGCCGAGCCCGTGCCCCACAAGAGGAGCGGATCTCAGTCGCCCAGTCTGTCCTCCGAGACGACATTGCCCTACTCCTCCTCAAAGAGGTGGTGGCCCGAGTGACGGATCCTCCTTCAGACCCAGGCTTTGTCTCCAGGTATTTCCTGGTGCCAAAACGGACGGGGTTGCGCCCATTCTAGATCTGCACGACCTGAATCGGTATCTCAGGTCTCGCACCTTTCGGATGGTAACTCTAAATCAGATCATACCATCCCTGGAGCGAAACATGTGGTTCTGCACACTGGATCTTCAGGACGCTTTTTTCCATGTCCCTATCCGTCCGTCTCATCAGCGGTTCCTCCGCTTCAGGGTCGAAGGGACCCTGTACGAGTTCAGAGCCATGCCGTTCGGCCTGTCATTGGCCCCAAGGGCTTTCACCAAATGCATTGCAGTGGTGGCAGCCCATCTTCAGCGCGGGGTTGTGATTACCCCTACCTGGATGATTAGCTCTCTGGGGATCCTCCTTCAGGAGGTGGAGAGGTCCAGGACCTGACCCTCGAACCTGCTCACACTTGGGCCTTCTGATCAACGAGGCCAAATCGGAACTCGTACCTTCCCAGGTGATGGCTTCATCGGGCAGGCTCGACTCTCGTCAAGCCAGAGCTCGGCTCGGCCCGGACAGGGCGAGGTTCTCTCTTCCTTTGCCCAATCATTTTGGCACTCATGCCCTGCCCGGGTCTTCCTGCGCCTCCTGGGCTACATGGCGGCGTGCACGTCGGTGGTCCGCTGGGCCAGACTGCACATGCGCCCCCTCCAGTGGGAGCTCGCCGCCCAGTGGTCTCAGCATCAGGGTCTTTTCGACCAGCTGGTCACGGTCACCCAGAGGATGTGGGACGCTCTCCAATGGTGGACCGTCCCGAGTCATCTGCAGGAAGGGATCCCGTTCGTCCGCCCCGAGCCGACGGTCATCCTCACGACCGATGCCTCTCTCATGGGCTGGGGAGCCCACATGGGGGACCACAGAGCTCATGGGCTCTGGACCCCAGAGGAGTCCCGATGCCACATCAACCTGTTGGAGCTCAGGGCAGTCAGACTGGCTCTGTCAGCTTTCGCTCCTCAGCTCCGGGGTCAAGTGGTTCAAGTCCAGACGGATGACACCACGACCATGTACTACCTCAACAAACGAGGGCGGCACGCACTCCCGTCTCTATGCAGGAGGCGCTCCGGATCTGGACCTCGTCAGCCGACTGGAGGCAGATCTCCCAGCCATCCACGTGGCAGGAGTCGCGAACCAACTGGCGGATGCTCTCAGCCCGCTTAGGCCAGACATCCCACGAGTGATCTCTCCATCCAGAGGTAGCTTACTACCTGTTTCTCTCGTTGAGACAGGCAATTGGTGGACCTGTTTGCCTCCAGGGGAGAACACTAAGCTGAGGGCTGTTCCATGCCCGTCCCCTCAGCAGGGCTCGCTGCAGGGGATGCCTTCTCGAGGCCGTGGACCCCAGGCCTCTTTTCGCCTTTCCTCCATTTCCCTTGATCCACAAGGTGTTACTCAAGGTGAGGAAGGACAAGGCAAGGGTGATCCTGGTAGCCCCAGATTGGCCACGCCAGTTCTGGTATCCAGATCTCCTCAGCCTCAGCTGCAGGAACCCGGAGCGGCTCAGTCCATGCCCGGACCTGATTTTTCTGAACCAGGGGAAGGTCCTTCATCCGGACCTTTCAATCCCTGCACCTCACAGCCTGGTTCCTGAGCGGCTAGAGTTCCAGGCTTTGGGTCTTTCTGAGGATGTCTACACCGTGGTGGAGGCATCTCGAAAAGAATCGACCAGAAAATGTTATGCCTTTAAATGGAAGAGATTTTCCATTTGGTGTCCGGGTAAAGGTCTGGACCCCTTATCCTGCTCGGTGGCTAACATTCTGGACTACCTTTGGTCTCTCTCCAAAGGGGGTCTTCGGTCATCGACCCTTAGGGTGCACCTTGCAGCCATCTCTGCCTACCGGGCGTGGGCGAGTCAGCCGGCGTTGGCTCAGGGAGACTGTGATCGGCGTTTTCAAGGCCTGGATCACATATCCCCTCCGGTGCGTGAACCTCCACCTCCGTGGGATCTTTTGCTGGTTTTGGCAAAGCTCATGGGCAAGCCATTCGAACCCATGCACAAGTGTGAGCTCTCGCACTTGTCGTGGAAGACTGCCTTCCTGGTGGCTATCACGTCAGCCAGAAGGACAGGGGAGCTCCAGGCGCTTTCGGTGGACTCCCCTTATCTGGTCTTTCACAGGGACAAAGTTGTCCTGCGCCCCCACCCGAAATTCCTTCCGAAGGTGGTGTCAGAGTTTCACCTTAACCAGGTGTTGACCCTGCCGGTATATTACCCTAATTACACCTCGGACGCCGAGTATAGGCTCCATACTCTGGACCTCAGACGTGCTCTCTCCTACTATAAGGAGAGGACGGCGGAAATTCCGGGTGAGGTTCGCCAGCTGTTTGTCACCTACGCTGAAGCCGCTTCTGGCAGACCTGCAGCCAAGCAGACTGTTGCGAGATGGATCACATCATGCATAGGTTCAGGCATGAAGTTTGCGGGTAAGGAGCCTCCCAAAGGGCTAAGGGCTCATTCCCACCCGGCCATATGGCTGCTTCTGTGGCTGCTTCCAGGGACATCCCTATCCAGGAAATCTGTCGGGCCTACCTGGAAGTCAGCGAGCACCTTTATTACCCATTACCACACTGACCTAGTCACGCCGGGATGCTGGTTTTGGGGCCTCGGTTCTCCAGTCTCTATTCCTAAGTAGGGGTGTGTGCCTGCCTCCTCCTCCCGGAGAACTGCTAGGAGTCTGCAGACAGGTGGATGAACAACATATCCACGCTCCCTAGAAAACAGGTTACTCACCTGTAACAGTAGTTCTAGGAGTGGTATATTTGTTCATCCACACCCCCTCCCGACCTCCCTGGCTTTAGGCGCACAACCTGGCTTCGCCCGGGCTAGATCTGGTGTCATGGGGGCGGGCGAGGGAGTATTTACCACCCGGGTGGGTGGGAGGAGCCAGCTTGAAGACTTCCGGCAAGATTTAAAGGGGAAAGGGACAATGCCAGACAGTGTGGATGAACAACATATACCACTCCTAGAACTACTGTTACAGGTGAGTAACCTGTTTTTTACTATGTCCCTCATTTGTAAATATTTATAGAATTCCATTCTGGGAGTTTAAATTTTGATGACATTTGTGCAAAATACATTAATGAGGCTGTACTTTGATCCCATATGTCCTTCTAAAAATAAAATACCTGCCTTTTCCCAGCTTTTCCATGTTATGCATTTTCCATCAATTTTAATCAAAGGATTTCTCCACAGTGGGCAGTGTAAGGATGCATTCGGAGGCCAATCCAGTGAAGAATTCACTGTTTTCCATGAACTATATACATGTTTCAGAATAGGGTTGGATGCACATCTTTGATGTGCTAGAGAAAAGGACAATCCTGGGGTGATTACCTTTCAACAGTTCTTTCTCCGCTGATGCCCATCCTGAAATATCCTGATTCTTATTTAGACAAAGTGATTTGATACATTGTGCAGCAGTGAAGGCATCATGTCTCAGTTTAAAGTTAGGTAGGCCGAAGCCACCTTTTGTTTTTTGTTGCTGTAATTTATGCAGAGAGATTCTTGAAGGTTTGTTTTCCCATAAAAAATTCCTAATCGGAGTGTATATTTTATTAAAATATGTTTTGTAAATTCTAATGGGTAAATGTTGGCGAAAGTAATGTATAACTGGTGCTAACATCATGTTAAAAGCTTGTATTTTCCCCCATAATGACAAGTATATTTTGCTCTATCTGATAGTCTGTCATTCTTTCAAAAATAGAATTAAAGTTGATTGAAATGATTTGGGAAATATTAGGGGAAATAAGTATGCCTAGAAATTTTAAATATTGAGTCGCAATCGTGATGTTATATGAATCAAAGATAGATTTATTAAATACTTTTGTTACTGGAAGGGCTTCCAATTTTTCAAAATTTATTTTAAAACCAGAGAAGGTGGCAAATTTCTGTACTATCGATAAAATCTGGGGGATAGTAGAATGTGGATAGGTTATTGAGAGCAGTATATCATATGCATAAGCAGATATGTTTTGTTATTTCCCTATCTTAATACCAGAGATCAGGATACATGAACGGAATTTTATGAGGAGGGGTTCTGAGGCCAGTAGGAATAGAAGAGGTGATAGAGGAAAACCTTGACGAGTGCCCCTGCAAATCTGAAATCTATTTGAGGATATTCCATTAATTTTAACCTTGGCGTATAATTCTGAATAAAGGATCTGCATCCAGTTGCAAAAATGGGATCCTAAGTTAAATTTTCCCAATATTTCCATTAAATAACCACTGTCCTAACAAATGCCTTGTCAGCGTCTAAGGACAGGAGAGTAGGAGAGTTTGTGTTGAATCGTGCTTCATGAATAATATGTAATATTTTACGAAAGAGATCTGAACTGCGGCACCCACTCACAAAACCAACTTGATCAAGATGAATAAGTTTTTGTATAACAGAATTCAACCTGTTGGCCATAATTTTTGCTAGTATTTTACAATTTACATTAATAAGAGATATTGGTCTGCAGTTGCCACAATTTGTGGGATCTCTGTTTTTCTTAGGAAGAACCACAATAGTAGCCTCTCTCATAGATGGGGTTAAAGCCTCCATTTCTAATGCATTGTTGAATACTCTGTGTAAAAATTGGTGTAACCAGTTCAGTAGTGGCTTTGTAAAATTCACTTGAGAAGCCGTCCGGACCAGGTGCTTTAGCATCAGGAAGGGATTGAATTGCTTTGTGAATTTCCCCTAAAGAGATTGGCTTATCTAGTCTATCCTTGTCTTGTTCAGTAATTGTTTGCAGTTTAATGTCTCTTAAAAATCGATGCAGGGTAGGCTGGTTAGTTAACCTTTGCTTTTATGCAGGTTTGAATAATAATCTCTAAAAACTTCCAGAATTTGTTCAGTGTTATGCATTTGTGTAGGCCATGTTTATTTTTAATTGTTGCCACTTTGGTATCCTCTGATAGTTTAAGTTCGTGAGCTAATAATTTACCTTGCACCTCACCTGCCTCCCAGTAGGCTTGTTTAAATCTAAATAATGCATATTCTGCCTTGTGGTTTCAAATTGTATTGCTCTCATATTTGATATCTATAATTTCTTTGTATAAACTAAGATTTTTAGACCCTGAAGAGATAAAAACCTTTTATTTATTTTTAAATTTCTTTCTCAAGTTTGGTTAGGTTTTCCTCTCTCAATTTCTTTTTATGGGATGAATAGGATATTATGCGACCCCTGATGTAGGCCTTGAAGGAATCCCAAACCATAGGAACGGGTACCTCTCCATTATCATTTAGTTGAAAAAATAGTTTGATTTCTTTTTGTAGCCAATTGAGGAAATCAGGTGAATTAAGTAAACTGCAATTAAACTTCCAGTTTCTTTCTAATGTTGTTTGTTGCCCAATTAAGAGGTTAATAGATATACGAGCATGATCAGACATGACAGCATTACCAATATAACTTGTAGAGAAGCCCTGCAACAAACTCTTGCTAAGGAAAATATAATCCAATCTACTATGTGAGCCGTGTCGATTTGATGTAAATGTATAATCCCTCCCTTTAGGATTCATAATTCTCCAAGAATCAACTAGACTGAATTCTTCACAAAATCTGATCAGAACTTTAGAGGAAGCATGATGGCTAGCTGGTTTTGTACAAGTACTGTCAGTAAACACATCCATGACAGAGTTCATATCCCCTGCAATTATTAAATCTCTATTAGTATTCTTAGAAATCTGTTCAGCAAAGCTGGCAAAAAACACAGCTAGGTTGTCATTAGGGGCATAAACATTTACTAAGGTCAGTAGTCTATCTTCTGTTTTAACATTTGCAATAATATATCTACCATCAGCATCAAGAGTCGTGGATTGTATTACAACATTAAAATTCTTATGAAATAAAATACAAACCCCCTTACTTTTTGAATTGAATGAACTACCATAAACTGTACCAACCCAAGATCTCTTGAGTTTGGCAGTTTCTACTGCTGATAAATGTGTTTCCTGAAAAAGTGCAATGTCCGCTTTCAAGCTTTTTAAGTAAGCTAAAACTTTAGATCTTTTAATATAATTATTGCAGCCTTGTATATTCCAATAAACAACTTTAATAGGCTGGGTTAAGGTAGACATCTTGTAAAATATATATCCAGCCAACAGTCACCACATTAAGCTAGTATTAGGTTGTTTTGTACTAAAAGGGAACACCATTGAGGATAAACTAGACAGAGATTCACAGCTTTCAAATATGTTAAAAACAGGACAATAATGAAAAGATATGAGTTAGGTATGTATGTAAATGAACTATGATTTAACTTATCTTGTGATTGTATTTGTGTTTGTAGAATGATGTGCAGTGTTATCTATAATAACCCAAAAAGGAGTAGAAAAAGCCAGACAAAAAAAAAACACCTATGTCTATTATTATCCTAACTATAATTAATATTTAAACTTGGTAGAACCAATAAATAAAACCTTAGCAAATCAGACTAACTATTCGTGAGTGTAGTCAATATATTCAAACTACCATGCCTGTTTGAGAGTTAACAGATGTCATACAATTCATTATGACAGTAACATATATTTCTAGGGACATGGATATGTTGTTAATCCACACTCATTGGCAGGTATCCTTGCCGCTTTAAATCTTGCCGGAAGGTCTTCAAGCTTGCTCCTCCCACCCACCCGGGTGGTATAACTCTCTGCTCCGACCCATGATGCCAGATCTTCCTTACCGCTTGGAAGCTCAGGTTCCCTCCTTAACGCTCCACGCTTTGAGACTGGTTCCTATTTCTCCGCTTATGGATTTAAAAATAAATTTATGCAAAAAGACTTCAGTCTTCTATCCCTAATGCGGCTCTGATGGACAAATCGACTCCCGTTTCGAGATGCCCATGCGGGAAGAAGATGTCTCGACGGATCCACACTCCACGCGTGTACATGCTTAGGCCTTGAACACGACCCCCCCAGGCTTGCGACCTGTGCTCATCTTTCTCCGCCCTCGTCCTCGAAACGTGCTGCCGGTACAACTGGCCGTCCCGAGGCATTCCCTCAGTGAAGCCAAAGCCGGTTGGGGTGTCAGCAGCGGGCTCGGCGGATCAGCTCGGCGGATGGTCGCCCTCGAAGAGGAAGCAGTAGCAGGCCGTATCTTCGGCAGCGGCATTTATCGCTCTCTCACGATCTTCTTACGGCTACTGAGGGCTTTGTCTGTCCCTGCACTAGGAGAGGCCCTCGTCTCAGGACCTTATTCGGTCAAAGAGGGACAGAAATGAGCCCTCGTCATCCTCTTGGGACGGGAAAGGTCCCTCCCGGGCCGTCGACCGTCGGCTTGATCGACGCTAAAACTCAGCCACTGGCCTACGGTGTCCCGTCAGACAGTTGACCGAACTCGACCGATGGAAGTCGAATTTTCGGCACATTGATGGCTATGCCTTTAGGCGAATTCCCCTCCCGGTTCCCAGGAGAGTTGAGATCCCGATGGCTCGCCTGTGCCTCTGGTTCCGGGCCCCCGGATGGACATCGAGCGAAGGAGTGCAGTTCAAGCCGACCTCCCGCACCGACCTCGGAAATTCAGGACTCGGTCTCAGCCTCTTGGCAGTCAGCCGATCCCACCGTCACAGGCGGTCTGGTCGCTTTTCAGATAGCGGCGTCGCCCGTCACCATCCTCCTCCTCGGATGAGGAAACGGCGCAGGTCACTGACAGTCGAGACCTTATGTTACTCAGCTCCTCCTGGCGGGGAAGCCGACCCGTGCTTCGACCATTAAATATCTTGTCACGGGCCCGACACAACCCCTCGAAAACAGAGGCCTATACAGGCAGTTGGCACAAAACAACTCTCCACGATCCGGTGGAACCTCCGCCTCACAGCCACCAATCAGCGCTCCGACCAAGAATCTCGGTCCACAAGGGCTCCCATCGGCTGTCAGTTACCCTCACTCCCACAAGACCTCGGCAGGTGAAGGGTGGCTCAGGCCAGAGGCAGCTCTTGAGGACTCTTCCAGTCCAAGAGAATTCCTCCTTTTCTCCAAGTGACTGGACTTGAGTCTTCAAGGAAGACAAATGGGCGATAGCCCGTCGTCCTTCCTAGGACTAGCTTCGGCTCATCTCGGAGTCCACGGGATGGAGCTCAAACCCGTTCCAAGCCGGCCAGGTCCCCTCACGGAGATTCTGGACGAGGATTACTCCGACGAGGCCTTTCAGTGGCCGAGGCCATAGTGGGTCGGCACTGGAGCTGGCAGCCTACTTCCTGCCCTGCGCCTTGACGGGCATGGACCCAGAAGTATGCGTCCACACGGTTCCTTGTCAGTTTTTGGAACACCCTCTGCTGAGGGTTGGTTACCGACAAGCGCTTTCAGTAGCGACCAGCAACGCCAGGATGTGGACAAACCTCCTGACAAGAGTCCAAGAAATGGACTATGTCGGGCGAAAAGTCTACGCTGCGTCCTCTCTCGACCCGCGTCAGGCCAGTTTACCGTCCCTCATGGCACATTTTTCTCATGCCCTGTTGGGCTCCCCGGATGAGGTCATCCCTCATCCCGCTGATCTGCAGACTACGGTTAAGCAGGTGCGGGACCAGGCAGGCGGTGGCCAAACAGCAGCTCCAGACTGCTTTGGATATAGGGACTCATGTGCCAGATCGGTGGCGGCCGCCAGTGGCTATCGTCGTGAGCTTAGCTGAGGATATCCACCTTTACTTGGATACCCAGCATGTTGGCGGATGTTCCCTTTTGGGACTGACCTCTTCGGCCCTGGGTGGAAGGTCACCGCAGAGGATCAAAAGTCCAATGCTACATGGACTCTGTCTCTTCCCCTTCAGAGGACAAAGGCCACATGAAGCCACAGTCTAAGCCCTTCGTACCTTCTTGTGCCATCGCGCCTGCCCAGCAGCGTCAGGCCAGCAGGCTCGGCCTTGGCATCAAACCCAAGCCGCGGCTTCCTCTAACAGGAGGCAGGAGGAAAAGGCCCAGGAGGTCCCCTGGCCGGTCCCTCCTCAAAGCCTGCCCAGTAGACGGGCTGAGGGTGTCGCCCCATTCCCGTCCTACCCACCCCTGGGTCCCCCCGTGAGGGCGGCTGTCGCCTGCCGTTCCACCTGGTCACTGTTACCACGGACAGGTGGGTCTTGGAGGTGGTGTGAAGAGCCTGCCTCTGGAATTGACAGGCACCACCCTTCAGAGCCGTCCGCCTCGGGGGCCGAGATCCCCATCCTCACTGGCGGCTCGTCGAGCACGGCATCACTCTCCTCCTCCAGAAGGAGGTGATAAGAGGTGGTGGACCCTCCTTCAGACCCAGGGTTGTGTCCAGGTACTTCCTGGTTCCGAAGAGGACGGGGGCTGGCCCTATTCTAATCTACCACCACCTAAAACAAGTTCCTGGTCTCGAACCTTCAGGATGGTCACTCTGGCTCAGATAATACCATCCTTGGAGCGATGCGTGAGTTCTGCTCTCTGGACTTGCAGGACGCGTTTTCCACATCCCTGTCCGTCCGTCTCACCAGAGATTCCTTATCGCTTCCAGTGGAAGGATCCCTCTTGAGTTCAAGCCATGCCCTTCGCTTGTCTCCAGCTCCCAGGTGCTTCACAAATGCATGGCAGTGGGATAGCATTCCTCTTGAGCGCCGAGGGGTCCGGTGTACCATCGGACGACTGGCTGATAGCAGCTCCCTCCAGGAAGGAGGTGGAGGTCCAGAGATCTGGCCCTCCAGGTCTCGCTCTCAACTGGGCCTCCTTATCAAGCGAGGCCAGAGTCGGAACTCGAGGCAAGCAGGTGATTCTATTCATCAGGGCGCAGCTCGACTCTCTTCGAGCCAGGCGCGGCCCCGGCAGGACAGGGCGAGGTTCTTTCCTCCTTTGCCCGATCATTTCTGGTTGGGCAATTCGCGCCCTGCCGGGACTTCCTCGCCTCCTGGGTCTCATGTGGCGCCTGCACCAGCGTGAGTCCGTTGGGCCGGCTGGAACATCGTCCTTCAATGGGGACTGGCCAGCCAGTGGTCATAACGCTGCGATCCTTTGGACCAGCTTGTGAGCCGGTGACTCAGGGATGTGGGAACGCCTCCAGTGGTGGACCGTTCAGATCATTTGCAGGAGGGCATCCCGTTAATCCGCCTGAGCCGACGGGGTCTCTATCGACCGATGCCTCTCTGATGGGTTGGGGTGCCCATCTGGGGAACACCGGGCTCATGGCCTCTGGTCCCCCGCGAGTCCCGATGCCACATCAACCTGCTAGCTCCAGCGGTCCGCCTAGCTCTCACCGCCTTTGCTCCGCTCCTCCGGGGTCAAGTGGTCCGAGTCCAGACGGACAATACCACGACCATGTTCTATCTAAACCGCCAGGCGGGGCGCTCCATGCTTCTATGCAAGGAAGCTCTCGCATTTAGTCACTTCGTCGCAGCCTGGAGGCGGATCTCTAGCCATTCATGTGGCAGGAACCTCCAACACCCTGGCCGATGCCCTGAGCCGGATAGGGGCTGCATCCCACAGTGGTCTCTCTACGGAGGTAGTACAGCACCTGTTCTCCCATTGGGGCACACCTCAGGTGGACCTGTTCGCCTCCAGGGAGAGCCTGAAGCTGAGACTGTTTCATGCCGCCCCCTCAGCAGGGCTCGCTGCAGGGGATGCCTTCTCGAGGCAGTGGACCCCGGGCCTCTTTTACGCCTTTCCCCCATTTCCCTTGATCCACAAGGTGCTTCTCAAGGCGAGGAGGGACAAGGCGCATGTGATTCTGATAGCCCCAGACTGGCCTCGCCAGTTCTGGTACCCAGATCTCCTCAGTCTCAGCTCCAGGACTCCTGGCAGCTTCCAGCTCGCCCGGACCTGCTCTCAGTCAATCAGGAAGGTGTTCCATCCGGACCTTCAATCTCTGCACCTGACGGCCTGGTTCCTGAGCGGCTAGAGTCTCCAGGCCTTGGGTCTTTCCGACGAGGTCCTCAATGTAGTTGAGGCGTCCCGTAAGGAGTCGACCAGAAAATGCTATGCCTTCAAATGGAAAAGGTTTTCCATTTGGTGTCAGGGCAAGGGCTTGGACCCTTCCTCCTGTTCCTTGGCAAGCATCTTGGACTATTTATGGTCCCTTTCTAATCAAGGACTTAGGTCGACGACCCAAAGGGTGCACCTGGCAGCCATCTCTGCTTACCGGGCGAGGGCCGGGAAGCAGTCAGTGGCGCAGGAGAAGGTGGTCTGGCGCTTTTTCAAAGGCCTTGATCACATTTCCCCTCCAGTGCGGGAACCCCCACCTCCGTGGGATTTACTGCTGGTACTGGCAAAGCTCATGGGCAAGCCATTCGAACCAATGCACAGGTGTGATCTCTCTCACCTGTCGTGGAAGACCGCCTTCTTGGTGGCTATCACGTCAGCCAGAAGGATGGGAGAGCTCCAGGCGCTTTTCATCGAGTCTCCTTACCTGGTCCTCCACAGGGACAAGGTTGTCCTGCGCCCCCAACCGAAATTCCTTCCGAAGGTGGTGTCGGAGTTTCACCTTAACCAGGTGTTGACTCTGCGGTGTTCTACCCAATCACACCTCGGAGGCCGAATATAGGCTCCATACTTTGGACCCTAGAAGGGCGCTCGCCTATTACAAAGAGCGCACGGCTGAAATTCCGGGAGAGGTTCGCCAGCTGTTTGTCACCTACGCTGAAGCCGCATCTGGCAGACCTGCAGCCAAGCGGACGATAAGCAGGTGGGTCACTTCCTGCATAGATCTCTGCTATAAGTTGGCGGGCATGGAGCCTCCCAGAGGGATAAGAGCTCATTCTACCCGCCATACTGCTGCAGCGGTGGCTGCTTCCAGGGACGTCCCTATCCAGGAAATCTGCAGGGCTGCTACCTGGAAGTCAGCAAACACCTTCATTACCCATTACCACATCGACCTTGGAGTCACGGGGATGCTGGTTTTGGGGCCTCGGTTCTCAGTTCTCTTTCCCAAGTAAGTATTGGGGTTTGCGTCTTGCCTCCCTCCCGGAGAAATGCTGAGAGTCTGCCAATGGTGTGGATGAACAACATATCCATGTCCCTAAATACAGGTTACTCACCTGTAACAGGAGTTCTAGGAATGGTATATGTTGTTCATCCCACTACAATTCCTCGACTTTCTCGGCTTCACGCACAACCTGAGCTTCCAGCGGCCAGATCTGGCGCCAGGGGCGGAGCAGAGTTATACCACCCGGTGGGTGGAGGAGCAAGCTTGAAGACCTTCCGGCAAGATTAAAGCGGCAAGGATACCTGCCAATGAGTGTGGATGAACACCATATACCATTCCTAGAACTCCTGTTACAGGTGAGTAACCTGTATTTTGCATCTGACTGGAGAGATTCTACAGCTTGTTTAGTTTCAGAAATATCTAACTGTAATACTTCAAGTATCTCTTTAATATGCTGAATGTCCATTTTGCTTTGGTGTTCATTGGGTGTCCCCAGATTACTGTAAGCCTGTTTCTTACCATCTGGAATGGCCTAGGTGGTCGGCAGCGACACATTAGCAGCTGTCTGTGAGCATTTGCGTTATGACAGGTAAAACTTGTTTAAATCTCCGTGACACGCTGGGTTTTTCTGCTTGTACGAACTGCTATACCGAAAAAAAGCAGTATCAGTTTCTTGGTAGACTTGTAAAGTAAAGAACTGAAAATTACCAACAGGCGGGCAGAAGCTGGCATTTACCAGACTACCATGTTAAGTGCCGTGCACGTGACACCCCCCCCCCCCGTCTCCTCCTCCACTCAGCATCCCGTCACCTGACCCACAAGACCTACCTAGGTCACCTGCGGATGATCCCTCCTTCTCTGAGATTGAGGCACATCCAGGAGAATATGGGATGGGATTCGGAAGATCTCGACCCCGAGAGACAGCGCCTTGCTCGTTACCTTCGGCAGAAGGATCCCAAGCCTGTGGTAGTGCCACCCTTGGTGGACACTTTCACGGACGTCACCAAGGCTGCGTGGAAGCGTCTGCACTCCACTCCCGCTATGCCAAAGAAAGCTGACCGCCTGTACAAGGCCCCGAAAGAGGACCAGTACTTGGCGCAACAACCTCTGGCTGACTCCCTGGTCATTACAGCCTCTCATGACAGGTCCCAACGACCACAGCATATGAGCGCACAGCCACCAGACCAGGAATCCAAGCAGTTGTATGCCTTGGGGAGGAGCATGTATGCGGCTGCTACATGCTCTATCAGGTCCCTGAACTATCTGTCTCATATGGTTCAGTTTCAGAATGCCCATGGGAACAGGGTCAGGACCTAGTTGATAAGCTACCGGATGGCGATCAGAAGGCGGAACTCTTAAACCTCCTCCACACAGGGTCTGATGTGGGGACCCAAGTGCTACGAGCTGCATACGATTCTGCGGACTCGTCCGCTAGAGGTCCAGCTTCGGGCATCTGTTTCCGGAGACACTCCTGGCCCCATGTTTCTGGTTTTACCCAAGATGTATAGAAAAACATTCTTGACATCCCATACAACGGCGAAGTCCTGTTTGGTGAACATTCGGAAAAGGTCATCACCAAGCTTCAGGACGCCGGGAAGGCAGTAAGATCCATACAGGCAATGTACAGATCCAAACCTGGTTCCTTTCGTAGGAACCCAGAACTGTTTTCGTGGCCGGCAGCGACTGCAGCAGCCATGTTCTGGCCAGCAACAGAGGGGCACTTTCCATCGTAAAGCCCAGGCTAAGTCTTCCCCAGGCAGAGGTCAGCGGTATACTAAACCGACCCAGCCTGCGGGAACCAACGCTGCCACAGCATGACTCCTTCCCGGCCCCCACCCCTCCTCTGGATCAACAGACGGAAAAGTTCGGGGGTCGCATCTCTCACGACTTTTCAGGGTGGCAGTCTATTACCGCCGACCGGTGGGTACTTCAGATAGTCGAGAGGGGTCACTTTATCGAATTCTTCGACCACCCACTGTCAAGACCTCCCCTTCTTTCCCGTTATTCAGGTCGGCACGCTCTGCTCATACAGCAGGAGGTGCTCACGCTTCTTGGAAAGGAAGCTATAGAGCACGTACCATGAAACAGAGAGGTGCAGGTTACTATTCCAACTTCTTTCTGGTTCCCAGAAAGGCAGGGGACCTCCGTCCGATACTGGATCTCAGCGATCTCAACGCTTCGGTCCTCTACAAACGCTTCTGCAAGGTGACCCTTCCTGGTTTCATACCCATGCTCAAGCAGGGTGCCTTCCTAGCGTCCTTGGACATGCAGGATGCTTACCTGCTCATACCTATTGCTCGAGCGTACAAGAAGTTCTTGCGCTTCGAATTTCTAGGTCGCCATTATCAGTTCCGAGCCCTACCTTTTGGACTGTCATCGGCACCTCTGGTGTTTACGAAGTGCATGGCAGTCATAGCGGCGGCTCTGAGGAGACAAGGCCGCTACATGTTCTCTTACCTGGACGACTGGCTTCTCAAGGCACCCTCCTGGGAGGCCCTGATGTCTGCCATTCACCGTACTCAGTCTCTATTCGAGACGGACATCATCAATCCCGAGAAGTCACGCCTGGTTCCGTCTCAGATTCTGCAGTTCATAGGTGCAGTTCTGGACACCGTCCCAGGGAAAGCCTCCCTGACAGCCCCCGCAGAGAGGGACACATCAGATCCCTCATCAGGGACTTTTCGGTGAAGACGACTGTTCCTGGCAGACTGGTCCTTCACCTGCTCAGACACATGGCTGTGGCCATTGCTACAGTCCCACTAGCCCGTCTCCACATGCAGGTAACCCAGTGGATGTTAAGGGTCCAGTGGGATCAAAAGCAAGACCATCTGCAGCACCCAGTCTGGATCACGAAGGCCGTAATCAGGGATTGGCAGTGGTGGCTAGATTCGAGGAATCTGTTGGCGGGAGTCCCCTTCACTATGCCGTCTCCAGATTGTGACACTCTCTACAGATGCCTCAGGACTCTGAGGAGCACACCTCGACGGTGTTCGGTCTCAGGGACTGTGGACGGCCCAAGAATCTCATCTCCACATAAACATCCTGAAAATGAGCAGTTCTTCACGCCCTGCAGGCCTTCCAGTCGGAGATCCCACCGGGTACTCTTCTGGTGCAAACACATTTCCGCGGTGATGCATTACCTCGACAAGCAAGGAGGCACCCACTCCTACCCGCTTTTCCAGGGAGGCCATGAGGGTGTGGGATTGGGTTTTGCAACACGGCGCAAACCTCATTGCTGTTCATGTCCCAGGGGTGGACAGTGTCATCGCAGACGGCCTGAGACGCTCTCAAGCCAAAGTCCACGAATGGGAACTACTCCAGGAGGTAGTAGAGGATCTGTTTCTCAGATGAGGCACACCAGAATTAGACCTTTTTGCGTCCCTATCCAACGCAAAACTGCCCAATTTTTGCTCGCTAGATCCAGGGCCTGGTGTTTTCTGGCGAGACGTGTTGTCCCTCTCCTGGGCAGGCAGATTTCTCTATGCCTTCCCCCTTTTTCCGTTGATCCAGAGGGTTCTTCTGAAACTTCGCAGAGAGCAAGCGACGCTAATACTTATCGTGCCATTTTGGCCCAGGCCGATCTGGTTCCTCTTTGCATCTCACCTGTCCCGAAACTCCAGTGCCGCACCAATCGGCTCCCTTGCTGTCTCAGGAGGCGGTTCCTTGGTCCATCGGACCTATGCTCCTGAACTGCGCTTGGCTCCTAGAGGCGTAGCCATGATCGACACGGGTCTCGCAAGAGGTAGCAGACATTCTTGCTGCTGCTAGGAAACCGGCTACTAATACGACCTACACCATGAAGTGGTGCAGGTTTTGTATATGGGTTCAAGCACGTGGTTTTTCGCTTTTGGATTGTCCAGAGAAGTTGGTCTTGGACTACCTGCTGTCCCTTTTCCAGACAGGCTTGGCTTACTCCTCGATTAAGGTACACCTCTGTGCCATCTCAGCCTATCACGTTCCTATAGGTCAACGCACCATAACTCAGTTGGACACGGCACGAGCCTTCCTGAAGGGTGTCCTCCACCTTAGGCCCCCAATTAAGGATCCGATTCCACCTTGGGATCTACCCTTTGTCCTGGAGCAGCTTACGCTGCCACCCTTTGAACCAGCCGTGGATTGCGAGATACGCCTTCTTACTTGGAAGACGTTGTTTCTAGTTGCCGTCACCTCAGCCAGAAGAATTTCTGAACTCCATGCACTTATGTACAAAGAACCTTATTTGGTGTTCCTCCAAGACAAGGTATACCTACGGACTAATCCTAAATTTCTGCCTAAGGTGGTCTCAGTTCTCATCCTTAACCAGGATATCGATCTACCAGTGTACTTCCCTAGGTACTCTAATCGAGGAGAAGCCCTCTTGCACACTTTAGATGTGCATAGGTGTCTCAGATACTACCTGACCAGAACCAGACTTCACCGAAAATCGGACCAGCTTTTTGTCTCCTTTGCCCAAAGATGATGGGAGCTCCTGTTTCGTAACAGTCGCTATCCAGCTGGCTCATTCAGTGCATCACGTTCTGTTACTAGAAGCGCAACAAACCCTTACCGGGCACGGTCAAGGGTCATTCCACCAGAGGGGTGGTTACCTCCTTTGCAGCCTTAAAGAATGTGTCTACATCAGCCATTTGTGCTGCAGCTACCTGGAGCTCCGTACACACTTTCATCAGGCATTATAGCCTGGACATTGCATCGAGGTGAAGAGCAGGTTTTGGTCTAGCAGTCCTTCAGGGACTTCTGTCCTAGGCTGGTTTTCATTCAAGGATTTCTACCTTCCCTCCTCCCAACGGTGTGGGATTTCCAGGATTGCTTTGGAATCAGTCCTAATGGTGTAACCTGCTGCAAGAGCTGTTTATCGAAGTAAGATAGTACAGTTACGTAAGAACTTACCGTAACAGTAGATCTTCGAGAACAGCTCTTGCAGCAGGTACTTTCCCTCCCACCATCCCCGCTGGAGGTAAATTCTAGTTCCAACATCTTTCTCCTAGGATCAGGTGTTTCAGTATCTCTCTGACTGCCATTTGATGTTGGCTCCTCAGTCTCCTCTTCTGATCTCATCCAGTGGCCGGGAGTCTTCGGCGGGAGAACTGGAGATTCTGGGGGACCGCCCCCTCATGTACTATACCTGACGTCGGGGGCGAGACCGACATTGGGGGCTGTCCCCGCTGAATATTGCTAGCTAGAAAATTTCCGTGGGGTCCTGGTGCCTGCCGGCTTCAGTCCTAATGGTGTAACCTGCTGCAAGAGCTGTTCTCAAAGATCTACTGTTACAGTAAGTTGTTACGTAACTGTACTTTACGTAAGAACTTACTGTAACAGTAGATCTTCGAGAACAGCTCTTGCAGCAGGTACTTTCCCTCCCACCATCCCCGCTGGAGGTAGATTTTTGTTCCGATATCGTTCTCCTAGGATCAGGTGTTTCAGCATCTCTCTGACTGTCATTTGACGGTCGATCCTCAGTCTCCTCTTTTGATGTCATCCAGCGGCTGGGAGTCTCTGGCAGGAGAACTGGTGACTCTGTGGGACTTCCTCCTTATGTACTATACCTGACGTCGGGGGCAGGACCGCCGTCGGAGGCAGTCCCCGCTGAATACTGCTAGCTAGAAAATTTCCGTGGGGTCCTTGCGCCTGCCAGCTTCAGTCCTAATGGTGTAACCTGCTGCAAGAGCTGTTCTCAAAGATCTACTGTTACGGTAAGTTCTTACGTAACTGTATTTTACAGTTGAGGAACTTGTTTTTACAGGTGAGTAACCTGTTTTTACTGGGGGCGACAGGACCAGGGAGGAAAATAAAGAGATGACGGGGAGGATTAGTACCCTGGAGGAACAGTAGGTTCCATGGATTGTGGGGAACTTGGGCAGACTGGATGGACCCATGGTCTTTTTCTGCCATCACTGTCTGTTTCTGTGTTTCTATTTGGTGGTGCTTTACTTGTAAGGAGTAATGGAGATCTGAGCTAAACTTGACCTGGAGTTTTTCCCTTTCAGCCGATGAGAACATCCCAGCAAAGCTCCTCTCTTACAACCGTGCAAACAGAGCAGTTGCCATCCTGTGTAACCATCAGAGGGCACCTCCCAAAACCTTTGAAAAATCCATGCAGACCCTTCAAACCAAAGTATGAACTTAAATGTTTCTTTATATAGCAGAGGAAATGTAATGTCTGTTGGTAAACTTGTACTGCTCAGTGTTCTAAAACAACTGGAGTTCTATCAATTTTAAAGGAAGGCTGCTAGTTTGGAGAGTAGTGAACTCAGCGGATTTTAAGGATTAATAAAGTTTCTTGCAGGTTGTTTTGGTCCTTTGTCTTCCAGATACCAATAAGAGAGATTCAGGGAGTCAGTATAACTGATTCTTCTAGGAACGTGGATATGATGTTCTAGCCACACTTCAGTCATTGTTCTTTCCCTTTAAGACTCCACCTGAATGTCTTCAAGCTGTCTTCTCCTACCCACCTGAGTGGTAACTTCCCTAGCACCGCCCATGACATGAGATCTTCCTTTCCGCTGGAAGGTTCCTTCCTTATCGTTCTTGCGCTGAGTAGGCCCTTTGCTTATTAAAACTTTTGAGTTATTAAAAAACTTTGTCTTCAGGAAACTCCTTTTTTCATCCGATATGGACCACATGAAGTCATCACCGAGATTTAAGAAATGTGCCTGCTGGCAGAAAATGTCTAGGATGGATCCACACACCATGTGAGTCTACTACCTGGGCCACGAGCACGATCCCCAGGCTTGTAGCCTGTGCTGCATTCTTCACCTGTCCATCTCAGAGGATTGGCACGCCTGCCTTTTGTTGGGTCATCTGGATGACTGGGATCCTCCTGTTAAGTCAAAGGACGCCCATCGGATGGTCTCTGCCGCTACGGAGAGTGCCAAACAAGTTGCGGCTTTTGAGGAAGCTGCGGCCTAGGCTGCAGCTCGAGCTTCCTTGGCTACTACCTTTCTGCCGCTCTCCTTTGGTGCTTCCCTAACAAGTGGCATTCAGGGACTTGTGCCAGGCCCTACCTACCCATGGGCAGGATCCCTGTGGCACAAAATCCAAATCTAGAAGAGAGACCAAGAAACAGTCTCTACTATCATGGGATCTTGAGCGCTCTCTAGCCTCTTGATTCCCACGCTTGCTGGAGGTTCTGACTAGGGTTGTCGCGGTATAAGTCACGGTATTGATACCGTGGGAAATTTCTTATACCGTGATTCACGGTATACCGCGGTATTGGGACCTTTCAACTATTTTTTTTTTTTTTTGCCTTTTTTATGTAAAAAGTACTTGTACTGCAATACGTGTATGACGATAACCGTTGATGATTACATAGAGGTTATCATACCGTCAGATTCTTCATACCGTGACAACCCTAGTTCTGACTTTGGTACATTCCATGGCCACCAGCCCCACGGTCTCCCCGTCGGGCCAGTCTCCCGATGGAGCTCGTTCAGAAGCAGGCTCGGTACCCACTCACAAAGATACTCGACCGGGGCAAGACTCTGAAGTCTTTCCAGTTGCGGAGGCCATTCTTGGCCCTGCATTGTAGCTGTGGCAGCATCTGGCCTCTTGCTCTGCGCCATCTGCCTGGATGACCCGAAAGTATGCGGTCCCTCTTGGTTCCCTTTCAGGTTTCACAAAGCGACCCTCGGCTGAGGGTCTGGTGGCCGACTCTGTGTCCTGTGCACAGGCAACGTGGGTGATTTTAACAAGTCTCCTGACAAGGATTCCAAACAGTTGGACCACATGGCCAAAAAGGTCTGTGCTGCCTCTTTGCTTGGCCTTCAGCAAGCGTGTTCAGCCCTGGCTCACTTCTCCCATGTCCTTCTGGGCATGCTTGACAAGGTGCTTCCTCATCTCCTGGCAGAACTACAGACCACGGTCAAGAAGGTCTGGTATCAAGGTTGAGCTGTGACTAAACAGCAGCTCCTGTTTGCCATGGACATTGGCGACTCTTACGCTAGGCCTGTGGCAGCCACGGTGGTCTTGGGCTGCAGGGTTTGGCTGCGGATCTCAACCTTTACAGCTGATACCCAGCACAAGCTAGCGGATGTCCCCTTCCTGGATACTGATCTGTTCGGACCTGGGGTTGAGGGGCACCTCACTCACATTGAAAAATCTAATGCCACCTTGGACTCTGACTTAAGTCCAGAGGGATCCCAAAGGCTCCAGACAGCAGAAAAAGCTATTTTGGCTCCTCTTTGTCCCTGCAGCCAAACTAGCCCAGCCTCAGGCTGGACAACAGGCTAGGGCCTGGCAACCACAGCCGAAGTTGGTAGCCATGGTCGTCAGTAAGCCAGGAGGCAGAGGCCCCAGTGGTTCCTCAGCTGGTCCCTCCTCTGCCTCCAAGCCTGCCCAGTGACAGGATGAGGGATGCCTCCCTCTTGCCTGTCCCGTCTCACGTCACGTTGGGGGCCAGCTCCCCCACTTCCTTTCCGCCTGGTCTGCTGTCACCATGGACATATGGGTCTTCGAAGTGGTCGGTCAGGGTCTGCCTCTGGAATTCGAGGTGTACCCGCCTTGCTTTGCCTGTGTCTCATGGGAGGATATAGTGTCCGTCAACATCCTGTCAGCCCTTCAGGACGACATCGCCCAGCTCCTCTGCAGGGATATCGTGGCCCCAGTCTCTAACCCTCCAGCACATCCAGAGTTTGTCTCCAGGTATTTCCTGCTCCCAAAACTGACGGGAGGTAGCACCCCATATTAGATCTGCACGACCTGAACAAGTTTCGCGGGCCGCACACCTTCAGGATGGTAGCTCTGTCCCAGATTATACCATCTCTCAAGCAGAACATGTGGTTTTGCTCTCTGTCCACATCCCAATCCATCTGTCCGACCGCTGGTTCCTCCAGTTCCGGGCAGAGGGGATCCTATACGAGATCTTATCTGTGTCAGTCTTTACCATTCATCACTGGTGGGTTCTGGCCGGGGATCTGGACCCCGTGGGAGTGTTTTTTTGTTGTTTTTTTTTTTTTTTTCACAAGGTGGAGGAGTTGACTTTGGGGCAGCGCTGCCCTGAAGGCTAGCTCATTGCGTGTCGCTCGCAGGTTGGTCAGTAACCGACGCCGACCCCTCCCCAGTCCCAGTTCTGCTTCTCCCGCCATCGAGTGAGGACCTCGTATGTGAAGCGAATTTTCTAGTCTGTCAGCTCCGTTCGTTCTACTTCTCCTCTGCGCCATCAAACTTGGTAAAACCTTTCCTTTCGTTTTCGACAACGCGGAGTGCCTTTGTTTTGTTTATTGTGTTTTCTATCAGTCATGTCTCGTTTGGGGGACAAAAAGCTTTCCAGGGCGGGTTGGCCTCCTATGAGGTGGTGTCCCTGCGGCCGACTTTATTCCGTCACGGACCAGCATGACCTATGCTTGACCTGCTTGGGTCCCAACCATGACGTGGATCACTTCGATGCCTGTTTTTCTATGGACTGTCGAGTTCTGGAATTGAGCATGTTCAATGTTGGGACATGCGCTGCTGACTTTTGGGGAACAGGCTTGTACTCAGGACTAAAAACTCAGGGTTCCTGGCCTTTCCTTCAGGTTCCCTCCTGGTCCTATACAGCCCACAGAGGAGGGGATTTCTGTCCTTCCTAGCCTTACTTTGGCGTGAACCCCTTCCACAGTGCAGGAGGCCCAGCCTGATTCCTCCGGGGGGTCAGGTGGGAGGCATTGTCCTGGCATTCGCCTCCTTGTAGGCGAGGGCTCCCCTGTCATCACGGCCTCTGGTCTGGCGTCTTCCTCGATGCCGCCTGCTGGTGCCGCCTTTGATCCAGGTGCGACTTGTGGCATCGGAAATCTAGGCTGTGACGCGGTGCCGAACTCCAGCGCCATTCACAGGGACAGTGGTGGCGCCATATGTAGCACGGGTCTGCCTCGTGGTGCCGCGGGTAGGAAGAATAGGAGAATGTTTTTGGACCGGGCCTCATTGGAGGATGGTTCTGAGGCCAACCCAGACTGGCTCCCAGATTCCTCTGTATTTTCAGATTCCTCCACGCCCGGCGCTTCGGCTCTGGTTCAGCCCCCTTCTGTGGAGCTGGCAGCTACCACTGAATCTGGTGTCTGTGGTCCCGACCAGTTCTCGGGTGCGCTGGGGGACACCGGGGGACAGACCGGAGACGGTAGTTCGCCTACCCCTTAGGGAGGTGTACCTCCTCCTGGGGCTGCTCAGGTTGGTCCCACTTTTGGGCCGGCTGGGGCACCTCCATCAGGGGAGGGTGGTCGCCCAGTGGCTGTCTCTCAGGAGTTGGCCACAGGGATCGAGCTACCTAAGCTGATCCTGAGGAAAAGGCTCTCTGAGTCTGAGGAGTTGAGGGGACAGGCTCGGGGGCAGCACCCTTCCCTGGGAGCCCGCAAGGGCTCAGGAAGGAGTCACAGCACTGGTCCTATTTTTCTCCCCTGGGGCCGCCCTTCTGGGCTCATGCAGCCTTGGTCGCCTCGCAGCAGGTTTTTTCACTTCAGGCTCAGTCCTGATCATTCCAGCTCAGCTGAACAGTCGCTGAAATGCTGAGACCAGTGGGTCTTCTCTTCCTTTGAGATCTCGCATACAGTCTCCCAGCCCTGGCAGAGGTTGCGCTCACCTAGGAGGTGTCTGGACCCCTTACCTCTGCCTACCCTGCCCTCACTCCTTGGCCACGCCGGTCCTGTGGGACCTCTCACCTGGGAGCAGTTCGGGTCTACGACTGCGCTTTTTCCCCATCTCCTACAGGACCTTGGATGAACAGGGGATCTTACTTTGAGTGGGAGCTCTTGCAGCAGACTATAATCATTAGGATTTTACGCCACAGGCATTAGGACCCACCAGAAAAAGTCTTAGCTAGCAATACCCAGCAGAGACCCCCCCCCCACCCCAGACTTCGGCCACGGTATAAAAGGGAGCGGACCTAGCTCCACCCCAGTTCTTTTCCTGCTGCGACCCACTCACGTTGGGGAAGTTCTGGCTATCCAGCCCAGCAAAAAAGAGGAGCAGGATTTTCTTCGAATTTGTTTACTTTTCATCAGGTTTTAGACTATTTTTTTTCCCACCGCTTCATCCTCCAACTCCAGTCCAGCGCATGTTACTGTCGTCTGTCTCCGGGCCCAAGAAGAAGTGCCACTGTGGCCGGCAAATCCCATCGCAAAACAGCCACACCAAGTATGTTTTTTGCTTGGGCCCAGACCATGACAGCGTGTCCTGCTCTTTCTGCCAAGGGTTTACCAGCAGGATGAGAATTAGGCGACTGAAGGCTCTAAAGGCCTACCTTCTGGAGAAGAACATGGATGTTCTGCACACCTCAGGGGAAAAGGCAGCAAACATCGGGACAGGTCCGGAAAGCACTTCCGCGAAAAGGACCATAGCCACTCCCATCATCGCTCCCGGTCTTGGTCTCGGGATCATCGCAAGCACCTGGAAGGCTCCAAGGTGCTGAGCCCTCCTGCCAAGAAACCAGCGCCAGCCAAGGCAGGAACTTCGGGGGATAAGGCCAAACCTAAGGTGGCTTCTCTAAGGATCACCCCCAGACTCCTTCAGCACAAGCTACGGCCCTGCCTAAGAGGGTCTCGGCTTTACCCGACTCTGGCAAACTGCCGGGTGAGGTCACCCTGGCACCAACTCCCATGGTACAGACCCCGGCCTCCATACCAACACCAGTAGAGGTTGTTGTTGTGGTGGAAGACCCCACGGCAGGAACAGCCTCGGGGACCCCTAAATCTTCCACCTCACAGGGTTCGGAGGGAGGTTCGCCCTCCCACGACCTGCTTGATCTGGTTTCACTGCCTCCCTTTCCAGGGGCCACAGCCACGGGCTTTAACACGGACCAGCTGCAGGAGCTGTTCACCTTCTGGTGGAGTCAGGTTAAAAAAGGACAGTCTCCACCGAAGCCGGACCCAACCGGCCGGACAATGCTGAATCCAAGGGCCTCACCACTCCTTCCTCGTGGAAGACCCCCAAGCAGCCGCTGCCACGCCCGCCCTCCAAGGTTCATTCTCAGTCTAGGGACCATCGTCTGCATCCCTCAGATCAGGTAGCCGTCGCTGGTCTCGACCCCAGTCCAGGAGCCATTCCCGCTTTCCTAGGCGGGCCCGCTCCCACTCCTGACGTTGGTCCCCAGACTGACTTCAGTCGTTGCTCCGTCGTCTGTCCCATAGCAGACGCCAGTCCAGCAGCTACCGTCATTCGAGTGGGGGGAGTCCGAGACACAGCTCAGGCCATTCAAGGCCCAGTAGCAGGTTGTCTACTCACTCTACCTCCTCGTCCCTCTTGGGAGTCGGGGGGCTCTCCAGGAGAGAAGGAACAACCCCGCTCGCCTTCTGATGATCCGACCTTTATGGATGTTATGATGCACATCCAGGCTTCCAGTGAGTGGGAAACGGAAGACCTGGATCCGTAACGTCGCCGACTGGCCAAATATCTGACGCAGAAGGAGCCCAAGCTTCTGGTGGTGCCTCCCTTAGTGGATACCTTCCAGGATCTCACTAGGATGACTTGAAAGCATCCAGCTTCAGTCCCAACAGTTCCGAAGAAGTCAGGCTGTATAGAGCCCTGAGGGCCGAACCTTTCCTGGCAGATCATACTCAGGCGGACTCATCAGTGATTACTGCTGCCCATGACAAATCCAAGCACCTAAGCTCCCAGCCTCATGACCCAGAATCCCGCTACTTGGACCAGGTGGGCAAGAAGGTCTACTCGGCTTCCACCTGCTCCATTAGGTCCCTCAACTTCCTCACACATATGGTCCAGTACCAGCATGCATTATGGGAGAGAGGGCAGGAGCTAGCTACTGCCTTGCTAGACTCCGCACAAAAGACAGAGCTCCTGGACATTCTAAAGTCTGGCTTGAATGTAGGCACACATGTTCTCCATGCCTCGTATGACACCGAAGATACGGCGGCCAGAGCGTCAGCGTCAGGTGTATGCCTCCAGCGCCACGCCTGGTTGAGAGTCTCTGGCTTTCACCAGGACCTGCAGTCCGGAATCTGGACCTCCTTTTCCAGGGTTCCGTCCTTTTCGGGCAGAAGGCGGTCACTTCTCTCTCGTCTCCAGGAGTCTGGCAAATCTGTCTGGTCCATCCGGCAAATGTACATAGGGGGCCAGAAGAGAGCAAGACTGCCATTTTGGAAGCCCTCCGCTGCTCAGGTCCGTGGCAGCCAACAGGGCCAGAGGGGTGGCTTCAAAAGGAGAGCCAACAACCTGGAGGCGCACCTTTTCGTGGTCCCAAGTCCTCCCAAGCCTTTCTGCCCACTCCCGGCTCCGCTCAATGACTCCCTCCCAACCCTCTCTCCAGAGGAGGCACCAGGGGAGGCAGTAGGGGGTCGCTTCTCCCTTCACCTGAAGGGTTGGTGCTCTGTAACAGCAGACCAGTGGGTCTTGGACATTATACGGAGGGGACATACACTGGAGTTCACCGAGATTCCCCCAGATACTCCACCAAGGTCCTCAAGATATCCTCCTTCTCACATTCCTCTCATAGGAGAGATTCAGGCCCTCTTGTGAAAAAGGGTGATAGAATCAGTCCCTCTGCAGCAGCAGGGGAAAGGGATACTACTCCCATTTTTTCCTTGTTCTAAAGAAGATTCAGGATCTTCGAGAGGGAGCAATATTAGACTTGATTCTCTCAAATGGAGATGGAGAGAGGATCACAGATGTAGAAGTGGGTAGCCATCTGGGAACTAACGACCATCGAACAGTATGGTTCACAATAAACACAGCAATAGAGTCAAGCCATACAAAGACAAACGTACTGGACTTTAGGAGGGCTGACTTTGCCAAAATGGGTGAGTGCCTAAGGAATGCGCTAGCAAATGGGCAGGAAGGAGGGTTGGAAGAACAATGGGGAATAATAAAAACTGCCATCACAGAGGTAACGAGCCTTTGTATGAAGCAAATAAAACAAGACGATGTAAGAAACCACTATGGTTCTCAAAGGAAGTGGCAGTGAAGGTTCAAGAGAAAAAGAAAGCATTCAGGAAGTACAAGGAATCGCAGAAGGAGCAGGACAGAGAACTAGATCAGTTAAAGCGAAAGGAGGCTGGGAAGGCAGTCAGAACAGCAAAGGCCCAAACCGAGGAAAAGATAGCTAACTCAGTTAAGAAGGGGCATAAAACCTTTTATAGGTACATCAGGGAGCAAAGGAAGACCAAGGGAGGGATAGTGAGGCTTAATAAAGGGGAGGAGGTAGGCAGAGGGAGACTGTGAAAAGGCAGAGATACTAAATAAATATTTTTGCTCAGTATTTACAAATGAAGAGGGGGAGGTACATAAAACAAACAGTAGTAACACTCTGGATACAGAAGTTGATACCAGCCCATTTACAGAAGAAAGGGTTCTGAAAGAACTGTTAAGTGAAGGTGGACAAAGCAATGGGGCCTGATGGGATTCATCCCAGAATTCTAAAAGAGCTAAGGGTAGAACTAGTGACGCCACTGACTACCCTTTTTAACAAATCATGGGAGGATGGGGTGGTACCCGAGGGCAGATGTGATTCCCCTTCACAAAAATGGGAGCAGGGCAGAAGCAGGAAACTACAGAACTGTTAGTTTAACCTCAGTGATAGGGAAAATGATGGAATCACTTCTGAAGGAAAGAATTGTCGAGTATCTAGAGGCCAGAGGGGCACAGGACCCTAGGCAGCATGGATTCACAGCGGGAAGGTCATGCCAGACAAATCTGATAGATTTCTTTGACTGGGTGACCAAAGTAGTAGATCAGGGAGGGCTGTGGACATGGCCTACCTAGACTTTAGCAAGGCATTTGACACAGTCCCACACAAAGATTAATATACAAGTTAGCCAGCCTGGGAGTGGGTCCCAAGATGACAGCCTGGGTAAAGAATTGGCTGGAGAATAGGACACAGAGAGTAATAGTAAATGGAGTCCTCAGAAGAAAGGAGGGTTACTAGTGGGGTACACTTGAGGGTTCAGTATTAGGACGGTCCTCTTCAATGTCTTTATAAGCGACATTGCAGAGGGACTGGAAGGAAAAGTATGTCTCTTTGCAGATGACACTAAGATCTGCAACAGAGTTAATGCACAGGGTGGGGTGGAAAGGATGAGAAGGGACTTGGCAAGGTTAGAGGAATGGTCAAATGTATGGCAGCTTAGATTCAGTGCTAAGAAGTGCAAGGTAATGCACCTGGGAAACAAAAACCCAGGGGAAGAGTACACAATGGGAGGTGAGATACTAACAACAACAAAAATGGAAAGGGACCTGGGGGTAGTCATATCAGATGACCTAAAGGTGGGCAAGCAATGTGAGAGGGCAGCAAGGAGGGCTGGGGGGATACTGGGATGCATAGGGAGAGGCATCACCAGTAGAAAACAGGAAGTTCTAGGGACATGGATATGTTGTTCATCCACACTTATTGGCAGGTATCCTTGCCGCTTTAAATCTTGCCGGAAGGTCTTCAAGCTGGCTCCTCCCACCCACCCGGGTAGTATAACTCGTCTCCCCCCATGAGCGCCCAGATCTTCCTTACCGCTTGGAAGCTCAGGTTCCTCCTTAACGCCTGCGTTTGAGACTGGTTCCTATTTCTTCCGCTTTGCTAATTTGAAAGTTTTGCTAAAAGACTTCGTCTTCGATCCCTCGGCCTGGCGGACAAATCGACTCCGTGTTGGAGATCCCTCTCGGTCGAAGATGTCTCTGATGGATCCACACTCCACGTGTGTCTACTGTTTAGGCCTTGAGCACGACCCGCAGGACTGCGACTTGTGCTCTTCCTTTTCGGCCTACGTCCTCGAAGACCGTGCTGCCCGATTGCATCTGGGCCGTCCCGAGAAGCGTTTTCCTCCGGTGAAGTCTAAGGAGGCCCGGTCGGCGGTGTCCGCGGCGGCGGGCTCGGCGGATCAGCTCGAGCAGATCGCCCTCGAAGAGGAGGCGGCGCGGGCCGTATCTTCCTCGGTCACGGCATTTATCCCGCTCTCTCTGGGTTCTTCCTACTCAGCCTCCTTTAGGAGCTTTGTCTGTCCCTCTCCACTAAGGAGAAGGGCCAGCGTCTGCTGGACCTTTTCTCGGTCCAAAAGAAGGACAAGGTAAATCCTCAGTCGGCGCTCTTGGGAGGCGGAAAGGTCCCTCTCCCAGTCGCCGACGATGCCCGCTCGGCTTCGGCCACTGGTCTCACGGTGTTCCCGTCAGGTCAGTTGACTGAGACTCCCGTCGACGCAGTCGAGATTTTTCTCGATCCGTTGGACGGGTTGTCGCCTATAGAAGCCGAGACTCCCCTCTCCCCGGTTCCCCCGGGGGGAGTTGAGGATCCCGTGGGCTTGCCTGTGCCTCCAGTTCCGGAGCCCTCGGATGAATCCTCCGAGCCGAAGGGAGTGCCGGTTCCTGCCGACACTTCCCCGCACCGACCTCGGAAGAGCCGAGGCTCTCGGTCTCGGACCTCTTCGCGGTCCAGCCAATCCCGCCGTCATAGGCAGTCTCGGTCTCGGCACCGCGTGCATGGCGTGCGCCTCGTCCTCGGACGAGGGCTCCGGCGTAGATTACGTCGACGGTACGAGGACCTCATGTGGCAACAGCTCCTCCTGACCGGGAATAAGCCGACGCAGTCGCCTTCCCCGGCCATTAAGTGGCTGTCACCGGAGCGGCCGACACAACCCCTCGGCTTACCCAAGGAGCCTGTACCCAGGCCGGTTGTTCGGCCAAAACCAGCTGCTCCACCGATTCCGGTGGAACCTCCGCCTCCACAGCCACTATTTGGGGCTCCGACCAGGGATTCTCGGTCGGCTAAGGGTCTACCCATAGGCTGTCTGTTACCCTCACTCCCCGACCGACCTCGGCAGGTAGAGGGTGGCTCAGGCCAGAGGCAGCTCTTCGAGGACTTGTCCGAGTCTGAGGATAATTACTCCTTTTTCTCCAAGCGACTGGACTTGGAGTCCTCAGGAGGACAGTCAATGGACGATAGCCCGTCGTCCTTCCTAGGACTGCCGGCTCATCTCGGAGTCCACGGGATGAGCTCGAACCTGTTTCAAGCAGGCCAGGTATCCCCTCACGGAGATTCTGGACAGAGGATTCCCACAGGCCCTTCAGTGGCGAGGCCATAGTGGGTCGGCCTTGGAGCTTTGGCAACGCCCTGCTTCTGCCCTGCGCCGGCCAGGATGGCAAGAAGTATGCAGTCCCCAGTTCCCTGTCCGGTTTTGAACACCCTCTGCTGAGGGGTTGGTTACTGACAGCGTTTTCCGGCGCGCCGGCAATGCCAGGGATGTGGACAAACCTCCCGACAAGGAATCCAAGAAATTGGATTATGTCGGGCGAAAAGTATATGCTGCGTCCTCTCTCGGCCTTCGTCAGGCCAGTTCGGCCGTCCTCATGGCACATTTTTCTCATGCCCTGTTGGGCTCCCTGGATGAGGTCATCCCTCATCTTCCCGCGGATCTGCAGACTACGGTCAAGCAGGTGCGGGACCAGGGCAGAGCAGTGGCCAAACAGCAGCTCCAGACTGCTTTAGATATTGGGGACTCATGTGCCAGGTCGGTTGGTGGCGCAGTGGCTGTCCGTCGGCAGAGCTTGGCTGAGGATATCCACCTTTGCCGGATACCCAGCACAAGTTAGGCGGATGTTCCCTTTTGGGGACTGACCTCTTGACCCTGGGGTGGAAGGTCACCTGCAGAGGATCGGGAAGTCCAATGCTACCTTGGACTCGGTCTCTTCGCTCAGAAGGACAAAGGCCGCAAGCCACAGCCTAAACCCTTTCGTCCTTCTGCGCCCCCGGCGCGCCCGGCCCAGCAACGTCAGGGCCAGCAGGCTCGACCTTGGCATCCCAAACCCAAACCGTCGGCTTCCTCTAACAGGAGGCAGGGAGGAAAGGCCCAGGAGGTCCCTCGGCGGTCCCTCCTCTAAGCCTGCCCAGTGGACGGGCTGAGGGTGTCACCCCACCCCGTCACCTCACCCTGGTTCCCCCTGTGGGGGGACGGCTCCGACACTTCCTTTCCGCCTGGTCCATTATTACCTCGGACAGGTGGGTTCTGGAGGTGGTGGGAAAAGGCCTGCCTCTGGAATTCGAGCAGGCCCCACCCTTCAGAGCCGTCGCACCTCGGGGGGCCTCGGGGTCCATAGCCTCACTGTCGGCTCGTTGAGCCGACATCGCTCTCCTCCTCCGAAAGGAGGTGATCAGGGTAGTAGCGGACCCCCTCAGACCCAGGGTTTGTGTCCAGGTACTTCCTGGTTCCGAAACGGACGGGGGGCTGGCGCCCCATTCTCGACCTACACGACCTAAACAAGTTCCTAAGGTCTCGAACCTTCAGGATGGTCACTCTGGCTCGATAATACCATCCTTGGGCAGCGGTGTGGTTCTGCTCTCTGGACTTGCAGGACGCGCTTTTTCACGTCCCTATCCGTCCGTCTCACCAGAGATTCCCTTTGCTTCGAGGCGGAGGGATCCCTTTCGATTCGAGCCATGCCCCCTTGTCTCCAGCTCCCAGGGTCTTCACCAAATGCATGGCAGTGGTGACAGCATTCCTGTGGCGCCCGGGGGTCGGGTGTACCCTTACCTGGGCGACTGGCTGATAGCAGCTCCTCCAGGCAGGAGGTGGAGGCGGTCCAGAGATCTGGCCCTCCAGGTCTGCTCTCAACTGGGCCTCCTTATCAATGAGGCCAAGTCGAACCTCGAGCGAAGCAGGTGATTCTGTTCATGGGCGCAGCCGACCCTCTTGCCCGAGCAAGCGCGGCTCGGCGGACAGGGCAGGGTTCTTTCCTCCTTTGCCCAATCATTTCTGGTTGGGCAATTGCATCTGCCGGGACTTCCTGCCTCCTGGGTCTCATGGCGGCCTGCACCAGCGTGGTCCGCTGGGCCCGCTGGAACATGCGTCCCTTCAATGGGGACTGGCCAGTCCAGTGGTCTGACGCTGCGATCCTTTGGACCAGCTTGTGTTGGTGACAGGGATGTGGAGCAGCTCTCCAGTGGTGGTTCGTTCCAGGTCATTTGCAGGAGGGCATCCGTTCGTCCGCCCGACCGACGGTCTCTCTGTCGACCGATGCCTCTCTGATGGGTTGGGGTGCCCATCTGGGGGAACACCGGGCTCACTGCCTCTGGTCCCCGCGGGAGTCCCGATGCCACATCAACCTGCTGGAGCTCCGAGCGGTCCGCCTAGCTCTCACCGCCTTTGCTCCGTTCCTCCGGGGTCAAGTGGTCAGAGTCCAGACGGACAACACCACAACCATGTACTATCTAAACCGCCAGGGCGGGACGTGCTCCATGCTTCTATGCAAGGAAGCTCTCCGCATTTGGTCACTCGTGCGCAGCCTGGAGGCGGATCTCCTAGCCATTCATGTGGCAGGAGCCTCCAACACCCTGGCCGATGCCCTAAGCCGAATAGGGGCTGCATCCCACGAGTGGTCTCTCCTGCCGGAGGTAGTACAGCATCTGTTCTCCCACTGGGGCACACCTCAGGTGGACCTGTTTGCCTCCAGGGAGAACGCGAAGCTGAGGCTGTTCCATGCCCGCACCCCTCAGCAGGGCTCGCTGCAGGGGGATGCCTTCTCGAGGCAGTGGACCCCGGGCCTCTTCTACGCCTTTCCCCCATTTCCCTTGATCCACAAGGTGCTTCTCAAGGCGAGGAGGGACAAGGCGCAGGTGATTCTGATAGCCCCAGACTGGCCTCGCCAGTTCTGGTACCCAGATCTCCTCAGCCTCAGCTCCAGGCTCCCGAGGCAGCTTCCAGCTCGCCCGGACCTGATTTCTGTCAATCAGGGAATGTGTTCCATCCGGACTTCAATCCCTGCATCTGACGGCCTGGTTCCTGGCGGCTAGAGTTCCAGGCCTTGGGTCTTTCCAACGAGGTCCTCAATGTAGTTGAGGCGTCCCGTAGGAGTCGACAGAAAATGCTATGCCTTCAAATGGAAAAGGTTTTCCATTTGGTGTCAGAAGCAAGGCTTGGACCCTTCCTCCTGTTCCTTGGCAAGCATCTTGGACTATTTATGGTCCCTTTCTAATCAAGAGCTTAGGTCGACGACCCTAAGGGTGCACCTGGCAGCCATCTCTGCTTACCGGGCACGGGCCGGGAAGCAGTCGGTGGCGCAGGAGAAGGTGGTCTGGCGCTTTTTCAAAGGCCTTGATCACATTTCCCCTCCGGTGCGAGAACCTCCACCTCCGTGGGATCTACTGCTGGTACTGGCAAAGCTCATGGGCAAGCCATTGAACCTATGCACAGGTGTGCTCTCTCTCCTTGTTGGGAAGACCGCCTTGGTGGCTATCACGCCAGCCAGAAGGATGGAGAGAGCTCCAGGCGCTTCCACTCGAGTCTCCTTACCTGGTCTTCCACAGGGACAAGGTTGTCCTGCGCCCCCACCGAAATTCCTTCCGAAGGTGGTGTGAGTTCACCTTAACCAGGTGTTGACTCTGCGGTGTTCTACCCCAATCACACCTCGGAGGCCGAATATAGGCTCCATAATTTGGACCCTAGAGGCGCTCGCCTATTACAAGGCGCATGGCTGAAATCGGGAGAGGTTCGCCAGCTGTTTGTCACCTACGCTGAAGCCATATCTGGCAGACCTGCAGCCAAGGATTTATAAGCAGGTGGGTCACCTCCTGCATAAATCTCTGCTATAAGTTGGCATGGAGCCTCCCAGAGGGATAAGAGCTCATTCTACCCGCCATACTGCTGCATCGGTGGCTGCTTCCAGGGACGTCCCTATCCAGGAAATCTGCAGGGCTGCTACCTGGAAGTCAGACACACCTTCATTACCCATTACCACATCGACCTTGAGTCACGCGGGATGCTGGTTTTGGGGCCTCCGTTCTCCAGTCTCTTTCCCAAGTAAGTATTGGGGGTGTGCGTTGCCTCCCTCCTCCGGAGAACTGCTAGGAGTCTGCCAATGAGTGTGGATGAACAACATATCCATGTCCTAGAATACAGGTTACTCACCTGTAACAGGAGTTCTAGGAATGGTATATGTTGTTCATCCACACGACCCACCCGACCTCCCTTCCAGCCCGAGCAACCTGAGCTTCCAGCGGGCCAGATCTGGCGCCATGGGAGAGCGAGAGTTATACCACCGGGTGGGTGGGAGGAGCCAGCTTGAAGACCTTCCGGCAAGATTTAAAGCGGCAAGGATACCTGCCAATAAGTGTGGATGAACAACATATACCATTCCTAGAACTCCTGTTACAGGTGAGTAACCTGTATTTTTTTTCTTCAAATTATAATTCTCGTTGTTGGGTGGAGCTTGCCTGTTTCTGGCAGATTACTGAACAACAAAGATGATTGGCATGCTCAGAAGCAACAAATGCTGTTACACCATTGATTCTTATCTCGGAAAATTTTATTTAGTTTTAGAAGATCCCAACGTTTCGCCTAGGTAATTAGGTTTCTTCAGGGAAACTGTAAAAACATATGAAATATTCTAAATTAAATTTCTTTATTTTTATAGGAACCATTCACATTTATTTGAACTTCTATTTAATGATATACAGTTTGTTTTTTATTCTATTTGTTGCACATTTTTAACATTTTTAAATATTATACACACAAAATAGGCACTATCCTTGACTTTTTTTTTTTGTTTTCAAACATTGAGATAGTCGAAGTTGAGGCGAAGAAACAAGGTCCAACGACCACAGTGCATTGTGGTTCAGCATAACCGCAGGAATACATTACTCCAGTTAAAAACTGGTGCTGTACTTCAGAAAGGCGGATGTGAGCAAATATGGTGGAATGCCGAATGATAATTTGGTAGGGGGAGCAAAAGCATACAGAGAAGAAGCAAAAGGAGATGTCATAAATAGGGGATTAACGCAGTTCATGGTATCTTGCATGAGAGATTGAGAACAACGAGCCAGTCTGGCTTTTCAGAGGAGTGGGAGAGGCAGTAAAGGAAAATGGGTAGCATTCCGAAAATACAAGTGGGACCAGAGAAATCCCGGCAGAGGATTATCTAAAGGCTGAAAGAGGTTGGAGTACTGGTTGGGGGAGGCGTAAAGCAGAGGTGGAGCTGATAATAGCAGGGGGCACTGTCTGAGCTGGATGGGACAAAAGGCTTTCTTTGTTTAACGATTAACTTGTGATCAGTATTAGGAGGCAGTACCAGAGTGGAGAGCTAAGCAAGATATGGGGGTTCAAAGGACTTCCGTTGGGCCAGTCTCTGAAAGACAAAGGGGGCCAGGCGGCTCAACAGCCTGAAGGTAGATGAAACGCGTGGTACTGCTGGGTTGCACCCTGACGTAGATATGGCAGACACTGGTAGTGCAGTTGACAGATCTGTTAAATTGCTGTAACGGGGGTGGGGGGGCACTGCACTAAAGGGTAGCTAGTGTGCCGCTTCACAAGAGCATGGAGAGGGATTCCCCAGGGAGATTATAGACCGGTCAGTCTAATCTTGTTTTTAGGCATGCTGCTGGAAACCATCCTTGTGTGTTGGCTGTGGCAGGCAGCAGTTAGTTTGGGCAGCCCTTCCTTGCTAGCTGTGGTGGGGTTTAAAAAATAAAAAAAAGTCTTGGAACACACCCCTACCCAGACATCCTTATTGCATTTCCCAGATTTTGGCGGGGGGGGGGCCTGCACAACAGGAATATGTTTTCTTAGCAACTGGATTTTTGCTGCTGCTTCTTACTTTTGTGTTGGATTTCAGGCTGTTGCAGCTTAAGATTTACAGGACCTTTAATCATCCTCAGCTGCAGACAGCAGGGGGGCTATTTTCTTTTGCAGGTAAAATCCAGGGCTGCTGTAGCCCACAGTCTTCTCCGCCTGGTGCGACCATGTATTCAGAAAGTGTGCCTCACAGAAGACATCCACAGAGTAGAATGCTGGGGCTTTTAGGGAGAGGGGTTATATGGGGGGGGGAGCTTCAGTCCCTGCTTTGATAGTTAGCAGCTTAAGTCCCTGCTTTGAGAGAGCGATCTTGTGGGTTCCCATGCCATCTCTGGTGTCCTGTTCCTATGTGTCGTTTTGCATACAGACTTGTCCCATTCCATCATTCTCTATCCTCTTTTCTCTCAGATTGATGCAAAGAAGGACCAGTTATCCGATGCCAGACGGGAGCTGAAGAGTGCCAAGGCAGATGCCAAGGTCAGGAGGGATGAAAAAAGTAAAAAGTGAGTGTTTTTATATCCATCTGCTGCCCTCCCTACGAGATGCAGAAAGGGGGGTTCAGTAATCCGGGCTTGCTAGACAGATGTACCAAGTTTATTCACAGCTTGTCGCTCTAACCTCTAGTCTAGGCTATCCTACCAGTCAAAACCAGGGGGTCACCAATATGCATAAATGCTTTGGGGGGGAAACCTGCTCAGGGTAAAATGTTCTGTACCTAGAGGCTTGAGACCGGTTCTGTGCCCTTAACACGCAGCTCATACTTCCAGTGGGAGCTCTTGCAGCAGGTTACATCATAAGGACTATGCCACCAGGCACTAGGACCCAACGGAAAGTTTTTTAGCTAGCAGTACCCAGCTGGGACCACCCCCTAATGTCGGACCGCTTCCAGTGTCCACCAGTGGTATAAAGGGGGCAGTCCCCAACCACACCCTAGTTTCCCTCCTACCATTGACCCTTTGACATCTGCTCCACGGACGCCTACTGCTAACAGTCGACCGCCATTTTCACAAGTCTTTTCTAAAAAGTTTCGCTGTAGTATCGTGGATGTATAGTTCATCCACACTTCTTGGCACGTCCCTTTCCCCTTTAAATCTGCTGGAAAGCCGTTAAGCTGGCACCTCCCACCCACCCTGGTGGTAAAACCCTCGTCTCTGCCCCATGACGCCAGATCTTCCTTTCCGCTGGAATATTCAGGTTGCCTCCTTCGTGCTCTCGCATTTTGTAGGCCCTGGCTTCAAAACCTTCGGTTATTCCGAAAATTCACCTTGTTAGCGATTGTGATTCCTCTTTTTTGACTATGGAAGACAAGTCTTCCACGGATTTTGCCGGTGTTCATGCGGCCAGAAGATGTCGTGCACCGACCCACATGCGTGTGTTAATTGTTTGGGTGTCCACCATGACACCACGACGTGCGAAGTTTGCCTCGCATTCCATCCCAACGTCCTTGATGACTGTCTCGCACACCTTAAACTGGGGAGGCCTGGAAAACAGAACCAGACGGTGAAATCCAAGGAGGCCCGGTGGGTGGTTTCCGTAGCTGCAGGATCCGCCAAGCAATTGGAGCGCATGCAAGCCTTCGAGGAGGAAGCGGCTCGCGCCGTGGAATCTTCCTCTTGGAGCTTCTTCATTCCACTCAACCTGGGCTCCACCTTCTCTGGTTCTTTCTGAGAGTTGCACCAGTCTCTCCTGACTAAGGGGGAAGAGTCCTGTGGGCACGCACTCCTCTCTGTCCTGTAAGCGGGGAAAGAACCTGGAATAGTCTTCGTCTCGACGTAGATGCTCTTGGGATCGGGAGAAATCTCTGTCCCAGGAACCGGCCAGTTTGACCTTTGTAGAAATCGCCTCTTTGGTCACTGGCTTCTCGGCCTTGCTGTCTGGCCAGTCGATCCAAGTGTCTGTCAACGACGTTGAGATAATTTTCAACCTGATCGACCTTTGTCACTGACCCTGGTCAACGACTCTCTTGATCGGACTCCGGTCCTTGTTTTCCCCGATGAGACCCAGCCTGCTGGGAATCCTGTCTAGAATGTGGTCTCCGACCCCAAGCAGTCACTGGTTCCACTGGTGTCTCCTGAGCGACCGAGTCTGCCCGTCCGATCTCGAGCGAGGTCCCATCGGTCGAGGAAGAGCCATAAGCACTCTAGAAAGAAGCGACACCATCGGTCGTCCTCCTCTGATGAGGAGAGGCTCCAGAAACTCCGGCGCTACGAGGACCTCGTGGCAACAGCTGATGTTTGACAGGGCACAAGCCTAACCCAGCCATTACTTGGCTTTCGCCTCCCAGGCCGAGGCTGACTCCTTCGGAGCTGATCAAATCGGTTCCCCTGCCCGCAGAGCCGGCGAAACCTCCAGTTCAGCCTAAACTGGTCTCTTCACCGATTTTATTTTGGGGGACCGCCACCTAAGCAGCCTGCGGGAGGGCACCTTCTAAGGAAGCTAGACCAGACACAAGGCTTCCTGGCGTCTTCGGTCCTGTCACCCTCTTACCCACGCCTCGGTGGGTCGAGGGTGATGTGGGGGGTTGACAGTTGTATCCGGATTCCTCGGATTTGGACGAAACTGGTCTCTGTTCTCATCCGATGGATGATGAATCAGCTGGGATAGAGACAGAGGAAGATCCTTCGTCCTTTTTGGGCATTCTTCACCTTATCTCTGAGTACACAGGGATGCCCCTGGAAGCTATCCAGAAAAAGGCGAAGTACCCTCTCACTGACATACTCGAGAGTGGGGATACCCCAACGGAAGGAAGCCTTTCCTGTGGCTGGGGCCATTATTGGCCTGGTCTTAGAACTTTGGCAGTACCTTGCTTCCTGTCCAGCTCCGTCTGCCTGCATGGTCCGAAAGTATGTGGTGCCCATGGGGTCCCTTGCGGGATTCACAGAGCACCCTTTGGCCAAGAGCCTTGTGACCGACTCTGTGTTCAGGCGTAATGGCAGTTCTGTCGATACTGACCGACCGACCTGAGATGGAATCCAAATATTTAGATCATTCTGCCCGGAAGGTCTATGCGGCCTCGTCTTTAGGCCTTAGTGACGCAAGTTCGGGCTGTCGTCATGACATACTTCTCCCATGCCCTCTTGGGGTCTTTGGATGAAGTCCTACCACATCTCCCCACGGACATGCAGACCACGGTCAGGCTGGTCCGGGACCAAGGCTGGGCTTTTACCAAACAACTTCAGACGGTGCTGGATATCGGGGACTCTTGTGCCTGCTCGTTGGCAGTCACAGTTGCCTCTTGTCACAGGGCTTGACTGAAGCTCTCCTCCTTTCCAGTGGATACTCTGCACGAACTAGCTGATGGGCCTTTCCTGGGCACCGATCTCTTCTGACCAGGTGTGGCTGGTCACCTTCAGCGTATTGAGCAGTCCAATGCCACCTTGGACGCCAGTTCTGCTAAGGGTTCTTCTAGTTCTAAGAAGTCTTTTTGGTACTCTTCCCCTGCGGCCCAGCAGCCCTCCTTTCAAGGGGGGCAGCAGGCTCAAGCTTGGCGTCCCTGGCCCAAGCCCGGGACCACCCAGGTCCGTAATGGAGGCCGAGGTTCAGGCCCTGGATCCTCCGCCTCCAAGCATGTTCAGTGACAGAACGGAGCTGCTACCCCCATTCCCATCATGCCAGCTCTGGGTCTTCCCGTGGTGGGCCGGCTCTGCCACTTCCTTTCCGCCTGGTCTGCTGTTACCACAAACCGGTGGGTCTTGGAAGTGGTCGGCCAGGGACTGCCTCCGAAATTCAAGCAATGCCCTCCAAGCCGAGCCCACGGGAGGAGAGGATATCCGCCCATACTCAGTCAGCTCTTCAAGACGGCATTGCTCAGCTCCACCTCAAGGAGGCAGTAAGCTCCAGTTGCTGGTTCCCAAGCGCGGGGTTGGGGGGTGGGAGGGAGCTGGCTGGCACCCCATACTAGATCTGCATGACCTGAATCAATATCTCGGGTCATGCACCTTTCGGATGGTCACTCTGTCCCAGATCCTACCATCCTTGGAGCGAAACATGTGGTTCTGTTCACTGAATCTCCAGACACATTCTTTCACATCATCATCCGTCCCGTCTCACCAGTGGTTCTTTCACTTCCGAGCCGAGGAGACCCTATAAGAGTTCCAAGCCGTGCCATTCGGCCTGTCATCATGCCCACGGGTCTTCAACAAATGCATTGCTGTGGTGGCAGCCCATCGGGGGGGGCTGAATTTATCCCTGCCTTGACAGTTCTCTTAGCAGGTTCCACTCAGCAAGAGGTGAATAGGTCCAGGGACCTGGCCCCTCCAGACCTGCTCCCAATTTGGCCAACAAGGCTTGATCGAGGCCAAGTTGGAACTCGTGCCTTCTCAGGTGATGGGCGTCATCGGGACAGAGCTCGACTCTTCGTCAAGCCAGAGCTCGGCTCACCGCAACAGGGTGGAGGTTCTCTCCTCCTTTGCTTAATCATTTCTAGTTGGGCAGTTGCGCCCTACCCAGGACTTTCTGCGCCTTCTGAGTTGCATGGCGGCATACACCTTCGTGGTCTGTTGGGCCCAGTGGCACATGCACCCCCTCCAATGGGAGCTGGCCACTCAGTGGACTTAGCGCCACGGTCGTTTCGACCAGCTGATCACAGTCACCCAAAAGATGTGAGATGCTACCCTGTGGTGGACCATTCCAGGCCAGTTGCAGGAAGGGATCCTGTTCGCCCTGATGGCCATCCTTGCGACCAGTGCCTCTCTCATGGGCTGGGGGGCCCACATGGGGGACAACAGGACCCACGGGTTCTGGACCCCCGATGAGTCCTGTTATCACATCAACCTGTTGGAGCTCAGAGCAGTCAGACTGGCACTGTAAGCTTTCGCTCCTCAGCTCTGGGGTCAAGTGGTTAAAGTCCAGACGGACAATACCACGACCATGTACTACCTCAACAAACAGGGTGGCACGCACTCCCGTGTGCTGTGCAAGGAGATACTCCGCATCTGGACCCTCGTGAGCCGATTGGAGGCTGATCTCTTAGCCATCCATGTGGCGGGAGCCTCAAACCATCTGGCAGATGCTCTCAGCCGCTTAGGCCAGACATCCCACAAGTGGTCTCTCTATCCAGAGGTAGCTTACAGCCTGTTCTCCCGTTGGGGCAAACTGATGGTGGACCTGTTTGCCTCCAGGGGAAAACGGCAAGCTGAGGCTGTTTCGTGCCCACCCCTCTCGGCAGGGCTCGCTGCAGGGGGATCCCTTCTCGAGGCCTTGGACCCCAGGCCTCCTCTACGCCTTACCTCCATTTCCCTTGATCCACAAGGTGCTCCTCAAGGTGAGGAGGGACAAGGTGAGGGTGATCCTAGTAGCCAGATCTTCTCCGCCTCAGCTGCAGGCTCCCGGAGCAGCTTTGCACACGCCTGGATCTGTTCTCTCTCAATCAGCGGAAGGTATTCCATCTGGACCTTCAGTACCTGCATCTCACAGCATGGTTCCTGAGCGGCAAGAGTTCCAGGCTTTGGGTCTTTCCGAAGATGTCTACACTGTGGTGGAGGCATCCAGAAAGGAATCGACCAGGAAATGTTATGCTTTCAAATGGAAATGGTTTCCATTTGGTGTCAGGGCAAGGGCCTGGACTCTTTATACTGTCCAGTGGCTAACATACTCTACTACCTTTGAGATCTCTCTTCAAAGGGGTCTGTGTGGTCATCGACCCTTAAGTGCATCGAGCAACCATCTTTGCCTACCAGGCAGCGGGCTGGTCGCAGCGTATTAACACAGGAGGCGATTGGTGGGACATCTTAGAGACACAGCTCTTGCAGCAGGTTACACCATTAGGACTGAAGTCGGCAGGTGCCAGGACCCTGGCAGAAATTTTCTACTAGCAGTATTCTTTGGGGACCGCCCCGATGTTATCCCCTCGACGTCGGGCATAGTATATAAGGAGGGTCCCCAGAATCCCCAGTTCTTTTCCACCGACGATTAGCCAGCATCGACCTCTGGTCTCTACCTAGCGCACGATGACTTAGAGACTTCAAGAGTTTCTACAAAGCTAACTTCTCTCCAACTCCTTCATCTGAGGACACTTTTCAAAGTGTGCCTGCAGAAATGGATCCTTTCGGATCCTCATTCTTCCTAGTGCAGTGCTTAGGCCCGGACCATGACACCAAGGTCTGCACCTTTTGCCAAGGGTTCAGTAGCCGCACCAGGATCTGCCGTCAGAAGGCATTTCAGGCATACCTGTTAGAAGAGAAACTCGGCAGGATGGACAAAGAACCTGCTTCCAGGGGTGATTCTTCTTCCACGGCCCATAAACACCGGGGGAAAAAGCAAGGTCCAGATCCCCGAACCAGGCCTCGAACTCTCGTAGCTCAGGCTCCACCAGATCTGATGGCTCTCCTCCCAGGGCTCGTTCTCAGCCCCTCTGGTCAAAGTCCGGGCTTCAGGCAGTTCTTCGACTCTCCAGCCCATCAAGACTTCTAGGCCCTCGGCTACTCCACTCCCTCTCCAACCTCTTCAAGTCTTCCGAGCCACAAGTCTTCCTCATCGACCCGACGCCAGGTCCCGACTCAAGTCGGTCTCCCAGGGTCGGATCCACCACCCAGGAAGGCGAAAGACCTGACATCCCTAAGCGGACGACAGACCCGTCTGCCAGAGCACCGGCGTCTGCCAGGCGTTGGACCAAAGTGCCGACCAGGCGACCATCGCTCAGGGAGCCGAGAGCCGCCCCAGTCACCGGTGGACACCAGTCACAGGGATTCCACGGAGGAGGAGGACACCCACATTGCGAAGACCAGGTGGGCGACACAGAGATGCCGGGCTTCCGATGGAACTTTCGCCCACCCCACAGACACCCGCGGACCCAGCGACAGACCACCAGCGCCAGGCCCGTCGTCTGGCATGAATATACAAGAGATAAAGGATCTCTTTACTTTCTGGTAGGGCACCATCCGTAAATACGTGGTCCCAGTAAAACCTCCGCCTCCTCCTCCTACTCCTTCACCTCCTACGTCCCCTCCTCCACCACAGGGGCCAGCAGGATGACCACCAACCCCTAAGGAGCAGACTCAACCTCCCAGGGGTAGATCCAAGGATCGGAGAAGGCCTCCCTTAAGATCTCCATCAGTCTCCCAGCCCCAATCGACCCAGAAGTCGTCGGTACACTCCGTCAGGGGAGGACTCCAGATCGGATACCTCTGATTACTCCAGATCTCCTTCTCTACTCAGCATTCCATCACATGACCTGCCCAGGTCTCCTCCGGATGATCCCTCTTTCTCTGAGATCATGAGGCACATCCAGGACAACATGAGATGGGATGCTGAAAACCTCGATCCCGAAAGACAGCGCCTTTCCCGTTATCTTCGAAAAGATCCAAAGCCTGTGGTAGTGCCACCCTTGGTGGACACCTCCGTGGACGTCACCAAGGCTGCGTGGAAGCGTCCGCACTCCACTCCTGCTGTGCCGAAGAAAGCTGATCGCCTGTACAAGGCCCCGAAAGAGGACCAGTACTTGGCTCAACCTCTGGCTGACTCCCTGGTCATTACAGCCTCACATGACCGGTCCCAAAGACCGCAGCACATGAGCACACAGCTACCGGACCAGGAATCCAAACGGCTGGATGCCCTGGGGAGGCGCATGTATGCGGCCACTACATGCTCCGTCAGGTCCCTGAACTACCTAACCCACATGGTACAGTTTCAGAATGCCCTGTGGGAACAGGGCCAGGACCTGGTCTATAAATTACTGGATGGCGATCAGAAAGGCGGAGCTCCTAAACCTCCTCCGCACAGGGTCTGATGTGGGTACCCAAGTGCTACGAGCCGCATATGATTCTGCGGACCCGTCTGCCAGAGCTGCAGCTTCAGGCATCATTCTCCGGAGATGCTCTTGGCTCCGTGTCTCCAGTTTTACCCCGGACGTACAAAAGAACATTTTTGACATCCCTTACAATGGCGAAGTACTTTTTGGTGAACCCTCAGAGAAGGTTATCACCAAATTCCAGGACGCTGGGAATGCAGTCAGATCTGTACAAGCCGTGTACAGATCAAGACCTGGTTCATTTAGTAGGAACCAGAGCCATTTTCACAGCCGGCAACAAAGGCAGCAGCCACGTTCCGGCCAGCAACAAAGGGGCACTTTTCAACATAAAGCGCAGGCTAAGTCGTCCCCAGGCAGAGGCCAGCGCTACAGTAAACCAGCCCAGCCTGCAGGAACCAGTGCTGCCACAGCATGACTCCTTCCCGGCCCCCGCCCCTCCTATGGATCAATGGGCACAAAAGGTCTGGGGTATATCAGCTCGTCACTTTTAGAGGGTGGCAGTCAATTACTGTCGACCGGTGGGCTCTTCAGTTGGTCAAGAAAGACCATGTCATAGAATTTCTCGACCACGCACCGTCAAGACCTCCCCTGCTTTCCCGTTACTCGGGTCAGCATGCCCTTCTCATACAGCAGGAGGTGCTCACGCTTCTTGGAAAAGAGGCTATAGAGCACGTACCACGGAACCAGAGAGGTGTAGGTTATTCTCACTTCTTTCTGGTTCCCAAGAAAGTGGGACCTCCGTCCGATACTGGACCTCAACGCGTCTGTCCTGTACAAACGCTTCCACATGGTGACTCTCCCAGGTCTGATTCCCATGCTCAAGCAGGGTGCTTTTCTAGCGTCCTTGGACATGCAGGATGCTTACCTGCTGCATATACCCATAGCTCAAGCGCATAGGAAGTTTTGCACTTCGAGTTTCAGGGTCAGCATTATCAGTTCCGAGCCCTTCCCTTCCCTTCGGACTGTCATCGGCACCTCAGATATTCACGAAGTTCATAGTGGTAGTAGCGGCAACTCTCAGGAAACAAGGCCACTACGTGTTCCCCTACCTGGACGACTGGGTTCTCATGGCGCCCTCTCAGGAAGCTCTGATGTCCACCATTCATGGTACTCGGTCTCTGTTTGAGATGTTGGGCATCATTATCAATCAAGAGAAGTCACGCCTGGTTCCGTCTCAGATTCTGCAGTTCATAGTCTCACTTTTGGACACCGTCCAGGGGAAAGCTTTTCTACCCCAGGACTGAGCAGAACACATTAGATCCCTCTTCAGGGACATCTTGGCAAAGACGACCATCCCAGCCAGACTGGTCCTTTGCCTGCTCGGACACATGGCTGCGGCCATTGCGACGGTCCCGCTAGCGCGTCTACACATGTGGGTGACCCAGTGGATGTTACGGGTTCAATGGGATCAAAAGCAAGACCATCTGCAGCTCCCAATTCGGATTACGAAGGCCGTAATCCGGGATTGGCAATGGTGGCTAGATTCGAAGAACCTCTCGGTGGGGGTCCCCTTCACTGCACCGTCTCCGATTGTGATGCTCTCCACAGTTGCCTCAGGGCTTGGATGGGGAGTACACCTAGACGGTGTCCGGTCTCGGGGCCTGTGAACAGCCCAAGAGAATCATTTCCACATAAATATCCTGGAAATGAGAGCAGTTCTTTATGCCCTGCAGGCTTTCCAGTCAGAGGTTCCACCAGGTACTCTTCTATTACAGACAGACAATTCCGCGGTGATGTATTACCTCAACAAACAAGGAGGCACCCATTCCTACCCGCTTTGCAGGGAGGCCATGAGGGTGTGGGATTGGGTTTTACAACACGGCGCAAACCTCGTTGCTGTTCATGTACCAGGAGTGGACAGTGTCATTGCAGGCAGCCTGAGTCACTCTCAGGCCAGAGTCCATGAGTGGGAAATACTCCAGGAAGTAGTAGAGGATCTGTTTCGCAGATGGGGTACACCAGAGTTGGACCTTTTCGCGTCCCCATCCAATGCAAAACTGCCCAATTTCTGCTCGTTAGATCCAGGGCCTGGTGTTTTCTGGTGAGACGCGTTGTCCCTCTCCTGGGCAGGCAGATTCCTCTATCCCCCCCCCCCCCTTTCCATTGATCCAGAGGGCCCTTCTGAAACCGCGAAGAGCAACCGGCGCTGATACTTATCGCGCTGCTCTGGCCCAGGCAGATCTGGTTCCCTCTATTACATCAGCTGTCCCAGGAACCTCGGTGCCTCTGCCAATCAGCTCTCACTTGCTGTCTCAAGAGGCAGGCTCCTTGGTCCATCCGGACCTTCGTTCACTGAACCTGCACGCTTGGCTTCTAGAGACATAGCCATTATGCGACACGGGGTCTCGCAAGAGGTAGCTGACATTCTAGTGGCCGCTAGAAAACCTGCCACTCATACTACTTACGCCATGAAATGGTACAGATTTTGCCTGTGTGCTCAAGCGCGGGGGTTTTCGCCACTGGATTGTCCAGAAAGGTCTGTCCTGGACTACCTCTGTCTCTTTTCCAGACAGGCTTGGCCTACTCCTCGTTAAAAGTACACCTTTGTGCCATCTCGGCCTATCACACTCCTATAGGCTAACGTCCTATCTCTCAAGTTGGACATGGCACGAACCTTCCTGAGAGGTGTTCTCCACCTTAGACCTCCGATTAAGGATCCTGTTCCATCTTGGGATTTACCCTTTGTCCTGGAGCAGCTTACGCTGCCACCTTTTGAACCAGCCGCGGATTGCGAGCTACGTCTCCTTACTTGGAAGACGTTTTTAGTTGCCGTTACTTCGGCCAGAAGAATTTCGGAACTTCATGCACTGATTTGCAAAGAACCTTATTTGGTTTTCCATCAGGACAGGGTATCCTTACAGACCAATCCGAAGTTTCTGCTTAAGGTGGTCTCTGCTCTCACCCTTAATCAGGATATCGATCTACCAGTGTACGTCCCTAAATATTCGAATTGAGAGGCCCTGTTGCACACTTTAGATGTGCATAGGTGTCTCCGATACTACCTGAACAGGACCAAACACCACCAAAAAATCTGATCAGCTTTTGTCTCCTTCGCCCACAGGATGCTGGGAGCTCCCGTTTCCAAACAGTCGCTGTCCAGGTGGCTTACACATTGTATCACGTTCTGTTACCAGAAGCGCAATAAACCCTTACCAGGCGTGGTTAAGGGTCATTCCACAAGGGGGGGTGGCTACCTCCTTTGTGGCCATGAAGAACGTGTCCGCCTCAGCCATCTGTGCAGCAGCTACTTGGAGTACTGTGCACATCTTCATCAGGCATTATAGCCTGGACGTTGCATCAAGGCGAAGAGCAGGTTTTGGTCTAGCAGTCCTTCAAGGACTTCTGTCCTAGGCTTTGGTTCTACTAAGGATTTCTACCTTCCCTACTCCCAATGGTGTGAGACTTCCAGTATTACTTGGGAATCAGTCCTAATGGTGTAACCTGCTGCAAGAGCTGTTTCTCGAAGTAAGATGGTACAGTTACGTAAGAACTTAGCGTAACAGTAGATCTTCAAGAACAGCTATTGCAGCAGATACTTTCCCTCCCACCATCCCTGCTGGAAGTAGATTTTTTGTTCTGATATCCTTTTCCTAGGATCAGGTGTTCTCAACACCACTCTGATTGCCATTTGATGGCAGATCCTCAGTTTCCTCTTCTGATGTCATCCAGCGGTCGGGAGTGTCCGGCGGGAGAACTGGGGATTCTGGGGGACTGCCTCCTTATGTACTATGCCTGACGTCGGGGGCGGGACCGACATCAGAGGTGGTCCCCGCTTAATACAGCTAGCTAGAAAATTTCCGTGAGGTCCTGGCAGGTGCCGACTTCAGTCCTAATGGTGTGACCTGCTGTGAGAGCTGTTCTCGAAGATCTGCTGTTACGGTAAGTTCTTACGTAACTGTACTATCTAGCGTCATGGGGCGGAACCGAGATATATACCACCCGGGTGGGTGGAAGGAGCCAGCTTGAAGACTTCCGGTCCAACTTAAAAGTGGAAGGAGACATGCCAGTGAGTGTGGATGAACAACATATACCACTCCTAGAACTACTGTTACAGGTGAATAACCTGTTCTTTCTGCTCATTCGATCACAGGCCTGGTGTTTTTCTGACGAGGACATTGTCCCTCTGTTGGACAGGGAGGTTTCTGTATGCCTTCCCTCCTTTCTTCTGCAAAAGGTTCTGCTCTAACTTCCAAGCAGAAGGAGCAGAGATGATTTTCATAGCTCCACTTTGGCCTCGCCAGATATGGTTCCCACTACTGCAGCAGCTGACAGTAGAACTTCCAATCCTTCTGCCCTTGTCTCCCGCTTACTGTCACAAGAGCAGGGCAGGCTGGTTCACCCAGACCTCCTGTCCCTACATCTTCATGCCTGGCACCTGCAGACGTAGCCACTACGTGTTTTGGAGTATCTCCTAGAGTGGCCGAGGTCTGTCTTACAGCCAGGAAACCTTCCACTAGGGCTGCCTATGCCATGAAGGGGAAGCGCTTTTGCTTGTGTGCCTCCAGTCGGGGTCTGGACCCTCTTCTGTGCCCTCTGAATGCTGTCCTAGAGTATCTCCTCTCCCTGTCAGACTCGGACCTCCGATATTCCTCCATCAATGTACATCTTTCTGCAGTCTCTGCCTATCGTGTACCTGTGGATGGCAAGTATGTTGCGCAGGCGGATCGGTCCCGAACATTTTTGAGGGAAATACTTCATCTTAAACCTCAGATTAGGGACTCCATTCCTCCTTGAGATCTTTTGGTTTTGTTAGCAAAACTTACATTCTAGAAACATAGATATGTTGTTCATCCACACTGTTTGGCATGTCCCTTTCCCCTTTAAGTCTTGCTGGAAGTCTTCAAGCTGGCTCCTCCCACCCACCCGGGTGATATATACCTCAACTCTGCCCCATGACGCCAGACCTTCCTTTTTGCTGGAACATACAGGTTGCCTCCCTCGTGCTTATGCATTTCGTAGGCCCTGTTTTTCAAAACTTTGGTTTTACCGAAACTAAAACTCATTTGAGTTAGCGATCGCACTTTTGCATCCTCGTTCATGGAAGAGAAATCTTCACCAGGATTTCGCCGGTGTCTTTGCAGCCAGACTTCCTTAAGGATTTAAAGTGGAAGGGGACATGCCAAGAAGTGTGGATGAACAACATATACCACTCCTAGAACTACTGTTGCAGGTGAGGAACCTATTCTTTTGGTGCCTCAGTCCTCCAATCTCTGTTCCCTAAGTAGGAAGTGTGCGCCTTGCCTCCCTCCTCCCGGAGAACTTCTAGGAGTCTGCCAAACAGTGTGGATGAACAACATATTCACGATCCTAGAAAACAGGTTACTCACCTGTAACCGTAGTTCTAGAGTGGTATATTCATCCACATGGACCCACCAACCTCCCAGCTCAGACTTTCATTTAGCTTCCAGCGAGCTAAAGATCTGAGTGTCATGGGTCAGAGCCGAGGTATATACCACCCGGGTGGGTGGGAGGAGCCAGCTTGAAAACTTACGGCAAGACTTAAAGGGGAAGGGGCATGCCAAACAGTGTGGATGAACAACATATACTCCTCAGCGTGGCTCAGTTGGTAGCACATCCGCCTCTGGACCAGAAGGTCATGGGTTCTTGTCCCACACCGGGATTGGACTTGCACCTAAAAATCGCTGGCATCTGAGTGCAGTATTGGGGGGTGCTGTACTGCTGGGGTGTGCCGTCTTTCGGATGAGACGTTAAACCAAGGTCCCTTCTGCCCATCCTGGTGTTGTCCTGGTGGGTGTCCAGGTGGAAGTAAAAGAACCCAGGGCACTCTTTGCAAAGTAGAGGAACATTCCGGTGTCCTGGCCAACATTCCTCCCATAAACTGGTTCATGCAATTATCCAGGCTGTGTGTGGGTGGTGATGTGCGATATGGCCGCCACCACACATTCAGTCACTTCACTACCAGTCTAGCATTGCTTGTAAAAGCGCTTTGGATGTATGAAAAGCGCTATATAAATGCTGATTATTATTATTCTTCTTTTTCTTCTTCGAACTACTGTTACAGGTGAGTAACCTGTTTTTGCCTCCCTTCGAGCCAGCTGCGGATTGCAAGCTACATTTTCTGTCATGGAAAGCGTTGTTTTCAGTTGTTACCTCTGCTCAGAGGATTTCCGAGCTTAAGGCTCTGATGGCCAAAGAGCCGTATTTGATTTTCCACAAGGACAGGGTGTCCTTAAGGACCAATCCTAAGTTCCTTCCTAAGGCGGTATCCCAGTTTACCCTTAATCAGGACATCAACCTTCCGGTTTATTATCCGGAGTATACTAATCAAGGGGTGGCCCTCCTTCACACTCTGGATGTACAGAGTGCTTAGATACTACATTAACCGCACTCTAACTTTCAGAAGGTCTGACCAACTTTTTGTTTCCTTTGCCCTGAGAACCCTGGGGCACATGTGGCAAAGCAGAGACTGTTCAGCTGGCTAGTCCATTGCATCACCTTCTGCTACAGTAAGTACAACAAACCCTTACCGGGCTCGGTTAAGGGTCATTCCACCAGGGGTGTTTGTCTCTTTTGGCGGCACTTCGGAACGCTTCTGCGGCAAACATCTGAGCAGCAGGTACTTGGGGCTCGGTGCACACCTTTGTGAGGCACTACAGCCTGGAAGTTGCTTCCCGTTGGAGAGCTGAGTTTGGGTTAGCGGTACTTTAGGGTCTGTTGTCATGAAACCCCCCGCTTCTAAGGTTTCCAACTCCCAGTCTGTCCAGGATCCTTTTAGTACCGCTTTGTACTCAGTCTTTATGGTGTAGCCTGCTGCAAGTGCTCCCACTCGAAGTAAGATAGTAATGTTATGTAAGAACTTAACAAATCTTTGAGAGGAACTCTTGCAGCAGGTGTTATTTTCCTTCCTCCTTCCCCCTGGTCCTTTTCTCCTTCTTTCCTTACCCTAGGTGGGGTATTCCACTAACCTCTGTTCTCTGTGATTTGTCAGCCGGGTCTCCGGCTGGAGAACTGGGGTGTGGCCGAGGACTGACCCCTTTATACCATTGGCGGACATCTGGGACGGTCCCCGCTGGGTACTGCTAGCCAAGAATGTTTCTGTGGGGTCCTAGTGCCTGGCAGCATAGTCCTTATGGTGTAGCCTGCTGCAAGAGCTCCTTTTGAAGATCTACTGTTATGGTAAGTTCTTACGTAACTGTACTTTTTTTTAGAACTGCAATGAGCCAACCAAAAAATGAAACCAATACTGTATTACCGGGGGGGGGGGGGTTGTTGAAACTCTTCTGTAATGCATTCAATGGTTTGTTCAACAGGATGGTGGAAAGCAAGAAAAAAGCAGTTCAGAGAGTTGAGGAGCAGCTAATGAAGCTAGAGGTACAGGCCACAGACCGAGAGGAGAACAAACAGATAGCACTTGGTACCTCTAAACTGAACTACTTGGATCCTAGGATCAGCGTTGCATGGTGAGTGTCCATCCTTGTAATGTGTGTTTAGGGTTTAAACTCTTACTGACCCTTTTCCTATTTCTCATTTGACTGCAAAATTGCTGTGCTGAAAAAATAGTCTTGCAAAGGTATTTTAAAAAAGTCAGGGGTAAAAGTCCCATAATTGAGTATAAATTTCTTAGCTGACAAGAGGTCCAAACTGGAGGATAGTTGATCCTCACCCACTTATATTTTTTTATGAACTGACCTACTTCTAAGCAAGCAGTAACACACGACTTGGTATAGATTGTTCCCTAAAACAGTGGAAGACTGCTGTTCGACTGAATGGCTTTAATCACTTTGTGAATGGTTTATTAAAGGGAAACTTCCACCTCCAGATGGGCCATGTGAAGCAGGGCCCGATTAGCAGTTTAATAAATATACCAATTTGTACTTGCAGTGTAATTTTAAATTTTAAATTGTATCTGGTTGATCCTGCTCCCTCCATGCCAGCATTTTAAAGCCCAAGAGCCCTCCCTTGAGCACGCACAAGCACCCACAGCTGTCCCTGTGCCGACGTGTCCTGCGGGAAGCTGCCGAGGTGCCTCCATAGGCTTACAGTATTACCACAGCTACAAACAGCTCCAGTTTGCAGCCTTAAGTGCTCCTGTGATATAACAAGGCCATGTACCAGCTGACAGGCACCCTGCCAGTCGGTACCTGGTCTCTTGCAGACTCCAAACTGGACCTGTTTGAAGATACGGCAGTATAGGTGACAAGCAGCAGTCCGGGAGCCAGTTTCCAAAAAGTTGGCGGGTGGGGAAGGGGTAGTGGTACCCCACCGGTTCCCCCACAGAAGCTGCTCAGTGAAAGATTGGTGTGTGGCATCCCTCCATCTGTCCTATACTTGACTGCTCTCTGTGTCGGTGGCTGGCTACGTCACCCACCCCCACCACAGACTGAAGTATAAAGTAGGAGAACCTGAGAATGGAATCCCCCAAGTTATATCCTAATTCTTTGTTTTGTTTAAAGGGTATCTACATCTTTAGTTTTAGTTTAACTACAGCGGTGTTCCCTTAGAGTATAAATAGTTTTAACATGCTTATAATTTACAGCTATTGTCTGGATAACTATATACAAATGTCTACTTTAAATCCGTCGTTTAAAATAGTTTTCTGGAACATAAAAGGTTGCAATAATTATATTAAAAGATCCAAAGTTTTAGCATATTTAAAAACACTAAAAGCTGATATTGCCTTCTTGCAAGAAACACTTAATAGAAGAAACTGCCAAACTTGAGAGCCTGGGTTGGTTCAGTATATGGAAGTTCATTTAATTCAGAGTAAGGGGGTTTGTATTTTATTTCATAAGAATTTAAATGTGACAGTACAGTCCACTGTCTCGGACCCAGATAGATGGTACATACATTATTGCAAATGTTAAACTAGAAGATAGATTGCTAACCTTGGTAAATGTTTATGCCCATAACACTAACTAAGCTGTTTTTTGCCACTCTGACTGATAAAATTTCTAAGACTACAACTGGAGACTTAATAATTACCAGGGTTATGAACACGGTTATGGATGTGTTCAACAGTACATATTCACATCTGATTAACCATTCTGTCTCCTCCAAAGCCGTAAATGTTTTTTGTGATGAGTTTTGGGTAATTGATTCTTGGAGAATTATAAATCCTGAAGGGAAAGACTATACCTTTTCTTCTAACCGGGCATGGTTCGCACAGCAGGTTAGATGACATTTTTATTACCAGGTCCTTGCTGCAGGGCATTTCTACAAGCCACATTGGCAATATTATCTTGTCTGACCATGCTCCTATTTCTATTAATCTTTCCATTGGGAATACTTTTGTCATCTGAAAGAAGCTGGAAATTTAATTGCAGCCTACTTAATTCTACTGATTTTTCCAGGGTGGTTACAGGAAAAAATCAAAATGTTTTACCAAATAAATGACAGTGGGGATGTCTCTACTCCTATGTTATGGGATTCTTTCAAGGTATATATTGGAGGTCGTATCATTTCCTATTCATCACGTAAAAAGAAGCTGAGGGAGGAAAGCCTTATCAAACTGGAAAAGGATTAAAAAAATGCATTTATCTCCTCTGCCTGTAAAGACTTCACTGTATACAACGAGGTTGTAGATATTCAGTATGAAATGAATACATTATATAACCAAAAAGCAAAATATGCTTTATTCAGACTCAAACAAGCTTATTGGGAAGCAGGTGAGGTACAAGGAAAATTACTGGCTCATAAGCTTAAGAAATTATCTGAAGCAAATAAGGTTTCCTCAGTTAAAACTAAAAATGGCATACAAATGCATAACACCGAACATATTTTAGAAGCCTTTACAGATTTATATGCCAGTCTGTATAAATCAGAAGTTCAAGCTAATCAGATTGCATTAGATTAGTTTCTAACTGATGTTAATTTACCAGTGATTTCTGAACAAAATAAAATTAAACTGGACAAACCCATCACTGTGGGAGAGATTCATAGAGCAAGATGTTGCAAGATGGCAGATGGGAAGGGTGGTGGGGGGGGGGGGAATTAAACATGCCAGGAACAGACTGGGAGACTGACATCCTCGGTGGCCAGGGAACAGAGGTTGTTGGATGTCTTTCAGGACGCTTTCCTAACTCAGCAGGTGGGGAAACTGACCAGGGAGGAGCGGATACTGGATGTGGTCCTGGCAGACAGTGACCAGATTGGGGACCTTGAGGTAAGGGACCCATTGTCAGGGAGCGACCATGCCACGGTCTGGTTCTGCCTGAACCTAGAAGGGGTAGAAGGCTGCACAAAGACGGCGGTAACTGACTTCAGGGGTGCGGATTTCAAGGAAATGGGAAGGATCCTTAAGGAGCACTTGGATGGGATTGTGCCAGACATGGACGCTAACTGTAGGTGGGAAATCATCAGGAGGGTGGTGCAGGATGCTACCAGCACCTGCGCAAGAGTAAGACAAAAATGCGGTAGGGCCTGAAAACCCTGCTGGTGGACCAGGGAGGTTCAGGAGGTGGTGAGGGGAAAGAAGGCGGCCTGTAGGCAATTCAAGTGCTCAAGGAGTGAAAGGGACCGAGGGGAGTATGAGCTGATGGCCAGAAAGGCCACTAGGGTGGTGAGGGCGGCTAAGGCAAGGAAGGAGCAGAACCTGGCCAGGGAAATTAAGAGAGGGAACAAGGGGATCTTGCTTCGAGATACAGCTCTTGCAGCAGGTTACACCATTAGGACTGAAGCAGTCAGGCGTCAGGACCCCACAGAAATTTTCTAGCTAGCAGTCTTCAGTGGGAACCGCCTCCGTCAGTCCCGCCCCCGACGTCAGGCGCAGTACATAAGGAGGCGGTCGTCTTCTCCTCCCCCCCCCCCCAACAATCCTCAGTTCTAGGGACATGGATATGTTGTTCATCCACACTGTCTGGCAGGTATCCTTGCCACTTTAAATCTTGCTGGAAGGTCTTCAAGCTGGCTCCTCCCACCCACCGGGTGGTAAAACTCGCTCACGCCCATGACTCAGATCTTCCTTACGCTTGAGCTCAGGTTCCCTCCTTAACGCTCTGCGTATAAGACTGGTTCCTAATTCTTCAGTTTTGCGAATTTAAAAGTTTTTGCATTTCTAGACTTCGGTCTTCTATCCCTCGCGGCTGCGATGGACACATCGACTCCCGGTTTTCGGAGATGCCCTTGCGGGCAGATGATGTCTCGGACGGATCCACACTCCATGTGTGTCTACTGTTTAGGCCTTGAGCACGACCCGCAGGCTTGCGACCTGTGCTCTTCCTTCTCAGCCTACGTCCTCGAAGACCGTGCTGCCCGTTTACAACTGGGGCGTCCAGAGAAATGTTTTCCTCCGGTGAAGTCAAAAGAGGCCCAGTCGGCGGTTTCCGCGGCGGCGGGCTCGGCGGATCAGCTAGAGCAGATGATCGCCCTCGAAGAGGAGGCGGCGCGGGCCACATCTTCCTCGGCTGCGACATTTATCCCGCTCTCCCTGGGTTCCTTTTATACAGCTTCCTTTAAGGAGCTTTGTCTGTCCCTCTCCACTAGAGGAGAGGGACCAACGTCTGCTGGACCTTCTTCTCGGTCCAAGAAGAAAACAAGGGTAAGTCCCTCCATCGACGCTCTTGGGAGCGGGAAAGGTCCCTCTCCCCGAGTTGTCGGCCATCGACTTCGGTCGATCGTTCGGCTTCGGCCACTGGTCTCACGGTGTCCCCGTCAGGTCAGTTGACCGAGACTCCCGTCGACGCAGTCGAGATTTTTCTCGACCCGTTGGACGGGTTGTCGCCAGGCGAAGCCGAGAATCCTCTCTCCCCGGTTCCCCCGGTGGGAGTTGAGGATCCCGTGGGCTTGCCAGTGTCTCCCGGTTCCGAGCCTCGGATGAACCCTCGAGCCGGGAAACCCGGTTCCCGTCCCTCCCGCACCGTCCTGCAGGAAAGCCGAGGAGTTCTCGGTTCGGACTTCTTCGGCGGTCCAGCCGATCCTGCGTCATGGCGGTCGCTTGATGCCTCGATCGCCGGACTAGGGAGGCTTCGACGTAAGTTCGTCGGCGATACAGAACCTCATGTGGCAATAGCTCCTTCTGACCGGGAACAAGCCGACACAGTCGCCTTCCCGGCCATTAAATAGCTGTCACCGAGGGCGAAACAACCCTTGACTTACCGAGGCCTGTTCCCAGGCGGTTGTTCGGCCAAACCAGCTGCTCCACCGATTCGGTGGAACCTCCGCCTCCACAGCCGTTATTTGGGGCTCCGACCAAGAATTCTCGGTCGGCTCAGGGCCTTCCCCATAGACTGTCTGTTACCCTCACTCCCGATCGACCTCGGCAGGTGGAGGGTGGCTCAGGCCCAAGGCAGCTCTTTGCGGACTCTTCCGAGTCCGACGGCGATTCCTCCCTTTTCTCCAGGCGAGTAGACTTGGAGTCCTCTGGAGGTCAGTCGATGGACGATAGCCCTTCGTCCTATCTGGGATTGCTTCGGCTCATCTGGGAGTCCACCGGGATGAAGCTCGAACCTGTGTCTAAGCGGGCCAGGTATCCCCTCATGGAGATACTGGACCGAGGGGATTCCCCTACGGAGGACTTTCCGGTGGCCGAGGCCATAGTGGGCCCGGCCTTGGAGCTCTGGCAGCGCCCTGCTTCCTGTCCTGTGCCCTCGGCCAGGAAGTATGCGGTCCCTACCGGTTCTTTGTCCGGTTTTTTGGAACACCCCTCAGCAGAGGGGCTAGTTACCGACAGCGTTTTCCGGCGCGCCGGGAACGCTAGGGACGTCGACAAACCTCCCGACAAGGAGTCCAAAAAATTGGACTATGCCGGGCGCAAAGTCTATGCTGCGTCCTCCCTCGGCCTCCGTCCAGGCCAGTTCGGCCGTACTCATGGCACATTTCTCTCATGCCCTGTTGGGCTCCTGGGCCAGTGGTTCCTCATCTTCCAGCGGACCTGCAGACCACGGTTAGGCAGGTGCAGGACCAGGGCAGGGCAGTGGCTAAGCAGCAGCTTCAGACTGCTCTGGACATTGGAGACTCATGTGCCAGGTCAGTAGCGCCGCAGTGGCTATCTGCTCGGGCATGGCTGAGGATATCCACCTTCACTTTGGATACCCAGCACAAGTTGGCGGATGTCCCCTTCCTGGGGACTGACCTCTTCGGCCGTGGGGTGGAAGGTCGCCTGCAGAGGATCGAGAAGTCCAGTGCTACCTTGGACTCTGTCTCATCCGCACAGAAGGACAAAGGCCGCAGACCACAGCCTAAGCCCTTTCGTCCCTCTGCGCCCACGGCACGTCCAGTCCAGCAACGTCAGGGCCAGCAGGCTCGAGCTTGGCATCCCAAACCCAAGCCCTCGGCTTCCTCCTCCAGGAAGCAGGAGGAAGTAAAGCCCTGGAGGTCCCTCGGCAGTCCTTCCTCCAAGCCTGCCCAGTGACGGGTTGAGGGTGTCGCCCCAACCCCGTCGCCTCACCCAAGTGCCCCGTGAAGCCCGGCCGCCACTTTCTTTCGCCTGGTCGTTATCACCACAGACCGGCGGTGGGTGTTGGAAGTGGTGGGAAAGGGCCTGCCTCTGGAGTTCGAGCTGGCCCCACCCTTCAGAGCCGTCGCACCTCGGGGGGCCTCGGGGTCTGAAGCCTCGAGCCGACATCGCTCTCCTCCTCGAGAAGGAGGTGATCAGAGAGGTGGCGGACCCTCCCTCAGACCCGGGGTTCGTGTCCAAGTAATTCCTGGTTCCGAAACGGATGGGGGGCTGGCGCTCCATTCTCGACCTACACGACCTAAACAAGTTCCTAAGGTCTCGAACCTTCAGGATGGTCACTCTGGCTCAGATAATACCATCCTTGGAACACGACGTGTGGTTCTGCTCTCTGGACCTGCAGGACGCGTTCTTTCACGTCCCTATCTGTCCGTACATCAGAGGTTCCCGCTTTCGGCGGAGGGATCCCTTCGATTCAAGCCATGCCCTTGGTTTATCTCCAGCTCCCAGGGTCTTCACCAAATGCATGGCAGTGGTGACAGCATTCCTAGGCGCCTAGGTCGGGTTTACCCTTACCTCGGCGATTGGCTGATGAAGCAGCCCCTCCAGACAGGAGGTGGGCGGTCAGAGATCTGGCCTCAGGTTTGCTCTCAGGTCGGCCTCCTCATCAAGCGAGGCCAAGTCGGAACTCGAGGCCAAAGCAGGTGATTCTTTTCATCGGGGCAGAGCTCGACTCTCTTGAGCCAGAGCACGGCTCGGCGGACAGGCCGAGGTTCTTTCCTCCTTTGCCCAATCATTTCTGGTTGGGCAATCGGCTCCCTGCCTGGGACTTCCTCGCCTCCTGGGTCTCATGGCGGCCTGTACCAGTGTGGTCCGTTGGGCCGCTGGAACATGCGCCCCCTTCAGTGGGGGCTGGCCAGCCAGTGGTCCCAACGCTGCGATCCATTGGACCAGCTAGTGACGGTGACCCAGGAGATGTGGAACACTCTCCAGTGGTGGACCGTTCCAGTTCATCTGCGGAGGGCATCCCGTTTGTCCGCCCCGAGCCGACGGTCTCTCTATCGACCGATGCCTCTCTGATGGGTTGGGGTGCCCATCTGGGGGAACACTGAGCGCACGGCCTCTGGTCCCCGCGGGAGTCCCGATGCCACATCAACCTGCTGGAGCTCAGGCGGTCCGCCTAGCTCTCACCACCTTTGCTCCGTTTCTTGGGGTCAAGTGGTCGGGTCCAAACGGACAATACCACGACCATGTACTATCTAAACCGCCAGGGCGGGGCCGCTCCATGCTTCTATGCAAGGAAGCTCTCCGCATCTGGTCACTCGTGTGCAGACTGGAGGCGGATCTCCTAGCCATTCATGTGGCAGGAGCCTCCAACACCCTGGCCGATGCCCTAAGCCGGATAGGGGCTGTGTCTCACGAGTGGTCTCTCCTGCCGGAGGTAGTACAAGATCTATTCTCCCATTGGGGCACACCTCAGGTGGACCTGTTTGCCTCAGGGAGAATGCGAAGCTGAGGCTGTTCTATGCCCACCCCCTCAGCAGGGCTCGCTGCAGGGGGATGCCTTCTCGAGGCCGTGGACCCCGGGCCTCTTCTACGCCTTTCCCCCGTTCCCCTTGATGCACAAGGTGCTTCTCAAAGCAAGGAGGGACAAGGCGCAGGTGATTCTGATAGCCCCAGACTGGCCCCGCCAGTACTGGTACCCAGATCTCCTCAGCCTCAGCTCCAGGCTCCTGAGGCAGCTTCCAGCTCGCCCAGACCTGCTCTGTCAGTCAGGGGAAGGTGTTCCATCCTGACCTTCAATCCCTGCACCTGACGGCCTGGTTCCTGAGCAGCTAGAGTTCCAGGCCTTGGGTCTTTCCGACGAGGTCCTCAACGTAGTTGAGGCGTCCCGTAAGGAGTTCACCAGAAAATGCTACGCCTTCAAATGGAAGAGATTTTCCATTTGGTGCCAGGGCAAGGGCCTTGACCCTTCCTCCTGTTCCTTGGCGAGCATATTGGACTACCTTTGGTCCCTTTCTCAGCAAGGGCTTAGGCGGCGACCCCTAAGGTGCACCTGGCAGCCATCTCTGCTTAGCGGGTGCGGGCCGGGAAGCAGTCGGTGGCGCAGGAGAAGGTGGTCTGGCGCTTTTTCAAAGGCCTTTATCACATTTCCCCTCCGGTGCGAGAACCTCCACCTCCGTGGGATCTACTGCTGGTACTGGCAAAGCTCATGGGCAAGCCATTCAAACCAATGCACAGGTGTGAACTCTCTTATCTGTCGTGGAAGACCACCTTCTTGGTGGCTATCACGTCAGCCAGAAGGATGGGAGAGCTCCAGGCGCTCTGCATCGAGTCTCCTTACCTGGTCTTCCACAGGGCCAAGGTTGTCCTGCGCCTCCACCCGAAATTCCTTCCGAAGGTGGTGTCGGAGTTTCACCTTAACCAGGTGTCGACTCTGCCGGTGTTCTACCCCAATCATACCTCGGAGGCCGAATATAGGCTCCATACTCTGGACCCTAGAGGTGCTCGCTTACTATAAGGGCGCCTGCGGCTGAAGTCGGGGAGAGGTTCACCAGTTGTTTGTCACCTCGCTGAAACCGCACCTGGCAGACCTGCAGCCAAGCTGACGATGAGGCAGGTGGGTCACCTCCTGCATATCTCTGTTATAAGTTGGCGGGCATGGAGCCTCCCAGAGGGATAACAGCTCATTCTACCCGCCATACTGCTGCATCGGTGGCTGCTTCCAGGGACGTCCCTATCCAGGAAATCTGCAGGGCTGCTACCTGGAAGTCAGCACACACACCTTCATCACCCATTACCACATCGACCTTGAGTCACACTGGGATGCTGGTTTTGGGGCCTCGGTTCTCCAGTCTCTATTCCCTAAGTAGGGGGTGTGCGACTTGCCTCCCTCCTCCCGGAGAACTGCTAGAGTCTGCCAGACAGTGTGGATGAACAACATATCCATGTCCCTAGAAATACAGGTTACTCATCTATAACAGTTCTAGGAATGGTATATGTTGTTCATCCTACATTCCTCCGATCTCCCGGCTTGACGCAAACCTGAGCTTCAGCGGGCAGATCTGGCGTCATGGGGCGGGCCGAGAGTTTACCACCGGGTGGGTGGGAGGAGCCAGCTTGAAGACCTTCCGGCAAGATTTAAAGCGGCAAGGAGACCTGCTAGACAGTGTGGATGAACAACATATACCATTCCTAGAACTCCTGTTACAGCTGAATAACCTGTATTTCTAGGGACATGGATATGTTGTTCATCCCACACTCATAACGAGCCATCTGCCAGCCACGGAAAAAATCTCACCTCCTCCAACCACCGGTAATCGGCTCCGCTCGCTCAAGATCTTCACCACGCTTGGAAGGTCAGGTTCCCTCATAACGTCTGCGTTTGAGACTAGTTCCTATTTCTCCGTTTGCGGTTTAAAAATAAATTTTCGCGAAAAAGACTTCAGTCTTGATCCCTCTGACTGCGATGGACAAATCGACTCCCCGGTTCGGAGATGCCATGCGGGAAGAAGATGTCTCGGACGGATCCACACTCCCGTCTGTCTGCTGTAGGCCTTGAGCACGACCGCAGGCTTGCGACCTGTGCTCATCTTTCTCGACCTCGTCCTCCGAAGACGTGCTGCCCGGTGCAACTGGGCCGTCGAGCGTTCCCTCCGGTGTGAAGTCGAGGAGGCCCGGTTGGCGGTGTCCGCAGCGGACGGGCTCGGCGGATCAGCCGGCGGATGGTAAGCCCCCTCGAAGAGGCCGGTAGAGGCCATATCTTCCTCGGCCGACATTATCCGCTCTCTCTGGGCTCTTCTTACGGCTTCCTTTAAGGAGCTTTGTCTGTCCCTCTCCAAAGGAGGAAGGGCCCCTACGTCTCGGGACCTTATTCTCAGTCCAAAGAGGGACAGGGTAGGTCCCTCCGTCGGCGCTCTTGGAGGCGGAAAGGTCCCTCTCCCGGGTAAGTGGGCCCGTCTGCCTCGATCGACCGCTCGGCCCGACCACTGGCCTCCGAGTGTCCCGTCAGGTCAGTTGACGAGACTCCACCGATAAGTCGAGATTTTTCTCGCCCGTTGGGCAGCCAGTCGCCTTTAACTGGCGATTCCTCTCTCCCGGTTCCCCGGGAGAGTTGAGGATCCGATAGGCTCGCCTGTGCCTCTGGTTCCGGAGCCCTCGGATGGACCATCGAGCCGAAGGAGTGCGGTTCGGCCGACACCTCCCGCACCGACCTCGGAAATTCCGGGACTCTCGGTGCTCGGACCTCGCCAGCTGATCCAGCCGATCCCACCGTCATAGGCGGTCTCGGTCTCGACACGCGGTGGCGGCGTCGCGCTCGTCCTCGTCCTCTCCTCGGACGAGGAAGCCCGGCGTAAATTACGTCGGTGATGCGAGGACATTATCTGTTAACAGCTCCTCCTGGCCGGGGGAGTAGCCGACCCGTCGCCTTCGACCATTAAGTGGCTGTCACGGGCGGCCGACACAACCTACGACTTATCCGAGGCCTATACCCAGGCGGTTGTTTGGCCAAACCAGCTGCTCCACGATTCGGTGGAACCTCCGCCTCCACAGCCACCAACTGGTGCTCCGACCAAGGATTCTCGGTAAATGAGGGTCTACCCATCGGCTGTCAGTTACCCTCACTCCCGACCCGACCTCGGCGGGTGAAGGGTGGCTCGGGCCAGAGGCAGCTCTTCGAGGACTCTTCGAGTCCGAAGATGATTCCTCCTTTTTCTCCAAGCGACTGGACTTGGAGTCTTCAGGAGGTCAGTCAATGGACGATAGCCCGTCGTCCTTCCTAGGACTGCCTCGGCTCATCTCGGAGTCCACGGGATGGGCTCGAACCCGTTTCCAAAGCGGGCCAGGTATCCCTCACGGAGATTCTGGACCGGGGGATTCTCCGACAGAGGCCTTTCGGTGGCCGAGGCCGTGAGTGGGTCCGGCACTGGAGCTTTGGCAGCGCCCTGCTTCCTGCCCTGCGCCTCGGCCAGGATGGCCAGGAAGTATCACGGTCCCTAGGTTCCTTGTCCGGTTTTGAAACACCCTCTGCTGAGGGTTGGTTACCGACAAGCGTTTTCCGGTAGCGCCGGCTGCGCCAGAGGATGTGGACAAACCTCCTGACAAGGGTCCAAGAATTGGACTATGTCGGGCGAAAAGTCTCACGCTCCGTCCTCTCTCGACGCCGTCCAGGCCAGTTCGGCCCGTCCTCATGGCACATTTTGTCATGCCCTGTTGGGCTCCTGGATGAGGTCATCCCTCATCTTCCTGCCGATCTGCAGACTACGGTTAAGCAGGTGTCGGGACCAGGGCAGGGCAGTGGCCAAACAGCAGCTCCAGACTGCTTTGGATATAGGGGACTCATGTGCCAGATCGGTGGCGGCCGGGTGGCTATCGTCGGCGGGCTTGCTGAGGATATCCACCTTTACTGGATACCCAGCACAAGTTGGCGGATGTTCCCTTTTGAGGACTGACTTCTTGACCCTGGGATGGAAGGTCACCTGCAGAGGATCGAGAAGTCCAATGCTACCTTGGACTTGGTCTCTTCCGCTCAGAAGGACAAGAGCGCAAAGCCACAGCCTAAAGCCCTTCGGTCCTACCAGCCCTTTGGCCGGCGCCCAACAGCGTCCAGGGCCAGCAGGCTCGGCCTTGGCATCCCAAACCCAACCGCGGCTTCTCTAACAGGAGCAGGGAGGAAAAGGCCCAGGAGGTCCCTCGGCCGGTCCCTCCTCCAAGCCTGCCCAGTGACGGGCTGAGGGGTGTCGCCCCCATTCCCGTCACCTTACCCCTGGGTCCCCCCGTGGGGGGACGGCTCCGCCACTTCCGTTCCGCCTGGTCCGCTGCTACCACGGACAGGTGGGTCTTGGAGGTGGTGGGAAGAGGCCTGCCTCTGGAATTCGAGCAGGCACCACCCTTCAGGCTTCGCCCCTCGGAAGCCGGGATCCCCAGCCTCACTGGCGGCTCAGTCGAGCCGACGCCGCTCTCCTCCTCCAGAAGGAGGTGATAAAGAGGTGATGGATCCTCCTTCAGACCCAGGGTTTGTGTCCAGGTATTTCCTGGTTCCAGCAGACGGGGGCTGGCGCCCCATTCTCGACCTACGGCCTAAACAAGTTCCTAAGGTCTCGAACCTTCAGGATGGTCACTCTAGCTCCAGATAATACCATCCTTGGGCAGCGGCGTGTGGTTCTGCTCTCTGGACTTGCAGCTGGCGTTTTTTCACGTCCCTATCCGTCCGTCTCACCAGAGATTCCTTCGCTTCCAGCGGAAGGATCCTCTTGAGTCAAGCCATGCCCTTGACTTGTCTCCAGCTCCCAGGGTCTTCACCAAATGACATGGCAGTGGTGACAGCATTCCTGCGGCGCCGAGGGTCGAGTGTGCCCTACCTGGACGACTGGCTTATAGCAGCTCCCTCCAGGAAGGAGGCGGAGTGGTCCAGAGATCTGGCCTCCAGGTCTGCTCTCAACTGGGCCTCCTTATCACTCGAGGCCAAGTCGAACTCGAGCGAAGCAGGTGATTCTATTCATCGGGCGCAGCTCGACTCTCTTCGAGCCAGAGGCGGCTCCAGGCGGACAGGGCCGAGGTTCTTTCCTCTTTGCCCGATCATTTCTGGTTGGGCAATTCGCCCTGCCGGGACTTCCTCGCCTCCTGGGTCTCATGGCGGCCTGCACCAGCGTGGTCCGTTGGGCCGCTGGAACATCGTCCCCTTCAGTGAGGACTGGCCAGCCAGTGGTCTGGCAGCCTCGATCCTTTGGACCAGCTTGTATCCGGTGACACGGGATGTGGAGCGCTCTCCAGTGGTGGACCGTTCCAGATCATTTGCGGAGGGGCATCCGTTAAATCCGCCACAAGCGGCGGTCTCTCTATCGACCCGATGCCTCTCTGATGGGTTGGGGTGCCCATCTGGGGAACACCGGGCTCATGGCCTCTGGTCCCTAGAGTCGATGCCACATCAACCTGCTGGAGCTCGGCGGTCCGCCTAGCTCTCACCGCCTTTGCTCCGTTCCTCCGGGGTCAAGTGGTCCGAGTCAGGCGGACAATACCACGACCATGTACTATCTAAACCGCCAGGGGCGGGGCCGCTCCATGCTTCTATGCAGGAAGCTCTCCGCATTTGGTCACCGTCGCAGCCTGGAGGCGGATCTCTAGCCATTCACGTGGCAGGGCCTCCAACACCCTGGCCGATGCCCTGGGCGGATAGGGGCTGCATCCCACAGTGGTCTCTCCTGCGGAGGTAGTACAGCATCTGTTCTCCCATTGGGGCACACCTCAGGTGGACCTGTTTGCCTCAGGGAGAAGCTGAGCTGAGTCTGTTCCATGCCGCCCCTCAGCAGGGGCTCGCTGCAGGGGATGCCTTCTCAAGGCAGTGGACCCCGGGCTCTTTTACGCCTTTCCCCATTTCCCTTGATCCACAAGGTGCTTCTCAAGGCGAGGAGGGACAAGCGCAGGTGATTCTGATAGCCCCAGACTGGCTCTGTCAGTTCTGGTACCCAGATCTCCTCAGTCTCAGCTCCAGGACTCACGGCAGCTTCCAGCTCGCCCGGACCTGCTCTCAGTCAATCAGGGAAGGTGTTCCATCCGGACCTTCAATCCCTGCACCTGACGGCCTGGTTCCTGGCGGCTAGAGTTCCAGGCCTTGGGTCTTTCCGGCGAGGTCCTCAATGTAGTTGAGGCGTCCCGTGGAGTCGACCAGAAAATGCTATGCCTTCAAATGGAAAAGGTTTTCCATTTGGTGTCAGAACAGGGCTTGGACCCTTCCTCCTGTTCCTGGCAAGCATCTTGGACTATTGATGGTCCCTTTCTAGTCAAGGGCTTAGGTCGGCGACCCTAAGGGTGCACCTGGCAGCCATCTCTGCTTAGCGGGCGCGGGCCGGGAGGCAGTCGGTGGCGCAGGAGAAGGTGGTCTGGCGCTTTTTCAAAGGCCTTGATCACATTTCCCCTCCAGTGCGGGAACCCCCACCTCCGTGGGATCTACTGCTGGTACTGGCAAAGCTCATGGGCAAGCCATTCGAACCTATGCACAGGTCGTGGAAGACCGCCTTCTTGGTGGCTATCACGTCAGCCAGAAGGATGGGAGAGCTCCAGGCGCTTTCCATCGAGTCTCCTTACCTGGTCTTCCACAAGGACAAGGTTGTCCTGCGCCCCCAACCGAAATTCCTTCCGAAGGTGGTGTCGGGAGTTTCACCTTAACCAGGTGTTGACTCTGCGGTGTTCTACCCCAATCACACCTCGGGAGGCGAATATAGGCTCCATACTCTGGACCCTAGAAGGCTCGCTTATTATAAGGCGCCTACGGCTGAAATCGAGGAGAGGTTAGCCAGCTGTTTGTCACCCACGCTGAAGCCGCATCTGGCAGACCTGCAGCCAAGCGGACGATAAGCAGGTGGGTAACCTCCTGCATAGATCTCTGCTATAAGTTGGCGGGCATGGAGCCTCCCAGAGGATAAGGCTCATTCTACCCGCCATACTGCTGCGAGTGGCTGCTTCCAGGGGCGTCCCCTATCCAGGAAATCTGCAGGGCTGCTACCTGGAAGTCAGCAAACACCTTCATTACCCATTACCACATCGACCTTGAGTCACGCCGGGATGCTGGTTTTGGGGCCTCAGTTCTCAGTCTCTCTTTCCCAAGAAAGTATTGGGGTGTCGTCTTGCCTCCCTCCTCCCGGAGAACTGCTGAGAGTCTGCCAGTGAGTGTGGATGAACAACATATCCATGTCCTAAATACAGGTTACTCACCTGTAACAGGAGTTCTAGGAATGGTATATGTTGTTCATCACCAGACTCACCGACCTCCCGGCTTGACGCACAACCTGAGCTTCCAGCGGGCCAGATCTGGCGTCATGGGGCCGAGCCGAGAGTTATACCACCCGGGTGGGTGGGAGGAGCAAGCTTGAAGACCTTCTGGCAAGATTTAAAGCGGCAAGGATACCTGCCAATGAGTGTGGATGAACAACATATACCATTCCTAGAACTCCTGTTACAGGTGAGTAACCTGTATTTCTTTTACCGCCGTCGACATCGCAAGCATCGGCCTCTCGGTCCCTTTCTAGCGTGCGACGAACTTAGAGCTACGACGTTCTCGTCTTCCTTCACAGATTTGGATTCATCTGATGTCCTCTCCAAATACTTCTCTGGAAGGTCACCAATCGAAGTGTGCCTGCGGCAAACACATCCCCTTCAGGGATCCTCACTCGGCCTGCGTGCGCTGCCTAGGCCCGGAACACGACATCAACGCCTGCTCCTTCTGCCAGGGCTTCAATAGTTGCATCAGGATCCGCCGCCAGAAGGCCTTTCAAGCGTTTCTCTTAGAAGAGAAACTGAAGACCATGGATAACGAACCTTCCTCCGGGGGGGAGTCGTTGGGGGGCCACAAACACCGGGAGAAGGAAAGGCCCAGGTCCCCGGAGAGGGCCTCGGACTCCCAAAGCTCCGGCTCGTGGTCAGACCACTCTCCTTCCAGGGCTCAATCGCAGCCTCCCCCGCTTCAGGTCAGATCCTCCAGCGGCTCCCTCTCTCTGCAGCCCCTCAAGACTTCCAGGCCGTCGGCTTCGTCCACTCCATCTAAGGCCTCGTCTAAGTCTGGGGAGTGACACAAATCTTCCTCCTGCCATCGGGACTCCGACGCCAGGTCAGTTTCCCAGCCTCCGCGTGGGTCGGACCCGGTTCCTCGTAAGACCAAGGACTTGTCATCCCTCAAACGGACGCCAGACCTGACAGCCAAGCATCACCGGCGCTCCCAGGAGCCGGCGACAGTGAAACACCCGTCGCCGGCCAGGCGTTCGCCTCCGAGGACATCGGCCAGGGGACCGACGTCGGCGACCCCAGAGAGGAAGACCGCACCACCGTCGCCGGCTGACGTCGGTCGGAAGGTCTCATCGGAGGAGGATACCACTCAGCCGAGGACCAGGCGGGCAACACGGGCGTTGGGCTCCCAGGAACCTTCCGGGCGGGAGACCCCCGGGGACCCTACGCACGACCCCGGCAACAGGCCACCGGCGCCCGGCCCGTCGTCGGGCTTGAATTTGACAGAGGTAAAGGAGCTCTTTTTCCTTCTGGTGGGACACTATCAGGAAAGATGTGGTCACCACACACCCTCCTCCTGCTCCGCCTCCACCCACTCCTTCTCCGCCCAAGGGGCCCGTAGGACAGTCACCAACTACCAAGGAGTGAACACCACCTCCTTGGGGCAGATCCTCAGACAGGAGAAGACCTCCCTCTAGATCCACTTCAGGGTCACCCAGTCCTAAGAGACCCAGATGACGCCGGTATACCCCGTCTGGAGAGGATTCTAGATCTGACACTTCGGGGTGCTCCAGATCTCCTTCTCCCATCAGCATTCCCTCTCCGGACCCACACGACCTACCTTGGTCTCCTCCGGATGATTCCTCTTTTGAGGAGATCATGAGGCATGTCCAGGAGAATATGGGGTGGGATGCTGAAGAGCTCGACCCCGAGAGACAACGCCTTGCCCGCTACCTTCGGCAGAAAGACCCAAAGCCTGTGGTAGTGCCACCCTTGGTGGACACTTTTGCGGACATCACCAAGGCTGCGTGGAAGCGTCCACATTCTACTCCGGCAGTGCCGAAGAAGGCTGACCTCCTATACAAGGCCCCTAGGGAGGACCAGTATCTGGCGAACCATCCTCTGGCTGACTCCCTGGTCATCACTGCCTCGCATGACTGGTCTCAGAGACCTCGGCATTTGAGCACACAGCCACTGGACCCAGAATCCAAGCAATTGGATGTCCTAGGTAGGCGCACGTACGCGGCTGCGACTTGCGCCATCAGGTCACTGAATTACCTCACCCACGTGGTTCAATTTCAGAATGCACTGTGGGAACAGGGACACGACCTGGTCGAGAAGATGCCTGATGGTGACCAAAAGGAGGAGCTCTTGAACCTCCTCTGCATGGGTTCGGATGTGGGGACCCAGGTGCTCAGAGCCACATATGATTCTGCAGACTTTTCAGCCAGAGCTGCAGCCTCAGGCATGTCTATCCGGAGACATTCTTGGCTCTCTGTCTCCGGTTTTACCCTGGACGTCCAGAAGAACATCTTAGATGTCCCTTACAACGGCGAGGTCCTATTTGGTGAAGCCTCAGAGAAGGTGATCACCAAACTTCAGGACGCAAGGAAGGCAGTCAGATCTGTACAGGCCATGTACAGGTCTCGGCCTAGTTCCTTTCGTAGGAACCAGAGCCGCTTTCGCGGCCGGATACAAAGGCAACAGCCACGTTCCGGCTAACAGCAGAGGGGCACTTTCACCCAAAAAGCCCAGGCCAAGTCATCCCCAGGCAGAGGCCAACGAATTGCAAAGTCGGCCCTGCCTGCTTGATCGAACGCTGCCACAGCATGACTTCATCCCGGCCCCCGCCTCTCCTCAAGATCAATGGGAAATGAAGGTAGGGGGTCGCATCGCATGTCACCTGTGGGTACTGCAACTGGTCAAAAAAAGGCCACTATATAGAATTTGTAGGCAGCCCACCTACAAGACCTCCCCTGCTTTCCCGCTACTCTGGTCAGCACGCCCTGCTCATACAGCAGGAAGTGCTCGCACTTCTGGAGAAAGAAGCCTTAGAGCACGTTCCAGAGAGGACTAGGGTATTATTCTCACTTCTTCCTGGTTCCAAAGAAAACAGGGGACCTCTGTCCAATACTGGACTTCAGCGACCTCAACTTGTCGGTCGCTTACAAACGCTTCCGCATGCTGACCCTTCCGGTCCTAATTCCCATGTTGAAGCGAGACGCCTTTCTGGCGTCTTTGGACATGCAGGCCGCCTACCTGCACATTCCAATTGCTCAAGCGCACAGGAGGTTCCTGCACTTCGAGTTTCAGAGCCGCCATTATCAGTTCTGAGCTCTTCCCTTTGGGCTGTCATCAGCACCTTGCGTTTTTACGAAGTGCATGGCGGTTGTAGCGGTGTCTCTGAGGAGACAATGCCACTACGTGTTCCCATACCTGGATGACTGGCTTCTCATGGCACCCTCCAGGGAGGCACTGATGACGTCTATTCACGGCACCGAGTCCCTTTTTCAATCACTGGGTATCCTCATAAACTACGAGAAGTCACTCCTGGTGCCGTCCCAGAAACTGCAGTTTATAGGAGCAGTTCTGTACACCGTCAGAGGGAAAGCTTTTCTTCCCTCAAGAGAGAGAGAGAGAGAGAGAGGAATACATCAGATCCCTCATCAGGGACCTGTCTGTGAAGAAGACCGTCCCGGCCAGACTGGTCCTTCCCCTGCTCGGACACATGGCCATTGCAACAGTCCTGATGGCACGGCTCTACATGCGGGTAACCCAGTGGATGCTAAGGGTGCAGTGGGACCAAAGGCAAGACCATCTGCAGCAGCCAATTCGAATCACGAATGCCACGATTCGGGATTGGCAATGGTGGCTAGATCCAGGGAACCTCTCCGCCGGGGTTCCCTTCACAGTGCCGTCTCCGACTGTGGCTCTCTCCAGAGACGCCTCAGGTGGGGAGCACACCTAGGTGGTGTGCGGTCTCAGGGCCTTTGGACAGCCCAGGAATTTCATCTTCACATCAACATTTTGGAAATGAGGGCAGTACTTTACGCTCTGCAGGCCTTCCAGTCGGAGATTCCACCAGGTACACTCCTGTTACAAGCAGACAATACCGCGGTGATGTATTACCTCAACAGACAAGGAGGCACTCACTCCTACCCGCTTTACAGGGAGGCCATGAGAGTGTGGGAGTGGGTATTGCAACATGGCGCAAACCTAATTGCAATGCACGTCCTGGGAGTGGACAACACCGTCGCAGACAGTCTGAGTCGCTCTCAGGCCAGAGTCCACGAGTGGGAACTTCTACAGGAGGTGGCAGAGGATCTGTTTCACAGATGGGGCACTCCAGAGTTAGACCTTTTCGCGTCTCCATCCAACGCAAAACTGCTCAATTTTTGCTCGCTAGATCCAGGGCCTGGTGTTTTCTGGTGAAACTCATTGTCCCTCTCCTGGGCAGGCAGATTCCTCTATGCCTTCCCTCCTTTCCAGTTGATCCAGGGAGTTCTCTTAAAACTTCGCAGGGAGCAGGCGACGCTCATTTTGATTGCGCCTTTCTGGCCCAGACAAATTTGGTTCCCTCTTCTGCATCCGCTATCCCGGGAACCTCCAGTTCCTTTGCCAATCAGCTCCCATCTGTTGTCTCATTAGGCGGGTTCATTGGTTCATCCAGACTTGCGTTCATTGAACTTGCACGCTTGGCTCCTAGAGACATAGCCATGATGCGATACGGGGTCTCGCAAGAAGTGGCAGATGTGCTGTCTGCCGCCAGAAAACCGGGAACCCACACAACGTATGCCATAAAATGGCATAGATTATGTTTGTGGGCTCAAGCGCGCTGTTTCTCGCCGTTAGACTGTCAAAAAAGCTGGTTCTGGACTACCTGCTTTCCCTTTTTCATTCTGGACTGGCTTGCTCCTCAATTAAAGTGCACCTTTGTGCAATTTCTGCTTACCATGCCCCAGTAGGCCATCAGACGGTGGCCCAGTTGGACACTACTCGTGCTTTTTTAAGGGGAGTCCTCCACCTTAGGCTGCCCATCAAGGATCCGATTCCTCCTTGGGACTAACCCTTCGTCCTGGAGCAGCTTACGCTGCCACCTTTTGAACCAGCCGCAGATTGCTAGCTACGTTTTCTATAATGGAAAACGTTATTTTTAGTTGCTGTTAGTTCAGCGAGAAGGATCTCTGAATTGCATGCTCTAATGTGCAAAGAGCCTTATTTGGTTTTTCACCATGACAGGGTATCCTTGAGGACAAACCCAAAATTTTTGCCTAAGGTGGTTTCAGCCCTCACGCTTAATCAGGATATCGATCTACCAGTGTATTTCCCAAGGTACACTAGTCGAGGAGAAGCCCTTCTGCACACCCTTGATGTGCATCGGTGCCTCAGATACTACCTGACCAGAACCAAACAGTTTTGAAAGGCGGATCAACTTTTTGTCTCCTTTGCTTTCAGAATGAAAGGAGCTCCTGTCTCCAAACAGTCTCTCTCGAGGTGGCTCATCCAGTGCATCACTTTCTGTTATGATAAGCGCAGTAAACCCTTACCGGGCACGGTCAAGGGTCATTCCACGAGAGGGGTGGCCACTTCTTTTGCGGCGTTAAAGAAAGTCTCCACCTCAGCTATATGCGCTGCAGCTACTTGGAGCTCTGTGCATACCTTTATCAGGCATTACAGTCTGGACATTGCATTGAGGCGAAGAGCAGGGTTCAGCCTAGCCGCCCTTCAGGGACTTCTGTCCTAGGCTCGAATAGTATTGAGATTTCTACCTTTCCTCCTCCCTGTGGCGTCGGATTGCCACTATTGCTTGGAAATCAGTCCTAATGGTGTAACCTACTGCAAGAGCTGTATCTCGAAGTAAGATAGTACAGTTACGTAAGAACTTACCGTAACAGTAGATCTTCGAGAACAGCTCTTGCAGCAGGTACCTTCCTGCCCACCATCCCCCTTCTTCGGAGGTAGGTCGTAGCCAAACACCCATCTTACGGGAGGGGACGTTCCGATTTGTAGTCTTGGCCATCTGGTAGCGGATCCTCAGTCTCCTCTTCTGATGTCATCCAGCGGCCGGAGTCTCTGGCGGGATAACCTGAGGATTGTGGGGGACGCCTCCCTTATGTACTGCGCCCAGCGTCGGGCGTGACCGGCGTTGGGCGGTCCCGCTGAACTGCTAGCTAGGAAATTTCATGGGGTCCTGACGCCTGACGGCTTCAGTTCTAATGGTGTAACCTGCTGCAAGAACTGTTCTCGAAGATCTACTGTTACGGTAAGTTGTTACGTAACTGTACTTTCTTTAGATACGTTGGGGAAAAGCAAAGGGTGAAGGGGCAGATTAGCAGGATTAAAACAGGGGTGGGATGGGCACAAGACCCGGGGGAGCAGGCTGAGGTACTAAATGAGTATTTTGCCTCCGTTTTCACCAAGGAAAATGGGGGGGGCTGCATCATACATGGGAGGAGATGGTGAAACTGAGGAGGGGGGACCCTTACCAATTGGTGGGTCTGGGGAGGGGGGCATCACTGGCAGGTGGGACGACAAAGCAGGGGGACGAGGTAGCGGAGGTGGAAATCACGGCAGAGAGAGTGAGGGAAGCCCTCAGGTCCCTTAAGACTGAGAAAGCACCAGGGCCAGTTAAATTACATCCCAGAGTGCTGAAGGAACTGGCGGATGTCCTGGCGAAACCCCTGACGGAGCTCTTCAGCATCTCTCTGAGGACAGGGTGGGTGCCCCAGGACTGGAAGGTGGCGCATATAGTGCCTATCCACAAGGAGGGATCAAGGGAGTGGCAGGGAACTACAGGCCCGTCAGCCTGACATCAGTGGTGGGCAAGGTGATGGAGGGAATTGTCAAGGAGAGACGCGGGGGGTGGTACCTGGAAAAGTTGGGGTGCCTGGACGATAGACGGCATGGATTCGTCCCGGGGAAATCATGTCAGAAAAACCTTGTGGAGTTCTATGACTGGGTGAAGAGTGCCTTGGACCTGGGTAGACCAGTAGATGTACTCTATCTTGACTTCAGCAAGGCGTTTGACTCTGTTCCTCACGGTGGCCTGTTGGATAATCTGGAAGGAATGGGGGTGGGGAACCAGATGGATAGGAATTTGGCTCCAGAACTGGACCCAGAGGGTCATGGTTGGCGGGATAGTCTCATCCCCAAGGAGGGTCATTAGTGGAGTCCCTCACGGATCGGTCCTTGGGGCCCCTCCTTTTCAACATCTATGTCTCTGACATAAGGAAGGGTATCAGGAGTGAGACGAGTCTCTTTCCGGATGACTGAAAACTGGGGCGGTGGTGTATGGGGAGGAGGGGAGGGTGGCCCTACGGGGGATCTGGAGGCTCTGGAAAAGTGGTCTAGAAAGCGGAAGCTGAGGTTCAATGCAGGAAAATGCAGGATCTTACTTCGAGAGGGCTCTTGCAGTAGGTAATTACATATAGGCAGGGCCCCTGGTGTTCTGCGGCAGCATTTTCTGATTTTTGCGGCATGATTTATTCATTTCTCTGACAGAATGCAGTCCTGTCATTGGCTAAATATGTTGTGATGTCATCGATGACATCATATGCTGAGCATAGAGATGGGGCTTCAGGATAAACGAGGTGGGAAAGAAAGCCTGACACTATGCAAAAACAGTATATTTATATGAAAATTCACCAAAAACGATGAATTCTGCGGCACTATATATATTCTGTGGCATGATGCAAATTATGCAACCGCAGAAACGCAGAATTCCAGGGGCCTTGCATATAGGACTGACGCTGGCTGGTGGCAGGACTCCACGGAAAAATTTCTAGCTAGCAGTCCCTGGTGGGGACCGCCCCCACGTCAGGTGACCGGCGTCACACGACAGTATAAAGGGGCCGTAACAGACGCCTGCCTTCCAGTTCTTTCCCGCCGTCACCTTGTGCAGTGCCTCGCGGTTAAGTTCATATCGCTCAGTCCTGTTACTTCGTAGGTTTTTCCAAAAAAGTTTTCAGTAATGTATTTTATACTTCTGTCGTCAGGTGAACATCGGTATATGTCGTCCCCTTCAAAGAATAAGTGTGACTCGTGCGGCGCCCAACTGCCTCACAAAGACGGTCACTCCCTCTGCCTTTTCTGCTTAGGCCCCGACCACGCGGTCGCAAGTGTCCGCACTGCCTTCGTTTCAACGCGGCCACCCACAGACGACGCCAGCAGTCCCTTGAAGCCCATCTCCTCAAAAAGATGTCCGCGATGGAGAAGGCGTTGAAGAAACTTCAGCAGGCGTCTACCTCCCCTGAAGGTCACAAGAAGCGGGACAAGGAAAGGCACCGGGAGAAGGCCTCCTCCGCGACTCCGGCCAGAGTCACGTGCAAGGTAACATCCCCTCCGGGGGATCGCCCGATGGCAGCCTCCAAGGCTTTGGAGGAGGCGTCGGCCCGCCCGTTGGGTTCGCGTTCGAGCCCGCCGGGTGCCTCCGGGCAAAAGGAGGCTCCAGCCCCCAGTACCGCCACAGGCTTGCGGCCTACTGGTGCGGGCACCTCCCTTAAGCCGGACGTCGGCTCCTCCGACGTACGCTGGGAGAAGGCCGCTAAGACGCTCAACCCTTCGGGGCGGCGCACGGCAGTGTCCCCCTCGGACCGGGCCTCCTCTCATCCTCGGCCAGTCTCCGATGAGGGACCCCCGAAGTCGGACGCTGGCTCCTCTGGCGTCCGCCGGGATTCCGCCGTTAAGCCGCACGTCGGCTCCTCCGACATGCGCCGGGCCTTGGAGCCTATGGCAGACCTTGCTGCATCTGTCATACCAGGCTCTTCGCTGCCGTCAGGGGAGCCCCAGTCCCCCCTGCCCGACCCCGGGGATTTTTCCCCTCCGTCCCCAGACGAGGCTCGGGACCCTGGGCTTCCGTCCGATCCTCTTCCTGAAGAGCCGAATCTGACGGCGCCGGTTCCTCCGACGCCGGTTCCGACACCGGTGGGGGATATTCCTCTTCCATCGGGCCCTCCACCCCACGGGCCTATCCTGGTGGATCCGCCCGTGGAGTACCTGGCTGGGCCGTCTGTTCCGGCAGCTCCTCCAGTGCCTGGGTATCCGCCGTCATATCCGACGCAGATTTTCCCAGGTCCGCAGTATCCTGCGCCGCAGTACCCGGCGCCGAATCCTTCGACGCCGCAGTACCCGGCTCCGGTATACCCGCAGCCGGGTTACGGATACTCCCTCTATGGATTTCCTCCATACAGCTATCCCCCTCCTCGTCTTCCACCACCCCCTAGGCCGGCGGTGAATCTTCAGGAGACTCTCGCCTTCTGGTGGGCTGAGGCCAAGGCTCAGCTCACCAAGGAAGGAGAGGCCCGTCTTACGGAGACAGTGCCGCTCCCGTACGCCCCAGACGGCACACTCCCTCTCCTCCTTCGGATTCCCGGGCTTTACCCTCAGGATCCAGAGAGGGGCAGGACACGCGTTCTGGGATCCCCCCAAGGAACCCGTTCCTCCCCTTAGACGAGTTAGGGAGTCTTACTCTGCTTCAGATTCTTCTTCCCCTTCTCTCTCGGACTCCTCGGAGGCTTCCGATGGATGTTCCGGAAAAGACGACGAGCCACGCTCTCCGTCCAAGCCCTGGCCGAGGACTCCTCCGAAGTCTCCTCCGGAGAATCCTTCCTTCACGGAGTTGCTCAGGAAGTCCATCAGTGGCATTCCTTAGAGCCAGATCCTCAACGGGTTAAACTCACCGAACATCTGGACTTGCCTCTTACGGCTCCTACCTTAGTGCCACCCTGGATCGAGCCTCACGCCCACTTTGTTCCACTATTTGGAAGCAACCGTCGGCTTTAGCCCCACTTCCCAGGAAGTCGAACAGGCTATACCAGGCTCCGGAGGTGTAGACTTCTTAGACTCTCACCCCCGTGCAGACTCTGTTGTGATTAGTGTCCCTTACGGCCGGTCAGCACACCCGAAACACTTGAGCTCGTCTCCTCTGGATAAGGAATCCCGCCTTCTGGATCAGTATGGAAGGAAGATCTACGCTTCTTCCACACTGGGGATTAGGGCCCTGAATTATGTAGCACATATGGGGGATTACCAGAAGGCTGTCCTTGCCCAGGCGGAATCTAAGCTTGACTCTTTGCCTGACTCCCAAGTCAAGCAGGAGTTAGCCGACCTGGTCCGTTCTGCTCGTTCGGCCGGTCGTCATATTTTGAGGACGACCTATGATGCAGTGGAAACCGCAGGACGGAGCTCTGCGTTCACCGTAAGTCTTCAGCGTCATGCATGGCTCCGTGTGTCAGGTCTGGTCCCGGAGGTGCAGTCAGCGATCCAAGAAGCACCTTTCAGGGGTTCTGTGCTTTTCGGTGGTGATGTCAAGGACATCATCACTGATTTGCAGGAGAAGGGGACGGCCCTTAAATCTGTTGATTCAATGTACCATCCCCATCCCCCACAGCGCCGTCCCTTTCGCAGACGCAGACGGCCTCAAGCGAAACCTCGGAAGGCGGGCCACTAAACGTCGGGCCCCTACAGCTGCCAGGCCCCCACCGCCCAAAAAAGCAACGGGTGCCCCAGCTGCGGCGCTGCCTCACACCACCTGACTCCTTCCCTCTCCCACCACCTCCGGACACCCCGGGGGAACCGGTAGGAGGGAGGTTCTCCCTCCACCTTCCAGGTTGGGAGATAACTACGGATTCATGGGTGCTTCAGATCATAGCAGAGGGGCACTCAATAGAGTTTCTACAGAAACCTCCACGCCACCCCCCTCTGAGCTCCTCTTACTCAAGGGACCATCTTCCTTTGGTCAGGGAAGAAATCTCTGCTCTCCTTGCGAAACAGGCTATAGAGCCCGTCCACCCTCAACTCCACGGGACGGGTTACTAGTCCCACTTCTTCCTTGTGCCAAAGAAGACAGGAGATCTCAGACCCATTGTCGATCTCAGCTCCCTGAACCTATATGTGGAATACAAGAGGTTCAGGATGCTCTCCCTTCAAACCCTCTTGCCCCTGCTTCGGCCAGACCAATGGCTTTGTGCACTGAATATGCAGGATGCGTACCTGCACATCCCCATTCGCCCTTCGCACCGAAAGTACCTCAGGTTTGCGTTCCAGGGGGACCACTACCAATTCCGAGCGCTCCCATTTGGTCTTTCCTCGGCTCCCCGAGTCTTTACCAGATGTCTGGCGGTGGTAGCGGCCCACCTGCGTTCTTTGGGAGCTCAGGTTTTTCCCTACCTGGACGACTGGCTCCTGGCGGCCCCGTCCTGGGAGGAACTCCTGCATTTTCAAGCCCTCACCCAGCAGGTTTTCTCTGGCCTGGGTATTACCATCAACCATTCCAAGTCTCACCTGGATCCTTCACAGAGGCTCCAGTTCATCGGGGCAGTCCTCGACACGACATTGTGCAAGGGCTTCCTGCCTCCAGACAGGGGGGCCTTCCTCCAGTCCCAGATTTCCCTCCTATCGGAACACAGGAGGGTTCCGTGGTAGATGCTCAGTCTGCTGGGGCTTATGGCGGCAGCCATCCCGGCCAGTTCCATGCGCCTCCATGAGAATCTCTCAGTTGTCTCTCCGATCTCGGTGGGATCAGCAGTGAGCGACCTAGATCATCTGGTCCTGATCTCCTTGCCGATGGCAAGAGACTTACAATGGTGGATGGTTCGAGAGAACCTATTCCGGGGGGTCCCCTTTTTTCATCCTTCCCCCGATCAGACTCTGACCACGGACGCTTCAGGTGAAGGTTGGGGGGCCCATCTGGGTCCTCACCGAACCCAGGGTCTATGGTCAAAGCTGGAGATAGTTCTCCATATCAGTGTGCTCGAGCTTCGAGCAGTGCTGTATGCTCTCCAGGCCCTTCACCAGTACATCCTTCCCGGTCACCTAGCTGTCCAAATGGACAACATGTGCGTGGTGTGGTACATCAACAAGCAGGGAGGAACTCCGTCCTACCCGCTGTGCAGGGAAGCGATGAGGGTTTGGGATTGGGCAATGCTTCACAACCTTCACCTCACGGCGATCCACATTCCGGGAGTCGACAATGTCCTGGCAGACAAAGTCGCTCGTCGGCTCTACCACACGAGTGGGAGTTGGGCAAAAAAAAGTTCTAAAAAGCATCTTCCAGATTTGGGGGACTCCTCAGATAGGCCTGTTCGCCTCCTCCCAGAACGCAAAGCTTCCAATCTTTTGCTCGCTCCAGAGCAAGATGCTTTCTGGAGCGACGCTCTGTCTCTAAGCTGGAATGACAGATTCGTCTATGCTTTTCCCCCAATTCCTCTGGTACCTTGTGTGCTGCAGAAACTTGCTTTGGAAGGAGCGAGAATTATTTTGATCACTCCTTTTTGGCCCAGGCAAATCTGGTTCTCTCTTCTACAACAATACTCAGAGGTTCCTCCTCTTCCTCTTCCTTTATTTCCAGGATTGTTGACCCAGGATCAGGGGACCCTGGTCCATCCGGGACTCAAGTCCCTTCAACTTCATGCATGGCTCCTGCAGACGTAGATCAATCTCGTTTTGGCGTCTCTCCTAAGGTGGCCGAGATTTTGGTGGAGGCTAGAAAACCCTCCACTAGGTCCGCCTATGCCATGAAGTGGAAGAGATTTTCTATCTGCGCTGCGTCCAGAAATGTGGAGCCCTTTTCCTGTCCTGTGACCATTCTGCTTGAGTACATGCGTCATCTTTTCGACCTGGGTCTCAGTCACTCCTCTTTGAAAGTCCATATGGTGGCGATCTCAGCCTACCATGTCCCTTTCGCTGATAAGGCTTTTTGCCCAGCTGGAGGTCTCCAAAACCTTCCTTGGAGGGGTCCTTTATCTCAGGCCCCCTGTTCGGACCCCAGCTCCGCCTTGGGACTTAAACTTTGTCCTCAAGAAAATTACCCTTCCTCCCTTTGAGCCTGCGGCTTCTGCGGACTTGAAGTTTTTATCGTGGAAGACGCTCTTCTTGGTGGCCATTACTTCGGCTCGTAGAATTTCCGAGCTCCAGGCCCTGATGTGCAAAATCCCTTATTTGATTTTTCACAAAGAACGGAGTAGCTCTTCGCACAAATCCTGAGTTTCTTCCGAAGGTGGTAGCGGAATCTACCTTGAATCAGTCTACTGAATTACCTGCTTTCTCCACGCAGTACTCCAGTCAAGGAGAATACCTGCTCCATACTATGGATATTCACAGGATTCTGAGATACTACACCGATAGGACGAAGGATCTCAGAAAGACTGATCAGTTGTCTCTTTAGCACACAAAAGAGAAGGCAATGCTGTCTCTAAGCAATGCCTATCAAAATGGTTGGCCCATTGCATCACTTTCTGTTATGACAAGTACAACAAGACCTTCCCGGGTCAAGTCAGCGGTCACTCCACTCGTGGAGTTGCCGCCTCTGCGGCTTGTTTCAAGAACGTGTCTGCAGCAGACATCTGTGCTGCCGCTTAGACTTTAGTCTATACCTTTACTAAACATTACAGTTTGGACATTGCCTCTCGGCGTAGAGCAGGCTTCAGGTTAGCTGTCTTGCAAGGCCTCCTTTCTTGAGACATGCTAGATTTACTACTTTTTGGAGTAGTTCCTCCTCCCGGTGCCTTTCGTTTGTTCCAGACTGCTTGGGATTCTGTCCTATATGTAATTTACCTACTGCAAGAGCCCTCTCGAAGTAAGATAGTACAGTTACGTGAGAACTTACCGTAACAGTAGATCTTCGAGAAAAGCTCTTGCAGTAGGTAGTCCACCCTCCCTCCATCCCCTAGGCTTTTCAGCTCCTTTTCCATTGAGAAATATCTGCTTCTCTCTCGTCCAGGCCTTCCGGGCCTGTGGTGAGGAAAGAACTGGAAGGCGGGCGTCTGGGACCGCCCCTTTATACCAACGTCGTGAGACGCCGGTCACCTGACATGGGGGCGGTCCCCGCCAGGGACTGCTAGCTAGAAATTTTTCCGTGGAGGCCTGCCGGCGTCAGTCCTATATGTAATTACCTACTGCAAGAGCCTCTCTCGAAGATCTACTGTTACGGTAAGTTCTTACGTAACTGTACTTTCTAGGGACGTGGATATGTTGTTCAATCCACACTTCACGGCAGGTTCCTTGCCGCTTTAAATCTTGCCGGAAGGTCTTCAAGCTGTCTCCTCCCACCCACCCAGGTGGTAAAACTCTTGGCTTCACCCCATGACGTCAGATCTTCCTTACCGCTTGAAAGCTGAGGTTCCCTCCTTAGCGCTCTGTGTTTAGACTGGATCCCTAACTCGTTGATTAAACCAAAACTTATTCTTAAAATTTCTGGACTTCGATCTGTTTCTTCCCTCGCGCTGCGATGGATAAGTCAACTCCCGGTTTTCGGCGGTACCCATGGGGGCAGAAGATGTCTCGGACAGATTCCCCTCCCGCGTCGTTTATTGCCTGGGCCTGATCACAATCCATGAGCCCTGCGATTTGTGCAAAGACTTTCTCGGCCAATGTCCTCGAAGACCGTGCTGCCAGACTGCAACTTGGGCGCCCCGAGAGTTGTGTTCCAACGGTGAAGTCAAAGGAGGCCCGTTGGGCGGTGTCCACGGCGGCGGTCTCAGCTGAGCAACTTGAGCAGATGATCACCCTCGAGGAGGAGGAGGCTCAAGCCACTTCTTCGTCCTCCTCGGTCGCAGCATTTATCCCGCTCTCCTTGGGCTCCTCCTACACGGCTTTTTTTAAGGAGCTTTGTCAGTCCCTCTCTACAAAAGGTGAGGGTCCATCTGGACACTCCCCTCGGTCCAAGAAGAAGGACTTGAAGGGTAAGTCCCACCATCGGCGTTAGTGGGAGCGGGAAAGGTCCCCTTCCCCGGACAGTCGACACTCTACTTCGGCCGAGGTTGCGGCTAAGGCCACTGGCTTCACGGTGTCCCCGACAGGTCAGCCGGCCGAGACACCCATCGATGCGGTCGAGATTTTTCTCATCCCGTCGGACGGGCTGTCTGCTGGAGAAGCCAACAACCCTTCTTCACCAGTCCCCCTGGTGGAAACAGAGGACTTGCCTGCACCTCCAGTGCCGGAGTCCCTGGTTAAGGTTCCCAGGCTGAGGGAGGAACAGGTTTCCCTCGTTCCCTCCCAGACCCACCCTCTGAAACACAGACTGTCTCGGACCTCTTCTCGATCCCGCCGACACTGGCGGTCTCAATGCACCGAGAAGAGTGCAGGCCGCGCGTCCTCGTCTTCTTCCTCCTCAGAGGAAAGGCTTGGTGCAAATTGCGTAGACGCTACGAGGACTTAATGTGGCAGCAGCTCCTTCTGACCGGGAACAAGCCGACCCTGTCGCCTTCCTCGGCCATTAAGTGGCTGTCAGCTGAACGGCCGAAACAACCCCTCGTGGTTGTCGAGCCCAAAAAGGTGCTAGTTGTTCACCCAAAACCAGCTGCACCACCTGTTGTGGTGGAACCCCCGCCTCCACAACCTAAATCTGGGGCTCCGACCAAGGATTCTTGATCGGTTCAGGGGTTGCCCCATCGGTTGTCTTGTCACCCTCACTCCCGACTGTCCTCGGCAGGTGGAGGGTGGCTCAGGCCCTAGGCAGCTGTTTGCAGACTCCTCTGAGTCTGATGACGACTCTTCCCTTTCTTCAGGCCCCTTGACCTGGAGTCCCCCGGGGGACAGTCTGTGGACGAGAGCCCATCCTCGTTCATGGGTCTGCTTTGGCTCATCTCAGAATCTACTGGGATGCAGCTCGAACCCGTATCCAAGCGGGACAAGTATCCCCTCACGGAGATACTGGACCGAGGGTATTCTCCAGGAGGCTTTTTCGGTGGCTGAAGCCAATGTTGGCCAGCCTTGGAGTTATGTAGCGGCGGCTTCTTGTCCTGCTCCCTTGTGGGAGATGGCCAGGAATGCCTGTGGTCCCCCACGGTTCACTGTCCGGTTTTGGAACACCCTCTGCGGAGAGGTTTGTGACCGGCAGTGTTTTTCGGCGTTCCGCGAACACCAGGGATGTGGACAAGCCTCCCGACAGAGTCCAAAAAGCTGGACTATGCCGGGCGTAAGGTGTACGCTGCGTCCTCCCTAGGCCTCTGTCAGGCCAGTTCGGCCGTACTGATGGCACACTTTTCCCACACCCTTATGGGCTCCCTGGATGAGTTGATCCCTCATCTCCCAGCAGACCTCCAGACTACGGTCAAGCAGGTGCGGGATCAGAGAAGGGCGGTGGCGAAGCAGCAACTCCAAACTGCTCTGGATATTGGAGACTCTTGTGCCCGGTAAGTAGCGTCTGAGGTGGCCATGTGCCGCAGAGCTTGGCTGCGGATCTCCACCTTCATGGCAGATACCCAGCACAAGATGGCAGACGTCCCCTTCCTGGGTACTGACTTGTTCGATCCCGGGGTGGAAGGCCATTTGCAGAGGATCGAGAAGTCCAATGCCACCTTGGACTCTGTCACGTCTGCCCAGAAGGACAAAGGCCGCCAGCAGCAGCGTAAGCCCTTTCGCCCTTCTGACCCTGCGGCACATCTGGCCCAGCAACACCAGCATCAGGGCCAGCAGGCTCGCACTTGGCACCCCAAAGCCAAGCCTGCAGCTTCCTCCAGCAGGAAGCCAGGAGGGAAAGGCCCGGCAGGTCCCTTGGCCAGTCCCTCCTCCAAGCCTGCCCAATGACTGGTTGAGGGGCGTCACCCCCAACCTCGTCACTCTCCCCACTGGGTTCCCCCCGTGGGGGGACGGCTCTGCCACTTTCTTTCTGCCTGGTCCGCTATCACCATGGACCGCTAGGTGTTGGAAGTGGTAGGAGAGGGTCTGCCTCTGGAGTTCGAGCAGGCCCCGCCCTTCCGAGCAGTCTCCCCACGGGGGGGCTACAGGGTCCATGGCCTCTCTGTTAGCCCGTCAAGCCGACATTGCCCTGCTCCTCCAGAAGGAGGTGATCAGGGAGGTGTCGAATCCTCCACCAGAACCAGGGTTTGTGTCCAGGTATTTCCTGGTCCCGAAACGGACGGGGGGCTGGCGCCCCATTCTAGACCTGCACAACCTGAACAGGTTCCTAAGGTCTCGAACCTTCAGGATGGTCAGTCTGGCTCAGATGATTCCATCCTTGGAACAAGGCATGTGGTTCTGTTCTGTGGACCTCCGGGACATGTTTTTTCACGTCCCAATCCATCCGTCCCACCAGCAGTTCCTCCACTTCAGAACTGAGGAGTCCTTTTACGAGTTCCAGGCCATGCCCTTCGGCCTTTCTCCAGCTCCCAGGGTCTTCACCAAATGCACGGCAGTGGTGACAGCATTCCTGCGGCGCCGAAGGGTCCAGGTGTAGCCTTACCTGGACGACTGGCTGATTGCGCTCCCCTCCAGACCGGAGGTGGAGGGGTCCAGAGATCTGGCCCTCCAGGTTTGCTCTCAGGTTGGCCTCCTCATCAACGAGGCCAAGTCGGAACTTCGTGCCAAGGAGGTGATTCAATTCATTGGGGCAGAGTTCAACTCTCTTCGAGCCAGAGCCACGGCTCCCGGCGGACAGGGCGAGGTTCTTTCTCCTTTGCCCAATCATTTCAGGTTGGGCAATCGCATGCCGGGACTTCCTGCGCCTCTTGGGCCTCATGGCGGCCTGCACCAGCGTGGTCCGTTGGGCCGCTGATATCGTCCTTCAATGGGGCTGGCCAGCCAGTGGTCGCAGCGATCCTCTGGATCAGCTAGTGACAGTTACCCAGAGGATGTGGGCAGCTCTCCAGCAGTGGACCTGCCAGCACATCTGCAGGAGGTCATCCGTTTGTCCCCGAGACCAGCGGTCTCTATCGACCGATGCCTCTCTGATGAGTTGGGGTGCCCATCTGCGGGAGCACAGAGCATGACCTCTGGTCCATCAGGGTCGATGCCACATCAACCTGCTGGAGCTTGACGGTTCGTCCAGCCCTCACTGCCTTGGCTCTGTTTCTCGGTCATGTGCTTCAGGTCCTGACGGACAACACCCGCGACCATGTACTACCCTAAACCAGCCAGGCGGGCAGCTCCATGTCTCTGTACAGGGAAGCTCTCTCACGTTGGTCACGTCTCGTCGCGCGCCAGCCTGGGCGAGATCTCCTTGCCATTCATGTGGCAGGAGCCTCCAACACCCTGGCCGATGCCCTAAGCTGGATTGGGGCTGCGTCCCACGAGTGGTCTCTGCTGCTGGAGGTAGTACAAGATCTGTTCTCCCACTGGGGCACACCTCAGGCGGACCTGTTTGCCTCCAGGGAGAATACAAAGCTGAGACTGTTTCATGCCCATCCCCCTCAGCAGGGCTCGCTGCAGGGGGTTGCCTTTTCAAGGCCGTGGACCCCGGGCCTCTTCTACGCCTTTCCCCCATTTCCCTTGATCCACAAGGTGCTTCTCAAGGTGAGGAGGGACAAGGCGCAGGTGATTCTGGTAGCCCCCAACTGGCCCTGCCAGTTCTGGTATCCAGATCTCCTCAGTCTCCGCTCCAGGCTCTTGAGGCAGCTTCCAGCCCTCCCGGACCTGATCTCAGTCAATCAGGGGAAGGTATTCCATCCGGACCTTTAATCCCTGCACCTGACTGCCTGGTTCCTGAGCGGCTAGAGTTCCAGGTCTTGGGTCTTTCCGACGAAGTCCTCAACGTCGTTGAGGCGTCCCGTAAGGAGTCGACCAGAAAATGCTCGCCTTCAAATGGAAGAGATTCTCCATTTAGTGTCAGAGGCAAGGGCCTGGACCCTTCCTCCTGTTCCTTGGCAAGCATTCTGGACTACCTGTGGTCCCTTTCTCAGCAAGGGCTTGGTCAGCGACCCTTAAGGTGCACCTGGCAGCCATCTCTGCTTACAGGCGCAGGCTGGGAGGCAGTCAGTGGCGCAGGAGAAGGTGGTTGGGCGCTTTTCAAGGCCTTGATCACATATCCCCTCGGTGCGAGCCTCCACCTCCGTGAGGATCTACTGCTGGTATTGGCTAAGCTCATGGGCAAGCCATTCAAACCATACTTCGGGTGTGACATCTCTCACATGTAGGTGGAAGACACCGCCTTCTTGGTGGCTGTTCGTCAGCCAGAAGGATGGGAGAGCTCCAGGCGTTTTCCATAGTCTCCTTATCTGGTCTTCCACAGGGACAAGGTTGTCCTGCACCCCACCAGTTCCTTCGAAGGTGGTGTCAGTTTCACCTTAACCAGATGTTGACTCTGCTGGTGTTCTGCCCCAATCACACCTCGGAGGCCGAATATAGGCTCCACACTTTGGACCCTAGAGGCGCTCGCTTACTACAAGGGAGCCGGACGGCTGAGTTCGGGAAGAGGTTCGCCAGCTGTTTTCACCCTACGCTGAAGCCGCCTGGTGATGAACCTGCAGCAGCCAAGCGGACGATGGGCAGGTGGGTCACCTCCTACATAGATCTCTGCTATAGGTTGGCGGGCATGGAGCCTCCCAGAGGGATAAGTGCTCATTCTACCCGCCATACTGCTGCATTGGTGGCTGCTTCCAGGGATGTCCCTATCCAGGAAATCTGCAGGGCTGCTACCTGGAAGTCGGCACATACCTTCATCTCCCACTACCACATCGACCTTGAGTCACGCCAGGATGCTGGTTTTGGGGCCTCGGTTCTCAAGTCTTTATTTCCCAAGTAGAGGGTGTGCACCTTGCCTCCCTTCTCCCGGAGAGCTGCTAGTAGTCTGCCAGACAGTGTAGATGAACAACATATCCATGTTCTTAGAAATACAGGTTACTCACCTGTAACAGGAGTTCTAGGAATGGTATATGTTCATCCACACGACCCACCCGACCTTCCCGGCTTTGATGCACAACCTGGCTTCCAGCGGGCTAGATCTGGCGTCATGGGGCGGAGCCGAGAGTTTTACCTCCCGGGTGGGTGGGAGGAGCCAACTAAGACTTTCGACAGATTAAAGCGGCAAGGAACCTGCCAGACGGTGTGGATGAACAACATATACCATTCCTAGAACTCCTGTTACAGGTGAGTAACCTGTATTTCTAGGAAGTGGTATATATTCATCCACCGGACTACAGTTCCCCAGCTGCAGACACAACACCTTGCTTCCAGCGAGGAATTTCAAGATCTGGTGTCATGGGCGGAGCCGAGGTATATTTCACCCGGGTGGGTGGGAGGAGCCAGCTTGAAGACTTACGGGGATCATTGTAGGGAAAGGGACGTGCCAATGTGGATGAACGACATATACCACTTCTAGAACTACTGTTACAGGTGAGTATCCTGTTTTTTCCTTCCCTCTAGGAGGAAAAGTGTTGCAAGAAACATTCTTCCAAATGACAAAATGTTTTTCATCTGATTTCTGTGGCGTTATTTTAGTTTCTAGGGACATGGATATGTTGTTCATCCACACTTATTGGCAGGTTCCTTGCCGCTTTAAATCTTGCGGAAGGTCTTCAAGCTGTCTCCACCACCGAGCGTAATACTCGGCTCACGCCCCATGACTCAGATCTTCACTAACGGAAGGCTCAGGTTTCCCTTAGCAGCGCTGCGTTTAAGACTGATTCCTAATTCTTGAAAGTTCGAAATCAAAAGTTTTGCTAAAGACTTGGTCTTCTTCTCCTCGCGGCTGCGATGGACCGTCGACTCGGTTTCGGAGGTGCTGCTTTTACGGCGAAGATGTCTAGGACGGATCCGCACTCCCGTGCATCTACTGCCAGGGCCTTGAACGACCACCCGAGGCCTGCGACTTGTGCTCTTCCTTTTGGCCTCATCCTTGAACCGTGCTGCTCAATTACAACTAGGCGCCCGAAAGAAATTCCACGGTGAAATCTAAAGGGCCCGATTGGCGGTGTCAGCGGCGGGCGGGTGCTGCAGCGGATCAACTAAACCAGATGATCGCCCTCGAGAGGAAGGCGGCGGGCCACTTCTACCTTAGCTGCGGCATTTGTTCCGCTCTCTCGGTGCCTCGTACTCTGCTTCTTTTAAGGAGCTTTGTCTGACCCTCTCGACCAAGGGTGAGGGTCCAGCTTCTTCGGGACCTTTTTCCAGGTCCAAAAAGAGCAAAAGTAAGTCTCTCCGTCGATGCTCTTGGGAGCAGGAAAGATCCCCCTCCCCTTGTCGACAGTCGACTTCGGTCGACCCTCAGCTTCGACCACTGGCTACGATGTGTTCCCCATCAGGCCAGTTGACGCCGAGACATCCCGCCAGCGCCGGTCGAAGTTATTCTCACGACCCGTTAAGCGGGTTGTCGGCTGGAGAAGCTGAAAATCCCCTCCCAGGTTCCCCGGTGGGGACGAGGATCCCGTCGGCTCGTCTGTGCCTCGGTTCCAGAACGCCGGTGGGATGCAAATCCGAGGCGGGGAGTGCGTTCAGACACTTCTCCTCGCCTTCCTCGGCCTAGTCGAGGACTCTCGGGTCTCCTGACATCACTCATGGTCCAACCCGATCCCGCCCGCCATAAGTGAGTCTCGGTCTCGACACCGGCAGCACAGCGCGCCGCTGCTCTTCTACTCTGGCGAGGACTTGGCGCAAGTTCGTTCCGGAGAATGCGAGGAACTTATCATGGCAACAGCTCCTTTTGACGAGAATAAGCCCGACCAGATCGTCTTCCCGGCCATTAAGTGGCTGTCACGAGACGGCGAAACAACCCCTCATTGTAGTCGAGGAGCCTGTTCTCAGGCCGGTTGTTGACCAATTCCAACTGCCCACCGATTCTGGTGGAACCTCCGCCTCCACAGCCATTAGTTGGGGCTTCGACCAAAAATTCTCGGTCGGCTTTGGGTTTGCCCCTTGGGCTGTCACCCTCACTCCCGATAAACCTCGGTAGGTGGAAGGTGGCTCAGGCCCGAGGCAGCTCTTTGAGGACTCTTCTGAGTCCGATGATGGTTCCTCCCTCTTCTCCAAGCGCATGGACTTGGAGTCCTCGGGAGGGCAGTCAATGGAAGATAGCCCTTAGGTCCTTCTTACGGTTGCTTGACTCATCTCGGGAGTCCACTGGGATGAAGCTTCGAATCCGTTTCTAAGCGGGCCAGGTATCCTCACGGAGATTCTGGACCGAGGATGTCCATACTGGAGGCCTTTCCGGTGGCCGAAGCCATAGTGAGTCCGGCCTTGGAACTGGCAGCGTCCTGCTTCCTGCCCTGCGCCTCGGCCAGGTTGGCCAGGAAAGTATCCGGTCCCCTACCGGTTCCCTGTCCGGTTTTGAACACCCCTCGGCGAGGGTTGGTTACCGACAGCGTTTTTCCGCGTGCTGGGAGGAATGCAGGGATGTGGACAAACCTCCCGACAAGAATCCAGAAATTGGATTATGCCAGGCCAGAAAAGTCTATGCTGCGTCCTCCTCTCGGCCTTGTCAGGCCAGTCGGACCGTCAATCACGCATCAGCTTTATCTTCACGCCCTGTTGGGCTCCCTGGATGAGGTTGTCCTTCATCTTCCGCCACAGATCTGCAGACTACAGGGTCAGGCAGAGTGCGGGACCGGAGCAATCGGCAAACAACGCTCGAGACTTCGTTAGACATCGGGGACTCATGCCAGGTCTGTGGCGGCCGCGAGTAGCCATCGTCGTCTGGCTTAGCTGAGGATATCCACCTTTACCTTGGATACCCAGCACAAGTTGGCGGATGTTCCCTTTTGGAGACTGACCTCTTGAGCCCTGGGTGGAAGGTCACCTGCAGAGGATCGAGGGGTCCAATGCTACCTTGGACTCTGTCTCTTCCGCTCAGAAGGACAAGGCATAAGCCACAGCCTAAGCCACTGCGTCGCTTCCTAAGCCCGTAGCACATCCAGGCCCAGCAGCGTCAGGGCCAGCAGGCTCCACCGTGGTATCCCAAGCCAAAGCGCCGTCGGCTTCACAACAGCAAGGCATGGAGGTAAAAACCCCCAGGAGGTTCCTCGGCCGGTCCCTCCTCCAAGCCTGCCCAGTGGCCAGGCTGAGGGGTGTCGCCCCACATCCTGTACTGCACCCCTAGTTCCCCCATGGGGAGGCAGCTCAGTATCTTCCTTTCCGCCTGGTCCGCTGTTACCACGGACGGTGGGTACTGAAGGTGGTGGGAAAAGGCCTACCTCTGGAATTCGAGGCAGGCCCCGCCCTTCAGAGCCCGTCGCACCTCGGGGGAGCCTCGAGAATCCGCAGCCTCACTGGCGGCTCGCCGAGCCGACGATCGCTCTCCCTCCTCCAAAAGGAGGTGATCACAGGTGGAGGACCCCCCTTCAGACTCAGGGTTCGTGTCCAGGTATTTCCTGGTTTCGAAAAGCGGACGGGGGCTGGCGCCCCATTCTCGACCTACCGACCTGAACAAGTTCCTAAGGTCTCAAACCTTCAGGATGGTCACTCTGCGCAGATAATACCATCTCTGGAACACGGCGTGTGGTTCTGCTCTCTGGACCTACAGGGCCAGCGTTCTTAAAGTACACTATCAATCCGTCACGCCGGAGAATTCCTTCCAGCTTTCGAGGCGGAGGGATCCCTCTTCGATTCGAGCCATGCCCATGGCTTATCTCCAGCTTCCAGGGTCTTCACCAAAATGCATGGCAGTGGTGACAGCATTCCCTCTGGATGCCGAGGGTCGGGCTACCCTTACCTGGACGATTGGCTGATAGCAGCCTCCTCCAGGCAGGAGGTGGAGGCGGTCAGAGATCTGGCCCTCCAGGTTTGCTCTCAAGTTGGCCTTCTCATCACATGAGCCAGAGTCAGACTCGAGCCGAAGCAGGTGATCCTGTTCATCGGGGCAGAGCTCGACTCTCTTGAACCAGGACCAGCTCCCGCGGCGGACAGGGCCGAGGTTCTTACCTCCTTTGCCCAGTCATTTCTGGTTGGGCAATCGCGCCCTGCCGGGACTTCCCGCCTTCTGGGTCTCATGACGCCTGTACCAGCGTGGTCCGTTGGGCCCCGCTGGCACATACACCCTTCAGTGGGGACTGGCCAGCCAGTGGTCGCAGCTGCTGTCCTTTGGACCAGCTAGTGATAGTGACCAGGAGATGTGGAATGCTCTCTGGTGGTGGACCGTTTCCATTCCATCTGCAGGAGGGCATCCCGTTAGACCGCGCCCAGGCCGGCGGTCTCTATCGACCCGATCCGCCTCCGATGGGTTGGGGTGCCCATCTTGGGGAATACCGAGTGCCACGGCCTCTGGTCCCGCTGAGTCCCTATGCCACATCAACCTGCTGGAGCTCCGAGCGGTCCGCCTAGCTCTCACCGCCTTTGCTCCGTTTCTCCGGGGTCAAGTGGTCAGAGTCCAGACGGACAATACCACGACCATGTACTACCTGAACCGCCAGGGCGGGACGCGCTCCATGCTTCAAACAACATGAAGTCTTGCTATATTATAGACATTAGCAGTTTGATCCAGCTCTAGAACTGCCCCGGAGTGAAATGGTTAAAACCATTCCAAAATAAATTTTGACACGAGGCAGCTCTATCTGTGTCATTTCAAACTTGAACTGTCAGATTCTTTACTCCGCCTCAGTGAACAGTCGCTCTGGAGATTTCTCCTTCTGCTGGTTCATTTCTCGGTTTAAAAGTGTTTTCTCGGTTGGATTTAACCGAATAGTTTTCTAGGGACATGGATATGTTGTTCATCCACACTCATTGGCGGTATCCTTGCGCTTTAAATCTTGCCGGAAGGTCTTCAAGCTTGCTCCTCCCACCCACCGGTGGTGGTATAACTCTCGGCTCGCCCCATGACCTGAGATCTTCCTTACCGCTTGGAGCTCAGGTTCCCTCCTTAGCAGCTCTGCGTTTCCGACTGAGTTCCTATTTCTCCGTTTGAGGTTAAAAATAATATTTTGCAAAAGACTTCCAGTCTTGATCCCTCGCGGCTGCGATGGACCGTCGACTCCTGGATTTGAGATGCCCATGCGGGTGAGAAGATGTCTCAGACGGATCCACACTCACGTGTCTACTGTATGGCGCGGCAAAACACGACCGCGAACTGCGACCTTGCTCATCTTTCTCACCTCGTCCTCGAGACCGTGCTGCCCGATTACGCTGGGCGTCGAGCGTTCCCTCGGTAAGAGTCAGGAGACCCGGTTGGCCAGTGTCGGCGGCGGGCGGGCTCTGTGGATCAACTCGGCGGATGGTCGCCCTCAGAAGAGGGGCCCGGCAGCAGATATCTTCCTCGACGCGGCATTTATCCTCTCTCTGGGTTCTTCCTACGGCTTCCTTTAAGGGAACTGTCTGTCCCTCTCCACTAAAGGAAGGGCCTGCGTCTGCTGGACCTTTCTCGGTCAAAGAGGGACAGGTGCAAGTCCTCAGTCGGCGCTCTTGGGAGGCGGGGAAAGGTCCCTCTCCCGGGCCGTCGGCTTGATCCGACGCTCGGCTCGACCACTGGCCTCCCACGGTGTCCCATCAGGTCAGTTGACGAGACTCCCACTGATGAAGTGAATTTTCTCGACCCATTGACAGAGCTATCGCCTTTAGCAGATTCCCCTCTCCCGGTTCCCAGGAGAGTTGAGATCAGCAGGCTCGCCTGTGCCTCCCGGTTCCGGGCCCTCGGATGGACCTTCCGAGCCGAAGGAGTGCGGTTCGGCCGACACCTCCTGCACCGACCAGGAGATTTCAGGACTCTAAGTCTCCGGACCTCTTGCTGATCCAGCCGTTCCCACCGTCATAAGCGGTCTCGGTCTCGGCAGCACTGTAGCGGACGCGCGCGCTACGTCCTCGTCCTCCTCCTCGGATGAGGGAGGCTTGGCGTAAATGCGTCGGCCGTGATGCGGACTTGTTGCAACAACTCCTGGCCGGGCCAATAAGCCGACTCCGGGCGCCTTCCCTGACCATTGAAACTGTCACCGGGCAGCCGACACAACCTCGACTTGTCAGGCCTACACCAGGCGGTTGTTAGGCCAAAACCAGCTGCTCCACCGATTCCGGTGGAACCTCCGCCTCCACAGCCACCAATTGGGGCTCCGACCAAGATTCTCGGTCGTGGGGTTACCCACCGGCTGTCAGTTACCCTCACTCCCGACCGACCTCGGCAGGTGAAGGTGGCTCAGGCCAGAGCAGCTCTTTGAGGACTCTTCCGAGTCGAAGGCGATTCCTCCTTCTTCTCCAGCGACTGGACTTGGAGTCTTCAGGAGGTCAACTAATAGACGATAGCCCGTGCGTCCTTCCTAGGACTGCTTGGCTCATCTCGAGTCTACGGGATGGAGCTCGAACCACGTTCCAAAGCGGGCCGAGGTATCCCTCACGGAGATTCTGGACGGTTCTCGGCGGGAGGCCTTTCCAGTGGCGAGGCCATAGTGGGTCCGGCACTGGAACTTTGGCAGCGCCCGCTTCCACCCTCGCCTTCGGCCAGGATGGCCAGGAAATGTCACGGTCCCTACGGTTCCTTGCCGGTTTGGAACACCCCTCTGCTGAGGGTTGGTGACCGACAGCGTTTCGTGCGCCCGCTCGCGCCGAGGATGTGGACAAACCTCCTGACAAGGAGTCAAGAGTGGACTATGTCGGGCGAAAGTCTCACGCTCGTCCTCTCTCGGCCTTCGTCAGGCCAGTTCGGCCGTCCTCACAACACATTTTCTCATGCCTGTTGGGCTCCTGGATGAGGTCATCCTCATCTTCCCGCCGATCTGCAGACTACGGTTAAGCAGGTGGGGACCAGGGCAGGGCAGTGGCCAAACAGCAGCTCAGACTGCTTTGGATGTAGGGGACTCATGTGCCAGATGGGTGGCGGCCGCAGTGGCTATCTGTCGGCGGCTTGGCTGAGGATATCACACTTTACTTGGATACCCAGCTAAAGTTGGCGGATGTTCCCTTTTGGGGACTGACCTCTCGGCCCTGGGGTGGAAGGTCACCTGCAGAGGATCGAGAGGTCAATGCCACCTTGGACTCGGTCTCTTCCGCTCAGAAGGACAAGGCCGCCAAACCACAGCCTAAGCCCTTTAGTCCTTCTGTGCCCCGGCGCCCGGTAACAACGTCAGGGCCGCGAGCTCGGACATCCCAAACCCAAACCAGCGGCTTCCTCTAACAGGAGGCAGGAGGTAAGGGCCAGGAGGTCCTCGGCGGTCCCTCCTCCAAGCCTGCCCAGTGACGGGCTGAGGGGTGTCGCCCCATCCCGTCACCCTACCCCTAGGTTCCCCGTGGAGGCGGCTCCAGCACTTCCGTTCCTTGGTCCCGCTGTTACCACGGACAGGTGGGTCTTGGAGGTGGTGGGAAGAGCCTGCCTCTGGAATTCGAGCAGGCACCACCCTTCAGGCCGTCGCCCCTCGGGGCTTGAGGATCCCAGCCTCACTGGCTCGTTGAGCCGACATCCTCTCCTCCTCCAGAAGGAGGTGGTAAGAGGTGGTGGACCTCCTTCAGACCCAGGGTTTGTGTCCAGGTACTTCCTGGTTCCGAAGCAGACGGGGGCTGGCGCCCCATTCTGAAACCTACCGGCCTAAACAAGTTCCTAAGGTCTCGAACCTTCAGGATGGTCACTCTGGCTCAGATTATACCATCCTTGGAGCAGTAATGGTTCTGCTCTCTGGACTTGCAGGCAGCGTTTTCCGTCCTATCCGTCCGTCTCACCAGAGATTCCTTCGCTTCCGGCGGAAGGATCCCTCTTGATTCCAAGCCATGCCCTTGGCTTGTCTCCAGCTCCCAGGGTCTTCACCAAATGCATGGCAGTGGTGACAGCATTCCCTGCTGGCCGAGGGTCGGGTGTACCCTTACCTGGACGACTGGCTGATAGCAGCTCCCTCAGGGAGGAGGCGGAGTGGTCAGAGATCTGGCCCTCAGGTCTGCTCTCAACTGGGCCTCCTATCAGAGGCCAAGTGGAACTCGAGCGAGCAGGTGATTTTATTCATCAGGGCAGCTCGGCTCTCTTGAGCAGGCGCGGCTCAGCGGACAGGGCGAGGTTATTTCCTCCTTTGCCCGATCATTTCTGGTTGAGCAATTGCGCCCTACCGGGACTTCCTGCGCCTCCCTGGGTCTCATGGCGGCCTGTACCAGCGTGGTCCGTTGGGCCGGCTGGAACATCGATCCTTCAGTGGGGACTGGCCAGCCAGTGGTCTGGCAGCTGCGATCCCTTGGACCAGCTTGTATGCGGTGACACAGGGATGTGGAATGCTCTCCAGTGGTGGACCATTCCAGATCATTTGCAGGAGGAGCATCCCGTTCGTCCGCCCGGGCGGCGGTCTCTCTGTCGACCGATGCCTCTCTGATGGGTTGGGGTGCCCATCTGGGGAACACGGGCTCATGGCCTCTGGTCCCACGGGAGTCGATGCCACATCAACCTGCTGGAGCTCCGGCGGTCCGCCTAGCTCTCACCACCTTTGCTCCCGTTCCTCCGAGGGTCAAGTGGTCGAGTCCAGGCGGACAATACCACGACCATGTACTATCTAAACCGCCAGGCGGGGCGCGCTCCATGCTTCTATGCAGGAAGCTCTCGCATTTGGTCACTCATACGCAGCCTGGGGCGGATCTCCCTAGCCATTCACGTGGCAGGAGCCTCCAACACCCTGGCCGATGCCCTGAGCCGGATAGGGGCTGCATCCCACAGTGGTCTCTCTGCCGAGGTAGTACAGCATCTGTTCTCCCACTGGGGCAACCTCAGGTGGACCTGTTTGCCTCCATGGAGCGAAGCTGAGTCTGTTCCATGCCCGCCCCTCAGCAGGGCTCGCTGCAGGGGATGCCTTCTCGAGGCAATGGACCCGGGCCTCTTTCGCCTTTCCCCATTTCCCTTGATCCACAAGGTGCTTCTCACAGGCGAGGAGGGACAAGGAGCAGGTGATTCTGATAGCCCCAGACTGGCCTCGCCAGTTCTGGTACCCAGATCTCCTCAGTCTCAGCTCCAGGACTCCAGCGGCAGCTTCCAGCTCGCCGGACCTGCTCTCAGTCAATCAGGGAAGGTGTTCCATCCGGGACCTTCAATCCCTACCTGACGGCCTGGTTCCTGGCGGCTAGGTTCCAGGCTTTGGGTCTTTCCGGCGAGGTCCTCAATGTAGTTGAGGCGTCCCGTAAGTCGACCAGAAAATGCTATGCCTTCAAATGGAAAAGGTTTTCCATTTGGTGTCAGGAACAGGGCTTGGACCCTTCCTCCTGTTCCTTGGCAAGCATCTTGGACTATTTATGGTCCCTTTCTGATCAAGAGGCTTGGGTCGGCGACCCTAAGGTGCACCTGGCAGCCATCTCTGCTTACGGTAGCGGGCTGGGAAGCAGTCGGTGGCGCAGGAGAAGGTGGTCTGGCGCTTTTCAAGGCCTTGATCACATTTCCCTCCAGTCGGGAACCCCCACCTCCGTGGGATCTACTGCTGGTACTGGCAAAGCTCATGGGCAAGCCATTGAACCTATGCACAGGTGTGCTCTCTCACCTGTCGTGGAAGACCGCCTTCTTGGTGGCTATCACGTCAGCCAGAAGGATGGGAGAGCTCCAGGCGCTTTCCATCGAGTCTCCTTACCTGGTCTTCCACAGGACAAGGTTGTCCTCGCCCCACCCGAAATTCCTTCCGAAGGTGGTGCCGAGTTTCACCTTAACCAGGTGTTGACTCTGCGGTGTTCTACCCCAATCACACCTCGGAGGCGAATATAGGCTCATACTCTGGATCCTAGAGGCGCTAGCTTATTATAAGAAGCGCCTGCGGCTGATATTCGAGGAAAGGTTCGCCAGCTGTTTGTCACCTACGCTGAAGCCGCATCTGGCAGACCTGCAGCCAGCGGACGATAAGCAGGTGGGTAACCTCCTGCATAGATCTCTGCTATAAGTTAGCGGGCATGGAGCCTCCAGAGGATAAGGCTCATTCTACCCGCCATACTGCTGCGGTGGCTGCTTCAGGGGCGTCCCTATCCAGGAAATCTGCAGGGCTGCTACCTGGAAGTCAGCAACACCTTCATTACCCACTACCACATCGACCTTGAGTCACGCCGGGATGCTGGTTTTGGGGCCTCGGTTCTCCAGTCTCTCTTTCCCAAGTAAGTATATGGGGTGTGCGTCTGCCTCCCTCCTCCCGGAGAGAACTGCTAGGAGTCTGCCAATGAGTGTGGATGAACAACATATCCATGTCCTAAATACAGGTTACTCACCTGTAACAGGAGTTCTAGGAATGCGTATATAGTTCATCCTACATTCTCTGACCTCCCGGCTTGACTAGCAACCTGAGCTTCCAGCGGGCAGATCTGGCGTCATGGGGCGGAGCCGAGTTATACCACCCGGGTGGTGGGAGGGCAGCTTGAAGACCTTCCGGCAAGATTTAAAGCGGCAAGGATACTGCCAATGAGTGTGGATGAACAACATATACCATTCCTAGAACTCCTGTTACAGGTGAGTAACCTGTATATTTTAACCGTAAAACCGTTCGGTTCAAGCTCTATCTGTGGTAACCGTAAGTAAATGAAGGTTTTGTCTGTGTGGAACCAAGTTATCGGTTTGGTTTTGAACCGATCAGTGGGTTTAAAACTCATTTAAAACTAAAAGTTACTATTTTAGAGTGCGGTTCCCGGTTCTTATCGGTTCTAAAAAAAAACGGGTTTATTACGTTTTTCCAATACCAATGATACGGTTAGGAACCGATAAGGGTGTCTTTACCTGGCACTGCCGTTAAAAGACAGGATTTTGGTTAGGCTGGCATTATGTCACAGAAACCCAAAGAAAAACCGGGCCCTGGGTTTCAACACTGTGATGTTTGTGGGAAGTCTTTGCCAAGGCTGACCCACACCTATGTGTTTGTCTGGGGTTTGACCACCTCCAGTCAGACTGCCAGGTATGTAAGAATTTCCCTGCAGCCACCCTGGAAAAAAGATTGGGCAGGCTCAGGAGCGAGGGCAAAAAGTCCACTGACCGGATGGCCAGCCCGGTTCGGTGCCAACCGAACCAGAGAAGTGCCCTCTGACCAGGGCCAGACTTCCTCGGGCAAAAGAAAAGCTGGTTCTGAGGAACCAATTCCAGTAAAGAAAACAAGAAAATCAGCAGGTCTGGAGTCCAAAATTCCTTCTCCAACTGCTGCAGAGATAGTAAAAGCCATACAAATTGTCCAGTCACTGCCTCAGGGTCCGTCCAAACCACCACTATCTGGTAAAAGGTTGGTTCGTCCAGTCCCAGTGGTTCAGGATTATGATATTGAGGAATTTTATGAACCAGAGGAGGATTATGAACAGTATGAATGTGGCTGGGAAGGTCTGAACCGGACATCTCCCCAGACAGACCTTTAGAATCTCCCCCTATGCTGTCTGAGTCCCCATCTCATTTTATGTTTTATAAAAAGGTTGCTGAAACCCTCCAGCTTCCTTTAGAAGAGGCTGTGGATGAGCAAGAGGAGCCTGATTTTGTAGAAATGATGGATATTCCAGAGTCTAGGAGATTGTCTATTCCTTTACATAAGTCTTTTAGGAAACAAACAATTAAAATTTTAAGCTCCTAATTCTGTGCCTCCTGTAGATAAAAGATGGACAGAAGGTATACATTGTCAGGCCCTGATACAGAATTCCTTTCTCAACAATGCAGTCATGTTGGAGTAGTTCAGGCTGCTGCCTGTGATAAAGCTAATATTCCCTTGGCTTCACATCCTCCTGACAAGGATTCCAGGAAGATTGATGCCATGGCAAAAAACAGTATATGGCAGCCTCTCTGGGACTCAGGCAAGCAAATTATATGGCTTATGTAGCTAGGTATCAGAAATCTAGATGGGATACTGTTATGCAATTGGCCAAGCAGGCCCATGGCCCAGCTGGCTAGTGAACTAGAACAGGTGGCTGCTGATGGCATTGAAACCTCTAAGGTTCAGTTTCATGCTGCTGTGGATGTTAATGATGTTTCCTCTAGGATCATGGCCACATCTGTAGCTTTTAAGTAAGTTGGCCAGGCTCAGGTGTACATGTTTGTCTCAGGATACCCAGACTAAGGCTATGGATTTTCCTGTGGTGGAAATTCTCTGTTTGGAAGCAGACAGAGAATTACATGAAAGATGGATGAATATAGGACTATTTACAAGAGTGCCCAGGCTAAGGAGGCGGCAAGCCACTCCTCAAGCGCATGCCCCAGGGGTAGGGGTGAGCCTTTTCACAGGCCTTTCTACCAGACTCAGGCCTCCTCTGCCTATGCTCAGAGGCTTCTTCAGAAGGCAGGGGGCAGGCAGGGGTGGGCAGACCTGCTCACCCCCCAGCCCAAAGCTCCTGCGAAACAGGCACCCTGATGGGGTGCCCAGGGCCGTCTCCTGTACCAGTGGGGGCAGGCTGGCTTACTTCAGTCAGAATTGGGCTTCTTTAACCTCAGACAAGTGGGTTCTGGAAGTAGTAAGCCAGGGTCTGGTTCTCAGCTTCAAAAGTTTCCCAAGTTGAGAAGCAGACTTTTCCCTACAAGTGCTTCCAGAGACCCTCGCTCTGGAAGCAGAGGTCTCATCCCTGTTAGCTCTCAGAGCAGTAGAAAGGGTTCCTCCTGCATCAGGGCAGGGGTCTGTATTCAGATACTTCCTTACCCCAAAAGACAGGAGAATGGCGGCCATTTTAGATCTCAGATATCTGAACAAGCATCTTTTGAAACCAAAGTTCAAAATGGTAACTCTGGCAATGATTTTACCTTCCCTAAGGCCAGGGGACTGGCTAGCCTCCCTGGACCTCAGGATGCCCTATTTCCATGTCCTAATCAGAAGATCCCACGAAAAGTACCTCAGATTGAACTGCCCTCAGGTCATTACCAGTTCAGAGCAATGCCCTTGGCCTTACCTCTGCTCAAGGGTATTCACAAAGTGTCTAGCAGTGGCAGTGGCCCCTTAAGGAGGCAGAGGATTGCTGTTTTCCCTATCTAGACGACTGGCTCATTGTAGGCCAGTCCCCAGAACAGGTAAATCTCACCTGCAGGTCACCCAGCAGCTTCTCACCTCCCTGGGTTTTCTGCTAAACCTACCAAAGTCGGTTCTGGAACCAGTCCAGGTACTCACCTTTATAGGGGCAGAATTGGACACAAAGCTAGCCAGAGCCTTTCTTCCCCAGAAAGGGTAAGGAATTTAGTGACTCTGGCCTCTTCCTTCACTCTGCAGGTCTCTGACCAGCAAGACACTTTCTGCAGCTCCTGGGCACATGGCTGCATCCACAGCTGTTGTGCAGGAGCCAGATTTCAGATGAGAGACATTCAGTTTCACTTGAGAACCTTTTGGTCTCAGAGAAGAGACCCCTTTCCAAGTTGGTCCCAGTGACTAGAACCTTGATCCTAGCTCTCCAGTGGTGGCAGGATCAGAGCAATTAAGGCGGGGTCCCCTTCATTTCCCCTTCTCACGACTTGACTCTCACTACAGATGCTTCCCTTCTGGGTTGGGAGCCCACATGGGTGACCTTTCACTCCAGGGAGTTTGGTCCCCCAGGAATCTCTGCTCCACATCAATTTGCTGGAACTCAGAGCTGTCTTTTTTAGCTCTTCAAGCTTTTCTGCATCTGTCCACGACAAGGTGATACAAGTCAGAACAGACAACACCACAACAATGTGGTACATCAACAAGCAGGGCACTGGTCTTGACCTTGTGCACGAAGGCAATCGAAGTTGTGGTCTCTGGCCTATTCCTGAACACTTCCCTCATAGCAGTTCATCTTCCAGGGAAGGACAATGTCCCAGCGGATGCCCTCAGCAGGATTTCCCAGGGCCATCACGAATGGTCCCTGGATCCTCAAGTGCTGGGATAGATTTTGCCAGGTGGGGCATCCTCAGATAGATCTTTTGCAGCCCCAGACAATCCAAACTTCCTCTGTTCTGTTGCAGGCCTCCAGTGCGGGCTCAGTTCCCTGGATATCCTTCTTCTGAATTGGGAGGGAAGTTCCTCATGCTTTCCCCCTTTCTCTCCTATTCAAAGTACTAGTAAAAATCAGATCTCAGCCTTGCAGGGTGATTCTGATTGCCCGGATGAGCCAGGCAGCCCTGGTACCCCTCCTTCTGTCTCGACAGTCCATCTTCCCCTGTGCCTCCCCAGGAATCACAATCCTGTTGACTTGTGCCCAGGAAGGGTTTGGTATCGGACCTCAATCCCTCAACCTCAAGGCCTGGCTCTTGAGGAGTTAGAGTTGCTGATTTACACCTCTCCAGGGTGTTCTTGAGATCCTAAAGGCTTCCAGAACCTTCCACTAGAAGCTACTTATAGTTCTAAATGGAAAAGGTTTTCAATTTGGTGTGCTGGGAAAAATATTTCCCCAGAATCTGCTGAATTGCCCATTTTGTTAGATTACATGGTACATCTTAATTCCTTGGGTCTCAGACCAGCTACCCTGAGAGTTCATTTGGCAGCTGTCTGCTTTTGTGTCAGCAGGAAAGTCATCCCCTCTTTTCCCTCATCCTGTGTTTTCCAAGTTTTTAAGATTACTCCATACTAATCCTCCCTTTAAGAAGACCAGCCCTAGCTTGGGACCTTAATGTTTGCATTGCCCAGTTAATGCAACCCCCTTTGAACCTCTGTCTTCTGCAGAGCTTAAGTACCTAACTTGGAAAACTGTTTTTCTAGTGGTTATCACTTCTGCCAGACGCATAAGTGAAGTGCAAGCCTTGTCAGTGGAGACTGACTTTATTTCTTTCCACAGGGATAAGGTAGTCCTTAGGACTAATAGGAAGGTTTTGCCTAAGGTGGTTTCAGATTTCCATCTTAATCATACTAACATACTAAAATGCCAGCAGAATAGGCCTAACGGTCTTTCATGTCTGCTCATTTGGTCAGCCCCCACCCTGGGTGCTGACCTTGCTGTCCCCCTCGCCTTCTCTGGCTTCTCCCTTCCCAGTTCCGGACATTCTTGCTGCATTGGATTTTGCTTCCAGAACCCTTCCCCTGTACCTGTCTCACCCCTCTTGAACCCCTCCACTGTCTCTGCCTCCACCAGCCCCTAGGTAGTGCATTCCATGGCTCCACCACCCTCTCAGTGAAGTAGCACCTCCTCCTTTCTCCTGTCTTCCCCTCAAGCTTCCACCCATGCCCTCTAGTGGCCCTTCCTCCTTCCTTGAAGCACCCTGACTGTTCCTCCCTATTTACCCTCTTCATGTACCTGAAGACCTCTATCATGTCCCCTGGTCCCTTCTCTCTCCAATGTGTTACATATTTAGCTCTTCGAGCTCTCTTCATAGGTCCTGTCCCCAAGCCCCAAATCATTCTGGTTGCCCTCCTCTGGACCCTCTCCAGGAGGTTAATGTCCCTCTTTAAGTGTGGCCTCCAAAACTGCCAGTACTCCAGGTGCGGCCTCACCAAGCAGTTATACAGAGGGAGTATCACTCCCTCCTTCTGGAGGTGATCCCCTAGCGATGCATCCCAGCATCCTGTTGGCCTTGGCTGCTGCCCTCCTACAAGTCTCAGAGTTGTTCATCTTGACATCCACCACCACCCCCAGGTCCCTCTCAGCCATTGAGACTTGTAGTATCCCCAGGTGCACTTGGCCTGGGTTTCTGCACCCAGGTGGAGTACCTTGCATTTCCTGCATTGAACCTCAGCTTTCACTTTTCTAGACCATCTTTCCAGAGCCTCCAGGTCCCCTGCAGGGCCAACCTCCCTCCTCCCCATCCACCACCGCCCCCAGTTTTGAGTCATCTGCAAAGAGACTCATCTCACTCCTGATTCCTGTCCTTATGTCAGATACGTAGGCGTTGAACAGAAGGGGCCCAAGGACTGATCCCTGTGGGACCCCACTAATGACCCTCCTTGGGGATGAGACTATCCCACCAACTACAACCCTCTGGATCCGGTCCTGGAGCCAATTGCCTATCCATCTGATCATCTGGTTTCCCACCCCATTTCTCTAGCTTATCAACAGGCCGTGAGGAACAGGTCAAATGCCTTGCTGAAGTCTAGAAAGAGGACATCCACTGGTCTACCCAGGTCCAAGGCACTTGTCACTCAGTCATAGAACTCCACCAGGTTTGTCTGACACGATTTCCCCGGGATGAATCCATGCTGTCTATCGTCCAGGCACCCCGACTTATCCAGGTCCCCCCCTAGCCTCTCCTTGACAATGCCCTCCATCACCTTGCCCACCACCGATGTCAGGCTGACAGGCCTGTAGTTCCCTGCCACCTCACCTAGTCAAATCAATCTGTCTCCCTTCCAGTATTTTTCACTGATCACTCCTCTTCAGGTGAGAGGAGGTTCCACAGCCTGGATGTTAAGAGAGCTCTTAGTTATTATATAGAGCGTACCAAAGGTCACAGGTTCGAATCCCTCCAACTTTTCCTTACCTATGGTGAAGTTAGGAAAGGCAAACCTGCCACTAAGAGATCTATAGCCAGGTGGATTGTCTCTTGTATCAATTTTGTTATCAGAAGCTGGGCAGGCCCGCCCTGGTTTGAGGCTCATTCTACCAGGGGTACAGCTGCGTCTAGCTGCTGCCAGGGATATCCCTTTATTAGAGATTTGCCAAGCTGCTACTTGGAAAAGCGGTACACACTTTTACAAAGCATTACTCCCTGGATGTCCAGGCCAGGAGAGATGCTCGGTTTAGCACAGCTGTTCTTCAAGTCTATTTCCTAAGTAGGTTCTGCCCTCCTCCATGGAGGTACTGCTGTGTATTCTGCTAATGTCTATAATATAGCAAGACTTCATGTTGTTTGAAGAAAAATTACTCACCTTAGTAATGTTTCTTCTAATGAGTCTTCATATTATGAACCTCCCAACCTGCCTCTCAGAACCTCTACTTGGTGGGGTGCGGGCAACAGTGTATGGGCACTTATGTCCTGTTAGCATTTGGTCCCCTTTGGGACTTTGGGGAGTTGTATGTTACGTGTGTGTGTTTTATTATACCTATGTTCCATTTTCATATTATTAGAATGGTGTTAGTATTTCTGGTCCCCTGACTTGAGTCTTGGGTGTTGGGACCATCAATGGTTGTTATTATTTAGGTAGCTATTTGGCTAGTGTGAGTTACAGCTTCACACAGACCTTAGTGAGTTTGGCTCGTAAAGATCTGACAGTTCAAGTTTGAAATGACACAGATAGAGCTGCTCTCGTGCCAAAATTCTATTTTGGAATGGTTTTAACCATTTCACTCCAGGGCAGTTCTAGAGCTGGATCAAACTGCTAATGTCTATAATATAGCAAGACTCCATTAGAAGAAACATTACTAAGGTGAGTAATTTTTCTTCTATGCAAGGAAATCTCCGCATTTGGTCACTTCGTGCGCAGCCTGAGGCGGATCTCCTAGCCATTCATGTGGCGGGCCTCCAACACGCTGGCCCGATGCCCTGAGCCGGATAGGGGCTGCATCTCACAGTGGTCTCTCCTGCGGAGGTAGTACAAGATCTGTTCTCCCACTGGGGCACACCTCAGGTGGACCTGTTTGCCTCAGGAGAGCCGGAAGCTGAGCTGTTTCATGCCGCCCCCTCAGCAGGGCTCGCTGCAGGGATGCCTTCTCGAGGCTGTGGACCCGGGCCTCTTCTACGCCTTTCCCCCATTTCCCTTGATTCACAAGGTGCTTCTCAAAGCAAGGAGGGACAAGGCGCAGGTGATCCTAATAGCCCCAGACTGGCCCCGCCAGTTCTGGTACCCAGATCTCCTCAGCCTCAGCTCCAGGCTCCCGAGGCAGCTTCCAGCTCGCCCGGACCTGCTCTCAGTCAATCGGGAAGGTGTTCCATCCGGACCTTCAATCCCTGTACCTGCACGCCTGGTTCCTGGCGGCTAGAGTTCCAGGCCTTGGGTCTTTCGACGAGTCCTCAATGTTGTTGAGGCGTCCGTGAAGTCTACCAGAAAATGCTACACCTTCAAATGGAAGAGATTCTCCATTTGGTGTCAGAACAGAGGCTTGGACCCTTCCTCCTGTTCTGTGGCAAGCATTTTGGACTATTTATGGTCCCTTTCTAGTCAAGGGCTTAGGTCGGCGACCCTAAAGGTGCCTGGCAGCCATCCCTGCTTGCAGGCGCGGGCCGGGGGCAGTGTAAGCGCAGGAAAGGTGGTGGGCGCTTTCAAAGGCTTTGATCACATTTCCCCTCCGGTGCGAGAACCTCCACCTCCGTGGGATTTACTGCTGGTACTGGCAAAGCTCATGGGCAAGCCATTTGAACCAATGCACAGGTGTGATCTCTCACCTGTTGTGGAAGACCGCCTTCTTGGTGGCTATCACGTCAGCCAGAAGGATGGGAGAGCTCCAGGCGCTTTGCATAGAGTCTCTTTACCTGGTCTTCCACAGGGACAAGATTGTCCTGCGCCCCCACCCGAAATTCCTTCCGAAGGTGGTGTCGGAGTTTCACCTTAACCAGGTGCTGACTCTGCCGGTGTTCTACCCCAATCACACCTCGGAGGCCGAATATAGGCTCCATACTCTGGACCCTAGAAGGGCGATCGCTTATTATAAGTAGCGCACGGCTGAAATTCGGGGGGAGGTTCACCAGCTGTTTGTCACCTCGCTGACGCATCTGGCAGACCTGCAGCCAAGTGGACGATAGGCAGGTGGGTCACCTCCTGCATAGTTAAGCTGCTATAAGTTGGCGGGCATGGGGCCTCCCAGAGGGATAAGAGCTCATTCTACCTGTCATACTGCTGCATCGGTGGCTGCTTCGGGGGCGTCCATCCAGGAAATCTGCAGGGCTGCTAACTGGAAGTCAGCACACACCTTTATTACCCATTACCACATCGACCTTGAGTCACGCCGGGATGCTGGTTTGGGGCCTCCAGTTCTCAGTCTTTATTCCCTAAGTGGGGGGGATGTGTACCTCCCTCCTCCCAGAGAACTGCTGGAGTCTGCCCAATAAGTGTGGATGAACAACATATTCATGTCCTAGAAATACAGGTTCTAGGGACATGGATATGTTCATCCACACTCGTAACAATATCCTTGCGCTTTAAATCTTGCGGAAGGTCTTCAAGCTTGCTCCTCCCACCCACCGGGTGGTATAACTCTAGCTCCGCCCCATGGCGCTTGAATCTTCCTTACGGCGAGCTCAGGTTCCTCCTTAGCGCTCTGCGTTTGTGACTGGTTCCCTATTTCTCCGTTTGCAGTTTAAAAATAATATTTTGCAAAAGACTTTGATCTTGATCCCTCGCGGCTGCGATGGATAAACTCGACTCCCAGTTTGGAGATGCCCATGCGGGTGTAGAAGATGTCTCAGACGGATCCCGCCTCCGTGTGTCTACTGTAGGCCTTGACACGACCACGCAGGCTTGCGACCTGTCTCATCTTTCTGACTCGTCCTCGAGAACCCTGTGCCCATTGCAACTGGGCACGTCGAGCGTTTCCCTCAGTGTGAAGTCAGGAGGCCGGTTGGCGGTGTCGGCGGCGGTGACTCGGCGGATCAGCTCGGCGGATGGTCGCCCTCGAAGAGGCGGTAGCGGGCCGTATCTTCACCGGCCGGCGTTATCCGCTCTCTCTGGGTTCTTCCTACGCGGCTTCCTTTAAGGAGCTTTGTCTGTCCCTCTCCACTAAAGGAGAAGGCCTGCGTCTGCTGGACCTTTTCTCGGTCAAAGAGGGACAAAGTAAGTCCCTCCGTCGGCGCTCTTGGGACGGGGAAGGTCCCTCCCGGGCCGTCGACCCGTCGGCTTGATCGACCGCTCGGCCGACCACTGGCCTCCACGGTGTCCCGTCAGGTCAGTTGACGAGACTCCCACTGATGAAGTCGAGATTTTCTCGACCCATTGGACAGGCTATCGCCTTTTGGCAATTCCCCTCTCCCGGTTCCCGGGAGAGTTGAGATCCCGTGGGCTCGCCTGTGCCTCCGGTTCCGGGCCCTCGGATGGACCTTCCGAGCGGAAGAGTGCCGGTTCCGGCCGACACCTCCTGCCTGCACCGACGGAAATTCCGGGACTCTCGGTCTCGGTCTCGGACCTCTTGGCGGTCCAGCCCGTTCCCCGTCATAGTGTCGGTCTCGCACTCCGCTTTGGATGGCAGCGTCGCCAGCTCGTCCTCGTCCTCCTCCCGGATGAGGAGGCTTGGCGTAAATTACGTCGTGATGCGAGACCTTATGTTCTAACAGCTCCTCCTGGCGGGAATAAGCCGACTCGGCGCCTTCCCGGCCATTAAGTGGCTGTCACGGGCAGCGACACAACCTCGACTTGCCGAGGAGCCTATGCAGGCGGTTGTTCGGCCCAACACCAGCTGCTCCACCGATTGCGGTGGGACCTCCGCCTCCACAGCCACAGTGGGGGCTCCGACCAAGTTTCGGTCGGCTGAGGGTTTCCCATCGGCTGTCAGTTACCCTCACTCCCAGACCGACCTCGGCGGTGAAGGGTGGCTCAGGCCAGAGGCAGCTCTTGAGGACTCTTCGAGTCGAAGATGATTCCTCCTTCTTCTCCAAGCGACTGGACTTGGGTCTTCAGGAGGTCAGCCAATGGGCGATAGCCGTCGTCCTTCCTAGGACTGCTTCGGCTCATCTCGGAGTCTACGGGATGGAGCTCGAACCCGTTCCAAGCAGGCGGGTATCCCCTCACGGAGATTCTGGACCGGGGATTCTCCGACGGAGGCCTTTCCGGTGGCGAGGCCATAGTGGGTCCAACACTGGAACTTTGGCGCCTGCTTCCTGCCCTCGCCTTGACCAGGATGGCCAGGAGTATCGGTCCCTACCGGTTCCTTGTCCGGTTTTTGGAACACCTCTGCTGGGGGTTGGTTACCGACAAGCGTTTTCGGTAGCGCCAGCGCCGGGATGAGGACAAACCTCCTGACAAGGGTCAGAAGTGGACTATGTCGGAGTGAAAAGTCTCGCTGCGTCCTCTCGGCTTACGTCAGCCAGTTCGGCCGATCCTCATGGCACATTTTCTCATGCCCTGTTGGGCTCCTGGATGAGGTCATCCCTCATCTTCCCGCCGATCTGCAGACTACGGTTAAGCAGAGTGCGGGACCAGGGCAGGAGCAGTGGCAAACAGCAGCTCAGACTGCTTTGGATGTAGGGGACTCATGTGCCAGATCGGTGGCGGCCACTGTGGCTATCGTCGGCGGGCTTGGCTGAGGATATCCACCTTTGCCCGGATACCCAGCACAAGTTGGCGGATGTTCCCTTTTTGGGGACGACCTCTTGACCCTGGGGTGGAAGGTCACCTGCAGAGGATCGAGAGTCCAATGCCACCTTGGACTCGGTCTCTTCCGCTCAGAGGACAAGGCCGCAAACCACAGCCCTAAGCCCTTTAGATCCTTCTGTGCTGACGCCCGGCCCAACACGTCAGGGCCAGCAGGCTCGACCTTAGCATCCCAAACCCAAGCACCGGCTTCCTCTAACAGGAGGCAGGAGGAAGGGCCCAGGGTCCCTCGGTGGTCCCTCCTCCAAGCCTGCCCAGTGGTGAGCTGAGGGGTGTGGCCCCATCCCGTCACCTGCCTGGGTCCCCCGTGGGGGGCAGGCTCCCGGCACTTCCGTTCCGCTGGTCCTGTTACCGGACAAATTGGGTCTTGAAGAGTGGTGGGAAGAGGCCTGCCTCTGGAGTCGGCGAGCACCACCCTTCCAGGCCGTCTCGCCCCTCGAGAACTTGAGATCCCCAGCCTCACTGGCGGCTTGCTCGAGCCGACATCACGCTCCTCCTCCAGAAGGGGTGGTAAGAGAGTGGTGGACCCTCCTTCAGACCCGGTTTGTGTCCAGGTACTTCCTGGTTCCGAAGCAGACGGGGGCTGGCGCCCCATTCTCAAACCTACACGACTAAACAAGTTCCTAAGGTCTCGAACCTTCAGGATGGTCACTCTGGCTCAGATAATACCATCCTTGGAGCAGCGTGTGGTTCTGCTCTCTGGACTTGCAGGGCGCGTTTTTCACGTCTATCCGTCCGTCTCACAGAGATTCCTTCGCTTCGGCGGAAGGATCTCTCTTAATTCAAGCCATGCCCTTGGCTTGTCTCCAGCTCAGGGTCTTCACCAAATGCATGGCAGTGGTGACAGCATTCCCTCTAGAGCCGGGGGTCGGGTGTACCCTTACCTGGACGACTGGCGTAGCAGCTCCTCCAGGAAGGAGGCGGGTGGTCAGAGATCTGGCCCTCCAGGTCTGCTCTCAACTGGGCCTCCTTGTCAGCGAGGCCAGTGGAACTCGAGCCGAAGCAGGTGATTTTATTCATCAGGCGCAGCTCGGCTCTCTTGAGCCAGGCGGCTCCAGCGGACAGGGCCGAGGTTCTTTCCTCCTTTGCCCGATCATTTCTGGTTGGGCAGTCGCCCTGCCGGGACTTCCCTCCGCCTCCTGGGTCTCATGGCGGCCTGTACCAGCGTGGTCCGTTGGGCCCGCTGGAACATCACGTCCTTCAGTGGGGACTGGCCCGGCCAGTGGTGCAACGCTGCGTCCCTTGGACCAGCTTGTAGCCGATGACACAGGGGATGTGGAATGCTCTCCAGTGGTGGACCGTTCCAGATCCAATTGCAGGAGGGCATCCCGTTACGTCCGCCCGAGCCGGCAGTCTCTCTGTCGACGATGCCTCTCTGATGGGTTGGGGTGCCCATCTGGGGAACACGGGCTCATGGCCTCTGGTCCCAGCATGAGTCCCGATGCCACATCAACCTGCTGGAGCTCGAGGTCCGCCTAGCTCTCACCGCCTTTGCTCCGTTCCTCCGGGGTCAAGTGGTCCGAGTCAGGCGGACAATACCACGACCATGTACTATCTAAACCGCCAGGGCGGGGCCGCTCCATGCTTCTATGCAAGGAAGCTCTCCGCATTTGGTCCTCGTCGCAGCCTGGAGGCGGATCTCCTAGCCATTCACGTGGCAGGAGCCTCCAACACCCTGGCCGATGCCCTGAGCCGGATAGGGGCTGCTTCCACAGTGGTCTCTCCTGCGGAGGTAGTACAGCATCTGTTCTCCCTTTGGGGCACACCTCAGGTGGACCTGTTTGCCTCCACGGAGGCAGCGATGCTGAGTCTGTTCCATGCCCGCCCCCTCAGCAGGGCTCGCTGCAGGGATGCCTCGGGCAATGGACCCCGGCCTCTTTCTTCGCCTTTCCCCATTTCCCTTGATCCACAAGGTGCTTCTCAAGGCGAGGAGGACAAGAGCGCAGGTGATTCTGATAGCCCAGACTGGCCTCGCCAGTTCTGGTACCAGATCTCCTCAGTCTCAGCTCCAGGACTCCGCGGCAGCTTCCAGCTCGCCGGACCTGCTCTCAGTCAATCGGGAAGGTGTTCCATCCGGACCTTCAATCCTGCACCTGACGGCCTGGTTCCTGGCTGAGAGTTCCAGGCTTTGGGTCTTTCCGAGGAGGTCCTCAATGTAGTTGAGGCGTCCCGTAGAGTCGACCAGAAAATGCTATGCCTTCAAATGGAAAAGGTTTTCCATTTGGTGTCAGAAGCAAGAGCTTGGACCCTTCCTCCTGTTCCTTAGCAAGCATCTTGGACTATTTATGGTCCCTTTCTAGTCAAGGGCTTAGGTCGGCGACCCTAAGGGTGCACCTGGCAGCCATCTCTGCTTACAGGCGCGGGCAGGGAAGCAGTCGATGGCGCAGGAGAGAAGGTGGTCTGGCGCTTTTTCAAAGGCCTTGATCACATTTCCCCTCAGTGCGGGAACCCCCACCTCCGTGGGATCTACTGCTGGTACTGGCAAAGCTCATGGCAAGCCATTCGAACCTATGCACAGGTGTGCTCTCTCACCTGTCGTGGAAGACCGCCTTCTTGGTGGCTATCCGTCAGCCAGAAGGATGGGAGAGCTCCAGGCGCTTTCCATCCAGTCTCCTTACCTGGTCTTCCACAGGGACAAGGTTGTCCTGCTTCCCCCAAATTCCTTCGAAGGTGGTGTCGGAGTTTCACCTTAACCAGGTGTTGACTCTGCGGTGTTCTACCCCAATCACACCTCGAGGCGGAATATGGCTCCATACTCTGGACCCTAGAAGGCGCTCGCTTATTATAAGGAGCTACGGCTGAAATGGGGAGAGGTTCGCCAGCTGTTTGTCACCTACGCTGAAGCCGCGATCTGGCAGACCTGCAGCCAGCCGGACGATAAGCAGGTGGGTAACCTCCTGCATAGATCTCTGCTATAAGTTGGCGGGCATGGAGCCTCCCAGAGGATAAGAGCTCATTCTACCCGCCATACTGCTGCAACGGTGGCTGCTTCCAGGGGCGTCCCTATCCAGGAAATCTGCAGGGCTGCTACCTGGAAGTCAGCAAACACCTTCATTACCCACTACCACATCGACCTTGAGTCACGCGGGATGCTGGTTTGGGGCCTCGGTTCTCAGTCTCTCTTTCCCAAGTAAGTATATGGGGTGTGTCTTCTTGCCTCCCTCCTCCCGGAGAACTGCTGGAGTCTGCCAATGAGTGTGGATGAACAACATATCCATGTCCCTAGAAATACAGGTTACTCACCTGTAACAGGAGTTCTAGGAATGGTATATGTTGTTCATCCACGACTCCCTCCGACTTCCTCTCGGCTGACGCACAACCTGAGCTTTCCAGCGGGCCAGATCTGGCGCCGTGGGCGGAGCCGAGGTTATACCACCCGGTGGGTGGGAGGAGCAAGCTTGAAGACCTTCCGCGCAAGATTTAAAGCGGCAAGGATACTGCCAATGAGTGTGGATGAACAACATATACCATTCCTAGAACTCTGTTACAGGTGAGTAACCTGTATTTACTCACCTGTAACAGGAGTTCTAGAAATGGTATATTGTTCATCCTACCATTCTCGTCCCGGCTTGACGCTGACACAGGCTTCCAGCGGGCCAGATCTGGCGTCATGGGGCGGAGCCGAGAGTTTTACCACCCGGGTGGGTTGGAGGAGCCAGCTTGAAGACCTTCCGGCAAGATTTAAAGCGGCAAGGAACCTGCCAATAAGTGTGGATGAACAACATATACCATTCCTAGAACTCCTGTTACAGGTGAGTAACCTGTATTTACTGTTTTGGGGTATTCTGTCTGGTATCACCCCCATGTCCTTCTTCAGTTCCTCTGGCTCCCTTCTTCCACCCCTGCCCCCCAGCTGCTTTTTGTATCCCGTGGGCTGTTCTCCGAGCAGGTGGGGAAGAGACAGGATCCAGCATGTGGTGGTTGGGGGGGATTGAGAGGGAAGGGGCAATGCTGGCTAGACAAGGATTCTGGGCTTGGTCATCTGACTTTTACTATGGGGGAGCTGCATGCCAGTAAACTTTGTGCCATGATAAAGAGATCAAAACAGGCTTTCTTCTGAGCGTTGTTTTCTCACCATTACAGGTGTAAGAAATGGGGTGTACCTATTGAGAAGATCTACAACAAGACCCAACGAGAGAAGTTTGCCTGGGCCATTGATATGGCAGACGAAGACTTTGAATTTTAAAAATCAATTTTATTTTATTTTAGTAAGACCGGATCTGACTGGGGAGGAAGGCCTGGATGGAGTGTTGGATAGGGGTAAAGTTGACAAAACTGTGAGCTTCACCTATCCCAGGAAGAAGTAGCAAGGCTACAGCCTATCCCGTTAGAAATATAAACTTATTACAGAGACGTGCGCTGGTTGTCCCATGGAAAGCTTCCCGCTAATTTTGGCTTCAGACGAATGTTCAGAGGACGGCGTGTGAAGTTGTCAACCTTCTGCCAGGCCGAAAGCGCTGTGTTTTCTGGAACTCTGTGGTTCTGTAGCTACTGTATACAACTCCATTAAGTTGGTGCGTTTTTACAGCTAGGATTTCGCAATAACTTCTATATTTTAATAGAAATGATGAATTCCTTACCCTTCATTTAAAGGAAAAACAAATTACGCACCTCAACAGTCTGCCACTACTGTTAGTTACAATGAAGCATACAAACTCTTCAGCTATTTCAGAATGAGGGGCAAACATCCGTACTGGAGGTGACACATGCCTGAACGAACCGTGATGGAAAAGATGTTTCCCAATATGGGGGGGGGGAGGGGCTGCCTTTTAAATGTGAATTTTCTTTTTAATTATTTTAAATATTTAAACAGTTATATTCTTAAGGATCTTGTAGAATATTGAAGGTTCATAGGATTAAAATCTGTGGAAGAAACAGTTTTTCCATCAGCCATTTTGTTCTGATTGTACCCTATAGAGTTGTGCTAAAAATTCCCACTTCAATCCGGACGGTTTCCTCTTTATTTTTGTGTTTTTAACCCAGTCTTTTTACTTGAAAACATTTTATTGTGTGAAGACTAAATAATTTTACAGGTCAGTATATTTTGAGGGAAGCGAACGTTGGTCCAAGCAAAACAAAAAAAAGCAAGATGGTAAGGCTTTATTTTTTTTTTTTTTGAACTGTGTAACAAAAGAAACAAAACATTTTACAAAGAATTTTAATGTGAAAACCTTCCAAATTGTTTTTGCTATAATCAGTTTTAGATGCATTGTTAGCTTAGTGTGTGTGCGCTCAACGTTCATTTCCCGCCTTTCACTTTCCAACTGTTCGCTCATATTTTTTTATCATGAATTCCCTTTTAATCAATTGTAGGTTATTTAAAATAAAAATCCTGCGACTCCTCACAAATTTGGTGCGCTGTGTCTTCACTTGGTCTTTATTTCTGCATACACACACATCTCATCTTTGGTAGTGTATGGTTTCCAGAATATGTTTTTCTTCCGATTGCTGCCTTGCTCCTAAAGAATGCCAGCCTCTAGACAGCAGTAGCTGGTGCTGGATGGAAAAAAAAAACAAGCCGGTCCGAGAAGCACAGTGTCTGCACTCATTCAGGGACAATAAGAGACAAAAAACTATTTGCAAAATAACTTGCAGTTTATTCAAAGGCAAAGAGGGTGCTGCCAAAAGGCCCGGAGCTTCGGGCTGGCATGTCCCTTCAATGGGGGGCATGTTTGATCCTACTTCTAGTGGGAGCTCTTACAGCAGGCTATTACAATCCGGACTATGCCGCAGGCACTAGGACCCTCCGGGAAACTTCTCAGCCAGCAATACCCAGCAGGGACCACCCCCAACGTCTGCTTCACCCTGGCGTCTGCTCTGGTACAAAAGGGGGCAGACCCAGCTCCACCCCTGTTCTTTTCCCGCCACGTCCCGCGCATGTGATGAGTTCCTGCTCATTTTGGCTTACCAGCCCAACTAAAAAACAGAGTTTTTCACTTTTTTTACGTTTTCTCCACTTGGTTTCGACGGTTTTAGCACTTACCGATATATGTTGTCACTGGTCTCCCCGACGGGGCCCCACGTTAATAAGTGCAGTTGCAGCCACCAAATCCCGTCTAAAGACAGACAGTGCGTTTTCTGCCTGGGGCCTGACCACGACACCGCGGCCTGTTCAACCTGTCAGAAATTCACCAGCCACACCAGGATCTGCCGCTTGAAGGCCCTGAAACTGCATCTGCTGGAAGAGATGGATCTGCACACCTCAGGGGAGAAGCAGAAGGAAAAGTCTAAGCGATCCCTGCAAAAAAGACCGTAGTCAGTCCCGGCACCGGTCCAGGTCTCGCTCCTGCTCGCGGCCTTCTCCCAAGACAGCCCATGGATCCAAGGGCTGAGGTGAGCATCCCAAGTCAAAAGACCAGGCTAAGGCTGGACCTTCTGGGGAGAGGCCAGCAAAGCCCAAGGTGACTCTGCTCAGGGTCACCGTTAATCCCTAGTGGCACAAGCTTTGCCCAGCGTTCCAAGGCTGCGCAGCAGTCAGTCAAGCAGCCTACAGGTCCAGGACACTCCCGCACCCTAAGTCAGGTCCCCGTCGGTCCCCTTACTAACGCCAGGTGGTGGGGCAACGGATCCAAACGCAGCCGGCAAAGGGGCTGCATCATCATCCCCCTAAGTCCTCCTCCCCCCGGGGCTCAGAAGTGGGCTCTCCTACAAAGGTCGCCGTCCCGGATATTCCAATCTTACTTCAAGATACAGCTCTTGCAGCAGGTTACACCATTAGGACTGAAGCTGTCAGGCGCCAGGACCCCACGGAAATTTTCTAGCTAGCAGTCTTCAAGGGGACCACCTCCGGCGTCGGGCGTAGTACGCCGGGCAGCGTTCCCCACAATCCCAGTTCTTTTCCCGTCGACATATGAGCATCAGCCTCTCGGTCCCTTTCTAGCATCGCGAGACTTAGAGCTACTAGCGTTCTCGTCTTTCTTCACAGATTTGGATTCATCTGATGTCCTCTCCAAACACTTCTCTGGAAGGTCACCAATCGAAGTGTGCCTGCGGCAAACAGATCCCCTTCAAGGATCCTCACTCGGCCTCGTCGCTGCCTAGAGCCTGGAACACGACACAAGGCCTGCTCCTTCTGCCAGGGCTTCAGTAGTGCACCAGGATCTGCCAGAAGGCCTTCAAGCGTTTCTCTTAGAGAGAAACTGAAGACCATGGATAAGGAACCTTCCTCGGAAGTGCGTTGGGGGCCTAAACACGGGAGAAGGAAGGCCCAGGTCCCGGAGAAACTCAGACTCCCGAAGTTCCGGCTCGCGGTCAGACCGCTCTCCTTCCAGGGCTCACTCGCAGCCTCCCCCGGTTCAGGTCAGATCCTCCAGCGGCTCCTCCTTTCTGCAGCCCCTGAAGACTTCCAGGCCATCTGCTTCGTCCACTCCTTCTAAGGCCTCGTCTAAGTCTGGGGAGCGCCACAAATCTTCCTCCCGTCGTCAGGACTTCGACGCCAGGTCGGTTTCCCAGCCTCCTCGTGGGTCGGACCCGGTTCCTCGTAAGACCAAGGACCTGACGTCCCTTAAACGGACGCCAGACCCAACGTCGGCCAAACATCACCGGCGCTCCCAGGAGCGGCGACAATGAAACACCTGTCGCCAGCCAGGCAGTGCGCCTCGAAGGGCGTCGGCCAGGTGACCGATGTAGCTACCAAGGAGGTCCGCACCACGTCGCTGACTGGCGTTGTTGGAAGGTCTCATTGGAGGAGGATACCACTCAGCCCGAGGACCAGGCGGGTGACACGGACACGTTGGGCTCCCGTGAACCTTCACTGGGCGGGGAGACCCCGGGGATCCGGCGCAACTTGACAATAGGCCACGGCGCCCAGCCGATCGCCGGGCTTGAACTTCAACGAGTGGAGCTCTTTACCTTCTGGTGGGACACCATCAGGAAGATGTGGTCGCCACACCTCCTCCTACTCCGGCTCCGCTTCCACCCACTCCTTCACCGCCTACGCCCCCTCCTCTGCCCAAGGGGCCCGGAGGACGGTCACCAACCCCCAAGGAGCGAACACCACCTCCTCGGGGCAGATCCTCAGACAGAAGACCTCCTTCTAGATCCACTTCAGGGTCACCCAGTCCTAAGAGACCCAGACGACGCCGGTACACCCCGTCTGGGGAGGATTCTAGATCTGACACCTTGGGGTGCTCCAGATCTCCTTCTCCCATCAGCATTCCCTCTCCGGACCAACACCTACCTAGGTCTCCTCCAGATGATCCCTCTTTCGCGGAGATCATGAGGCACATCCATGAGAATATGGGGTGGGATGCTGAAGAGCTCAACCCCGAGAGACAACGCCTTGCCCGCTACCTTCGGCAGAAAGGCCCAAAGCCTGTGGTAGTACCACCCTTCGTGGACACTTTTGCGGACGTCACCAAGGCTGTGTGGAAGCGTCCGCATTCTACTCCGGCAGTGCCGAAGAAGGCTGACCACCTATACAAGCCCCCTAGGGAGGACCAGTATCTGGCAAACCATCCTCTGGCTGACTCCCTGGTCATCACTGCCTCGCATGACCGGTCTCGGAGACCTCAGCATTTGAGCACACAGCCACCGGACCCGGAATCCAAGCAATTGGATGTCCTGGGTAGGCGCACGTACACGGCCGCGACTTGCGCCTTCAGGTCACTGAATTACCTCACCCACATGGTTCATTTTTCAATCACTGGGTATCCTCATCAACTATGAGAAGTCACTCCTGGTCCCGTCCCAGAAACTGCAGTTTATAGGAGCAGTTCTGGACACCGTCAGAGGGAAAACGTTTCTTCCCTCGGACAGAGCGGAACACATCATATCCCTCATCAGGGACTTGTAGGTGAAGAAGACCATCCCAGCCAGACTGGTCCTTAGCCTGCTCGACACATGGCTGCGGCCATTGCGACGGTCCCGCTGGCACGTCTCCACATGCGGGTAACGCAGTGGATGCTAAGGGTGCAATGGGACCAAGCAAGACCATCTGCATCATCAATCCAATTGAGAAGCCGTAATTCAGGATTGTAATGGTCAACTAAATCAGGGAACCTCTCTGGGAGTTCGCTTCACAGCGCCGTCTGACTGTGACCCTCTCCACAGACGCCTCAGGGCTCGGATGGGGAGCACACCTGGATGGTGTTCGGTCTCGGGGCCTGTGGACAGCCCAGGAGTCTCTTCTCCACATCAACATTTTGGAAATGAGGGCAGTCCTTTATGCTCTGCAAGCCTTCCAGTCGGAGATTCCACCGGGTACTTTTCTGCTACAAACAGACAATACCGCGGTGATATATTACCTCAACAAACAAGGAGGCACCTCCTACCGCTTTGCAGGGAAGCCATGAGAGTGTGGGAGTGGGTTTTGCAACAAGCGCCAAACCTAATTGCAGTACCGTCCGAGTGGACAACACCGTCGCAGACGGTCTGAGTCGCTCTCAGGCCAGAGTCCACGAGTGGGAACTTCTGCAGGAGGTGGTAGAGGATCTGTTTCACAGATGGGGCACTCCAGAGTTAAACCTTTTCGCGTCCCCATTCAACGCAAAACTGCCCAATTTTTGCTCGGTAGATCCAGAGCCTGGTGTTTTCTGGCGAGACGCGTTGTCCCTCTCCTGGGCGGGCAGATTCCTCTATGCCTTCCCTTCCTTTCCGTTGATCCAGAGAGTTCTCTTAAAACTCCGCAGGGAGCAGACGATGCTCATTTTGATTGCACCTTTCTGGCCCAGACAAATTTGGTTCCCTCTGTTGCGTCAGTTATCCCGGGAACCTCCAGTTCCTTTGGCAGTCAGCTCCCATCTGTTGTCTCAGGAGGTGGGTTCATTGGTTCATCCAGATTTACACTCATTGAACCTGCGTGCTTGGCTCCTAGAGACATAGCCATGATGCGATCGGGGGTCTCGCAGAAGTGGCGAGATGTGCTCTCTGCAGAAAACCGGCCTTGCGCAGCGTCGCCATGAAATGGCGTGGATTCTGTTTGTAGGGCTCAAGCACGCGTTTCTGCCATTAGAATGTCAGCTGGTTCTGGACTACCTGCTTTCCCTTTTCATTCGGACTGGCTTACTCCTCGATTAAAATTGCACCTTTTGTGCAATTTCTGCCTACCATGCCCATTGATGGAAATCGCCCGGACGGTGGCCCAGTTGGACACTACTAATTGCCTTTTGGGGAGTCCTCCACCTTAGGCCACCCATCAAGGATCCGATTCCTCCTTGGGACTTAACCTTCGTCCTGGAGCAGCTTATCCTGACACCTTTTGAACCAGTCGCAGATTGCAAGCTACGTTTTCTATCGTGGAAAACGTTATTTCTGGGGACATGGATATGTTGGCCAAGCCACACTTATTGGCAGGTTCCTTGCCATTTTAATTGTTGCCGGAAGGTCTTCAAGCTGGCTCCTCCCACCCACCCGGGTGGTAAAACTCATCAGCTCCGCCCCATGGCGCCAGATCTTCCTTACAGCTTGGAGCTCGGTTCCCTCCTTAGCGCTCTGCGTTTTAGACTGGATCCTAACTCTTGATTTGTCGAAACTGGTTTTGAAGTTTTCTAAGCTGGGTCTTCATCTTCCTCAGGGCTGCGATGGACAAATCTATTCCGGCTTCGGAGGTGCCCTTGCCGACAGAAAATGTCAGGGCGGATCTGCACTCCATGTCTACTGCCTAGGCCTGAGTCCCCAGCCCGCGGGCCTGCGGTTGTACGCTCTTTCTCGGCCAATGCCCTGGATGATGCACTGCCGATTGGCTCGGGTGCCCGAGGAGCGTTCCCAGCTGGTAAAATCAAAGGCTCATTGGGCGGTGTCCGGCGGCTGGCTCGGCTGAGCAGCTCGAGCAGATGATCGCCCTCGAGGAGGCGGCCCAGGCCCATCTTCCTCCTCGGCCGTGGCATTTATCCCGCTCTTTCGGAGTTCCTCGTACTCGGCTTCGTTCAAGGAGCTTTGTCAGTCCCTTTCCACGAAGGGAGAGGGGCCATCGGGACATTCTTCTGGCCTAAGAAGGAGTCAAAGGGTAAGTCCCGCCGTCGGCGTTCGTGGGAGCGGGAGAGGTCTCCTTCCCTGGACAGCCAGCCGTCGACTTCGGTCGAAGTTGCGGCTCAGGCCGCTGGCTTCACGGTGTCCCCGTCAGGCCAGCCTGCCGAGACTCCCGTCGACGCTGTCGAGATTTTTCTCGACCCGTCAGGCGGGCTGTCGACTGGTGAAGCAGACAACCCACCTTCACGGTTCCCCGGTGGAGACTGAGGATCTGCCTGCGCCTTCGGGGCGCGGTCCCGGATAAAGTGCCGAGCCGAGGGAAGGCGGGTGTCCCCACCTCCCAGACCGCCCTCAGTCTCCTGAGGTCTCAGTCTCGACTTCTCAGTCAAGCCGTTCCTTCCGACGCCGACATGATCTCGACCAGTAAGCTAGGACACGTTCCTCCTCTTTCCTCTGATGAGGGGACCCGGCAATAAATACATCAGCATTACGAGGGAGCTTATGTGGCAGGATTGCTGTTGTCCGGGACTAAACCGACCCGGTTCGGCCTCCAGCCATCAAGTGGTTGTTGTCGGCAGCCGAAGCAACCGCTTCGCCCAGTCGAATGCCCATTCCAGGGCGGTTGTTCGGCGAAACCACGGCTGCTCCGCAATTCTGGTGGAACCTCCGCCTCCACAACCAGTCTGGGCGCCGACCAAGTTCCGGTCAGGTCACGGCCGCACCCCACGGGTTGTCGGTCACCTCACTCCCGACTGTCCTCGGCGGGTGGAGAAGTGGCTCAGGGCCGAGCAGCTCTTCCGCAAGCTCTTGGTCAGATGGCGACTCTCCCTGTTCTCCAGGCAGGTCGACCTGGAGTCCTCCAGGAGCCAGTCATTGGATGATATTGCTCGTCCTTCTTGGGTCTCTTGACTCATCTCGGGTCCACGGGATGCAGCTCGAGCCTGTGTCCAAGCAGACAGTATCCTCAGCGGAGATACTGGACGGGGATTCCCCACGGAGAGCCTTTCCGGTGGCTGAGGCCATTGTCGGCCCAGCCATGGAGGCTTCCTGACAACTGACCTGCTTCATGTCCTAAGCCCTCGGCCAGGATGGCCAGGAATATGCAGTCCCTACCACTCTTTGCCCGGTTTCTCTGAGCACCCCTCTGCCGGGTTAGTCACCGACAGCGTCTTCAGGCGTCCAGATACTCGGAGACCATGGATAAGCCCCGACAGGCCAAAAAGCTGGACTTTGCGGGCGCAAGGTGTCGCTGCGTCTCCTGGCCTTGCTGATGGCACTTCTCCCGCCCTCATGGGCTCCTGGATGAGTTGTCCCTCATCTCCCGGCGACCACCTGCAGACCATGGTCCGTCCAGGTGTGGGACCAGGGTAGGCGGTGGCAGACAGCAACTTCAGACTGCTCTGGACATAGGTGATTACTGTGCCAGGTCAGCGGCGACGCGTGGCCATGCGTCGCAGGGCATGGCTGAGGATATCCACCTTCGGCGGATCCCAGCACAAGTTGGCGGATGTCCCTTCTTGAGGACTGACCTCTCCTGGCCCTGGGTGGAGGGACACCTCCAGCGGATCGAAAAGTCAGTGCCACTCTGGACTTGGTCACCTCACCCAGAGGACAAAGGCAGCTGTCAACAACAGCATAAGCCTTTAGATCCCTGGCCCTGCAACATGACGGCCAACAGCAACAGGGCCAGCAGGCTCACGCTTGAGTGTCCCAAACCCAAGCCCGTGGCCTCCTCCAACGAAACAAGGAAGTAAGGCCCAGGAGGTCCTCGGCGGTCCTCTGTTAACGGGATGAGGTGCTGCTGATCGTCACTCCCCCTGGGTTCCCCCTGTGGAGACGCCGCCACTTCCTTTACGCCTGGTCCCACTATCACCATGGACGCTGGGTGTTGGAGGTGGTAGGAAAGGAGCCTGCCTCAGGTTCGAGCAGATCCCCACCTTTTGACCCGTCACCCTCGGGGGAGCCCATGGTGTCATTGGCATGTGCTGCCCACCGAGCCGATATTGCCCGCAACCACCGAAAAGGGTGATCAGGAAGATGGCGGATCCTCACTCCACAGACCGGGTTTGTGTCCAGGCAGATTTTCTGATACAAAAGCGGACGGGGGCTGGCGCCCCATCCTCGACCTGCACGACCTGAACAGGTTCCTAAGGTCTCGGACTTTCAGGATGGTCACTCTGGCTCAGATAATTCCATCCTGGAGCGAGGTGTGTGGTTCTGGACCTCCAGGACGGCGTTCTTTCACGTCCGATCCGTCCGTCTCATCAAATTTCTCCGCTTCAGAGCGGAGGATCCTACAGTTCGGGCCATGCCCTTGGCCTCTCTCTCTAACTCCAGGGTCTTCACCAAATGCATGGCAGTGGTGACAAGCATTCCCTGCGGTGCCGAAAGATCGGTGTACACCCCTACCTGGACGACTGGCTGATTGCAGCCCCCTCCAAGAGCAGAGGTGGGCGGTCCAGAGATCTAGCCCTCCAGGTTTTTCCAGAGCCAAAAGGGCTCATGGGCGGCGTCCGGCTGACTCAGATGAGCAGCTCCGAGCTCTCTGTCGCCTTGAGGAGGCGGCCCAGGCCGCATCTCCTCCTCCTCGATAAGCGTTATCTGCTCTCTCTGAGTTCCTCTCATTCAGCTTCGTTCAAGGGCTTACGCAGTCCTTTCCACTGGGGAGGGGCCACCGGGACATGCCTCTCGGCCCAAGGCAGGAGTCAAGGTAAGTCCCATCGTCGGCGTTGTATGGGGTCTGAGGCTCTCTTCCCTGGACAGCAGGCCGTTGACTTCCAGTGAGGAGGTTGCGGCTCAGGCGCTGGCTTCACAGCGTCCCGTCGGGCCAGCCTGCCGGGGCACCCGTCGGCGCAGTCGAGTTATCTCTCAACCCGTCAGCGGGTGGTAGACTGGAAGAGCAGTCAACCCGCCTCGCGGTTCCCCGACAGAACTGAGTTCTGCCAGCCGGCGACAGTCCTGATCAGCGTCGAGCGAGGAAGCGGGTGTTCCCCCCTTCCCAGACCCGCCCGGTTTCACGAGAGGTTATCTCGGTCTTCATCTCGATCAATCGCTCCCACGACGACGGTCGGTCTGGGCACGGTTAAGTAACCGTTCCTCCTCGGGGAGGACTCCAGCAGCTGATTGCGTAGGCGTTCTGAGCACATGTGGCAGCAGTTGCTGTTGTCCAGAATCAATGAGCTCGGTTGTTCCCAGCCATCAAGCTGCCGCCTGAATAGCCAAAGCAACCGCCGCCACAGTCGAGATGCCATTTCTGGGCGGTTGTTCGACCAAATCTAACTGCCCCACCGATTGTGGTGGAACCTCGGCGGTCACGACCTGCCCACCGGTTGTCGGTCACCCTCCTCCGACGCTCTCGGCGGTGAAGGTGGCTCAGGCCAGAGCAGCTCTTGCAGACCGCCAGTCCGATGGCGACTCCACATTCCCCAGGCAGGGGCCTGGAGTCTCCAGGGCAGTCTGGACAACACATCGTCTTCCTGGGCTGTGGGCTCATCTCCAGAGTTTACGGGATGCAGCTCGAGCCCGTGTCTAGGCGGGCCTGTATCCCCAGGAGATTTCTGAACCCGGTTGCCCACGAGCGCCTTCACTGTAGCTGAGACCATTTCTCTGCCAGGAAATATCTGATCTATCAGCTCTTCCCGATTTCTCCGAGCACCTCTGCTGAGGGTTGGTTACGATAATGTCTTCCAGCGTTCCGGAGTGCGCTGGGGCGTGGATGAGCCTCCCGACCGAGTCTAAAGGCTGGACTATGTTGGGCGCAAGGTTTACACTCGTCTCCCTGGACTCAACAGGCCAGCTCGGCCGCACTGATGGCACACTTCTCACGCCCTCATGGGCTCCTGGATGGATAGTCTCATCTCCCTACAGAACTAGGACTACAGCTGGAGTGCGGGACCAGGAAGGCAGTGGCTAAACAACAACTTCAGACTGCTCTGGACATAGGTGATTCCTGTGCCAGGTCAGTGGCGGCCGTGGTGGCCATGGCCGCAGGGGAGCATGGCTGAGGATATCACCTTCTCGTGAGGATACCCAGCACAAGTTGGCGGACATCCCTTCTTGGGACTGACTCGGCCCTGGTGGAGGGACACCTCAGTGGTCGAAAAATCCAATGCCACTCTGACTCTGTCTCTGCCCAGAGGACAGACCATCAACAACATCAGCGTAGCCCATTGCCCCTGTGACAGCCTCAGCACCAACACAGGGTCAACAGGCTTCCAGCATCCCAAACCCAAACCAGCGGCTTCCTCTAATGGGAAACAAGGAGTAGGGCCAAGGTGCTCCTCGACGGTCCCTCCTCAAGCCTGCTCAATGACTGCTTGGGGGCTTCGCCACCCCCCCCCTGGGGCTCCGCCCTTCCTTCCGCCTGGTCCTTTCACACGACCGTTGGGTGTGGGAGATGGTGAGCCCTTCTCCTGTTTTAAACAGGCCTTCCCTTGTCCCCAGGGGACACAGGTCGGCCTGTGGGCTCGCGAGCGATTTTGCCTGACACCGGGATAGAGGTGATCAGGAAGGTGGCGGATCCTCCTCCTCCACACGGTTCGTGTCCAGGTGTTCTGGTCCCCAGGCGGATGGGGACTGGGCCCATTCTCGACCTGCATAATGAACGGGTTCCTAAGGTCTCGGACCTTCCAGGATGGTCACTCTGGCCAGATAATACCATCCTTGGGCAGTGGTTCTGTTCCTGGACCTCAGGGCCGCCTTCTTCCGTTCGATCCATCCGTCATCGAGATTCCTCTGTACAAACAGAGGGATCCTAACAGTTGGGCCATGCCCTTGGCTTATCTCAGCTCAGGGTCTTCACCAATGCATGGCAGTGGTGACATGATCCTGCGGTGCGAAGGGTCGGGTGCCCCTACCTGGACAGTTGGCGTTGTAGCCCCCAGAGCGGGGTGGGCGGTCCAAGTCTGGCCTCAGGCTGCTCTCAGGTGGCCTCCTTTTCATAAGCCAAGTCAACTCGTGCGACGGGTGATACTATTCAGGCAGGCTAGACTACTTCAAGGGACTGGCTCGGCGAGACAGACGAGTTTTCCTCCTTTGAATCTGTTTTGGTTGAAATCGCCTGCCGGGACCCTCGTCTCCTGGGCTTATTAGGGCCTGCTCAGCGTCCCACTAGGCCCTGGGACTGCATCCCAGCCAATGGGACTGAGCCAGTGGTCACAAAACCACAATCCATTGGCCCAGCCACGACAGTGACCAGGAGATGGAACGCACTCCAGTGGTGGACGTTCCAGATCTGCAGGAGGCATCGTTCGTCACCCGGTCGACAGTCTCTCTATGACCGATGCATCTCTGATGGTTGGGGTACCATCGAGAGGCACAGAGCGCAGCCTCTGTTCGGAGTCGATACACATCAGCCTGCTAGACTCGGCGGTCCGCCTAGCTCTTACCGCCCGCTCCGTTTCCTGCGGGGTCAAGTGATTCAGTCTGATGGACACCCATGACCATGTGCTACCTAAACACAAGGACCAGCGCTCCTTGCAGTTGTAAGGAGGCTGATACTTTATGATTGCCAGCCTGGGTGGATTCGCCATTTAGGTGGCAGAGCCTCCAACACCTAGTCGTTGCCCTAGGCCGGATAGCGGCCCGGCGTCTCCTGAGGGTTCTTTCCTGCAGAGTAGCACAGATCTGTTCTCACTGGGTCAAGCCGGGCAGACCCTTTTCCCTCAGGGAGTGTGACCGAGACGTTTCATGCCCGCCTCTCAGCAGGGCTCGCACAGGGGATGCCTTGTTGAGCCGTGGACCCCGGACCTCTTCGCCCCCCCATTCCTTGATCCACAAGTGCTACAAAGCGAGGGGACAAAGCGCAGGTGATCCTGGCCCAGACTGGTTCGCCAGCTCTGGTCCCAACTCCTCAGTCTCAGCTCCAGGCTCCCGGCTTCAGCCCCGGACCTGATCTCAGTCAATCATGGGAGGTATTCCATCCGGACTAATCCTGCACCTGGCCTGGTTCCTGGCAAATTTCCAGGCCTTGGGTCTTCCGCGAGGTCCTCCTTTGTTAAGTCCAGTCAGAGTGACCAGATTATGCTATGCCGTCGATGAATCTCCATTTGGTGTTAGGAAAGGTCTGGACCCTTTCTCCTGTTCCTCAACAAGCATGCACTACCTGGGCCGTTCTTCGCTAACACGGTTGACCCTTAAGTGCCTGGCGCATCTCTGCCCTCCGAGCCGGCGGAAGAGTGGTTGGGAGCTTTTCAAGGCAGTCACATTCCCCTCTGGTGAGAACCTCCACAAGTAGGATCTACTGCTGGTATAGGCCAGCTCACAGGGACCATTGAACCATACGGTGAGATGTCCATCTGGTATGGATGACCGCCTTCTTGGTAGCTATCCGCCAACAGAAGAACAGAGAGCTCAGGCACTCCGCAGTCTCCTCTGGTCTTCCACAGGGACAAGGTTGTCCTCGCCCAGTTCCTTCAAGGTGGTATGGAGCTTCACCTTAACCAGGTATTGACTCTGCAGGTGTTCTACCCCAAACACACCTCGGAGGCCGAATATAGGCTCCATATTGGACCCTAGTTGAGCACTCACTTTCTCAAGGAGCGCACGGCTGAAGTTCGGGGAGAGGTTCGCCAGCTGTTTGTCACCTACGCTGAAGCCGCACCTGGCAGACCTGCAGTCAAGCGGACGATGAGTGGGTGGGTCACCTCCTGCATAGATCTCTGCTGTAGGTTGGCGGGCATGGGCCTCCCAGAGATAAAACTATTTACCCGTCATACCGCTGCATGGTGGCTGCTTCGGATGTCTTATCAGGATATCTGCAGCTGCTACCTGGAGTCACACATATAATTACCTACATGACCTTGGGTCACGCGGGATGTTGGTTTGAGACCTCGGTTCAGTCTCTATTCCTAAGTAGGGGTGTGCCTTGCCCTCCTCCGGAGAACATAGAGTCTGCCAGACAGTGTGGATGACAACATATCCATGTCCTAAATAGGTTACTCACCTGTAACGAGTTCTAAGATGGTATATGTTGTTCATCCTACGATAAACCTCCGGCTGCGGCCTGCAGCCTGAAAGCCAGCCCAGGCTAGATCTGGCGTCATGGTGGGCAGTTTTACCACCACCTGGGTGGGTGGGAGGAGCCAACGAAGACCTTCCAGCAAGATTTAAGCAAGGAACCTGCCAGACAGTGGATGAACAACATACCATTCCTAGAACTCCTGTACGGGTGAGTAACCTGTATTTCTGGGGACATGGATATGTTGTTCATCCACACCCATTAACAGGTTCGCACCGCTTCATCTTGCCAGAAAAATCTTCAGCTAGCCTCCCACCAGGAACAACTAAGCTCACCTTGACTCAGATCTTCCTTACGCTTGAAGCTCAGGTTCCCTCCTTAACACGTTAGCAAGACTGGTTCCTAATTCTTGAAAAGTTTTTGCAAAAGACTTGGTCTTCTTCTCCTCGCGACTGCAATGGACAAATCGACTCCCGGTTTGGAGGTGCCCTTGTGGGCAGAAGATGTCTAGGACGGATCCGCACTCCACGTCGTCTACTGCCTGGGCCTTGAGCACGACCCACAGGCCTCGACTTCTGCTCCCTTTTCAGCCTCATTCATGAAGCCGTGCCCGATTACAACTAGGGCGCCCGAAAAAGAATTCCACGGTGAAATCTAAAGAGGCCCGATTGACGGTGTCCATGGCGGCGGGCTCGGCGGATCAGCTTGAGCAGATGATCGCCCTCGAAGAGGAGGCGGCGCGGGCCGCTTCTACCTCGGCTGAGGCATTTGTCCCGCTCTCTCTCTCGGTGCCTCTTACTCAGCTTCTTTTAAGGAGCTTTGTCTGACCCTCGACCAAGGTGAGGGTTCAACTTGGGGACCTTCCAGGTCCAAAAGAGCAAAAGTAAGTCTCTCCGTCGATGCTCTTGGGAGCGGGGAAGATTCCCCTCCCCATGGAGCAGTCGACTTGATTGAGCCCTCAGCTTAAGCCACTGGCTTCACGGTGTCCCGTCAGGCCAGTTGGCGAGACTCCGTCGGCGGGTCGAGATTTTCCTGGAACCCGTTAGACTGGAGTTATCGATTGAAGCTGAAATCCCTCCCAGTTCCCCGGTGGGAGTTGAGGATCCCGTCGGCTCGTCTGTGCCTCCGGTTCCGGAGCCTTGATGGGATCATCCGAGCCCCAGGAGTGCGATTTCATACTTCTCCTCGCCTTCCCTCGGCCTGAGTCGGGAGACTCGGTCTCGGACATCCTCATGATCCAACCGATCCGCCCGTCATAGGCGGTCTCGCACCGCGGCAAGCCAACGCCCGCCACTCTTCCTCGGACGAGGAGGCTTGGCCCGCAAGTTAACGTCGGAGATAGAAACTTCTGTGGCAACAGCTCCTTTTGACCGAGGAGCCATGACCCAGTCGTCTTCCCGGCCATTAATGGCTGTCACCGAAGCAGCCGAAACAACCCTCTTTGTAGTCGAGAGCCTGTTCTCAGGCGGTTGTTGACCATTCCAGCTACCCACCAATTCTGGTGGAACCTCGCCCCACAGCCATTAGTTGGGGCTCCGACCAAAATTCTCGGTCGGCTTTGGGTTTACCCATAGGCTGTCGGTCACCCTCACTCCGATAAACCTCGGCAGGTGGAGGGTGGCTCAGGCGAGGCAGCTCTTTGAGGACTCTTCTGAGGTCCGATGATGGTTCCTCCTCTTCTCCAAGCGCATAGACTTGGAGTTCTCGGAAGGACAGTCAATGGATGATAGCCCTTCGTCCTTCTTAGGGTTCTTCGACTCATCTCGGAGTCCACGGGATGGCTTCGAACCCGTTCCTAAGCAGGCAGGTATCCTCACAAGAGATTCTGGACGAGGGATTCTCCTACGAGGCCTTCGGTGGCCGAAGCCATAGTGGATCCGACCTTGGAACTTTGGCAGCGTCCTGCTTCCTGCCCTGTGCCTTGACTGGTTTGGCCAGGAGTATGCGGTCCGGTTCCCTGTCAGTTTTGGAACACCTCGGCCGGTTGGCTGGTTACCGACAGCGTTTTCCGTGCCGGAACACCAGGGATGTGGACAAACCTCCCGACAAGGAATCCAAGAAAGTGGATCATGCGGGCGAAAAAGTCTATGCTGCGTCTCTCTCGGCCTTCGTCAGGCCAGTTAAGCCATCCTCGCTGGCACATTTTCTCACGCCTGTTGGGCTCCTGGATGAGGTTGTCCTCATCTTCCCGCAGATCTGCAGACTACCGTTAGGCAGGTGCGGGACCAGGGCAGTGGCTAAACAGCAGCTCCAGACTGCGTTAGACATCAGGGACTCATGTGCCAGGTCTGTGGCGGCCGCAGTGGCCATGCGTCGTCGGGCTTGGCTGAGGATATCCACCTTTACTTCGGATACCCAGCACAGGTTGGCGGATGTTCCCTTTTTGGGGACTGACCTCTTCGGCCCTGGGGTGGAAGGTCACCTGCAGAGGATCGAGAAGTCCAATGCTACCTTGGACTCGGTCTCTTCCGCTCAGAAGGACAAAGGCCGCAAGCCACAGCCTAAGCCCTTTCGTCCTTCTGCGCCCACGGCGCACCCGGCCCAGCAACGTCAGGGCCAGCAGTCTCGACCTTGGTATCCCAAGCCCAAACCGTCGGCTTCCTCCAACAGGAAGCAGGGAGGTAAAGGCCCAGGAGGTTCCTCGGCCGGTCCCTCCTCCAAGCCTGCCCAGTGACGGGCTGAGGGGTGTCGCCCCCATCCCTGTCACCTCACCCCTGGTTCCCTCCGTGGGGGGACGGCTCAGACACTTCCTTTCCGCCTGGTCCGCTGTTACCACGGACAGGTGGGTACTGGAGGTGGTGGGAAAAGGCCTACCTCTGGAATTTGAGCAGGCCCCGCCCTTCAGAGCCGTCGCACCTCAGGGTCCGCAGCCTCACTGGCGGCTCGCCGAGCCGACATCGCTCTCCCTCCTCAAGGAGGTGATCACGGAGGTGGAGGACCCCCCTTCAGACCCGGGGTTCGTGTCCAGGTATTTCCTGGTTCCGAAACGGACAGGGGGCTGGCGCCCCATTCTCGACCTATACGACCTGAATAAGTTCCTAAGGTCTCGAACCTTCAGAATGGTCACTCTGGCGCAGATAATACCATCTCTGGAACACAGCGTGTGGTTCTGCTCTCTGGACCTACAGGACGCGTTCTTTCACGTCCCTATCCGTCCGTCACATCGGAGATTCCTCCGCTTTCGAGCGGAGGGATCCCTCTTCGAGTTCCGAGCCATGCCCTTCGGCTTATCTCCAGCTCCCAGGGTCTTCACCAAATGCATGGTAGTGGTGACAGCATTCCTGCGGCGCCAAGGGGTCCGGGTGTACCCTTACCTGGACGATTGGCTGATAGCAGCCTCCTCCAGACAGGAGGTGGAGCGGTCCAGAGATCTGGCCCTCCAGGTTTGCTCTCGAGTTGGCCTTCTCATCAACGAGGCCAAGTCGGAACTCGAGCCAAAGCAAGTGATCCTGTTCATCAGGGCAGAGCTCAACTCTCTTCGAGCCAGAGCACGACTCCCAGCAGACAGGGCCGAGGTTCTTACCTCCTTTGCCCAGTCATTTCTGGTTGGGCAATCGCGCCCTGCCCGGGACTTCCTGCACCTTCTGGGTCTCATGGCGGCCTGTACCAGCATGGTCCGTTGGGCCCGCTGGCACATGCGCCCCCTTCAGTGGGGACTGGCCAGCCACTGGTCACGACGCTGCGATCCTTTGGACCAGCTAGTGATAGTGACCCAGGAGATGTGGAACGCTCTCCAGTGGTGGACCGTTCCATTCCATTTGCAGGAGGGCATCCCGTTTGTCCGCCCCGAGCCGACGGTCTCTCTATCGACCGATGCCTCTCTGATGGGTTGGGGTGCCCATCTGGGGGAACACCGAGTGCACGGCCTCTGGTCCCCGCGGGAGTCCCGATGCCACATCAACCTGCTGGAGCTCCGAGCGGTCCGCCTAGCTCTCACCGCCTTTGCTCCGTTTCTCCGGGGTCAAGTGGTCGAGGTCCAGACGGACAATACCACGACCATGTACTACCTGAACGCGCCAGGGCAGGGGCCGCTCCATGCTTCTATGCAAGGAAGCTCTCCGCATTTGGTCACTCGTGCACAGCCTGTGGCGGATCTCCTAGCTATTCATGTGGCAGGAGCCTCCAACACCCTGGCCGATGCCCTGAGCGGATAGGGGCTGCATCTCATGAATGTCTCTCCTGCGGAGTAGTACAAGATCTGTTCTCCCACTGGGGCACACCTCAGGTGGACCTGTTTGCTTCAGGAAAGCGCGAAGCTAAGGCTGTTTCATGCCCGCCCCTCAGCAGGGCTCGCTGCAGGGGATGCCTCGGAGGCTGTGGACCCCGGGCCTCTTCTACGCTTTTCCCCATTTCCCTTGATTCACAAGGTGCTTCTCAAAGCAAGGAGGGACAAGGCGCTGGTGATCCTGATAGCCCCAGACTGGCCCGCCAGTTCTGGTACCCAGATCTCCTCAGCCTCAGCTCCAGGCTCCCGAGGCAGCTTCCAGCTCGCCCGGACCTGCTTTCAGTCAATCAGGGAAGGTGTTCCATCGGACCTTCAATCCCTGCACCTGACGCTGGTTCCTGAGCGGCTAGAGTTCCAGGCCTTGGGTCTTTCCGGCGAGGTCCTCAATGTTGTTGAGGCATCCCGTAAGAGTCGACCAGAAAATGCTCGCCTTCAAATGGAAGAGATTCTCCATTTGGTGTCAGGGCAAGGGCTTGGACCCTTCCTCCTGTTCTGTGGCAAGCATTTTGGACTATTTATGGTCCCTTTCTAGTCAAGGGCTTAGGTCGGGACCCTAAAGGTGCACCTGGCAGCCATCTCTGCTTCACCAGGCGGGCGGGGAAGCAGTCGGTGGCGCCAGGGAAAGGTGGTCAGGCGCTTTTCAAAGGCCTTGATCACATTTTCCCTCCGATGCGAGAACCTCCACCTCCGTGGATTTACTGCTGGTACTGGCAAAGCTCATGGGCAAGCCATTCAAACCAATGCACAGGTGTGATCTCTCACACCTGTCGTGGAAGACCGCCTTCTTGGTGGCTATCACGTCAGCCAGAAGGATGGGAGAGCTCCAGGCGCTTTGCATCGAGTCTCCTTACCTGGTCTTCCACAGGGACAAGGTTGTCCTGCACCCCCACCCGAAATTCCTTCCGAAGGTGGTGTCGGAGTTTCACCTTAACCAGGTGCTGACTCTGACGGTGTTCTACCCCAATCACACCTCGGAGGCCGAATATAGGCTCCATACTCTGGACCCTAGAAGGGCGCTCGCTTATTATAAGGAGCGCACGGCTGAAATTCGGGGAGAGGTTCGCCAGCTGTTTGTCACCTACGCTGAAGCCGCAGCTGGCAGACCTGCAGCCAAGCGGATGATAGGCAGGTGGGTCACCTCCTGCATAGATCGCTGCTATAAGTTGGCGGGCATGGAGCCTCCCAGAAGGATAAGAGCTCATTCTACCCGTCATACTGCTGCATCGGTCGCTGCTTCCAGGGATGTCCCTATCCAGGAAATCTGCAGGGCTGCTACCTGGAAGTCAGCACACACCTTTATTACCCATTACCACATCGACCTTGAGTCACGCCGGGATGCTGGTTTTGGGGCCTCGGTTCTCCAGTCCTTATTTCCCAAGTAAGTATTGGGGTGTCTGTGCCTCCTCTTCCCAGAGAACTGCTAGAGTCTTACTATTAAGTGTGGATGAACAACATATCCATGTCCCTAGAAATACAGGTTACTGACCTGTAACAGGAGTTCTAGGAATGGTATATGTTGTTCATCCACACGACCCACCCGACTTCCCCGGCTTCGACGCACAACCTGAGCTTCCAGCGGGCCAGATCTGGCGTCATGGGGCGGAGCCAAGAGTTTTACCACCCGGGTGGGTGGGAGGAGCCAGCTTGAAGACCTTCCGGCAAGATTTAAAGCGGCAAGGAACCTGCCAATAAGTGTGGATGAACAACATATACCATTCCTAGAACTCCTGTTACAGGTGAGTAACCTGTATTTTCTGCCTAAGGTGGTCTCATCTCTCACCCTTAATCAGGATATCGATCTACCAGTGTATTTCACTAAGTACTCTAATCTAGGAGAAGCCCTTCTACACACTTTAGATGTGCATAGGTGTCTCTGATACTGCCTGATCAGAACCATACACCACCGAAAATCGGAACAACTTTTTGTCTCCTTTGCCCACAGGGTGATGGGAGCTCCTGTTTCAAAATGGTCGCTGTCCAGGTGGCTCATTCAGTATATTCTGATCTTACTTCAAGAGGGCTCTTGCAGTAGGTAATTACATATAGGACTGACGTCGGCAGGCAGGCAAGACCCCACAGAAAAATTTCTAGCTAGCAGTCCCTGGCGAGGGACCGCCCCCACATCAGGTGACCGACGTCAGGAGACGTCGGTATAAAGGGGCGGTCCCTGACACCGCCTTCCTGTTCTTTCCTATTAGCTCATACGGCGCTTAGGCGGAAAAGTTCTTTGCTTCGTCAGCCTCCCTTCGTCAGTTTTTACCGAGTAATTTTGCTTTTTTTCGACAATCGTCAGTACATCCGTCGGTGTATGTCATCCCCCACACCCTCCGAGCACAAAAATAAGTGCGACTCGTGCAGCGCCCAGCTCCGGCACAGGGACTGCCATTCTCTGTGCCTGTTCTGTCTAGGCCCCGATCACCCGGTCGAGAAGTGCCAGCATTGCCTCAGTTTCAACGCAGCTACCCGGAAAAGGCAGCATTCCCTGGAAGCCCACATCCTGAAGAAAAAGATGAGTTCTATGGAGAAGGAGCTCAAAAAACTGAGGCAGGCGTCCACTTCCCCCGAAGGCCATTGGAAGAAGGACAAGGAGAGGCACCGGGACAAGGGCTCCTCCACCGCGTCTCCCTCTGGAGTCACCGTGATTCTGGTAACATCCCCTCTGGGGGACCGCTCCTCAACTGCCGCCTCGGAGGCTTCTGAGGGCGGCGGTCCGCCCATCTGGCTCGCGCTCTGGCCTTTCGGGTGCCTCCGGGCAGTTGGAGGCCTCCACCGCCAATTCGGCTGTAGCTTCATGGCCTACAGGCGCGGGCGACGGTAAGCCGGACGAGGGCTCCTTCCATCCACGCTGAGAAGGCCGGTAAGTCGCACGACCCTTCGGGGCGGCGCGCGGACCCTCTCCCACCGGACCAGGCCAATCCTTCTTCTCGGTCCCCCTCCAGCGAGGGGTCCCATAAGTCGGACGCCGGCTTCTCCAGCGCCCGCCGGATCTCGCTGTAAAACTGCAGTCAGTTCACCCGACGTCCGGTCGGCAAAAGAACAGACGATGGACCCCCCCCCCCAACGTCCGTCGTCCCTGGTTCTCTGCAGACTTCGCTGCATTCCGGGACCCACAGTCCCCCAGCCCAACCCTGAGGATTTTTCCTCTCCATCCCAGGCGTGGGGTTCCTCCTCTGTCATACCGCCCTCCTTATGTCCGCCCGATCTGACGCCTGTTCCCCCGGATGCCGCCTCCAACACCGGTTTTACCGACTCCGGCTGACATCTCTCCCCGGATGTCGCCCCGACGCCGAACCCTCCAACCTGCACCCGCCCATGAGGCCGCCGGCTGGGCCATCTGCTCCGGCAGCTCCTCTGGCTCCCGGATACCCTCCGTCCTATCCGACGCCGTCGTATCCAGGACCATAGTATCCGGCGCCACAGTACCCGTCACAATACCCGATGCCTGGTTCAAACAACATGAAGTCTTGCTGTATTCTGACTATTGCAGTAATATCCAACCTTTGAAGTGCCCTGGAGAGGAAAGAGTTAACTTTCCATGCAAGGCATGGAACGCTGAGCTCGAGCTCGGTTGAGACTCTGTCTGTTGTTGTTTGAACCCAAACCGCCAGATTCTTTACTTCGCCTCACTGAACAGTCGCTCCGGAGATTTCTCCTTCGCTCGGTTCAATTTAGTTTGTTAAAGTGTCGTTTTTTCCCTCGGTTCAACCGAATTTCTTCTATCTAACCTGTTGGTTCAGTCTCTCTGTGTGGTACCGTGAGTACTAGATAGGAGGTTTCTAAAAAAAGTTTGTTCTGCTTTTTAGAGTGTGGTAAGCGGTCCTTATCAGTTCTAAAAAAAACAGATTTCATTACGTTTTTTTCCACGACCCGTAACACGGTCAGGAACCGATAGGGGTGTCTTGCCTGGCAGATTGCCGAAAAAAGTGTAAGTTTGGTTAGGATTGGCCATGTCTGAGAAACCCAAGAGAAAAACCGGGCCCACTGGGTTTCAGCACTGTAGTGTGTGGGAAGCCTTTACTAAGGCTGACCCCACACACCTGTGTTTATTGTCTGGGGCTTTGACCACCCCGATTCAGACTGCCAGATTTGCAAAGTTTTCCCACAGCTACCCTGGAAAAGAGAGTAGGTAGGCTGAGGAAAGGGAGGCAAGAAGTCCGCTGACCTGGATGGCCAGCCTGGCTGCTTCCAACCGAACCAGAAGGAGTGCTCTGACCAGGCGAAACTTCTTCGGTCAAGGAGAACCGACTCTGAGGAGTCGGGTTCCGTTAAAAGAAAAGAAGGGATAAGTCAGCCGGTTCCGATCCACAAGTTCTTCTCCCAATCGCTGATGAAATAGCCAAAGCGATAAGGGATTGTCTAATCACACCTGGTTCCGACTCAAACCGCACCATCGGTTAGGGGCTCGTTCCGTCGGTTCACCCTGTTCCGGATTATAATTTAGAGGATTTTTATGAACCGGAGGAGGAGGAGGAGGGAGAGTATGAGGATAGTGATGGTGATTATGAAAGTCTGGATGTGCCCATCGATCCGGACATCTCCCCAGACAGACCTTCAGGCGTTTCTCCTCCTAGGCTTTCTGAGTCCCCTTCCCACTTTGTTTTACAAAAAAGTGGCTGAAACTCTCCAGCTTCCTATGGAGGAAGCAGGAGAAGATCAGGAGGAGCCTGATTATGTTGAGATGATGGACATCCCAGAGTCCAGGAGACTGTCTATTCCCCTCCATAAGTCTTTTGGGAAACACATTTAAAATTTTAAAAACTCCCAATTCCATACCTCTTGTGGACAGAAGAATGGACGAGGTATACTCTTTCAGGCTCAGATACGGAGTTCCTTTCCCAGCAATGCAGCCATGTTGGGGTAGTGCAGGCTGCTGCCTGTGATAAGCAAATATACCCTTGGCTTCACACCCCAGATAAGGACTCCAGGAGGATTGATGCCATGGCAAAGAAACAGTACCATGGCAGCATCTTGGGACTCAGGCAGGCTAATTATATGGCCTACACAGCTAGATACCAGAAGTCTAGATGGGGCACTGTGATGGCTCTAGCTAAACAGGTCCCTGACCAGCTTGCCAAGGAGCTGGAGCAGGTGGCTGCAGATGGTATTGAGGCATCCAAGGTGCAATTTCATGCTGCAGTGGACTCCAGTGATGTTTCATCTAGAGTCAGGGCTACATCTGTAGCCCTTCGTAGGATGGCTTGGCTCAGATGTACTTGCCTGTCACAGGATACCCAGACTAAGGCCATGGATTTTCCTGTTATTGGTAATTCTCTGTTTGGGGAGCAGACAGAGAACTACGTGAAGAAAATGGATGAGTACAGGACCACCTATAGGAGTGGTCAGGCCAAGGAAAGGCAAGCCACTCCCCAGAGGCAGCATTCCAGGGGCAGGCCTTTTCATAGGCCTTTCTACCAAGCCAGGCCTCTCTTCCACCTTTGCTCAGAGGGGTTCTTCAGAGGGAGGGCAGACGGGCATAAGCAGGCCTGCTACACCCCTCAGCCTAAAGCCCCTGCCAAACCAGCACCCTGATGGGTTTGCCAGTCGATTCTCCACTACCGTGAGAGCAGGCTGGCTTACTTTGTCCAGGATTGGATGTCTTTAACATCAGACAAATGGGTCCTGGAAGTAGTAAGCAAGGGACTGATTCTCAGCTTCAAACAATTTCCCAAGATAAGAACCAGATCCTTTCCACCTGCAAATCCTTCAGATGCCCTTGCCCTAGAGGCAGAGGTCTCTTCCCTCTTAGCTCTCAGAGCCATAGAAAGAGTTCCACCCCTACACAGGGGAATAGGATTGTACTCCAGGTACTTCCTAACCCCAAAAGACAGAAGAATGGCAGCCCATCCTGGATCTCAGATATCTAAACAAGCACCTTTAAAGCCAAAGTTCAAAATGGTGACTCTGGGAATAATTCTACCCTCTCTAAGGCCAGGGGACTGGCTAGTCTCCCTGGACCTCAAGGATGCCTATTTCCACATTCTCATCAGATGCTCCCACAGAAAGTACCTCAGGTTCGAGTTGCCCTCAGGCCACTATCAATTCAGAGCAATGCCCTTTGGCCTAACATCAGCTCCAAGGGTGTTCACAAAATGCCTGGCAGCAGTGGTTGCTTTCCTAAGGAGAAAAAAGATCTCCATCTTTCCATACCTGGACGACTGGCTCATAGTGGGTCAGTCTCCAGACCAAGTCGAGTCACACCTACAGATAACTCAGCAACTGCTCACTTCTCTAGGATTCCACCTGAATCTTTCAAAGTCAGTTCTAGAGCCAGTGCAGCTCCTCACCTTCATAGGGGCGGAGTTGGATACAAGGGCAAGAGCCTTCCTTCCCCTGGACAGGGCAAGGACCCTTGTTACACTGGCCTCTTCATTCACCCTTCAGGTGTCTCGACCAGCAAGGCATTTTCTGCAGCTCGTGGGCCACATGGCTGCCTATACGGCAGTGGTCCAAGAAGCAAGATTTCAGATGAGGGACATTCAGTTCCACTTAAGAGCCTTCTGGTCCCAGAGAGAGGATTCTCTGACCAAGCTAATCCCAGTGACTCGAACCCTGATCCAGGCTTTGCAATGGTGGCAGGATCAGGACAACCTAAGGCAAGGAGTTCCGTTTGTCACTCAATCTCATTCTCTAATCCTTACCACAGATGCCTCCCTCTTGGGCTGGGGAGCCCACTTGGGGGATCTGACCACCCAAGGGTTGTGGTCACCTCAAGAATCTCTGCTTCACATCAATCTCTTAGAACTCAGAGCAGTGTTTCTAGCATTTCAAGTTTTTTCCAAGTCTGTTCAGAACAAACTAGTTCAGATCAGGACAGGCAGTATCACCACAATGTGGTACATCAACAAGCAAGGGGGCACTCGGTCTACGGCCTTGTGCACAGAAGCGATGAAGTTGTGGTCTCTGGCCTATTCCCTGAATACCTCTCTGACAGCAGTGCACCTCCCAGGGAAGGACAATGTCCTGGCAGATGCTCTCAGCAGGATATCTCGGCCATCACGAATGGTCCCTGGATCCCCTAATTTTAAAGGTGATCTTCTCCAGATGGGGCACTCCACAGATAGATTTTTCTGCAGCCCCAGACAATCACCAACTTCCTATTTTTTGTTGCAGACCCCCAGTGTTGGGCTCAGTCCCCCTGGATGCTCTAGTTCTCAATTGGGAAGGGAAATTCCTGTATGCTTTTCCCCCCTTCCCTCTCCTGTTCAAGGTACTAGTCAAAATCAGGTCTCAACCCTGCAAAGTGATTCTGATTGCTCCAGACTGGGCCAGACAGCCCTGGTACCCTCTCTTGCTGTCCTTAGCAGTCCACCTTCCCCTGTTTCTTCCCAGGAATTACAACCTGTTAATATGTTCTCGGGGGAGGGTTTGGTATCCGAATCTCAAGTCTCTTAATCTCAAGGCCTGGCTCTTGAAGAGTTAGTTTGCTGATTTGCATCTCTCTCAAGGTGTTCTGGATATTCTAAAGGCTTCTCAAAAGCCTTCCACCAGAAAGACTTACAACTCCAAATGGAAAAGGTTTACTATTTGGTGCTCTGGTAAGCATATTTCTCCAGAGTTTGTTGGATTGCCTACAGTCCTGGACTATATGGTTCATCTCAATAGCTTGGGACTCAGACCAGCTACACTTAGAGTGCATCTGGCAGCTGTCTCTGCCTTCTTGTCAGCAGGCAAGCCCTCTTCCCTTTCAGCTCATCCTGTATTCTGTAAATCCTTAAAAACGATTGCTGCATACCAATCCTCCCTTCAGGGACCCTGCCCCTGCTTGGGACCTTAATGTTTGCATTGCTCAGCTTATGCAACCCCCTTTTGAGCCTTTGTCCTCAGCAGAGTTTAAGTACTTGACTTGGAAAACTGTGTTCTTGGTAGCCATTACTTCTGCCAGACGCGTAAGTGAGTTACAGGCCCTGTCGGTGGAGCCTGATTTTATCTCTTTCCATAGAGATAAGGTGGTCCTCAGGACTAATAGGACGTTTTTGCCTTAGGTGGTTTCAGATTTCCACCTTAATCAGTCTGTCTCTTCCTGTTTTTTTTACTGACCATTCCTCCTCTGGGGAGAGGAGGCTACACAGCCTGGATGTGAAAAGGCCCTTAGCTACTACATAGGCGCACCAAGGGTCACTGGGTTTGACTCCTCCAATTGTTCCTCACTTATGGTGAGGTTGGTAAGGAAAACCTGCCACTAAGAGATCTGTTGCCAGGTGGCTTGTCTCTTGTATACAATTCTGCTAAGAAAAATTAGGTAGAATCCCACCTCAGGCCTGAGGGCTCACTCTACTAGAGGCTATGCTTCCTGGCTGCTGCCAGGATATTCCTATCTTAGAGATTTGTCAAGCAGCCACCTGGAAAACGGTACATACTTTCACCAAGCATTACTCTCTGGATATCCAGGCTAGGGTGATGCTCGGTTTACACAGCAGTGCTTCAGAGCCTGTTCCCAAAGTAGGTTCTGTCCCTCCTCCATGGAGTGCACTATGGTAGTCTACTATAGTCAGAATACAGCAAGACTTCATGTTGTTTGAAGAAAAAATTACTCACCTTAGTAATATTGTTTCTTCTAATGGAGTCTTGCTGTATTCTGACCTCCCCCTGCCTCCCCTCTCAGAACCTGGGTTTTGGGATGTGGGTGGGCAGGAACAGTGTTGGTGCCCCCTTCTTCTCACCCTCTTATTTTTGGTTGTGTGTTGTGTTTTGTTTTTTGGGTTTCCTGACTTGAGTCTTTGCCTTGGAACCAAAAAAATCTTTTTATTAAATTTAATTGCCAGTTGGCTAGTGTGAGTTTACAGTTTCCACACAGGACGCCCAGTGAGTATAGCTCGTAAAGATCTGGCAGTTTGGGTTCAAACAACAGACAGAGTCTCAACCGAGCTCGAGCTCAGGGTTCCATGCCTTGCATGGAAAATTAACTCTTTCTAGGGACATGGATATGTTGTTCATCCACACTGTCTGGCAGGTTCCTTGCCGCTTTAAATCTTGCCGGAAGGTCTTCAAGCTGGCTCCTCCCACCCACCCGGGTGGTAAAACTCTCGGCTCCGCCCCATGATGCCAGATCTTCCTTACCACTTGGAAGCTCAGGTTCCTCCTTAACGCCTCGCGTATAAGACTGGTTCCTAATTCTTCGAATTTTCGAAATTAAAGAGTTTTTGCTAAAAAGACTTCAGTCTTCTCTCCCTTGCGGCTGCGATGGACAAATCGACTCCCGGTTTCCGGAGATGCCCTTGTGGGCAGAAGATGTCTCTGATGGATCCACATTCCACATGCGTTTACTGCTTGGGCCTTGAGCACGACCCGCAGGCCTGCGACCTGTGCTCTTCCTTTTCGGCCTACGTCCTCGAAGACCGTGCTGCCCGTTTACAACTGGGGCATCCCGAGAAGAGATTTCCTCCGGTTAAGTCAAAAGAGGCCCGGTCGGCAGTGTCTGCGGCGGCGGGCTCGGTGGATCAGCTCGAAACAAATGATGGCCCTCCCGAAGAGGCGGTAGCGGACGCTTCTGACCTCGCTGCGGCTTTGTCCCGCTATGTCTCGGTGCCTCTTATTCGGCTTTTTATGAGCTTGCCAGCCCTCTCGACAAAAGGTGAGGGTCCAACTTCTTCTGGACCTTTCGGGGTCCAAAAGAGACAAGAGTAAGTCTCACTGTCGGCGCTCTTGGGAGAGAAAGATCCCTCTCCCTAGTTGTGATAGTGCGACTTCCCGTTCGACCCCGCTCCGGCCACTGGTTTCACAGTGTCCCGTCCAGGCCAGTTGACTGAGACTCCCACGTCGAGCGGTCGGATGTTCTCGACCCGTTGGATGGGTTGTCGGCTGGAGAAGCTGAAAATCCCCTCTCCCGGTTCCCCGGTGAGGTTGAGGATCCGTCAGCTCGTCTGTGCCTCGGTTCTGGAGCCTTGATTGAATCGTCCGAACCAAGAAAGTGCCGATTCGCGGCACTCCTCGCACCGTCCTCGGCCTAGCCGAGGTTCCCTGCCCGTCTCGGCGTCTTTCGCGGTCAGCCGATCCCGCCGTCATAGGCGGTCTTGGTCTCGACACCCGCAGCGGCGCGCCGCTCTTCCTCCTCCTCGGACGAGGAGGCTTGGCGCAAGGATGCGTCGGAGTATGAGAACTCGTAGCAACAGCTCCTTCTGACCCGGGAATAAGCCCGGCGCCGTCGTCTTCCCGACCATTAAGTGGCTTGTCACTGGGACGGCGAAACAACCCCTCGTTTTAGCCGAGAACCTGTTCTCTGGCGGTTGTTTGGCCAATTCAGCTGCCCACCGGTCCGGTGGAACCTCCCACCTCCACAGCGGTTAGTTGGGGCTCTGATAAAAATTCTCGGTCGTCTGGGACTGCCCTGGGCTGTCCTGCCTCCTCCCGATCGACCTCGGCAGGTGGAGGGTGGCTCGAGCCCGAGCAGCTCTTTGAGGACTCTTCCGAGGTCGGTGATTCCTCCTGTTCTCCAAGCAAAATGGACTTGGGTCCTCAGGAGGACAGTCGGTGAATGATAACCCCTTCGTCCTTCACCGAGTTACTTGGCTCATCTCGGAGTCCACGGGATGAAGCAGCGAACCCGTTTCTAACGGGCCAGGTATCCCCACAGAGATTCTGGACCGAGGACCCTACAGAGACCTTTCGGTTGGCGAGGCCATAGATGGGTCGGCCTTGGAACTTTGGCAGCGCCCTGCTTCCTGTCCTGCGCCTTGACCAGGATGGCCAGGAGAGTATCGTCCATTCCGGTTCCCTGTCCGGTTTCAGAACACCCCTCTGCTGAGGGTTGGTTACCGACAGCGTTTTCAGCGTGCGAAGGCGCCAGGGATAACAGATAAAACCTCCGACTAGGGTCAGAAATTGGACTATGCGAGCTGAAAAGTCTATGCGTCCTCTGGAAGCGCCCGCCAGGCCAGTTAGGCCGTCCTCATGGCACATTTTTCTCATGCCCTGTTGGGCTCCCTGGATGAGGTTGTCCCTCATCTTCCTGCGAATCTGCAGACTACGGTCAGGCAGGTGCAGGACCAGGGCAGGGCAGTGGCCAAACAGCAGCTTCAGACTGCTTTAGACATTGGGGACTCATGTGCCAGGTCTGTGGCGGCCGCAGTGGCTATGCCTCGGTGGGCTTGGCTGAGGATATCCACCTTTACTTCGGATACCCAGCACAAGTTGGCGGATGTTCCCTTTTTGGGGACTGACCTCTTCGGCCCTGGGGTGGAAGGTCACCTGCAGAGGATAAAGTCCAATGCTACTTGGACTCGGTCTCTTCCGCTCAGAAGGACAAGGCGCAAACCACAGCCTAAGCCCTTTCGTCCTTCTGCTTCCAGCGTCCGGCCACGCAGCGTCAGGGCCAGCAGGCTCGACCAGCATCCCAATCCCAAGCCAGACTTCCTCCAACAGGAAGCAGAGGTAAAGGCCCAGGAGGTCCCTCGGCGGTCCCTCCTCAAGCCTGCCCAGTGCACAGGCTGAGGTGTCACCCCAACCCCGTCCACCTCACCCAAGTTCCCCAGTGGAGACGGCTCGACACTTCCTCGCCCTGGTCTGTTATTACCACAGACGGGTACTAAGGTGGTGGAAAAAGGCCTGCCTCTAGAATTTGGGCAGGCCACCGCCCAGCACAAACCGCTCGCACCTCAGGGCCTCAGGTCCCACAGCCTCACTGTCAGCTCGTCGGGCCGACACGCCATCCTCACTCAAAAAGGAGGTGATCAGGAGGTAGCGGATCCTCCCTCAGACCCGGCTCATCGCCCAGACACTTCCCGGTTCTGAAGCGGACGGGGCTGGCGCCCATTCTCGATCTACACGACCTGAACAAGTCCCTAAGGTCTCAGAACTTCGGATGGTCACTCTGACTCAGATAATACCATCCCTGGAACATGTGTGGTTCTGCTCTCTGGACCTGCAGGCGCGTTCTTTCACTTCCCTATCCGTCCATCACACCGAGATTCCTTGCTTTTGAGCGGAGGATCCTCTTCAGAGCCATGCCTTGCCTGTCTCCAGCTCCCAGGGTCTTCACCAAATGCATTGCAGTGGTGACAGCTTTCCTCACGGCACCGAGGGGTCCGGTGTACTCTTACCTGGACGACTTGATAGCAAGCCCCTCCAGACAGGAGGTGGAGCAGTCAGAGATCTGGCCCTCCAGGTTTGCTCTCAAGTCTGCCTTCTCATCAAAGGCCAAGTCGGAACTCGAGCCGAAGCAGGTGATTCTGTTTATTGGGGCAGAGCTTGACTCTCTTCGAGCCAGAGCACGGCTCCCGTCGGACAGGGCCAAGGTTCTTACCTCCTTTGCCCAATCATTTCTGGTTGGGCAATTGCACCCTGCCCGGGACTTCCTGCGCCTCCTGGGTCTCATGGCGGCCTCTACCAGCGTGGTCTGTTGGGCACGCTGGCACATGCGCCCCCTTCAGTGGGGACTGGCCAGCCAGTGGTCACAACACTGCGATCCATTGGACCAGCTAGTGATAGTGACCCAGGAGATGTGGAACGCTCTCCAGTGGTGGACCGTTCCATCTCATCTGCAGGAGGGCATCCCGTTTGTCCGCCTTGATTTCACGGTCTCTATCGACTGATGCTTCTCTGATGGGTTGGGGTGCCCATCTGGGGAACACTGGCACGGCCTCTGGTCCCCGCGGGAGTCCCGATGCCACATCAACCTGCTGGAGCTCCGAGCGGTCCGCCTAGCTCTCACCGCTTTGCTCCGTTTCTCCGGGTCAAGTGGTCCGAGTCCAGACAGACAATACCACGACTATGTACTACCTAAACCGCCAGGGCGGACACGCCCATGCTTCTTTGCAAGGAAGTTCTCTCTGACTGGTCACTCGTCAAGAGCCTGGAGGCGGATCTCTAGCCATTCATGTGGCAGGAGCTCCAACACCCTGGCGGTGCCCTGAGTCGATAGAGGCTGCATCTCACGAGTGGTCTCTCCTGCCGAGGTAGTACAAGATCTGTTCTTCCACTGGGGGCACACCTCAGGTGGACCTGTTTGCCTCCAGGAAGTGCTTAAGCTGAGGCTGTTCCATCTCTTCGCCTCAGCAGGGCTTGCTGCAGGATGCCTTCTGAGGCTCTGGACCCTGGGTTTCTTTACGCTTTTCCCCATTTCCTTGATCTGCTGGGTGCTTCTCAAGGCAAGGAGGACAAGGGTAGGTGATTCTGATAGCCCCAGACTGGCCTCACGGTTCTGGGTACCCAGATCTCCTCAGCCTCAGCTCCAGGCTCCTGGCAGCTTCCAGCTCGCCCGACCTGCTCTCAGTCAATCGGGGTGTTCCATCCGGACCTTCAATCCTGCACCTGACTCCTGGTTCCTGCGCTGGCTGGAGTTCAGGTCTTGGGTCTTTCTGACGAGGTCCTCAATGTTGTTGAGGCGTCCGTAAGTGAGTCAACCAGGTAATGTTGTGCCTTCAAATGGAAGATTTTTCCATTTGGTGTCAGGGCTGAGGGCTTGACCCTTCCTCCCGTTCTTGGGCGCATTTGGACTATTTATGGTCCCTTCTAGTCAAGGGCTTAGGTCGATTACTCTAAGGGGTGTGCCTGGCAGCTATCTCTGTTTACCGTGTGGGCCGGGAGCAGTCAGTCGCAGGAGAAGGTGGTCTTGCGGTTTTTCAAAGGCTCATCACATTTCCTCCGGTGCGAGAACCTCCACCTCCGTGGATTTACTGCTGGTGTTGGCAAAGCTCTATGGGCAAGCTATTCGAACCAATGCACAGGTGTGAACTTCTCTCACCTGTCGGAAGATACCGCTTTCCTTGGTGGCTATCACGCTGGCCAGAAGGATGGGAGAACTCCAGGCGCCTGCATTGAGTCTCCTTACCTGGCTTCCACAGGGACAGAGCTGTCCTGCGCCCCCACCCGAAATTCCTTCCAAGGTGGTGTCGGAGTTTCACTCAACTAGGTGTTGACTCTGCCGTGTTCTACTCCCAATCACACTGAGGCCAGTTCACAGGCTCCATACTTTGACCCTAGAAGGGCGCCGCTTATTGTAAGGAGTGCACGGTTGGAAATTCGGGGAGAGGTTCGCCAGCTGTTTGTCACCCACGCTGAAGCCAAGACCTGGCAGACCTCAGCAGCCAAGCGATTTTAGGCAGGTGAGTCACCTCCTGCATAGATCTCGTTATAAGTTGGCGGTCATGGAGCCCCAGAGGGATAAGAGCTCATTCTACCTCATACTGCTGCATCGGTGGCTGCTTCCAGGACTTACTTATCCAGGAATCTGCAGAGGCTGCTACCTGAAGTCAAGCACACCTTATTACCTATTACCACATTTCACCTTGAGTCACGCCGGGATGCTGGTTTTGGGGCCTCGTTCTCCAGTCTCTATTTCTAAGTAGGGGCTGTGCGCTTGCCTCCCTCCTCCCGGAGAACTGCTAGGAGTTCGTCAGACAGTGTGAATGAACAACATATCCATGTCCCTAGAAATACAGGTTACCTCACCTGTAACAGGAGTTCTAGGAATGGTATATGCTGTTTATCCACACGCACCAACCAGCTCGACGAACCTTGAGCTTCCAGCGGCCAGATCTGGCGTCATGGGCGAGCTGAGAGTTTACTTCTGGGTGGGTGGGAGGAGTTAGCTTGAAGACCTTCCGGCAAGATTTAAGCGGCAAGGAACCTGCCAGACAGTGTGGATGAACAACATATACCATTCCTAGAACTCCTGTCTACAGGTGAGTAACCTGTATTTCTCTCGGGGTGTTCAAAGGTTGGATATCACTGCAATAGTCAGAATACAGCAAGACTCCATTAGAAGAAACATTACTAAGGTGAGTAATTTTTTCTTCTAGGACATGGATATGTTGTCTAATCCACACTATCTGGCAGGTTCCTTGCAGCTTAAATTTTGGCCGGAAGGTCTTCAAGTTGGCTCCTCCCACCTCGGGTGGTAAAACTCTTGGCTCCACCCCATGACGCCAGATCTTCCTTACCGCTTGGAAGCTCAGGTTCCCTCCTTAGCGCTCTGCGTTTTAGACTGGATCCTAACTCTTCGGTTCGTCCGAAAGTAGTTTTGAAGTTTTCTAAACTTTGGTCTTCATCATCCCTCGCAGCTGCGATGGACAAATCGATTCCCGGCTTTTGGAGGTGCTCTTGCGGGCAGAAAATGTCCAGGACGGATCCGCACTCCACGTGCATCTACTGCCTAGGTTTAGACCACAACCCGCAGGCTTGCGGAAGTAAGCTGCTCTTTTCGGCCACCGTTCTGGAAGATCGCGTGTCGATTGAAGCTCTGGCGCGAGAAGCGTTATCTGCCGGTAAAATCCAAAGAGGGCAGCTCGAGCATATGATCGCCCTCGAGGAGGAGGCGGCCCAGGCCGCATTTTCCTCCTCCTCAGCTGCGGCATTTATCCCGCTCTCTCTGAGTTCCTCGTACACAGCTTCCTTCAAGGAGCTTTGTCAGTCCCTTTCCACGAAGGGAGAGGGGCCTTCAGGACTTTCTTCTCGGCCCAAGAAGAAGGAGTCAAGGTGAGTCCCACCCGTCGGCGCTCGTGGGGAGCGGGAGAGGCCCCTTCCTCGACACCCGACCGCCAATTCCGGTCGAGTTGTGGCTCAGGTCATTGGCTTCACCGGTGTCCCCTCAGGCCAGCCTGCCGAGACTTTCGTGGAAGGGTGTCGACTGGTGAAGCCGACAACCCACCTTCACCGGTCTCCGTGGAGACCGAGGATCTGTCTTGCGCCTTGGGGCCGCAGTCCCTCGGATAAAGTGCCCGAGCCGAGGAAGAGGTGTCCCCGCCCCTTCCCAGACCCGCCCCGGTCTCTGACTTCATCTCGGTCAAGACATATCTCCGCCGACATCGGCGGTCCTGGTCTCTGTACCAAGTCAGTGGCACACCGCTCCTTCCTCGGATGAGAAGGGGCTTGACGTAAATTACGCCGGATGCTACGGGAGCTTATGTGGCAGCAGTTACTGTTGTCCGGGACTAAACTGACTCCGGTTCATCCCCCGCCCATCAAGTGGCTGTCGCCCAAACGACCGAAGCAACCACTGGCCCCAGTCGAGATGCCCGTTCCAGGGCCGGTTGTTCGGCCGAAACTGGCTGCTGCACCGATCGTGGTGGAACCTCCGCCTCCACAACCGAAGTCTGGGGCACCAACCAAGGATTCTCGGTCGGGTCACGACCTGCCCCACAGGTTGTTGGTCACCCTCACTCCCGACCGTCCTCGGCAGGTGGAGGGTGGCTCAGGGCCGAGGCAGCTCTTCGCAGACTCTTCAGAATCCGATGACGACTCCTCCCTGTTCTCCAGGCAGGTCGACCTGGAGTCCTGGGGCCAGTCATTGGACAATAGCCCATCGTCCTTCTTGGGTCTGCTTCGACTCATCTTGGAGTCCACCGGGATGCAGCTCGAGCCCAAACTGGCCAAGTATCCCCTGACGGAGATACTGGACTGAGGGGATTCCCCCACGGAGGCCTTTCCGGTGGCTGAGGCCATTGTCAGCCCAGCCTTGGAGCTTTGGCAGTGGCCTGCTTCCTGTCCTGCGCCCTCAGCCAGGAAGTATGCGGTCCCTACCGGCTCTTTGCCCGGGTTCTCGGAGCACCCCTCTGATGAGGGGTTAGTCACCCACAGCGTCTTTCGGCATTCCGGTAACACTCGGGATGTGGATAAGCCCCTGACAAAGGTCCAAAAGCTGGACTTTGTCGGGACAAAGGTGTACCTGCGTCCTCCTCGAAACTCCGACAGGCCAGCTCAGCCGTGCTGATGGCACACTTCTCCCATGCCCTCATGGGCTCCCTGGATGAGGTTGTCCCTCATCTCCCGGCCGACCTGCAGGCCACCGTCCATCAGGTGCAGGACCAGGGTAGGGTGGTGGCGAAGCAGCAGCTTCAGACTGCTCTGGACATAGGTGATTCCTGTGCCAGGTCAGTAGCAGCCACAGTGGCTATGCGTCGCAGGGCGTGGCTGAGGATATCCACCTTCACGGCGGATACCCAGCACAAGTTGGCAGACGTCCCCTTCTTGGGGACTGACCTCTTCGGCCCTGGAGTGGAGGGACACCTCCAGCGGATCGAAAAGTCCAGTGCCACTCTGGACTTGGTCACCTCCGCCCAGAGGGACAAAGGCCGCCGTCAACAACAGCATAAGTCCTTTCATCCTTCGGCCCCTGCAACACGACCGGCCCAACAGCACCAGCAACAAGGGCCATCAGGCTCGCGCTTGGCATCCCAAACCCAAGTCCGCTGCTTCCTCCAACAGGAAGCAAGGAGGTAAAGGCCCAGGAGGTCCCTCGGCCGGTCCCTCTTCCAAGCCTGCCCAGTGTCGGGTTGAGGGGTGCCGCCCCCAGCCTCATCACTCCCCCCTGGGTTCCCCCCATGGGGGAACGGCTCCGCCACTTCCTTTCTGCCTGGTCCGCTATCACCATGGACCGCTGGGTGTTGGAGGTGGTAGGAAAGGGCCTGCCTCTGGAGTTCGAGCAGATCCCACCCTTTCGAGCCGTTGCCCCTCGGGGGGGCCATGGGGTCCGCAGCCTCGCTGTCAGCCTGCTGAGCCGATATTGCCCTGCTCCTTGAAAAAGAGGTGATCAGGAAGGTGGCGGATCCTCCTCCAGACACGGGGTTTGTGTCCAGGTATTTCCTGGTCCCAAAACGGACGGGGGGCTGGTGCCCCATTCTCGACCTGAACAGGTTCCTAAGGTCTCGGACCTTCAGGATGGTCACTCTGGCTCAGATAATTTCATGCTTGGAACGAGGCATGTGGTTCTGTTCCCCGGACCTTCAGGATGCGTTCTTTCACGTCCCAATCCGTCCGTCTCATCAGAGATTTCTCCACTTCAGAGCGGAGGGATCCCTTTACGAGTTCCGGGTCATGCCCTTCGGCCTCTCTCTGGGTCTTCACCAAATGCAATGCAGTGGTGACAGCATTTCTGCGGCGCCAAAGGGTCCAGGTGTACCCCTACCTGGATGACTGGCTGATTGCAGCCCCCTCCAGAGAGGAGGTGGAGCGGTCCAGAGATCTGGCCTTCCAGGTTTGCTCTCAGATTGGCCTCCTCATCAACGAGGCCAAGTCGGAACTCGTGCCGAAGCAGGTGATATTCTTCATCAGGGCAGAGCTCGACTCTCTTCAAGCCAGAGCTCAGCTCCCGGCGGACAGGGCCGAGGTTCTTTCCTCCTTTGCCCAGTCATTTCTGGTTGGGCAATCGCGCCCTGCCCAGGACTTCCTGCGCCTCCTGGGCCTCATGGTGGCCTGCACCAGCATGGTCCGTTGGGCCCGTTGCTACATGCGTCCCCTTCAATGGGGACTGGCCAGCCAGTGGTCACAACGCTGCGATCCGTTGGACCAGCCCGTGACAGTGACCCAGGAGATGTGGAACTCTCTCCAGTGGTGGACCGTTCTGGCACATCTGCAGGAGGGCATCCTGTTCGTCCGCCCCGAGCCGACGGTCTCTCTGTCGACCAATGCATCTCTGATGGGTTGGGGTGCCCATCTGGGGGAGCACAGAGCGCACGGTCTCTGTTCCCCTCAGGAGTCCTGATGTCATATCAACCTGCTGGAGCTCCGAGCGGACCATCTAGCTCTCACCGCCTTCGCTCCATTTCTACGGGGTCAAGTGGTTCAGGTCCAGACGGACAATACCACGACCATGTACTACCTAGTACCCAGGGGCGGGGCCCGCTCATGCTGTTACAAGAGAGCTCTCCGACATTTGGTCCCTACGTGCGCAGCCTGGAGGCGGATCTCCTAGCCATTCACGTGGCAGGAGCTTCCAACACCCTGGCCGATGCCCTAAGCTCGATAGGGGCTGCGTCTCACGAGTGGTCTCTCCTGCCGGAGGTAGTACAAGATCTCTTCTCCCACTGGGGCACGCCTCAGGTGGACCTGTTTGCCTCCAGGAGAATGCAAAAGCTGAGACTGTTCCATGCCGCCCCCTCAGCAGGGCTCGCTGCAGGGGATGCCTTCTCGAGGCCGTGGACCCCGGGCCTCTTCTCGCCTTTCCCCATTTCCTTGATCCACAAGGTGCTTCTCAAGGCAAGGAGGGACAAGGCGCAGGTGATTCTGGTAGCCCCAGATTGGCCCCGCCAGTTCTGGTATCCAGCTCTCCTCAGTCTCAGCTCCAGGCTCCAAGGCGGCTTCCAGCCTGCCCAGACCTGATCTCAGTCATCAGTGGAAGGTATTCCATCCGGACCTTCAATCCCTGCACCTGATGGCCTGGTTCCTGAGCGGCTAGAGTTCTAGGCCTTGGGTCTCTCCGACGAGGTCCTCAACATCGTTGAGGCGTCCCATAAGGAGTCGACTAGGAAAGCTATGCCTTCAAATGGAAGATATTCTCCATTTGGTGTAAGGGGAAGGGCTTGGACCCTTCCGCCTGTCCCTTGGCAAGCATTCTGGACTAACTGTGGTCCCTTTCTCAGCAAGGGCTTCGGTCGACGACCATTAAAGTGCACCTGGCAGCTATCTCTGCTTAACGAGGCGCGGGGAAGCGTTGATGTGGCACAGGAGAAGGTGGTCTGGCGCTTTTTTCAAAGGCCTTGATCACATTTCTCCGGTGCGAACCTCCACCTCCGTGATCTACTGCTGAGCACAAGGCTCATGGGCGTTTTATCTGAACTGATGCTCAGGTGCGATATCTCCCACCTGTCGTGGAAGACCGCCTTCTTGGTGGCTATCACATCAGCCAGAAGGATGGGAGAGCTCCAGGCGCTTTCCATAGAGTCTCCTTATCTGGTCTTCCACAGGGACAAGGTTGTCCTGCGCCCCCACCCGAAATTCCTTCCGAAGGTGGTGTCGGAGTTTCACCTTAACCAGGTGTTGACTCTGCCGGTGTTCTACCCCAGTCACACCTCTGAGGCCGAATATAGGCTCCATACTTTGGACCCTAGAAGAGCGCTCGCTTATTATAAGGAGCGGACGGCTAAAGTTCGGGGAGAGGTTCGCCAGCTGTTTGTCACCTACGCTGAAACCGCACCTGGCAGACCTGCAGCCAAGCGGACGATGAGCGGGTGGGTCACCTCCTGCATAGACCTCTGCTATAGGTTGGTGGGTATGGAGCCTCCCAGAGGGATAAGAGCTCATTCTACCTGCCATACCACTACATCGGTAGCTGCTTCCAGGGATGTCCCTATCCAGGATATCTGCAGGGCTGCTACCTGGAAGTCGGCATATACCTTGATTACCCACTACCACATCGACCTTCAGTCACGCCGGGATTCTGGTTTTGGGTCCTTGGTTCTCCAGTCTCTATTCCCTAAGTAGGGGGTGTGCGCCTTTCCTCCCTCCCTCCCGGAGAACTGCTAGGAGTCTGCCAGACAGTGTGGATGAACAACATATTCATGTCCCTAAATACAGGCTACTCACCTCAACAGGAGTTCTAGGAATGGTATATATATTGTACATCCACAAACCTGACCTCCCGGCTTAGACAGCGACAACCTGGCTTCCAGCGGGCTAGATCTGAGCCATGGGTGAGCCGAGAGTTTTACCACCCGGGTGGGTGGGAGGAGCCAGCTTGAAGACCTTCCGGCAAGATTTAAAGCGGCAAGGAACCTGCCAGACAGTGTGGATGAACAACATATACCATTCCTAGAACTCCTGTTACAGGTGAGTAACCTGTATTTCGGTGCCACAGCTCGCGCTACATATGGGAGGGGAAGGCGGAGAGGTGTGGCAGTGCTAGTTCCAGCAAGGATGCCCTTTGAGCAAACGGATACTTTGGTTGATGGGGAAGGATGTTACGCCTTTTTAAAGGGACGATTTCTGGGGCAAACCTTAACATTGGCCTCTGTTTATGTACCACCTGGCTCAGACTTTAAAGTTTACCGCCTAATTTTTTTAAGATTGGAGGAGTGGGCAGAGGAAGAGATGATCATTGGAGGTGATTTAAATCTAGTTTTGAATCCAACGTTGGACTCTTCCTCTGTGGTCCCCCGAAGTAATCAAGGGTGTATGAAGAAGGTGGTGGGGTTACTAGGGGAGCTAGGATATGCTGACGTGTGGTGTACTACCCATGCCAGGCAGAGAAATTATACCTTTTTTCCGGTACCTCACCAGTCACACTCTAGGCTGGATTACATCCTACTTCCCACCGAATAAGTTGGGCAGATAAAGGATAGCTGGATTGGAGACAGGACACTGTCGGACCATACTCCTGTGTTTTGTCAGCGTTAGCTGGGTGATTTCTGTAAACTTAACATTTTGAAGACTTACATCCTTGCTCCAAGACCCTGAGATAAGGGAGGCAATTGTAGCAACAATAACACAGGCTTTGGCTGATAATGAAGCGCCGGAGATATCAGCTTCGCTTCTCTGGGATAGTCTTAAGGCTGTAATAAGGGGCAAATTTATTGCCATCTCGACACATAAGAAAAAGCAGCGAGAGGCCCAAAAATCCAGGCTGAAAGAGGAGATTGAGACATGTGAATCGCAGCTTAAAATTAAGTACTCAAGTCTTTTCAGCTGCAGGGCTCCAGCAGACTTAGCTCAATCCCGCTTTGGGGTTTCTCCCCAAGTGGCGGAGATTTTGGTGGAGGCTAGAAAACCCTCTACTAGATCTACTTATACCATGAAGTGGAAAAGGTTCACTATCTGGGCTGCCTCTAAGGACGTGGAACCCTTTTCCTGTTCAGCGGGGCTTCTGCTGGAGTACCTACGCCATCTTTTTGACCTGGGTCTTAGTCATTCTTCTCTGAAAGTCCACATGGCGGCCATCTCGGCCTATAATGTACCCTTTGCAGGCAAGACATTTGCTCAACTGGAGGTCACTAAGACTTTCCCTAGAGGGGTCCTCCATCTGAGACCTCCCATACGTACTCCTGCTCCCCCCTGGGATTTGAACTTTGTTCTCGAGAAACTTACTCTGCCTCCTTTTGAACCGGCAGCTTCCACAGACTTGAAGTTCCTTTCATGGAAGACTCTCTTCCTGGTGGCCATTACTTCCGCTCGGAGAATTTCCGAGCTCCAGGCCCTGATGTGTAAAATTCCATGCTTGATTTTTCACAAGGAACGTGTGGCTCTGCGCACTAAACCTAAGTTTCTCCCTAAGGTAGTAGCGGAGTCTACTCTGAACCAGTCCATAGAGTTACCCACCTTTTTTATGCAGTACTCCAATCAAGGGGAGTATTTACTCCGTACTATGGATGTTCACCGGATTCTGAGATACTACACTAACAGGACAAAAGATCTCAGGAAGACCGATCAATTGTTTCTCTTTTGCACCCAAAAGAGAAGGCAGTGCGGTTTCTAAGCAATGCCTATCCAACTGGTTGGCTCATTGCATCACTTTCTGTTATGACAAGTACAACAAGACCCTGCAGGGTCAAGTAAGAGGCCACTCCACCAGGGGAGTCGCTGCCTCAGTGGCTTGTTTCAAGAATGTGTCAGCTGCAGACATCTGTGCTGCCGCCACCTGGACCTCCGTCCATACCTTTACAAAACACTACAGTTTGGATATTGCCTCTCGCCGTAGAGCAGACTTTGGGCTGGCTGTCCTGCAAGGCCTCCTATCTTAAGGCATGCACAGCTAGAGGTTCTACTTGGAGTAGATTTCCTCCTCCTGGGTGTTTCTCCTTGTTCCACACTGCTTGGGACTCGGTCCTAAATGTAATTACCTACTGCAAGAGCCCTCTCAAAGTAAGATAGTACAGTTATGTAAGAACTTACCGTAACAGTAGATCTTCGAGAGAGGCTGTTGCAGTAGGTAATACCGTCCCGCCCTCCATCCCCCTAAGCTTTTTCAGCTCCTTTTCCATTGAGGGAAATATCCGCTCTTCTCTCGTCCAGCCTCTTTTGGCCTGTGGCGGGAAGGAACTGGAAGGCGGGCGTCAGGGACCGCCCCTTTATACCGACGTCTCCTGACGCCGGTCATCTGACGTGGGGGCGGTCCCTCGCCAGGGACTGCTAGCTAGAAATTTTTCCGTGGGACCCTGTCGCCTGCCGACTTCAGTCCTATATGTAATTACCTACTGTGAGAGCCTCTCTCGAAGATCTGCTGTTACGGTAAGTTCTTACGTAACTGTACTTTCTGATACCAGAAGCGCAACAAACCCTTACCGGGCACGGTTAAGGGTCATTCCACCAGTGGGGTGGCTACCTCTTTTGCGACTTTAAAGAACGTATCCACCTCAGCTATTTGTGCTGCAGCTACTTGGAGCTCCGTGCACACTTTCATCAGGCATTACAGCCTGGACATTGCATCGAGGCGAAGAGCAGGTTTTGGTCTAGTAGTCCTTCAGGGACTTCTGTCCTAGGCTCAATGTCATTCAAGGATTTCTACCTTCCCTCCTCCCAATGGTGTGGGATTGCCAGGATTGCTTGGGAATCGGTCCTAATGGTGTAACCTGCTGCAAGAGCTGTTTCTCGAAGTAGGATAGTACAGTTACGTAAGAACTTACCGTAACAGTAGATCTTCGAGAACAGCTCTTGCAGCAGGTACTTTCCCTCCCAGCATCCCCGCTGGAGGTAGATTCTGGTTCCAACATCCTTCTCCTAGGACAAGGCATTCACAGCCTCTTTCTGATTGCCATTTGATGGCGGATCCTCAATCTCCTTTTCTGATGTCATCCAGCGGCCGGGAGTCTCCGGTGGGAGAACTGGGGATTCTGGGGGACCGCCTCATTATGTACTACGCCTGACGACGGGGGCGGGACCGACGTCGGAGGTGGTCCCCACTGAATACTGCTAGCTAGAACATTTCGGTGGGGTCCTGGCACCTGCCGGCTTCAGTCCTAATGGTGTAACCTGCTGCAAGAGCTGTTCTCGAAGATCTACTGTTATGGTAACTTCTTGCATAACTGTGCTATCCCTTATCAGGGACTTCTTGGCAAAGAAGACTGTCCCAGCCAGACTGGTCCTTTGCTTGCTCGGACACATGGCTGCGGCCATTGCAACAGTCCCACTAGCCCATCTCCACATTCGTGTGACCCAGTGGATGTTGCGGGTTCAATGGGATCAGAAGCAAGACCATTTGCAGCTTCCAATTCAGATCACGAATGCTGTAATCCAGGATTGGCAATGGTGGCCAGATTCAAAGAACCTGTTGGCGGTGGTCCCCTTCATTGCGCTGTCTCCGATTGTGATGCTGTCCACAGACGCCTCAGGGTTCGGTTGGGGAGCACATCTCGACGGGGTCAGGGCTCGTGGACACCCCAGGAAGCTCATCTCCACATAAATAACTTGGAAATGAGAGCAGTTCTTTCTAGGAGCATGGATATGTTGTTCCGCCACACTGTCTGGCATTGTCCCGTTCCCCTTTAGATCTTGCCGGAAGTCTTCAAGCTGGCTCCTCCCACCCACCCGGGTGGTAAATACCTCGGCTCTGCCCCATGACGCTAGATCTTCCTTTCCGCTGGAAGATGCAGGTTCCCTCGTGCTACTTTGCAAGTACCGTAGGCCCTGGAGTCTAATCAACGGTTTTTGCTGCACTTACTCGCCTTAAAACTTGTCAGAGTTTACGATTTGGATCCGAACGCTTCGGATATGGAGGACAAGTCGTCCCCCGGGTTTCGCCGGTGTCTTTGTGGACAGAAAATGTCTCGCACCGATCCCCACCTCTCGTGCGTTTATTGCCTAGGCACTGTGCACGATACTGCGGCATGCACCATCTGTTTGGCCTTCCATCCCACCGTCCTGGAGGACCGCAAGGTGCGCCCTAAGCTGGGGAGACCGGACCTTCACAATCCACCGGTGAAATCGAAGGAGGCCAGGTGGGCGGTTTCACGACTGCGGGATCCATGTAACAGCTGAACAGATGGCAGCTTTTGAAGAGGAAGCTGCCCAAGCTTGACCAACCCGAAGTTTCTTCGTCCGCTCAGCCTGGGCTCCACCTTCACAGGGTCCTTTACGGGAGTTATGCCAGTCTCTCCCTACCAGGGGTGAGGCGCCTTGACTCGCCTCCTCGATCCAAGAAAAGGATAAGGACCCCAAATCATCATCTTCCTAGCGAAGAAAGCGTTCCTGGGACCGAGGCCGGTCCGACGCACCAAAGAGCAGGCGGTCTCGGCCGCGATTACGTTGCTTCCTCGGCTGCCGGCTTTTCCCGGACTCCGTCAGGCCAGGGCACTGAAAGCGAGGATACGGCGGAGAACAGGCGAGATTTCTCTCGACCCGATCGAGCAGTTGTCGCCGATGCCTGTCGACTCCTTGGAGAGGACTCCTGTTCTCTCCTTCCCCGACGAGACCTGTCCTTCGGGCATCCCGATCGAGGGACAAGAACCGGAACCTCTGTTTTCACTGAATCCTGCTTCTCCCGACCGATAGAGCCGACGCCGTCGGTCTCGATCGAGGAGTAGGACCCCGTTGGTCAAAAAACCGAGAAAGGGTCACAAACACTCCCGGAAGAGGCACCGCCGCCGTTCCTCATCCTCTTCGGACAAGGAGAGACTTAGACGGAAACTCCGTCAACGTTATGAAGACCTCATGTGGCAGCAACTCCTTTTGACTGGTCAAAAGCCATCTACTCCGGCTGTACCGGCCATTACTTGGCCCCAGCCTCTTCGGCCGACACTGACTCCCTCGGTTCCTAGGACTCCGGTTCTCCCTCCAGTGGGACCAGCACGTATTTCTGGTCGGCCTGTTATGGGCTCCCCACCAAGTTTGGTGGAACCACCATCTAAACAGCCTCAGGGAGGGGCTCCCTCTAAGGAGGGTCGGACAACTACGGGCTTGCCCCATAGGTTGTCCATTACTGTTACTCCTGATCACCCTAGGCGCATCGAGGGGGACATAGGTGGGAGACCCCTGTATCCTGATTCCTCGGACTTGGATACTGCTGGCCTTCACTCACATGACGAGCTGTCAGTGACAGGCCTGGATGAAGGTCCTTCTTCCTTCCAGGGCATCCTTCGACTCATTTCTGAGTCCACGGGTGTGCCTTTGCAGCCTATACAAAAGAAGGTGGAATATCCTCTGACGGATATTCTTAAGAGGGGGGGATACCCCGACAGAGGCCTTTCCAGTGGCTGAAGCCATAGTTGGCCTGGCACTGGAGATTTGGCAGCACCCTGCCTCTTGCCCGGCTCAGTCTGCCTGTATGGCCCGCAAGTACGAAGTGCCCATGGGGTCCTTATCGGCCTTCACTGAGCATCCCTCGGCCGAGAGCCTTGTGACTGCCTCAGTGTTTCGGCGCATGGGCAGCTCTGTGGATACTGACCATCCTCCGGACAAGGAGTCCAAAAATATGGACCACTCGGCCCGGAAAGTTTATGCAGCATCATCCCTGGGCCTTCGTCAGGCCAGCTCGGCAGTGATTATGGCACACTTCTCTCACGCCCTACTGGGATCGCTTGATGAAGTCCTCCCTCATCTCCCAGCAGACATGCAGACCACGGTCAAGAAGGTCCGTGACCAGGGCCATGCTGTTGCTGAACAGCTCCAGATGGCCCTGGACATTGGAGATTCCTGTGTCCATTCACTAGCTGCCACAGTGGCCACTCGCTGCAGGGCTTGGCTGAGGTTATCCTCGTTTCCAGCGGATACCCAGCACAAGCTAGCTGACGTGCCCTTCCTTGGTACCGACCTCTTCGGTCCGGGAGTGGCAGGTCATCTCCAGCGCATTGAGCAGTCTAATGCCACCTCTGCTAAGGGTTCTTCGGGCAAGAACCAGCAGAAGCGCAAGAAGTCCTTTCGGCATTCTTCCCCTGCGGTTAGACGGCCCTCCTTCCAGGGAGGTCAGCAACAACAGCAGGCTCAAGCTTGGCACCCTAGGCCCAAGCAAGGTCCCCAACAGCCCCGCAAAAGAGGCCGAGGTGCTGGTCCAGGTGTCCCCTCCTCCTCCAAGCCTGCACAGTGACGGGTCGGGGTGGCCTCCCCTACACCCGTCACGCCAGTTCTGGGTCCTCCCGTGGGGGGCCGGCTCCGCCACTTTCTTTCCGCCTGGTCCGGTATCACTTCGGACAGGTGGGTTCTGGAAGTGGATGGTCAGGGACTGCTCTAGAGTTTGAGCAGTACCCCCCCCCCCAGCCGGGCCCGTGCCCCACGGGAGGAAAGGATCTCAGTTGGCGCTTAGTCGGCCCTTCGGGATGACATTGCTTACCTCCTCCACAAGGAGGCGGTAGCTTCAGTGCCGGATCCTCCTACAAACCCAGGCTTCGTGTCCAGGTATTTCCTGGTGCCCAAGCGGACGGGCGGTTGGTACCCCATCCTAGATCTTCACGACCTGAATCAATATCTCAGGTCTCGCACCTTCCGGATGGTAACTATGTCCCAGATCATACCATCTCTGGTGCAAAACGTGGTTCTGTTCACTGGATCTTCAGGACGCATTCTACCATGTCCCAGTCCGTCTATCCCATCAGCGGTTCCTCCGCTTCAGGGTCGAAGGAACCCTGTACGAGTTCAGAGCCATGCCGTTCGGCCTGTCATCGGCCCGACGGGTCTTCACCAAATGCATTGCAGTGGTGGCAGCCCATCTACAGTGTCAAGGGGTTCATATTTACCCCTATCTAGACGATTGGCTCCTGGCGGGTTCCTCCCCACAGGAGGTGGCAGGTCCAGGGACCTGACCTCCAACCTGTTCCCACCTGGGCCTTCTAATCAGCGAGGCCAAGTCAGAACTTGTGCCCTCTCAGGTGATGGGCTTTTGTCGGGGCAGAGCTCGATTCTCGTCAAGCCAGAGCTCGGCTCCCGGCGGACAGGGCGGAGGTTCTTTCCTCCTTTGCCCAGTCATTTCTGGTTGGGCATTTGCGCCCTGCCCGGGACTTCCTGCACCTTCTGGGTTACATGGCGGCGTGCACCTCACTGGTCCGTTGGGCCAGATTGCACATGTGCCCCCTTCAGTGGGAACTGGCCGCTCAGTGGTCTCAGCGTCAGGGTCTTTTCAACCAGCTGGTCACTGTCACCCAGAGGATGTGGGATGCTCTCCAATGGTGGACCATCCTGAGTCATTTGCGAGAAGGGATCTCGTTTGTCCACCCCAAGCCGACGGTCATCCTTACGACCGATATCTCTCTCATGGGCTGGGGAGCCCACATGGACAACAGAGCTCACGGGTTCTGGACCCCCGAGGAGTCTTGATGCCACATCAACCTGTTGGAGCTCAGAGCAGTCAGACTGGCACTGTCAACTTTCGCTCCTCAGCTCCGTGGTCAAGTGGTTCAAGTCCAGACGGACAATACCACGACCACGTACTACCTCAACAAACAGGGCGGCACGCACTCCCGTCTGCTATGCAGGGAGGCACTCTGGATCTGGACCTTCATCAGCTGGCTGGAGGCGGACCTCCTGGCTATCCATTTGGCAGGAGTCTCAAACCAACTGGCGGATGCTCTCAGCTGCATAGGCCAGACATCCCACGAGTGGTCTCTCCAATTAGAGGTAGCTTACAATCTGTTCTCCCATTGAGGCAAACCGTTGGTAGACCTGTTCGCCTCCAGGGAGAACACTAAGCAGTGACTGTACCATGCCCGCCCCAGGGCTCGCTGCAGGGGATGCCTTCTCGAGCCATGGACCCCAGGCCTCCTTTACGCCTTCCCTCCATTTCCCTTGATCCACAAGGTGTTACTCAAGGTGAGGAGGGACAAGGCGAAGGTGATCCTGGTAGCCCCAGATTGGGCACGCCAGTTCTAGTATCCAGATCTCCTCAGCCTCAGCTGCAGGACCCCAGAGCGGCTTTGTACACACCCGGACCTGATGGTATTGAACCAGGGGAAAATCTTCCACTCAGACCTTCAATCCCTGCACCTCACAGCCTGGTTCCTGAGCGGCTAGAGTTCCAGGCTCTGGGTCTTTCTGAGGATGTCTACACCGTGGTTTTCCATTTGGTGTCAGGGAAAGAGCCTGGACCCTTATCCTGCTCTGTGGCTAACATTCTAGACTACCTTTGGTCCCCCTCCAAAGGGGGTCTTCGGTCATCAACCCTTAGGGTGCACCTGTCAGCCATCTCTGCTTACTGGGCATGGTCCGGTCAGCCAACATTGGCACAGGAGACGGTGGTTGGGCACTTTTTCAAAGGTCTGGATCACATATCCCCTCTGGTGCGTGAACCTCCATCTCCGTGGATCTCTTGCTGGTTTGGCAAAGCTCATGGGCAAGCTATTCTGAACCCATGCACAAGTGTGAGCTCACGCCTTGTGATGGAAGACTGCCTTTCTGAGTGACTATCATGTCAGCCAGAAGGACAGGGAAGCTCAGGCGCTTTCGGTGGACTCCCCTTATATGGTCTTTCCCAGGGACAAAGTTGTCCTGCGCCCCCACCCGAAATTCCTTCCGAAGGTGGTGTCAGAGTTTCACCTTAATCAGGTGTTGACCCTGCTGGTATATTACCCTAAATCTTACTTCAAGATACAGCTCTTGCAGCAGGTAACACCATTAGGACTGAAGCCGGCAGGCGTCAGGAACCCACGGAAATCTTCTAGCTAGCAGTCTTCAGCGGGGACCGCCTCCGACGTCAGTCCCGCCCCTGACATCAGACATAGTACATAAGGAGGCGGTCCCGCCAGATTCTCTAGTTCTTTCCCGCCGTCGACTTGCATGTCTCGACCCTTCGGTTCGTTTCTAGCGCGCGACGCCTGGTTAAGTTCTTCCTTTGGGAAAAAGTTTGTTTTTTCTGCTCAGTTTCTGTCTGATGTCCTCTCCAACCTCCGTTGAGGGCCATCCGTCGAAGTGCACCTGTAGGAAGCAAATCCCATTCAAAGACGCGTTCGGCTCTGCGTCCGGTTTTCGACTGACCACGACACCGGACCTGCTCCTTCTGCCAGGGTTCAATAGCCAGACCGGATCCATCGCCAGAAAGGCCCTTCAAGCGTTTCTGCTCGAGGAAAAGATTAAAACCATGGGCCGCCAGCCTCCAAGGGAATCTTCCGACTAAGGCCCGGAGACACCTCGAGAAGCATAGGGAGAGAGTGAGATCCAGGTCCCCGTCTAGGGCCTCTGACTCCCGTAGCTCCGGCTCCCGGTCCGACCGCTCCCCTTCCCGGGCCCACTCTCAGCCTCCCCCTGTAGTAGTGAAGACTCCTTCGGATTCCTCCTCTTTTCCTCAGGCCAAGACCTTCTTCGTCCTCGGCCACTAAGGCTCTGTCGAGGTCAGGGGACCGTCATCACCATCACAAGTCCGGTTCCCGCCATTTGGAACCAGACGTCAGGTCAGTCTCTTTGCCTCCTCCTCCCCAGCGGAAGACCAAAGAACTGACTTCACTTAAGAGATCGTCGGACATGACGCCAGCCCACCGGCGTTGGCCAAACACCATCGTTCGAGAACCGGCGACCACCAGATGCCCGTCGCTGGTTAGGCCTATCGCCTCCCGCAGACGCCGGCGAGGACCGGCGATCCGTACCTACTGAGAAGAGGACCCCTAGCCTCACTCATCGGCGTCGGTCAAGAGGCGATCATGGAGGAGTGCTGACCCAGCCCGAGGACCAGGCAGGTGAACCCGTCCTGTCACACCCCAGGGAACCTCGCCGGAACCTGAGACCCATGGGGAGCCGACGCCAGAACCCAACGACCGGCCATCGGCACCCGGTCCGTCGTTGGGCCTCAGCATGTCTGAGGTCAAGGAGTTGTTTACTTACTGGTGGGACACCATAAAGAGGGATGTGTTTCCCACACCACCTTCTCCTCCTCCTCCTCCACCTGCGACTCCGCCGGCCCCCACACCCCCTACTTCACCCAGGGCTGCAGGCTGAGTACCTTCCTCCAGGAGCCTACGGATCCTCCTAGGGGTAGACCAGAAGAAAGGAGACCTCTGTCCAGATCTTCTTCAGGGTCACCCAGCCCCAAGAGACCCAGGCAGCATGCTTCCATTCGCCGACGGAGGACACGGGAGGCGGACTTCTCAGGCGGATCCAGATCCCCTCTCCGATCAACGTCCCTTCTCCAGACCCATGTGAGCTTCCAGATCTCCTCCGGATGACCCTTCGTTTCCAGAGATTATGAGGCATATCCAGGAGAACATGGCTGGGGCGCAGAGGAACTAGACCCAGAGATTCGCCTTGCCAGATATCTTCGGCAAAAGATCCAAAGCCTGTGGGTGTACACCCTTGGTGGACACATTCGTGGACGTCCACCAGCAGCATTGGCAACGTCCACACTCGCATCTGGCGATGTCGAAGAAAGCTGACCGCCTGTACAAGGCCCCTAGGGAGGACCAGTACTTGGCATCACATCCTCTGGCCGATTCTCTGGTCATTACAGCCTCTCATGACCGGTCCCAGAGGCTGTAACATTTGAGCACCCTGCCACCGAACCCAGAGTCCAAGCAGCTGGACACTATGGGCAGACGCACGTATGTATCCGCTACCTGCGCTATCAGATCCTCAACTGCTTGACTACGTGGTACAGTTTCAGCATGCCTTGTGGGAGCAGGGACTGGATCTGGCGGAAAGATGCCAGAAGGTGAGCAGAAGGAGGGTTGCTGCAACTCCTTCCATGGGTTCGGATGTGGGACCAGGTGCTCTGAGCCACGTGTGATCTCAACGGACCTCGGCCAGAGCGGCAGCTCAGACCTATGCCTCTGGAGACACTCATGGATCCATGTCTCGGATTCACCGCCGACATCCAGAAGAACATCCTGGATGCCTCGTTTCATGGAGAGTGTTCCTGTTGGTGAGTCCTCGGAGAAGGTCCTCACCAAACTTCAAGAGGCCAGGAAGGCGGTACGATCTGTCCAGGCCATGTACAGACCCAAGCTTAGTTCCTTTCGTAGGAACCAAAGCAGTTTTCGAGGCCGGATGCAGAGACAGCAGTCCTGCGCCGGTCTGCAACAGAGGGGCTCCTTCTCCCGCAGAGCCATGGGGAAGTCATCCGCGGGCCGGAGCCAACGACCAGCTAAGTCAGCCCAGCCCGCTGGACCCTCAGCCGCCACAGCATGACTCCTTCCCGGCCCCCGCCCCTCAGGATCAATGGGACACCAAGGTCGAGGGCCGCATTGCGGACCACCTGCCAGGGTGACAGTCCATAACCACCTACAGGTGGGTCCTTCAGTTGGTCGAAAGAGGCCACTTTATAGAATTCGTGGACAAGCCACCCACAAGGCCTCCTCTGCTCTCCCGTTACTCGGGTCAGCACAGATTACTCATCAGGCAAGAGGTACTCGCGCTCCTGCAAAAGGGAGCGGTGGAGTATGTCCCAGAGAACCAGATAGGATCCGGATACTATTCCCATTTCTTTCTGGTTCCGAAGAAAACAGGGACCTCCGTCTCATCCTGGACCTCAGCGACCTCAACATGTCGGTCACCTACAAACGTTTTCGCATGGTGACCCTCCAAGGACTCATTCCCATGCTGAAAAAAGGCCTCCTAGCGTCCCTGGACATGCAGGACACCTACCTGCACATCCCAGTAGCTCAAGCGCACAGGGAGGTTCCTGCGCCTGAGTTTCTCGGCCACCACTTTCAGTTCGAGGCCTTCCGTTGGGACTGTCTTCGCCCCCAGGGTCTTTACCAAGTGTATGGCAGTCGTGGTAGTGTTCTGAGGAGACAGGGCCACTACGTGTCCCCCACTCCGGACGACTGGCTTCTCATGGCCGCCTCCAAAGAGGCGCTGTTGATGGCTATTCAGAGCACCCAGGATCTGTTCCAGTCTCTGGGCATTCTTATCAACTATGAGAAGTCTCTCCTCGTACCATCCCAGAAGCTGCAGTCCATAGGCGCAGTTCTGGACACCGTCCAAGGGAAGCCTTTCTTCCCGGCGAAGGCGGAAACCTCAGATCCCTCATCAGGATCTCGGCGGAAGACCGTCCCGCCAGGTTGGTTCCTTCACTTGCTTTCGGACACATGGCTGCGCCATTCCAACCGTCCCGCGACAAGGCTCCACATCTGGGTAACTCAGTGGATGCTCAAGGTGCAGTGGGACCAAAGGCAAGACCACATGCAGCATCCGGTCAGAATCCTGACGCCGTGATTCAAGACTGGCAATAGTTGCTAGACCCAGGGACACTTTCTGCAGGTGTCCCATTTACAAGCGCCGTCGAGGCAATCCTCTCCACAGAGCCTCAGGGCTGGGGTGGGAGCGCACCAGCGGGGTGAGGTCCCAGGGAACATGGACCCCTCAGGAAGCCCACCTCCACATCAACGTGCTGGAGATGAGGGCGGTTCTTTACGCCCTACAGGCCTTTCAGTCAGAAATCCCATCGAGAACCCTTCTGCTTCAGACAGACAACACGGCGGTGATGTATTACCTCAACAAACAAGGAGGCGCACACTCTTACTCCCTCTGCAGGGAAGCGATGAGGGTGTGGGATTGGGTAATCCGACATGGCGCGAGTCTGATTGCAGTTCACGTTCCCAGATGGACAACACAATCATGAGCCGGCCTGGAGATCGTTCCCAGGCCAGAGTCCACGAGTGGGAGCTTCTTCAGGAGGTAGCAGAGATCTGTTTCTTCGATGGGGCACTCCAGAGTTGACTTATTCACTGCCCCATCCAATGCAAAACTGCCCAATTTTGCTCGCTAGATCCAGGGCCTGGTGTTTTCTGGCGAGGCCGTTGTCCCTCTCCTGGGCGACAGATTCTCTCGGCTTTCCCTCCTTCCCGTTGATCCAGAGAGTTCTTCTCAAACTGCGCAGGAGCATCACAATGATCCTGGTAGCACCTTTCTGGCCCAGGCAGATCTGGTTCCCCATGCTGACGTGAGTTGTCCCGGCACCTCCAGTTCCATTGCCTTCAGCTCCCATCTATTGTCTCAGGAGGAGGTTCACTCAGTCCACCCGACTTACGCTCACTGAACCTGCATGCCTGGCTCCTAGAGACATAGCCATTATGCTACACTGCGGTCTCGCAAGAGGTTGCGGAAGTCCTTTCTGCGGCCAGAAAGCCGGCAACGCATGCGACGTACGCCATGAAGTGGTGCCGTTTTTGCTTGTGGTCGCAAGCACGCGGCCTTTCCCCTTTAGAATGCCCAGTGAAAGGGGTGCTGGAATACCTGCTTTCCCTGTTCCATTCGGGTCTCGCCGACTCCTCCAATAAAGTGCACCTCTGCGCGATCTCTGCATACCACTCCCCGGTGGGACAGCGCACAGTGGCACAACTTGATGCCTCTCGAGACTTCCTGAGAGGGCTGTTACACCTTAGGCCACCCATCAAGGATCCCGTTCCTCCTTGGGACCTACTCTTTGTCCTAGAACAACTCACGCTTCCCCTCTTTGAACCTGCGTTTTCGGTCGTCGTAAGCGTTATTTTTAGTGCTGTCCGTCCAGCAAGGAGAGTTTCCGAGCTTCACGCCTCATGCAAGGAGCCTTATTTAATTTTTCACCAGGACAGAGTGTCTCTGAGGACTAATCCCAAATTCCTGCCTAAGGTGGTCTCTGCCTCACTCTCAACCAGGACATCGATCTGCCTTGTATTTCCCAAGTACTCTAATAGAGGAGAGGCATTGCTTCACACCCTGGATGTTCACCGCTCTTTTAGGTTCTACCCTAACAGAACTAAACCGCTTCGCAAGTCGGAACAACTATTCGTTTCCTTCGCTGAGAGGATGCTGGGCCAACCAGTCTCTAAGCAAACCCTTTCTCGCTGGCTTGTCCAGTGTATTTTATTTTGCTACGACAACAAGCATAAGCCCCTCCCTGGTACAGTCCAGGGCCACTCGACAAGGGGGGTGGCTACCTCCTTTGCAGCACTGCGCAACGTCTCCACCTTGGCCATCTGTGCTGCAGCTACTTGGAGCTCAATGCACACATTTATTAGGCACTATAGCCTGGATATTACATCTCTTCGGAGAGCCGGTTTCGGCCTGGCCGTTCTACAGGGTCTCCTGTCCTAGAGTCAGGACTTGTTCTAGATCTCTCCTATTTTCCTCCTCCCAGAATGCTTTCAGGCGCTATTGCTTGGGAATCCGTCCTAATGGTGTTACCTGCTGCAAGAGCTGTATCTCGAAGTAAGATAGTACAGTTACATAAGAACTTACCATAACAGTAGATCTTCGAGAATAGCTCTTGCAGCAGGTACCTTCCCACCTACCAGGCCTTGGCAGGAGCTTTAGCTTTTTTCTTCTGATGTCGGATCCTCGGTCTCCCCTTCAGATGTCATCCTGCGGCCAGGAGTCTCCGGCGGGAGAACTGGGGAATCTGGCGGGACCGCCTCCTTATGTACTACGTCTGACATCGGGGGCGGTCCCTGCTGAAGACTGCTAGCTAGAAGATTTCCGTGGGGTCCTGACGCCTGCCGGCTTCAGTCCTAATGGTGTTCCCTGCTGCAAGAGCTGTTCTCGAAGATCTACTGTTACAGTAAGTTCTTACGTAACTGTACTTTACACCTCGGACGCAGAGTACAGGCTCCATACTCCAGACCTCAGACGTGCTCTCTCCTATTATAAGGAGAGGACAGCGGAAATTCAGGGAGAGGTTCGCCAGCTGTTTGTCACCTATGCTGAAGCCGCTTCTGGCAGACCTGCAGCCAAGTGGACTATTGCAAGATGGATCACATCATGCATAAGTCTGTGTTATGAGTTGGCGGGCAAGGATCCTCCCAGAGGGATAAGAGCTCATTCTACCCGCCATACTGCTGCATCAGTGGCTGCTTCCAGGGACATCCCTATCCAGGAAATCTGTCAGGCTGCTATCTGAAAGGCAGCAAACACCTTCATTACCCATTACCGCATCGACCTTGAGTCACGCCGAGATGCTAGTTTTGGGGCCTCGGTTCTCCAATCTCTTTTTCCTAAGTAGGGGTGTGCGTCTTGCCTCCCTCCTCCCGGAGAACTGCTAGGAGTCTGCCAGACAGTGTGGAAGAACATATCCACACTCCCAGAAAAACAGGTTACTCACCTGTAACAGTAGTTCTAGGAGTGGTATATGTTCATCCACACGCACCCACCCGACCTCCCCGGCTTAAGGCGCACAACCTTGCTTCCAGCGGGCTAGATCTGGCGTCATGGGGCGGAGCCGAGGTATTTACCACCCGGGTGGGTGGGAGGAGCCAGCTTGAAGACTTCCGGCAAGATTTAAAGGGGAAAGAGACAATGCCAGACAGTGTGGATGAACAACACCTAGAACTACTGTTACAGGTGAGTAACCTGTTTTTATGCCCTGCAGGCCTTCCAGTCGGAGATCCCACTGGGTACTCTCCTGTTAGACAATACCGTAGTGATGTATTACCTCAACAAACAAGGAGGCACCCATTCCTACCCGCTTTGCAGGGAGGCCATGAGGGTGTGGGATTGGGTCCTACAACACGGCGCAAACGTCATTGCTGTTCATGTCCCAGGAGTGGGAAACGTCATTGCAGACAGCCTGAGCCACTCTCAGGCCAGAGTCCATGAGTGGGAACTACTCCAGGAGGTAGTAGAGGATCTGTTTCACAGATGGGGCACACCAGAGTTAGACCTTTTCGCTTCCCCATCCAACGCAAAACTGACCAATTTCTGCTCGCTAGATCCAGTGCCTGGTGTTTTCTGGCGAGACGCGTTGTCCCTCTCCTGGACGGGCAGATTCCTCTACGAGTTTCCTCCCTTCCCGTTGATCCAGAGGGCCCTTTTGAATCTCTGCAGAGAGCAGGCGACGCTGATATTTATCGCGCCTTTTTGGCCCAGACAGATTTGGTTCTCTCTGCTATACCAGCTGTCCCAAGAACCTCCGGTGCCTATGCCAATCAGCTCTCACTTATTGTCCCGGGGGGCAGGTTCTTTGGTCCATCCAGGCCTTCGCTGTCTGAACCTGCATGCCTGGCTCCTAGAGGCATAGATATCATGCGGTACGGGGTCTCGCAAGAGGTAGCAGATGTTCTAGCGGCTGCTAGAAAACCGGCCACTCATGCCACATAAGCCATGAAATGGCGCAGATTTTCCCTCTGGGCTCAAGCACGAGGACTTTCCCGGATGGATTGTCCAGAAAGGTCGGTCCTGGACTACCTCCTGTCTCTCTTCCAGGCAGGCTTGGCCTACTCCTCTTTTAAAGTACACCTTTGTGCCATCTCAGCCTATCATACATCTGTAGGCGAATGTCCCATAACTCAGTTGGACACAGCACGAGCCTTCCTGAGAGTTGTTCTCCACCTTAGACCTCCGATTAAGGATCATGTTCCTCCATGGGATTTACCCTTTGTCCTGGAGCAGCTCACGCTGCCGCCTTTTGAACCAGCCGCGGATTGCGAGCCAAGTCTCCTAACATGGAAGGCGTTATTTTTAGTTGCCGTTACTCCGGCCAGAAGGATTTCTCAACTTCACGCACCGATGTACAAAGAACCTTATTTGGTTTTTCACCAGGACAGGGTGTCCATAAGAACAAATCCAAAGTTTCTACTTAAGGTGGTCTCGGCTCTCACCATCAATCAGGATATCGACTTACCAGTGTATTTTCCTAAATACTCTAATAGAGGAGAGGCCCTGTTGCACACTCTAGATATTCATAGGTGTCTAAGATACTACCTGGCCAGAACCAGGCACCAACATAAATCTGATCAGCTTGTCATCTCCTTCGCCCATAGGATGATGGGAGCTCCGGTTTCTAAACAATCGCTGTCCAGGTGGCTTTTCCATTGTATCACGTTCTGTTGCCAGAAATGTAACAAACCTTCACTGGGCGCGGTTAAGGGTCATTCCACAAGGGGGGGTGGCTACCTCCTTTTCGGCCATGAAGAACGTGTCCACCGCAGCCATCTGCACAGCAGCTACTTGAAGAACTGTGCACACCTTTATCAGGCATTATAGCCTGGATGTTGCATCACGGCGAAAAGCTGGTTATGGTCTAGCAGTCCTTCAGGGACTTCTATCCTAGGCTTCGGTCCAACTCATGATCTTTACATAGCCTCCTCCCACCTGCAAGGGATTTCCAGTATTGCTTGGGAATCGGTCCTAATGGTGTAACCTGCTGCAAGTGCTGTTTCTCCAAGTAAAATAGTACAGTTATGTGTAAACTTTCCGTAACAGTAGATTTTCAGGAACAGCTCTTGCAGCAGGTAGTTTCCCTCCCACCATCCCCGCTGGAGGTAGAGTTGTTCCGATATTTCTTTTCTAGGATTAGGTGTTTCTAATACTGTTCTGAATACCTTTTGATGGTGGATCCTCAGTCTTCACTTCTGATGTCATCTAACTGCCGGGAGTCTCTGGCGGGAGAACTGGGGATTCTGGGGAACCTCCCCCTTTTATATGATGCCTGCTGGCTTCAGTCCTAATGGTGTAACCTGCTGCAAGAGCTGATCTTACTTAGAGAAACAGCTCTTGGCAGCAGGTTACACCATTAGGACTGAAGCCGGCAGGCTCCAGTACCCCACGGAAAAATTTCTAGCTAGCAATATCCAGCGGGGTACTGCCCCCGACGTCAGCCCCTCCCCGACATCAGGCATCACATAAAAAGGGGGCGGTCCCCCAGCATCCCCAGTTCTTTTCCCGCCGACTGCTCGCCGTGTGAAATCTTCAATTTAAATAAAACTTTACTCCATGTCTGCTTCTTCTACTCCTTTTCCCGACAGACATCCCCTAAGTGCGCCTGCGGCAAGCAGATCCCCTGTGCAGACCATCATTCTGCCTGTGTCAAGTGTCTGGGCCCGGAGCACGACACCCAGGCCTGCTCAATTTGCCAACAGTTTAATAGCAGGACCCGGATCCACTGCCAAAAGGCCCATCAGGGATTCCTCCTCGAGGAGAAATTAAAAAAGATGGAGAAAAGACCTTCCTCCAAAGGGGAATCTTCTCATAAATCTGAGAAGCACTGGGACAAGCATCGCGACTCAGACAGAGCAAAATCTCCAAGCAGGGCCTCAGAGTCCAGGACCAGCTCCAGCTCTGCCCGGTCCGATAGATCTCCTTCCCAGGCTCGCTCTCAGCCTCCCCCAGTAAAGGTAAGGTCTTCAGGGGGCTCCTCCGCCTCTCTGCACCCGCTCAAGACCTCTCGGGCGTCAGATGCCTCTAAGCCTGCTCCTTCGGAGAGGCATAAAAAGTCTTCCTCCAAATCACGAGGTGCGTCTGACCGACGCCGGGATACAGACTTCAGGTCCATCTCCCAACCTCCCAAGAAGACTTCCGAGCTACGTCCCTCAAGCAGACGACTGAGTCCAAGAAGGCGTCTGACCCGGCACCGGAAAGGCGACCAACTACTACACCGACGCCGGTGGACACTGGATGTCAGGGGTCCTCAAGTGAAGAGGCTCCCGTGCCGCCAGACGGGTGACACGGATGCCAGCTTGCCCATGGAGCTGGATCCAGTGCTTCCCCGGGACCCAACGCCCGAACCCGATAGGCCCACACAGACACCGGGGTCCATCGTCGGGTATGAACATCCAGGAAGTGAAGGATTTGTTCACCTTCTGGTGGGAAACCAAGAAAGACGTGGTTCCCCCTATGCCTCAGCCTCCTCCACCTCCTCTTAGGGGTGCCGAAGGTGACAGACCCCTGACCCCCAAGGAGTCTACTCCGCCTCCTTGGGGCCGATCGAGACAGAACACCTTCACGCTTTCCCTCAGGGTCCCCGAGCCCAAAGCCAATCATCGGGAGATGACTCCAGACCGGACATGTCCGACATCTTCAGGTCTCCATCTCCTTTCAGTCCCCCATCACCAGACCCACGGGACCTCCCAAGGTCGCCCCCGGATGATCCCTCCTTTTCAGAAATCATGAGGCACATCCAGGATGATATGGGATGGGAGACTGAAGAGCTAGACCCCGAGAGACAACGCCCTGCCCGTTATCTCAGGCAGAAAGACCCGAAGCCTGTGGTGGTCCCACCTTTGGTGGACACCTTTACGGACATCACCAAGGTAGCTTGGAAGTGTCCGCATTCCACACTGGCTGTTCCAAAGAAGGCTGACCGCCTCTACAGGGCTCCTATGGAGGACCAGTATTTGGCGCAACAGCCCCTGGCCGACTCTCTGGTCATTACTGCATCTCATGACAGGTCCCAGCGGCCTCAACACTTGAGCACCCAGCCTCCAGACCAGGAATCTAAACAATTAGATTCCATGGGAAGATGCATGTATGCAGCTGCTACATGCTCTATTAGGTCTTTGAACTATCTGACGCACATGGTGCAATTTCAGAACGCCCTCTGGGATCAGGGCCAAGACCTTCTTAAAGATCTACCAGATGGCGAAAAGGAGGAGCTGCTAAACCACCTCCAAACTGGGTCTGACTTGGGGACCCAGGTTCTCCGAGACGCTTACGACTCAGCGGACCCGGCAGCCAGGGGAGCAGCTACAGGCGTTTGTCTCCGGAGACACTCGTGGCTGAGGGTCTCTGGATTTACCCTGGATGTCCAGAAGAATCTCCTGGACGTCCCTTATAATGGAGCGGTCCTCTTTGGTGAAGAGTCCAAGAAGGTCATCACCAAATTGCAGGACGCTGGGAAGGCAGTCAGGACTGTACAAGCCATGTACAGACCAAAATCTGGTTCCTTTCTTAGGAACCAGAATCTTGCTTGCGCCGCCAACAAAGGCAACAGCCGCGTGCTCAGGCCAGCAACCCAGGGGCATTTTCGGGCTGTAAGAACTGGCCAGGTTCCTCAGGCCAGGGCCCAAGCATTCATAAGCAGCCCAGCCCACGGGGGCTAACACCACCACAACATGACTCCTTCCCGGCCCTCGCTCCTCCTCTAGATCAAAGGGTCGAGAACGTTGGGGGTCGCATCTCTCATCACCTTTCAGGATGGCAGAGGATCACCTCCGACCAGTGGGTGTTGCAGTTGGTCGAACGAGGCCACTCTATAAGGTTCCTCGATCACCCACCATCCAGACCTCCCCTGCTCTCCCGTTACTCGGGTCAGCATGCTCTGCTTATTCAGCAAGAGATCTTGGCCCTCCTGCACAAGGAGGCCATAGAACATGTTCCACTGAACCAGAGAGGAAATGGTTACTATTCCCACTTCTTCCTGGTTCCAAGGGAAATCGGGGGACATGCGCCCGATTTTGGATATCGGCGATCTCAACAACTTTGTGCTGTACAAGCATTTCCGCATGGTGACCCTGCTGGGTCTCATTCCCATGCTCAAAGAGAGCGCATGGCTGGCATCGCTGGACATGCAGGACGCTTACCTACATCTCCCGATCGCTCAAGCGCCCGCAGATTTCTGCACTTCGAGTGTCTGTGATGCCACTACCAGTTCCGAGCCCTCCCCTTCGGACTGTCTTCGGCACCTCGGGTGTTCACGAAGTGCATGGCAGTCGTGGCAGCAGCTCTCAGGAGAAGAGGCCACTACGTGTTTCCGTAGCTAGACGACTGGCTCCTCGTGGCACCCTCACGGGAGGCCGTGATGTCCGCAATACAGGATACCTGTTCCCCTCTTCCTATTGCTGGGCATCACCATCGATCAGGAGAAGTCGTGCCTTGTTCCATCTCAGAGCTTGCACTTTATAGGAGCGGTTCTGGACACAATTCAGGAAAGGGCATTCCTTCCCCAGGACAGGGCGGAACGCATCAGATCCCTCATTAGGGACGTAAAGGAAAAGAAGACGGTACCAGCCTGCACCGTCCTTTGCCTGCTCAGACACATGGCGGCTGCCATTGCGACTGTTTCCCTAGCTCGACTCCATATGTGGGTTACCCAGTGGATGCTCGAGCGCAAAGTTTCTGGGACGCCACTACCAGTTCCGAGCCCTCACTTTTGGGCTGTCTTTGGCACCTTGAGTATTCACGAAGTGTATGGCAGTCATGGCAACAGCCCTCAGGAGATGGGGCCACTATGTGTTTCCTTATCTAGACGGCTGGCTCCTCATGGGAGGCCCTGATGTCCGCAATACAAGATACCTGTGTTCTGTTCCTATTGCTGGGCATCACTGTCAACCAGGATAAGTCGCACCTTGTCCCGTCTCAGAACCTCTAGTTCATAGGAGCAGTTCTGGACACCACTCAGGGAAGGGCATTCCTCCCTCTGGACAGGGTGGAAAGCATCAGATTCCTCATAGGGGACATGAAGGAAAAGAAGACGGTACCTGCCCAGTCCGTCCTTTGCCTGCTCGGACACATGGCAGCTGCCATTGCAACGGTTCCCCTAGCTCGACTCCATATGCAGGTAACCCAATGGATGTTGAGGGCACAATGGGACCAGAAGCAAGATCATCTGCAGCATCTGGTCCGGATCACGAATGCCATCACCCAAGACTGGAATTGGTGGATTGTTCCAGACCACCTCTCGATGGGCGTCCCCTTCATTGCGCCGCCTCTTTCAGCGACCCTCTCCACGGATGCCTCAGGGTCCGGATGGGGAGCTCACCTCAGCGGGGTCAGGACTCAAGGCTCCTGGCCGTCACTGGAGTCCCAGCTTCACATAAATATTCTAGAGATGAGAGCCATCCTTTATGCCCTACAGGCATTCCAGACGGAGATTCCACCAGGTACTCTTCTGGTACAAACAGATAATACCGCGGTGATGTACTATCTCAAAGATAATACCGCGGTGATGTACTATCTCAACAAACAAGGAGGCACTCATTCCTACCCCCTTTGCAGGGAAGCTCAAAGGATTTGGAATTGGGTAATGCAACACGGCACAGAATCATTGCAGTGCATGTTTCCGGAGTGGACAACACTGTCGCGGACAGTCTAAACCACTCACAGGCCAGGGTCCATGAATGGGAACTGCTTCAGGAAGTCGCAGAGGACCTGTTCCGCAGATGGGGGACACCAGAATTAGACCTCTTCGCGTCCCCATCCAATGCAGAACTACCCAATTTCTGCTCGCTAGATCCAGGGCCTGGTGTTTTCTGGTGAGACATGTTGTCCATCTCTTGGACAGGCAGGTTCCTCTACGCTTTCCTGCCCTTTCCTTTGATCCAGAGGATTTTATTGAAGCTCCATCAGGAGCAAGCATACCTTATTCTAGTAGCACCCTTTTGGCCCAGGCAGATTTGATTCCCTCTCTTACATCAGCTTGCCCAGGAACCTCCGGTGCCTCTGCCATTTTGCCATCACCTTCTATCCCAGGAGACAGGCTCCTTGGTCCATCCAGATCTTCGGTCTCTGAACCTGCATGCCTGGCTCCTAAGGACATAGCAGTCCTGAGATACGGGGTTTCTCAGGAAGTTGTGGACATTCTGGTGGCAGCCAGAAAACCCTCTACTCATGCTACTTACGCCATGAAGTGGTGTAGATTTTGTATTTGGGCTCAAGCTCGAGCATTGGCCCCATTGGAGTGTTCTGTAAGGTGTGTTTTAGACTACCTCCTATCCCTGTATGAGGCAGGACTTGCCTATTCATTAAGGTCTATCTATGCGCTGTTTCAGCGTACCATTCTCCAATAGGTCACAGGTCTCTAGCTCAACTAGAGGCTTCTCGTGCCTTTTTGCGTGGCATCCTGCACTTGAGACCTCCCATCAAAGACCAGGTTCCACCTTGGGATCTTCCTTTTGTTCTAGAGCAGCTTACGCTGCCTCCTTTTGAACCAGCCGCGGATTGCGAGCTGCATCTCCTCGCTTGGAAGACGCTCCTTTTAGTTGCTGTTACTTCTGCCAGAAGAGTTTCTGAGCTTCATGCACTCATGCGCAAGGATCCTCATTTGGTTTTTCACAAGGACAGGGTGTCCTTAAGAACAAATACTAAGTTCCTTCCCAAGGTGGTCTCGGCTGTCACACTCAACCAGGATATAGACCTACCGGTGTATTACCCGAATCACAGTAACGGGGGGGGGGAGCCCTGTTGCACACTTTGGATGTGCATAGGTGCCTCAGATGTTATCTGACCAGAACCAAGGCCCATCGGATTTCGGACCAGCTTTGTTTTCTATGCACAGAGGATGATCGGTGCTCCTGTTTCCAAACAGTCGCTTTCTAGATGGCTGGTAAAGTGCATTATGTTCTGTTATCAGAAGCGCAATAAACCCTAACCAGGCCCAGTGAAGGGTCACTCTACTAGGGGGGAGGCTACCTCCTTCGCTGCGCTCAAAAATGTTTCCACTTCAGCCATCTGTGCAGCAGCAACCTGGAGCACTGTACACACATTCATCAGGCACTACAGTTTGGATATTGCCTCTAGGCGCAGAACTGGTTTCAGCTTGACGGTCCTTCAGGGACTTTTGTCCTGAAGCTTGGAGTTTTCCTCCTATCCTCCTCCTGTTAACAACTTGGTCCCTTACTGCTTGGGAATCAGTCCTAATGGTGTAACCTGCTGCAAGAGCTGTTTCTCGAAGTAAGATAGTACAGTTACGTAAGAACTTACCGTAACAGTAGATCTTTGAGAACAGCTCTTGCAGCAGGTAGTTTCCCTCCCACCTTCCCCTCTGGAGGTTGAGTCTTCTGACCTAGTTTCTAGGCTACAGCGTCTTTCGACACCTTCTGCAGACCTTCCTTTGGAAGCGGATCCTCGGTCTTACCTTCAGATGTCATTCTTGGGCCGGGAGTCTCCAGCGGGAGAACTGGGGATGCTGGGGGACCACCCCCTTTTTATGTGATGCCTGACGTCTGGTAGGGGCCGATATCGGGGGCAGTCCCCCCTGGATATTGCTAGCTAGAATTTTTCTGTGGGGTCCTGGCACCTGCCGGCTTCAGTCCTAATGGTGTAACCTGCTGCAAGAGCTGTTCTCGAAGATCTACTGTTACGGTAAGTTCTTACATAACTGTACTATATTCTCTTGTATCTTCACCTTCATTACTGATTCCCACCCACCTTCCCCTCACGGGCCTCCTTCTTCGACGTCTCCTCCTCCCTGCTCGTTCCTCCTCCTCCTCCTTCATTGGCCTTAAGCCAAAAAAAAAAATCTTGATTTTTCTGTTCTTTTCTGAAGGTAGAGGAGGAACAAGTGGAATTTATTCTATCCTGAGGGAACTCTTTCTGATTACCCTTAGGGGTGACCTTGTGGTTTTCTTAAACCGTGTTGCTCAATTCACAGTTTAAGGACCATCCCTCTATGACTCAGTTTCTTTTTATCCTGGTCCCTCTGGCAGGTCTTAATCTTCCTTTGTATCAGTATCTTCTGGTTAGTGCTTTCCTGGCACTTCAATTACCTTGAGCTAATGCTATTGCCTTCCCTTCAGGGAGTCTGAGTTCCCACTCTGTCCTTTTCATAAAGGGGTGCCCTCTGTAGAACTCACCCCCTCCCCACACACATCTGTGTTAGTACTTAACAAGGTGCCATAGGACCTCTTCCTAGTTGGATGCTCTCTTTCCAGAACAGAAATTCTGCCTCGGCAGTCTGTGAGCTCTCAGATAGAATTTAAGGTGTTGGGGTGACTGGAAGTTAGAGAATCTGCCCTTCTGTCCAATCGGTGCAAGCAGTTCGGTTGAACCTTCTTTTAGTCCTATCAAGCGGGATCCTTGCTCCCTTGTTTTGGTTCCGAGCTTATAAGCCTTAAACTGATACATCAGTAGGCAGTGTTCTCCCCTCCCAACATCCCTTGTTCTCTTCCTCTCTCCTTCTTCTCCTTTTCTTATCTGTTCCTCCCTTGGAGCCACCCCAGAAGTGAGGCCCTGCAGTCCCTTAGGGTAGGCATTCCCTTCTTTTCTATCCTCTACCGGCTTATTCCTTTTTCTGTTTATATCCTTTCCTTTTTCTATCCCTCCGCTCTCTTGCCTTGCTCTCTTTTTTTCTTTGTCTCTATTTCGCCTCTCCGTCTAACAGAACTGGGATGGAGAAGGAGTCTGCGGCGTCTAAAGGCATCACATGATGGGTTGCTCTCGGGAGCATCGCCATCTGCGCCGACTCCTCTGGGAAAAGAAAAAAAAAACTACCGTGGCGGGCTGGTGCACGCCTCTGGCTTACACCCAGCAGTAATGAATGGTGAAGATACAAGAGAAGATCAAGAATTATGGTAGGTACGAAATTCATTTTTTTCCTGCTCCCTTCTGCGCTTCAGTTATAAATCTGGTGTTGTTACTTGAATGGTTACTACTCCCTTCTGTGCTTCAGCTCTAAATTTGGTGGTGTTACTTGAGTGGTTACTGCTCCCTTCTGCTCTTCAGCTATATATCTACTGGTAGAGGCTCAGCTGGAGCATGACCACACTTTAGAGTTTGAACTTAACCATTCTAAAGATCTATGATTGGGCTACACCTCAGGTCTGAGATATTAAGGCTGAGATACTAATTGTAATACACCCTCCAGAAGAAACTTCATCACTACAGTCATTTTTTCAAAGTCAAATGCTACCATAATGAGATAAGGACTCTTTATCTTGCTTTAGCTGATCTCATTTTGGTGGCACTTGACTTTTAAAGGTTCCTTAGTTTAAAACAAACTGGTGAAATGTGATTCCTCTGATTTAAACAACTGTTCTGGTTTAAATTAGTATTTTAAACCAATGAAAATTCTTTCTGTTTTTCTTGTGTATGATCTGGGTGTTAATAGTATGGGATTTTCTAAACAACTGCTATAAGCGTCTGAGGAAGGACTTGGTTGGTCCGAAAGCTTAGGCACTTTTTGTAACATCTAAGTTGGTCCAATAAAAGGTATCAAACCATTTGCTTCTGGATCTGCTCTTACAAGGACCAATATTTAGTTGTTTGTTGTTTTTAGTTAGTTGTTTAACCAGGTATAGCACACTAAGCTGAAAGCTTTTTTACAGGAGCGATCTGGGAGCACAAGGAGGTTAAGTGACTTGCTCAGGGTCACACAGTATGCAAGTGGAAGCTGTGGGATTCAAACCCAGGTCTAGTCTGCTGGATGTCACCAGATTTGCAGCTCAGAGCCTTAGACTACTGCGCTATACTGCCTCACAATATAGCAACTAAACTAATCTGTTCATGTTTATGGGAGGCAGTGTAGCATAATGGTTTAAGCACAGAGTTCTGAACCTGGAGATAGTACGGTTGCATAAGATCTTAACGTAACAGTAGATCTTTGAGAGTATTTCTTGCAGCAGGTCATAACACATGTTTACAGCCGCAGGTGTCATTTCCTCCAGATGACTTGTCAGCAGTTGACCCTGGGACCTCCCCCTAACACTACCATGTGGTATCTGCATGGCAGATATAAAAGGAGGAGGTCCCAGCTACTCCTCGGTTCTTTTCCATCCTGCCGATTGAAATGAAAATATATCCTAGGCCTCCGATGGGAACCGAGGAGGGAAATTAAGGCAGCAGCTCATGGAGTCGTAAAAGACAGGAACAAGGAACCCTTCTGAAGTAACAGCAAGGGGGAAGGAGGGCGGGGCTGCATGACCTGCTGCAAGAGATGCTCTCGAAGATCTTTTGTTACGGTAAATTCTTATGTAACTGTACTATCTTCTTCGAGACAGTCTCTTGCAGCAGGTCATAACACATGGGAAGATTCCCAAGCAGTTATGCCCAGTGGGAGGAGGAGGTGAACCATTAGGACTTGGGACAGGAGGCCTTGTAGGATGGCCTGTCCAAAAACAGTCCACTTCTTAGAAGCGATGTCTAGACTATAATGCTTGGTGAACGTATGTACAGTAGACCACGTGGCAGCTTCGCAAATATCCTAGGCAGAGATGCCCCGGAAACATGCCGTATAGGCAGCCATGCCTCTGGTAGAATGGGGTTTTGCGACACCTGTGAGACGTTTATCGTATTTTGCATAGATAAACAAAATGCAGTTGGCAAACCATGTGGACAAGCACTGCTTTGAAACACTAAGGCCCTGGTTTCCAAGGGCAAAAGAAACAAAAAGTTGCTTAGTTTTTCACAGCTGTGAAGTGCGGAGAAGTTAAATGCTCAGTGCACATCGAGAGTATGAAGCAGGGCTTCCCCTGGATTCGTAGGTTCCACAACATACACTAGTAATTGAATGGCTTGATTTTAAAGTAAATTCAGAAACAACTTTAGGCAAAAACACTATGGGTTTGTGTGTAAAGACACCCGGTCATTATGAAATTGCAGGTATGGAGGTTTGCACTTTAGTGCGAATAACTCTGAGACGCATCTGCTTGACGTAGTGGCAACTAAAAACATAGTTTTCCAAGAAATATAACTGAGGTTGCTGGATTCAGCGGCCTCAAATGGACACGTAGTCAGTTTTTCAAGCACAAAATTGAAATCCCACATGGGGACTGGCTTCAGATAGGGGGATGAAGGTGCAGAATACCTTTTAAAAAGGTTTGAATTAAAGGTAACTGGGACAAAGGAATGTTGCCCACAGGTAAATGAAATGCAGCAGTGGACGAAAGGTGGACTTTCATAGATGAATATTTCAGTGCACCCTCTGACAAGGAAAGCAAATCTAAGATGCGCTGAAGGGAACACTCATAATGACCTGAAGTCCAGTGTAGATGCCCAAATGGAGAAGCGTTTCCACTTAAGGGAATAGGAAGACTGAGTAGATGGCTTCCTAGCAACCCGGAGGACTTCCGCCACCTTTGGGGTACACCTGGAAGCACGAGAGGATTATGTCATGAGCCAGGCATGCAGGTGGAGGGAGCGACGGTCCGGGTGTAGCAGGAAGCCTTGTGCCTGGGACAGCAGAGCCCAGAAAATCCGTAGGGGTAGGGGATCTGGTTCCAAGAGCTGTAGAAGCAGTGGGAACCAAGTCTGTCTTGGCCAGAACGGTGCTATTAGGATCAGACACCCTGTCCCAGACCAGTCTGAGTAGTACTCTCTGAACTAGAGGAAAGGACGGGAAGGCGTAAAGAAATCTTCCTGTCCAGGAAGGAGAGAACGCATCCTGCCACACAGTTCCAGGACCTCGCTCAAGAGAGCAGTAAAGCAGCAGTTTTGCAGAGAAGCAAATGGGTCCAACTCTGATTGGACCCACAGGCAGAAGACATCATTTAGGACATCAGGTAAGATTTCCCATTCATGGTCCTGAGCCATGCACCTGCTCAGGGCATCCGTCAGGGTGTTGGACATCCCTGGGATGTGTACTGCCAGAAGATGGGACATTTCTCTGGATCGTCCAATACCAAACCCTCATCTGTTGTCTGCAGAGAGGGTAGGAATAGGTGCCATCTTGCTTGTTTAGGTAGTGAACTTCCATAGAACTGTCTGATTTGAACCTAAAGGCAACCGGGGGGGGGAAGGTGTGTGTTGAACGCCTATAAGGCAAAGAGAACTGCTCGCATCTCCATAACATTGATGTGGAGGTGGGCTTCCACTGGCATCCAAGATCCTTGGGACCTGATGTGCAGGAGATGAGCACCCCACCCTGTCAAGGAGGCATCTGTAGTCTGAGCGAGAGTCGGGATAGGAGAATGAAATGGCATGCCTCACATTAAGCATTAAATTGTTCCTGGGCTTCTACCATTGTAGAGTTCGAAGAGCCAGGGAAGACATCAGGACCAGGGCATCGAAATCGTCGTCCTTCTGGTTCCATTGGACTCTGAGGGACCACTGAAGGTCCTCCACATGTAACCTGGCATTGGGGACCGTTGGTATCGTGGTCGCCAAATATCCCAGGAGGCAGAGGTAGTTTTGTGCTAAGACCAGTCTTCTGGACTTTAATCTGCGTGCCAAAGCAATCTGGATGTCCGCCCGAGCTATGAGCAGATACGCCATCCCCACTGAGGTGTCTTAATATGGCTCCTATATATTGGAGGCATTGCGCAGGGTCCATTTTCGACTTCAGATAGTTTACCGCTGTCCCCACCTCGATGAACAACTGCAGGGTTCAAGAAAGCGTGAGTAACAGTTATTGGATTGAAGATTCCTTTAGGAGCCAGTTGTCCAAGTAGGGAAAGATTTAGAGGTCTTCCCTTCAGAGGGCTGCTGCAACTCCTGCTAGGCATTTTGTAAATACCCTCGGGCCGAGCAAAGGCCAAATGGGAGGGCTCTGAACTAGTAATAATGACCCTGGAACATGAAACGGAGAAACTGTGAGCAGGGTGCATCAGGATATGAAGTTGTGCATCCTTCCTATCCAGACAGTAGAGCCAATCGCCTTTGTTCAGCAAAGGGAGAAGCGTCGGAAGAGACACCATCCTGAACTTTTGGTATTTGATGTAGAGGTTGACACCTCAGATCCAAAGTAGGGTGCAAGTCCCCAATCCATTTGGAAACCAGGCATAAATGGGAGTGAAAGCTCATACCCTTCTGAGGAAGAGGAACTAGTTTGATATCCTGTTTTGAGAGTAAAGCATCGATTTAGGTCCATAAGACCAGTGCTTGGTCTTGGGGGTAATGTGAGACCCGTGGTGGCAAAGGAAGAGGTATTTCTATGAAAGCCAGTGGGTGTCTCCTGTCTTGATCAATTGCAAGAGCCACATGTCTGAGGAGATGGTTTGCCACCCTGGTAGGTACAGGGAAAACCTGCCTCCGACGGTGATGGATAGGGTCTCTGGACCCACAACCGGGGAAAGACCTTCAGGCAAAGACAAGCCCTGCGGGGGGGGGGTGCCTGCAGGGACGTAACAAGTTTTCTGAGCATTCCTAGGACCTGGCAATGTTAATTGAGTTTTTCTTTTATTGGCAGGTTGCCTTTGAGCATTTGGACAGCCTTTGTAGGGGCGGCCTCTCAAGGAGCCCCTGAAGGCTGTTTTTGCCTTTGGACGGTACAGGGTCCAGACCGATTGAAGGGAATGACCAGAGTCTTACAAATCCTTCAGTATGTCTTGGGTCTGTGGACCAAACAGCCGGTCTCCCTTAAAAGGAATAGTAAGGATAGATTGCTGCATGACTTGTGAAAACCATGACACTCTAAACCAGGTGTGTCGTCTGAGACAAACTCCTGCTGAGGACGAACGAGCAACAGTGTCAACAGCATCATAGGTGGCCCTGAGCAGATGGCAACATACAGCTGCTGCTGTAGACACTTTTACTGTCAGATCCTCCTGGACAGAACCTGCTGGGAGGCCTTTAGGATTTCCTCCTGATATTTCAGGAGGTGCCCCATGTAATTAAGTATACGGAGAGGCATAGTGGCCGAGGCATAAACCTTTTTTCCCATGACGTCCATTTTCTTGGATTTCTTATTTGGGAGCTGAGCAGTTATGTGCTGAGGCCTAGAGGACCTATCATGTGCGGCATTAATCATCACAGAGTCCGCCTGAGGTGGAGACATGAAATAGGGGTGAGCTGCCAGGTCTGATAAATTCTGTCAGCCTTATGAGGATTGGAGGGTATTTTGAAAGGTTGCTTCCATGCAGCCCAAATAGCCTCTTCAAAGGTGTCCACTAAAGGGAGGGGATGACCAGAGTGGGGCATTCCGGTACACCCAAGTACTGTGCCAGTTTCCTTCTGGAAGCATCCTGCTCAGTGCCCCGGAATCCAAACATTTTCTGGAGGTGCAACATAATTTCCTTAAACGTTGGCTCATCTGGCGGAGAACAGGGGAGATCAGGGGTAGGCTCACTCTGTACAGAGGAGGTGGCTGAGGGACTGTGTGTATTTCTCATGGTCCACGTCCTCCTCATCCTCCAGGTCAGCCAGATCCCAGTCCTGTAGGAAAGGGTCCTCCATGTCTACGTCCTGAGTGTTAAATTCCGGGGAGACAGGAGAAGAGCTGGCCATCCACTGGGCCAAAGCAGGCAGAGACCAGAGCCGACCCCTTGCTAGGGGGCGCTGGGTCTGAGTCAGGTCCAGGATAGTATTCACTAGAGCCTGGACATCTATTATGGCCATCTCTCCCATGGAAGTAGCCAGGGTAGAATGGACAAAGTGAATGGGGACCACTGACGTAATAGAGGAAGGCAGTAGAACCAAACTGGAAGCTGTCAACGAGGGGTGTGTATAAGATCCCAGTATCGTCAACGAGGGCGATGACATCAAGCCCTGTGAGGCAAGCCCAGTCGCTGACAATAGGATTGTCAGTGGGCCTGAAGCCTTTGTCGACTATTCTAGAAAGCCGCCGCCGACGGTAGGATCATCGATGGTCCAGAAGCCATTGTCGACAGATGATGGCCAGAGCCCACAGAAGGGGGAGGCAGCTGTGGAAACTGTAAAATCACCCCATAGTCCGTCGTCGATGGAGGAACCATTGATGAGATAAAAGAGGAGCCCACAATCATAGACTGTGTAGAAGACGATGTAAGAGGGGCAACCTTCTCTAATACCTTCTGTGAAGTACTCGTCGACGAGCAAGCATCAGATACATACTTAGTCTTGCTAGTATGTTTCTTACCAGGACCCTGTCCTGTCGATGAGGAGGGCTCACCGGCAGAGCAGTGAGACCCCGAGAAGGAGGTGGTCAAAGACTCCCTGGGCTTGGAGCATTGCTGCTGCTCCAAAAGGGCAACCTTTTGCTCCATGAGGAACTCATGGAGCTGCTGAAGCCTTCGATGTTTTGTGGCCTTGTTGAACTGGTTACAGAAGGCACACTCCCTGGTGTCGTGTTCAGGACCAAAGCACCAAACACAGACTTTGTGGAGGTCCTCTGTAGCGATTCTCTGACCACATGAACACTTTCAGAATATGGGATCCAAAGACATTAGTATATAAACTTTTTTAAATTAATTTTTGATCGGTAGAACTCTTCGTCAAGCAGAGCTCTGAAGCAGGACTTGCATGCAGGTTGCAGTTGAAAAGAACTGAGGAGTAGCTGAGACCTCCCCCTTTTATACCCGCCATGCAGACACCACATGGTAGTGTAAGGGGGAGGTCCCAGGGTCGACTGCTGAGAAGTCATCTGGAAGAAATTATGCCTGCGGCTGTAATCCCATGTGTTATGATCTACTGCAAGAGATTGCTCCGAAGAAGATCTAGCCCACCGTTGCCACTTCCTCTGTGACCTTGATTGACACTGAACATCTCTGTGCTTAACCTTATTTCTCTGCTCACTTCCTCTCCCTCTATCCTTAAACTCCCACTGAACCTCCCTGTGCTTAGCCGTCTATCTCTAATATTTTCCTTAACCTCCCTCAGTTCTCTATATCCTCTGCGTGCCGGTAATGGCAGCTGCCAACTGTTCATGAACTGTAAAATGCTTAGGATACAGAGTACATGAAAGGCACTATTAAACAATGGTATGCCTTTCCTTCAGTTTTTACTTATTGTGCTGTTTATACCCTTGTATCTTTAATTGTTTTACCTTCCTGGCCACTACCTGGATTTCCTTCAACCATGCCCCTTATATCATCCTTTCAGATCACTCTGATCAGGTACCTGGACCCCCAGCCCATCCTCGTCACTCTGTTCTGCCCCCCCCCCCCACACACACACACACACATATGACTAATCCACAGCAAAGCCCGACTGGAGGTATTTCCGAATCCAGGTAGCTGGGATCCAAGATGGATGTGGAGGGCCATTGGGGTCCATCCTGCAAAGGTAGCTCTATTTTTGCCTTTTGTCCCACCCTCCCAGGAGCATGGCTGTGTCAGCAGGCGGAGGCATGCCAGACACGCCTACCAATATCCGCATTCCGAGTCCCTGCCAATGCCCTGCCCCGCCCCGACCACTATCTTCAACCTCGCCCTTGCCACATCAGCCATGCCCGCCATATGAAAAAATGCCAAGGTTGTCCCTATTTTCTAATCAGGGAATCTCCTGACAGTTACAGGCCCATCTCTATCCTGCCACATTTCAGCAAGCTCCTCAAAAAGGTCATTCACCACCAACTCCCGGAGCACGACAATAAATACAATCTGCTGTGTGCACACCAACATGGTTTTAGGAAATATCACAGTACCACATCTGCACTAGCCCATTTCACTAACCATGTTTTCAGAAACATGGATACAGGTAGCATCACAGATGCCATCTTTGTTGACCTTACTAAGGCCTTCGACCTAGTTGATCACAACTTGCTTCACGTCGAATTATTAAACCACGGCTGCTCGGTGGGGATGACTGCGTGCTTACTGAGTTACCTCACTGGGCGATCTCAATTAGCATTGCAGTGGCTACCACTATTACTGTGTCCACTGGTGTACCCCAGAGCTGCATCCTGAGTCCACTTCTCTTTTCCCTATTCATTAACTCCTTACCAGCAGATAGCCTCTCATGTGAGGCCGTACTATATGCAGATGACTTGGTATTGTTCCACAGCGCCACGTCACTTGACTTCTCTCCACCACCTTCACACTAAACCATGGGGCAGCCCACAAATGGTTCAGAGAAATAGGCTCCTAGTAAACAAACAAAACTAAGGTCATGCTCCTGGGGACTAAACCCAATATCTCTAAGCTGTCTAAACTCAATCCACCCTAACTGTCCTATCCCTGGATCCCCGGAAAATGTGCCCTGCTTCAAGTACTTGGATGTCACCTCGACCCCTCCCTAACCTTGCAGTGCATATCAATACCAACGTGCAGCGTATCAGCCAGAAAGCGGTGGCTTTCTGGCTGAAGCACTGCCTGACCCCTGAGGCCCGTATCACCATAGCCCAAGGCAACCTCCTTCCCCTATTAGACTACTTGTGCCCCCATATATACACATACCTCCTCACAGTTGCTCGTCAGGCTCAATACCGCCTACAATAGCATATGTAGGATTACACTAATGGCGCCCTGTTCCACCCACCATTGCTCCCTATACCAGTCCTTGTGCTGGCTCCCCCTTCAGGCCAGAAATAACTACTTCCTCTGATGCATCATCAATAATGCCATCAGAAGTGGAAATCTGACCCCTTTCTTCCCCCTGCTCAAGCAGAAAATCAGTCCCCGCAACCTCCGGCATGCCACAATCCCACCTTTGGAAATTCCCCAAGTTCTCACCAGCCTGGGCAGCAAAGGCTTATCCTTTGCTGCTCCCAAACTATGGAACAATCTACTTGCCGCTCTCTAGACTCGCACCTAACTTTCAAATCTCACTATAAAGCAGTGTTGTTGGTCGATGCCATGTGTAACAGCCCCACTGGGTGATCTAATGTATTGTGTGTCCCCATCTCTCTGTACCTATGCCTAGGGATGTAAGTTTGTCATGGATGAGGTTTTAATGACTCATTGTTTATATTTATTATTCATTGGTACAAACATATGGATCAGGCCCATAATTTTGTTTTTAAAGATATTCCACATCTTACCTAATGATGCACCCTTAAAATCTGCTGCCCAACTCATTTGACAATTCTCTCTGCATGCCCTTTTTATCAGCCCTATTATAATTATACACTATAGTAGCTCCCCCATTCTGGCTTACTGTCCCTATGTAATCAAATTTAACCATTAAGTGGTCACTAGAGCCCAGGAGTGTCAGAACCTGGCAGTTGTTTATCTTCCCCCCACCCCACCCCATTACTTAAGACTAGATCAAGAATGTGCTTATCACAAGTGTTTTCCCCTTACATACTGTTCCATACTGGCTAAGTTAAATGTATTTAAGTAATCATTTTCTTTTTTAGTTTTTGTAACCAGATTAACCCAATCTATACCAGGTAAATTGAAATCACCCATTAGGACCACATTCTTCCATTCTGATAATTTAACAAAATCTAACATCATGAAGTCCTCCTCTGTTGATATAGACAGATTTCTATAAACTAGTCCCAGTTCAGTATATGTATTGTAAGATGGAGAGATTGATACCCAGAGAATTCTCTACCTTCCCATCTAGATGTGTCCTTCTTCTCTGATACTATTTCATCCTTCACATAGATGGCCTCCCCATTGGTTTTCCTATCTTTATTATATAGGGTATATCCTGGTATATTTTTCCCCCATCCATCTTCAGGGTTCCACCAAGTTTTGGTTACTCCACAAATATGAATATCCATGTCTTGCAAAACTAGCTGGAGTTCCTTGATTTTATTATTCAAGCTTCTTGCATTAACTAAGAGAAAATTTAATTTGGGTATACTATGCTTGTAAGTTTTCTGAGCCTTTTTCCCAGTTGCTCCACTCCTTACCCCTAATGTTTTATCCCTTGTCCCCTCTCATTTAGTTTAAATGTACCATATTTTCATCCCTCAATTTTTTCAATTTATAAGAAAAAATCCTTTTACCCTGCGTATTAAGGTGTAATCCATCTCTAGCAAACAAATGATGTCCTTGAAAATCTTGCCAATTATCTACAAATAGTTGATCCTCTCTCTGGCACCAGCGTTTTAACCAGCCATTTAACCTTTGAATTTCCCTACCAAGTGTATCATTCACTCTAGGTAATGATAGGAGCCCAGATATAATTAAACTACCATTGTTTGCTTTAATCTTTTGCCCAACCTCCTCAAAATCTCACTGGATATCCAAAATGTTTATTTTCCCCACATCATTGACCCCTAGATGAAGAAATGTCACGAGTCTGATGGTATTTTCCATAAGTCCTGGTAACATTGTTTTTATGTCCCCTATACCTGCCCCTGATAGGGCACTTACTGTAGTGTGTAAATTTCTATTTTTGCAAAGTATGAGATCAGTGTATTTTAACATTGAGTCTCCTATAAAGAGAACATCCTGGTTCTCTAGCAGCTGGGGGGGTTGTATCTTGGTTTATAGTCATGGACCCTTGCTGTTTTTGGGGAAATCACAGAATCCGTTTCTTCTTTTGCTATGTTAGAATTAAGTACCCCGTCTTGTTCTTCCAGTGCCAGTACACTGAACCTATTGGGTGTTAGAATGTTTGAGGCCCCCCCAATATTTCTTCTACCACTTTCGTTACTCGTTTTTTTATTAACCAAGTACCATTTATTCGATTCCTCCTCTTGGTTTTCATATCCATGGCTCTGGGTATCTGTATTATATTGGCTTGTTAAAGTTAATAGGGTGTGGCCTCGGGGGTGGGCATACAATGTTTCTTTCCCATTCACTTTCATGTCCTGCTGCCCGAGTCTTAAATCTGAGTGATGACTGTTGTCACTGCTTCATGAACATGAGGATCCTTGTCAGCTGCTTTGTGCACTACTACTGAAGCAGTGTGCGGGTTATTTCTGACTGCTGTGAGGGCGCACATGTGCACACCTTAGGGGGAACATAGATTGTTCGTTCACGAAATCATTAGTTAACAGTAGTAAATGTTGTGGCACTGTCGTCATTGCTACATTCTGATGACACTAGTGAAAGTCATGGAAGTCCTGAATAAAGATCAAATGTCATGGAATCAATGACGTGTATGACTGCCATGACAAACTTACATCCCTACCTATGCCAAATGGATCCTGTTGAACTGTACTGAACATTTACAGTCGCCTGCCTGAAACATTGTGTATTTTGCACATGCGCTTTATTTTTTTATTCTGATTGTCCTCTTTCTAGGAGCATGGATATGTTGTTCATCCACACTCTCTGGCATGTCCCTTTCCCCTTTAAATCTGGCCGGAAAGTCTTCAAGCTGGCTCCTCCCACCCACCTGGGTGGTAAATACCTTGGCTCCGCCCCATGACGCCAGATCTTCCTTTCCGCTTGAAGATTCAGGTTCCCTTGTGCTACTTCAGCAGGTCGTAGGCCCTGGATTCTCAACGTCTGTTTTCACTGCAAATGCTTTCTCTAAAAGTCATTAGAGTTTACGATTCCAATCCTAGCGCATTGGACATGGAGGATAAATCATCCCACGGATTTCGCCGGTGTCCCTGCGGACAGAAAATGTACATGACACCACCTCTTGCACCATCTGTCTGGCCTTCCATCCCAACGTCCTGGACAACTGCAAGGTGCATCTAAAATTGGGGAGACCGGAGCTTTGCAGTCCACCGGTGAAATCGAAGGAGGCAAGGTGTGCGGTTTCCTCGGCCGCGAGATCCGCAGTGCAGCTCGGTCAGATGGTGGCTTTCGAAGAGGAAGCTGCTCAAGCTTCAGCCAGCCGAAATTTTTTCGTGCCTCTCAACCTTGGCTCTACTTTTACTGAGTCCTTTTCAGGAGTTGTGCCAGTCTCTCCCCACCAGGGGTGAGGCGCCCTCGGGCTCGCACTCCTCCCTCCCTATGAAGAAGGACAAGGACCCCAAGTCTTAATCCAGAAGGAGACATTCCTGGGACCGAAGAGAGGTCCAACTCTCAGGAACTTGCGGTCTCAACCTCGGTCGAGATCGCTTCCTCAGCCGCTGGCTTTTCGGACCTTCCGTCAGGCCAAGGCACCGAGGCAGAGGAAACTGCTGAACTGGCCAAGATATCTCTCGACGCAATCGAGCCCTTGTCACTGACTCCGGTCGACGACTCCTTGGAAAGGACACCTATCCTTTCCTTCCCCGATGAGGAGACCCAGCCCTCGGGTGTCTCGATTAAGGGAAAGGTGCCGGAACCTCGGTTCTCTCCTACTCTGGCTTCTCCTGATCGAACAAGCCGACCCCTTCAGTCTCGATCAAGGACCAGGACCCCTTCGGTCGAAAAACCGAAGAAAGGTCACAAGCACTGCAGGAAGAGGCATCGCCAGCGATCCTCATCCTCCTCGGATGAGGAGAGACTTCGACGGAAACTCCGACGTTATGAGGATCTCATGTGGCAACAGCTGATTCTGACCGGTCAAAAGCCCGCTCCACTGGCGACACTGGCCATTACTTGGCCCCAGTCTCTCAGGCCGATGTCGACCCCTCCGGAACTGAAGGCCTCAGTTCCCCCACCCATAGGGCCACCACGCATTCCGCTCAGCATATTTCGGTCTCCCCACCAATATTGGTGGAACCGCCGCCTAAGCAGCCTCAGGGAGGGGCTCCTTCGAAAGAGAACCGGACGGACATCGGCCTCCCCCGTCATCTGTCCACCACTCTTGTCCCCGATCACCCTTGGCGTATCGAGGGAGACATAGGCGGGAGACCCTTATATCCCAACTCTTCGGACTCGGATGCCACTGGTTTGCACTCTCATCCAGGGGATGATAAGTCATCAGTGGCAGGCTTGGAGGAAGGTCCTTCCTCTTTTCAGGGCATCCTCCGCCTGATTTCCGAATCGACCGGAATGCCCTTGGAGCCTATCCAAAAGAAGGCGGAATACCCCCTCACGGATATCCTCAAGAGGGAGGATACCCTGACGAAGGCCTTTCCAGTGGCCGAAGCCATTGTTGGCCTGCCCTTGAGCTATGGCAGTGCTCTGTCTCCTGTCCAGCACCGTCTGCCCCTCAAGTACACAGTACTCATGGAGTCCCTGGCGGGGTTCACAGAGCATCCCTCGGCCGAGAGCCTTGTGACTGCTTCTGTGTTTAGACACACGGGTAGCTCAGCTGACACTGACCACCCTCCGGACAAGGAGTCCAAGAATATGGACCATTCTGCCCGGAAGGTTTATGCAGCCTCATCCTTGGGCCTTCATCAGGCCAGCTCAGCTGTGATCATGGCACACTTCTCTCATGCCCTCCTGGGGTCATTAGATGAAGTCCTCCCTCATCTCCCCGCGGACATGCATACCATGGTGAAGCAAGTCCATGACTAGGGCCGTGCTGTTGCTAAACAGCAGCTCCAGATGGCCTTGGACATTGGAGATTCCTGTGCCCGCTCCTTAGCAGCCGCAGTGGCCACTCGCCGCAGGGTCTGGCTGAGGTTATCCTCCTTTCCAGTGGATACTCAGCACAAGTTAGCTGACGTGCCCTTCCTAGGCACCGACCTCTTCAGTCCAGGAGTGGCATGTCACCTCCAGCGAATAGAGCAGTCTAATGCCACCTTGGATGCTACCTCTGGGAAGGGTTCCTCAGGCAAGAACCAGCAGAAGCACAAGAAGAAGCCTTTTCAGCAGTTTTCCCCTGCGGTTAGGCAGCCCTCCTATCAAGGAGGCCAGCAGCAACAGCAGGCTCAAGCTTGGCACCCCAGGCCCAAGCAGGGTCCTCAACAGCCCCGTAAAGGAGGCCAAGGTGCTGGTCCAGCAGCCTCCTCCTCCTCTAAGCCTGCTCAGTGATGGGTCGGGGTTGCCACCCCTACACCCGTCACGCCAGCTCTGGGTCCTCCCGTGGGGGGCCAGCTCCATCACTTTCTTTCTGCCTGGTCCGGTATCACTTCGGACAGGTGGGTTCTGAAAGTGGTCGCCAGGGACTGCCTCTAGAATTCGAGCAGTACCCTCCCAGCCGAGCCCACGCCCCTTGGGAGGAAAGGATCTCAGCTCGCACTCAGTCGGCCCTTTGGGACGACATTGCTCAGCTCCTCCGCAAGGAGGCGGTAGCTCCAGTGCCGGATACTCCTACTGACCCAGGCTTCGTGTCCAGGTACTTCCTGGTGCTCAAGCGGATGGGGGCTGGCGCCCCATCCTAGATCTCCATGACCTGAATCAATATCTCAGGTCTCACACCTTCTGGATGGTAACTCTGAACCAGATCATACCATCTCTGGAGCGAAACATGGTTCTGTTCACTGGATCTGCAGGACATGTTCTTTCATGTCCCAATCTGTCCATCCCACCAGTGGTTCCTTCACTTCAGGGTCGAAGGGACCCTGTACAAGTTCTGAGCCATGCCGTCCGGCCTGTCATCGGCCCCACGGGTCTTCACCAAGTGTTTTGCAGTGGTGGCAGCCCATCTTCGGCGTCGAGGAGTTCAGATATACCCCTATCTCAATGACTGGCTCTTGGTGGGTTCCTGCCTTCAGGAGGTGGAGAGGTCCAGGGATCTGGCGCTACGAACCTGCTCCCAACTCGACCTCCTTATCAACAAAGCCAAGTCGGAACTCGTGCCCTCTCAGGTGATGGGCTTTATCGGGGCAGAGCTCGACTCTCGTCAAGCCAGAGCTCGGCTCCCAGCGGACAGGGCGGAGGTTCTCTCCTCCTTTGCCCAATCATTTCTGGTTGGGCACTTGCGCCCTGCCCAGGACTTTCTGTGCCTTCTGGGCTACATGGTGGCGTGCACCTCGGTGGTCCATTAGGCCAGTTGGCACAAGCGCCCCCTCCAATGGGAGCTGGCCACCCAGTGGACTCAGTGATATGGTCACTTCGACCAGCTGATCACTGTAACCCACCAGATGTGGGACGCTCTCCAATGATGGACTGCCCCAGACCGGTTGCAGGAAGGAATCCCATTTGTCCGTCCCGAGCCGACGGTCGTCCTGACGACCAATGCCTCTCATGGGCTGGGGAGCCCACATGGGGGACAGCAGGGCCTACGGGTTCTGGACCCCTGAGGAGTCGTGATGCCATATCAACCTGTTGGAGCTCCGAGCAGTCAGACTGGCACTGTCAGCTTTCACTCCTCAGCTCCGGGGTCAAGTGGTTCAAGTCCAGAAGGACAATACCATGACCATGTACTACCTCAACAAACTGGGCGGCACCCTCGTCAGCCGGTTGGAGGTGGATCTCCTTGCCATCCATGTGGCAGGAGTCTCAAACCAACTAGCGGATGCTCTCAGCCGCTTAGGCCAGACATCCCACGAGTGGTCCCTCCATCCAGAGGTAGCTTACAATCTGTTCTCCCATTGGGGCAAACCGTTGGTGGACCTGTTTGCCTCCAGGGAGAACATCAAACTGAGCCTGTACCATGCCCTCCCCCCTCAGCAGAGCTCGCTGCAGGGGGATGCCTTCTCAAGGCCATGGACCCCCAGGCCTCCTCTACGCCTTCCCTCCATTTCCCTTGATCCACAAGGTACTACTCAAGGTGAGGAGGGACAAGGCGAAGGTGATTATGGTAGCCCCAGATTGGCCCTGCCAGTTCTGGTATCCAGATCTCCTCAGCTGAAGGGCCCCGGAGCAGCTTTGTACATGCTCGGACTTGATATCATTGAACCACGGAAAGGTATTCCATCTGGACCTTCAGTCCCTCCATCTCACAGCCTGGTACCTGAGCGGCTAGAGTTCCAGGCTCTGGGTCTTTCTGAAGATGTCTACACTGTGGTGGAGGCATCTCGTAAGGAATCAACCAGGAAGTGTTATGCCTTCAAATGGGAAAGGTTTTCCATTTGGTGTCAGGGTAAGAGTCTGGATCCCTTATCCTGCTCTGTGGCTAACATTTTAGACTACCTTTGGTCTCTCTCCAAAGGGGGTCTACGGTCATTGACCCTTCAGGTGCACATGGCAGTCATCTCTGCTTACCGGGTGTGGGCTGGTCAGCCGACATTGGCACAGGAGACAGTGGTCATGTGATTTTTCAAAGGCCTGGGTCACACATCCCTTCCGGTATGTGAACCTCCACCTCCGTGGGATCTCTTGCTGGTTTTGGCATAGCTCGTGGGCAAGCCATTCAAACCCATGCACAAGTGTGAGCTCTCACACTTGTTGTGGAAGATGGCCTTCCTGGTGGCTATCACGTCAGCCAGAAGGACAGAGGAGCTCCAGGTGGTTTCGGTGGACTCCCCTTATCTGGTCTTTCACAGGGACAAAGTTGTCCTGCGCCCCCACCCGAAATTCCTTCCAAAGGTGGAATCAGAATTTCACCTTAACCAGGTGTTGACTCTGCCGGTATACTACCGTAACTACACTTCGGACGTCGAGTACAGGCTCCATACTCTGGATCTGAGACGTGCTCTCTCCTATTATAAGGAGAGGACGGCGGAAATTCAGGGAGAGGTTCACCAGCTGTTTGTCACCTACGCTGAAGCCGCTTCTGGCAGACCTGCAGCGAAGCTGACCATTGCTAGATGGATTACATCATGCATAGGTCTGTGCAATGAGTTGGCAGGCAGGGAGCCTCCCAGAGGGCTAAGAGCTCATTCTACCCGCCATACAGCTGCATCGGTGGCTGCTTCCAGGGACATCCCTATCCAGGAGATCTGTCAGGCTGCTACCTGGAAGTCAGCAAACACCTTCATTCTAGGGACATGGATATGTTGTTCATCCACACTTATTGGCAAGTATCCTTGCCGCTTTAAATCTTGCCGAAAGGTCTTCAAGCTGGCTCCTCCCACCCACCCGGGTGGTAAAACTCTCGGCTCCGCCCCATGACGCCAGATCTTCCTTACCGCTTGGAAGCTCAGGTTCCCTCCTTAATGCTCTGCATATAAGACTGGTTCCTAATTCTTCGGTTTACCCGAAATAAAGTTTAAGGTTTTCAAGACTTCGGTCAAATATTTCCCTCGTGGCTGTGATGGACAAATCGACTCCCGGTTTCCGGAGGTGCCCATGCGGGCAGAAGATGTCTCGGACGGATCCGCACTCCATGTGTGTCTACTGCTTGGGTCTTGGGCACGACCCGCAGGCTTGCGACCTGTGCTCTTCTTTTTCGGCCTATGTCCTGGAAGACCATGCCGCCCGTCTGCAACTTGGGCGACCTGAAAAACGTTATCCTCCGGTAAAGTCGAAGGAGGCCCAGTTGGCGGTTTCCGCGGCGGGCTCGGCGGAACAGCTTGAGCAGATGATCACCCTCGAGGAGGAGGCGGCGCAGGCCGCATCTTCGTCTTCCTCAGCCGCGGCCTTTATCCCGCTCTCCCTGGGATCTTCCTATTCAGCTTCCTTTAAGGAGCTATGTCTGTCCCTCTCCACTAAGGGAGAGGGACCAACATCTTCAGGGTCTTCCTCTCGGTCCAGCAAGAAGGACCACAAAGGTAAGTCCCTCTGTCGACGCTGTTGGGAGCGGGAGAGGTCCCTCTCACCAAGTAGTCGACCATCAACTTCGGTCGATCCTTCGGCTTCGGCCACTGGCTTCATAGCGTCCCCGTCAGGTCAGTTGATCGAGACTCCCGTCGACGCAGTCGAGATTTTTCTCGACCCGTTGGACGGGCTGTCGACCGGTGAAGCCAAAAACCCTCACTCTCCGGTTCCCCCGGCGGTGGTTGAGGTGTCCGTGGACTTGCACATGCCTCCGGTTCCGGAGTCCACAGTTGAGCCCTCCGAGCCGAGGGGAGAGCGGGTTTCCCCCGCCCTACCGCTGTACCCTCCTCGGAAAAGCTGAGGTTCGCAGTCTCGGACTTCTTTTCGGTCCAGCCGATCAAACCATCATAGGCGGTCTCGGTCTCGGCACCGTGGCAAGCGGCGTCTCCGCTCATCCTCGTCCTCCTCCTCGGACGAGGGGAGGCTTCGACGCAAGTTGCGTCGACGATACGAGGACCTCATGTGGCAACAGCTTCTTCTGTCCGGGAGCAAGCCGACGTCGTCGCCTTCCCTGGCTATCAAGTGGCTGTCACCGGAGCAGCCGAAACAACCCCTCGCCGTAGCCGAGGTGCCTGCTTCCAGGCCTGTTGCTCGGCCGAAACCGGCTGCCCCACCGATTCCGGTGGAACCTCTGCCTCCACAGCCATTGTTTGGAGCTCCGACCAAGAGTTCTCGGTCGGCCCAGGGTCTGCCCCATAGGCTGTCTGTCACCCTCACTCCCGATCGCCCTCGGCAGGTGGAGGGTGGCTAAGGCCCAAGGCAACTCTCTTCGGACTCCTCTGAGTCTCACAACGATTCCTCCCTGTTCTCCAGGTGGGTCGACTTGGAGTCCTCAGGAGGTCAGTCACTGGACGATAGCCCTTCGTTCTTCATGGGTTTGCTTAGGCTCATCTCGGAGTCCACCGGGATGCAGCTCGAGCCTGTATCCAAGCGGGCCAAGTATCCTTTCACGGAGATATTGGACCGAGGGAATTCTCCTACGGAGGCCAAGGCCATTGTAGGCCCGGCCTTGGAGCTCTGGCAGCGTCCTGCTTCCTGCCCTGCGCCTTCGGCCAGGATGGCAAGGAAGTATGCGGTCCCTACTGGTTCCCTGTCTGGTTTCTCGGAACACCCCTCAGCCGAGGGGTTGGTTACCGACAGCGTCTTCCGGTGTGCTGGAAACGCCAGGGATGTAGACAAACCTCCCGACAAGGAGTCCAAGAAGTTGGACTACACCGGTGAAAAGTCTACGCTGCATCCTCCCTTGGCCTTTGTCAGGCCAGCTCGGCCGTGCTGATGGCATATTTCTCTCACGCCCTGTTGGGCTCCCTGGACGAGGTAGTCCCTCATCTCCCAGCTGACCTGCAGACCACGGTTAAGCAGGTGCGGGGGCAGGGCAGTGGCCAAGCAGCAACTTCAGACTGCTTTGGACATTAGTGACTCATGCGCCAAGTCAGTCGCAGCCGCAGTGGCTATTCGCCGTCGGGCATGGCTGAGGATATCCACCTTCACAGCAGATACCCAGCACAAGTTGTCGGATGTCCCCTTCCTGGGGACCGACCTCTTCGGCCCTGGAGTTGAAGGTCACCGGCCCAGCAGGCTCGGGGCCAGCAGGCTCACGCTTGGCATCCCAAACCCAAGCCCGCGGCTTCCTTCTCCAGGAAGCAGGGAGGTAAAGGCCCAGGTGGTCCCTCGGCCGGTCCCTCCTCCAAGCCTGCTCAGTGACGGGTTGAGGGGTGCTGCCCCAACCTTGTCACCACCCCCAGGTTCCCCCTGGGGGACCGCGCCACTTTCTTTCTGCCTGGTCCGCTATCACCACAGACCGGTGGGTGTTGAAGTGGTGGGAAGGGCCTGCCTCTGAGTTCGAGCAGGCCCCGCCTTCAGAGCCGCCACTCGGGGCCTCGGGTCCGCAGCTCACTGTCGGCTCGCCGAGCCGACATCGCCTGCTCCCGAGAAGGAGGTGATCAGGAGAGGTGGCGGACCTCCTCAGACCCGGGTTGTGTCCAGGTACTTTCTGTTCCAAACGGACGGGCTGGGCCCCATTCTCGACCTGCATGACCTAAACAAGTTCCTAAGGTCTCAGACCTTCAGGATGGTCACCTGGCTCAGATAATACCATCCTTGGAACGCGCGTGTGGTTCTGTTTCTGGACCTGCAGGACGTGCTCACGCCCCTATCCGTCCGCTCACCAGAGATTCCTTCGCTTTCGAGCGGAAGGATCCCTTTTCGAGTTCCAAGCCATGCCCTTTGGCCTGTCTCTTGCTACCAGGGTCTTCACTAAATGCATGGCAGTGGTGACAGCATTCCTGCGGCCCCGAGGGGTCTGGGTTTACCCTTACCTGGATGATTGGCTGATAGCAGCCCCCTCCAGACAGGAAGTGGAGTGGTCCACAGACCTGGCCCTCCAGGTTTGCTCTCAGGTCGGCCTCCTCATCAACGAGGCCAAGTCGGAACTCGAACCGAAGCAGGTGATTCTCTTCATCAGGGCAGAGCTTGACTCTCTTCAAGCCAGAGCACGGCTCCCGGTGGACAGGGCCGAGGTTCTTTCCTCCTTTGCCCAATCATTTCTGGTTGGGCAATTGCGCCCTGCCCGGGACTTCCTGCACCTCCTGGGTCTCATGGCGCCTGTACCAGCGTGGTCTGTTGGGCCCACTGGAACATGCGCCCCCTTCAGTGGGGGCTGGCCAGCCAGTGGTCACAACGCTGCGATCCATTGGACCAGCTAGTGACGGTGACCCAGGGGATGTGGAACGCTCTCCAGTGGTGGACCGTTCCAGTTCATCTGCAGGAGGGCATCCCGTTTGTCCGCCCCGAGCCGACGGTCTCTCTGTCGACCGACGCCTCTCTGATGGGTTGGGGTGCCCATCTGAGGGAGCACAGAGTGCACGGCCTCTGGTCCCCGAGGGAGTCCCGATGCCACATCAACCTGCTGGAGCTCCGAGCGGTCCACCTAGCTCTCACCGCCTTTGCTCCGTTTCTTCGGGGTCAAGTGGTCCGGGTCCAGACGGACAATACCACGACCATGTACTATCTAAACCGCCAGGGCGGACGCGCCCATGCTCCTATGCAAGGAAGCTCTGCATCTGGTCACTGTGGCAGCCTGGAGGCGGATCTCCTAGCTATTCATGTGGCAGGAGCCTCCAACACCCTGGCCGATGCCCTAAGCCGGATAGGGGCTGCCTCCCACGTGTCTCTCCTGCCAGAGGTAGTACAAGATCTATTCTCCCATTGGGGCACACCTCAGGTGGACCTGTTTGCCTCCAGGAGAATGCGGTTGAGGCTGTTCCATGCCCCGCCTCAGCAGGGCTCTCTGCAGGGATGCCTCTCGAGGTCGGACCCTGGCCTCTTCTACGCCTTTCCCCCGTTCCCCTTGATGCACAAGGTGCTGCTCAAAGCAAGGAGGGACAAGGCGCAGGTCATTCTGATAGCCCCAGACTAGCCCCACCAGTACTGGTACCCAGATTATTTCAGCCTCAGCTCCAGGCTTCCGAGGCAGCTTCCAGCTCACCTGGAACTGCTCTCAGTCAATCAGGGGAAGGTATTCCATCCGGACCTTCAATCCCTGCACCTGACAGCCTGGTTTCTGAGTGGCTAGAGTTCCAGGCCATGGGTCTTTCCGACGAGGTTCTCAACGTAGTTGAGGCATCCCGTAAGGAGTCGACCAGAAATTGCTACGCCTTCAAATGGAAAAGGTTTTCCATTTGGTGTCAGGGCAAGGGCCTGGACCCTTCCTCCTGTTCCTTGGCGAGCATATTGGACTACCTGTGGTCCTTTCTTAGCAAGGGCTTAGGTCGCGACCCTTAAGGTGCACCTGGCAGCCATCTCTGCTTACCGGGCGCGGGCCGGGAAGCAGTCTATGGCACAGGAGAAGGTGGTCTGGCGCTTTTTCAAAGGCCTAGATCACATTTCCCCTCCGGTGCGAGAACCTCCACCTTCGTGGGATCTACTGCTGGTACTGGCAAAGCTCATGGGCAAGCCATTCGAACCAATGCACAGGTGTGAACTCTCTCACCTGTCGTGGAATTCTTGGTGGCTATCACGTCAGCCAGAAGGATGGGAGAGCTGCAGGTGCTTTCCATCGAGTCTCCTTACCTGGTCTTCCACAGGGACAAGGTTGTCCTGCGCCCCCACCCAAAATTCCTTCCGAAGGTGGTGTCGGAGTTTCACCTTAACCAGGTGTTGACTCTGCCGGTGTTCTACCCCAATCACACCTCGGAGGCCGAATATAGGCTCCATACTTTGGACCCTAGAAGGGCGCCGCTACTATAAGGAGCGCACGGCTGAAATTGGGAGAGGTTCCAGCTGTTTGTCACTCACGCTGAAGCCAAGATCTGGCAGACCTGCAGCCAAGCGGACGATAGGCAGGTGGGTCACCTCCTGCATAGATCTCTGCTGATGTTGGCGGGCATGGAGCCTCCCAGAGGGATAAGAGCTCATTCTACGCGCCATACTGCTGCATCAGTGGCTGCTTCCAGGGATGTCCCTATCCAGGAAATCTGCAGGGCTGCTACCTAGAAGTCAGCACACACCTTCATCACCCATTACCACATCGACCTTGAGTCACGCTGGGATGCTGGTTTTGGGGCCTCGGTTCTCCAGTCTCTCTTTCCCAAGTAAGTATTGGGGAGGTGCGTCTTGCCTCCCTCCTCCCGGAGAACTGCTAGGAGTCTGCCAGACAGTGTGGATGAAGAACATATCCATGTCCCTAGAAATACAGGTTACTCACCTGTAACAGGAGTTCTAGGAATGGTATATGTTGTTCATCCACACGACCCACCCGACCTCCCTGGCTTCGACGCACAACCTGAGCTTCCAGCGGGCCAGATCTGGCGTCATGGGGCAGAGCCGAGAGTTTTACCACCCGGGTGGGTGGGAGGAGCCAGCTTGAAGACTTTCTGGCAAGATTTAAAGCGGCAAGGATACCTGCCAATAAGTGTGGATGAACAACATATACCATTCCTAAAACTCCTGTTACAGGTGAGTAACCTGTATTTACCCACTACCACATCGACCTTGAGTCACGCCGGGATGCTGGTTTTGAGGCCTCGGTTCTCCAATCTCTGTTTCCTAAATAGAGGGTGTGCGCCTTGCCTCCCTCCTCCCGGAGAACTGCTTGGAGTCTGCCAGAGAGTGTGGATGAACAACATATCCACGCTCCTAGAAGAACAGGTTACTAACCTGTAAGAGTAGATCTTACTTCGAGAGGGCTCTTGCAGTAGGTAATTACATATAGGACTAACGTCGGCAGGCGGCAGGAACCCACAGAAAAACTTCTAGCTAGCAGTCTCTGGCGAGGGACCGCCCGCACGTCAGGTGACCGGCATCAGGAGACGTCGATATAAAGGGGCGGTTCATCACACCCGCTTTCCAGTTCTTTCCCGCCGTTAGCTTATGCCAGTGCCTCGCGGAAAAGTTCCCTGCTCGTCAGGCTCCTTCGTCGGTACTTTAATTGAGTATTTTCGATTTTTTTCTTGGCCTTCGTCAGGTATCCGTCGGTGTATGTCGTCCCCTACACCCTCTGAGCACAAAAGCAAGTGCGACTCGTGCGGCGCCCAACTCCCGCACAAGGACGGCTATTCCCTGTGCCTTTTTTGCCTAGGCCCGACCATCCGGTGGAGAAGTGCCAGCACTGCCTCAGCTTTAACGTGGCCACCCAGAGAAGGCAGCAGCAGTCCCTGGAAGCCCACATTTTGAAAAAGAAAATGAACTCCATGGAGAAAGAACTGAAAAAGCTTCATCAGGCGTCGACTTGCCCTGAAGGCCATCGCAAGAAAAAGGATAAGGAAAGGCACCGGGACAAGGGCTCCTCTCCTACCACGTCTTCCTCGGGAGGTGCCGTGAAACAGGTAACGTCCCCCCCAGGGGACCGCTCCACGACGGCCACCTTAGAGACTTCTAAGGCGGCGTCAGCCCGCCCATCTGGTTCACGCTCTGGCCCTTCGGGCGCCTCTGGGCTTGTGGAGGCCTCCGTTCCCAGTAAAGCTGTGGTTTTGCAGCCTACTGGTGCGGCGGCTCACGATAAGCCGGGCGGTCGACTCCCGGCGCCTGCGGAGAAGGTCAGTAAGTTGCCCGACCCTTGGTGCGCGGCCCCATTCCACCTGACCAGGCCGCCTCCATCACGCCTGCCTCCGGCGAAGGGTCCGTTAAGTCAGGCGCCGCCCTCCAGCACTCGCCCGACGTCCGCGACAGCGGATGAGCCGACGCCAGACCCCCACGTCCGGGCTGCTCCCAGCTCCCCACGCCGCTGCCTTCCGGAGACCTTGAGTCTCCTCAGCACGACCTCGAGGATTTCTCCCCCCATCTCCGGGCGACGCTGAGGTTTCTGTTCCACCTCTGTCAGACCGTCCACCTTCTGGTCCAACCGATCTGACATCGGTCCCCTGGCTCTTCGGCTGCCAGCTCCAATGCTGATATTGCCTACGCCAGACAACATTCCACCCCCCGATGTCACCCTGACGCCGGGCCCGCTGTCCCCCGGGCCTTCCGCTCCAGAACTGCCCGTAGGGCATCCGGCCAGGCCGTCTGCTCCAGCAGCTCCTCCGGCTCCCGGGTTCCCAGCCCTGTCATATCCAACGCTGCCATACCTGGGACTGCAGTATCCGGCGCCTCAGTACCCGGTGCCGACATATCCGACGCCGCAGTACCCGGCTCCTCAATACCCGATGCCGGGCTTCCCACCGTCGGGTTATGGATATGCGCCTTTTCGGTATAGTCCATACCCGTATCCCCCTCCTCCTTCACCGCCCCCTCAGCTGCTGGTGGACTTGCAGGAGACTCTGGCCTCCTGGTGGGCTGAGGCCAAGGCTCAGCTCACCAGAGAGGTGGAAAGTCTTCTTCCGACGATGGTGCCGGTTCCGTACGTCCACGACGACACACTCTGTCCCCACCTCCGGACACCAGGGCTAAACCCTCTGGGTCCAGAGAGGGGCAGGACACGCTTCCCCGAGGGATTCCCAAGGGGTCCGTTCCTCCCCCTCGTCAGGAGAGGGAGTCTACCTCTTCATCTTCTTCTTCCTCAGACACCTCAGATCCTTCCGAGGGTTGTTCCAAGCAAGACGACGAGCCACGCTGTCCGTCCAAGCCCCGGCCACGGACTCCTCCGGAGGATCCTTCCTTCATGGAGTTGCTACGGAAGATCCAGAAAGTACATAAGTGGCAATCCTTGGAGTCAGACCCCCAGCATAAAAAAACTCGCTGAGCATCTGGATCTGCCCGTGACAGCTCCCACTTTGGTGCCACCCTGGATCGAGCCTCATGCCGACCTTATTACCACCATATGGAAACAACCGTCAGCCTTAGCCCCACTTCCCAGGAAGTTGAACAGGCTATACCAGGCTCCCAAGGGTGTTGACTTTTTAGACTCCAACTCTCGAGCTGACTCGGTTGTGATTAGTGCCACTCATGGCCGGTCAGCTCAACCCAAACATCTTAGCTCGTCTCCACCTGACAAGGTATCCCGCCTTCTGGACCAGTATGGCAAGAACATTTTTGCTTCTTCCACTCTGGGTATTAGGGCCCTGAACAACGTCGGCCACATGGGGGATTACCAGAAGGCGATTCTTAGTGAGGTGGAATCGAAATTGGACTCCCTTCCGGACACTCAGGTCAAGCAGGAAGTGACTGACCTTGTCCACTCTGCACGTTCGGCCAGTCGGCACATTCTTCGTGCGACCTACGATGCAGTGGACACTGCTGGTAGGAGCTCAGCTTTCGACGTAGGTCTGTGGTGTCACGCTTGGCTCTGAGTGTCAGGGTTGGTACCGGAAGTGCAGTCCGCTATCCAGGAAGCACCCTTCCGGGGTTCGGTACTGTTTGGGGGTGATGTCAAGGACATCATCACCGACCTGCAGGAGAAGGGGACGGCACTAAAGTCTGTGGACTCTATGTATCATCCCCATCAATCGCAGCGCCATCCCTTTTGCAGACGGAATCAGCTCAAAGCGAGACCACAGGGAAAGAGGGCCACTAAACGGGCCCCCCCCAGCTGACAAGCCCTCCCCCGCCCAAAAAAGCAGCGGGAGCTTCAGCTGCGGCACTGCGCCACACCACCTGACTTCTTCCCTCTCCCACTACCTCTGGGTTCCCCGGAGGAACCGGTAGGAGGAAGGTTTTCCCTCCACCTTCCAGGCTGGGAGAGGATAACATCAGATTCATGGATGCTCCAGCTAATCGCAGAAGGACACTCTAATAGAGTTTCTGCAGAAACCTCCTCACCACCCTCCCCCAAGGTCATTGTACTCTCGGGAACATCTTCAAACTACATGAAGTCTTGCTGTATTCTGACTATTGCAGTTAGGTCCTGCCTTTCAACTGCCCTGGAGAACAAAGGGTTAACTTTTCTATGCCTTGTGTAGAACGTTCATCATGAGCTTGGTTGAAGCCCCTGTCTGTTGTTGTTTAAACTGCAACCATCAGATTCTTTACTCCGCCTCACTGAACAGTCGCTCCGGAGATTCCTCCTGCTGCTCAGTTCTAAAGTCGGTTGAAGTGTTGGTTTTCGGTCGGTTTCTACCGAATTGTTGTTTCCACATAGTCGGTTCAAGTCTCTGTCTGTGGTACCGTGAGTACTAGATAGGTTTTTGTTCTGGTTTCTGTGTGGAACTTGTAAACTGTGGATCGGTTCGGCTGAACCAATCAATTTGAGGTAAAAACTTGTGCTTTACTTTAGAGTGTGGTTACCGGTCTGTATCGGTTCTGAAAAAAACGTATTTAATTATGTTTTTTTCCAAGACCCGTGACACGGTCAGGAGCCGATAGGGGAGTCTTGCATGGTGGATTGCCGAAAAAAGGGTAAGTTTTTGGTTAGGTTGACCATGTCTGAGAAACCCAAGAAAAAAACAGGCCCACTGGGTTTCAACACTGCAGTGTGTGTGTGGGGAGGTCTTTGCTAAGGCTGATCCCCACACAACCTGTGTTTATTGACTGGGGTTTGACCACCTCGATTCATACTGCCAAATTTGCAAGAATTTACCCTGGGAAAGGGAGGCCGAGAAGTCCGCTGACCCGGATGGCCAGCCCGGTTCGGTTCCAACCGAACCAGAAGGAGTGCCCTCTGACCAGGGCGATACTTCTTCGGGCAAAGGGAGAGCCGATTCTGAGGAATCGGTTCCGACAAAAAGAAAAAAAGACAAATCGACCGGTTTGGACCCAGAATCTCATACTCCGACCGCCGATGAGATAGCCAAGGCGATTAGGATTGTGCACTCGCTTAGTTTGGTTCTGACCGAACCGGCACCATCTGGCAGGGGCTCGGTTTGGTCAGTTCCCCCGGTTCCAGATTATACTTTGGAAGAAATTTATGAACCGGAGTTTGAGGAGGAGGGAGAGTATGAGGATGATTATGGTGATAGTGAAAGTCTGGATGTGCCTAGTGACCCGGACATCTCCCCAGACAGACCTTCAGGTGTTTCTCCTCCTAGGCTTTCTGAGTCCCCTTCACACTACATGTTCTACAGAAAGGTAGCTGATACCCTCCAGCTTCCAGTGGAGGAAGCAGTAGAGGATCAGGAAGAGCCTGATTATGTTGAGATGATGGACATCCCAGAGTCCAGGAGACTGTCTATTCCCATCCACAAATCCTTTGGGAAACAGACACAAAGAATTCTTAAGTCTCCTAATTCTATACCTCCTGTGGACATACGAATGGACAAGAGGTACACTCTCTCTCAGGCTCAGACACGGAGTTCCTTTTTCAGCAATGCAGCCATATTGGGGTTGTACAGGCTGCTGCCTGTGATAAGGCAAACATTCCCTTGGCATCACACCCCCAGACAAGGACTCCAGGAAGATTGATGCCATGGCAAAGAAACAATACATGGCAGCATCTTTGGGACTCAGGCAGGCTAACTATATGGCCTATACAGCCAGGTACCAGAAGTCCAGGTGGGACACTGTACTGGCACTGGCTAAACAGGCTCCCGCCCAGCTTGCCAAGGAGCTGGAGCAGGTGGCTGCAGGCGGGATTGAGGCATCGAAAGTTCAGTTTCGTGCTGCTGTGGACTCCAATGATGTATCATCTAGAGTCATGGCTACATCTGTGGTTCTTCAGAGAATGGCTTGGCTCAGATGTACTGTCCTCTCACAGGATACCCAGGCTAAGGCCATGGATTTTCCTGTAATTGGTAATTCTTTGTTTGGGGAGCAGACAGAGAATTACATGAAGAAAATGGATGAGTACAGGACCACTTACAGGAGTGCTCAGGCCAAAGAAAGGCAAGCAACTCCTCAAAAGCAACAGTCCAGGGGCAGGGGCAGGCCTTTCCAAAGGCCTTTTTACCAAGCTCAGGCCTCCTCTTCTTCCTTTTCACAGAGGGGATTCTTTAAAGGGAGAGGCAGAAGGGGGATGAGCAGGCCTGCATCCACCCCTCAGCCTAAAGCCCCTGCCAAGCAGCCACCCTGATGGGTCTGCCCGGGTCGATTCTCCTATCCCAGTAGGGGGCAGGCTGGCTTACTTTGTCCAGGACTTGATGTCTCTTACATCAGACAAGTGGGTCCTGGAAGTAGTAAGCCAGGGACTGGTTTTCAGCTTTAAAAAATTTCCCAAGATGAGAACCAGATCTTTTCCACCTGCAAATCTCTAAGAGACCCTTGCCCTAGAGGCAGAGGTTTCTTCTCTCCTAGCTCTCAGAGCTATAGAGAGAGTTCCCACCCTACACAGGGGCAAAGGATTGTACTCCAGGTACTTCCTAACCCCCAAAAAGACAGGAGAGTGGCGACCCATCCTGGACCTAAGATATCTGAACAAACATCTTTTAAAGCCAAAGTTCAAAATGGTAACTCTGGGAATTATTCTTCCCTCTCTAAGGCCAGGGGACTGGCTAGCCTCCCTGGACCTCAAAGATGCCTACTTTCACATTCCCATCAGGTGCTCCCACAGAAAGTACCTCAGGTTCGAGTTGCCCTCAGGCCACTATCAGTTCAGAGCAATGCCCTTTGGCCTAACATCAGCCCCAAGGGTCTTCACAAAGTGCCTGGCAGTAGTTGTTGTCTTCCTAAGAAGACTAAAGATCTCCATTTTCCCATACTTGGATGACTGACTCATAGTAGGTCAGTCTCCAGACCAAGTCAAGTCACATCTGCAAGTGACTCAGCAAGTGCTCACTTCCTTAGGATTCCTTCTCAACCTACCAAAGTCAGTTCTCAAACCAGTGCAGCTCCTCACCTTCATAGTTGCAGAACTGGATACGGTAAAGGCAAGAGCCTTCCTACCCCTGGAAAGGGCAAGGATCCTTATGGAACTGGCCTCTTCATTCACCTTTTAAGTATCTTGACCAGCAGGCAGCCTCCACAGCAGTGGTCCAGGGAGCAAGATTCCAAATGAGGGACATTCAGTTCCACTTAAGAGCCTTTTGGTCCCAAAAAAAGGATTCCCTTGCCAAACTAATCCCAGTGACTCGAACCCTGATCCAAGCCTTGCAATGGTGGCAGGATCAGGATAATTTGAGACAAGGGGTTCCATTTGTCACAGTCTCATTCAGTGATACTCACCACAGATGCTTCCCTGCTGGGCTGGGGAGCCCATTTGGGGGATCTTACCACGCAAGGACTGGTCACCTCAGGAATCTCTGCTTCACATCAGTCTCTTGGAACTCAGAACAGTGTTTCTGGCACTGCAAGCTTTTTCTGTATCTACAGAACAAGGTGGTTCAGGTCAGAACAGACAACACCATCATGTGGTGTGTCAACAAGCAAGGAGGCACTCCGTCTACAGCCTTGTGCACAGAAGCAATGAAGTTGTGGTCCCTGGCCTATTCCCTGCAAACCTGTCTGATAGCAGTTCACCTCCCAGGGAACAACAATGTCCTAGTAGATGCACTGAGCAGAATATCCCAGGGTCATCGCGAATGGGCCCTGGATCCTCTGGGTTTGAAAGTGATTTTCTCGAGGTGGGGCACTCCAGAGATAGATCTTTTTGCAGCCCCAGACAATCACCAACTTCCTGTCTTTTGTTGCAGACCCCTAGTCTTGGGCTCAGTCCCCCTGGATGCTCTGATTCTGAACTGGGAAAGGAAATTTCTGTAAGCTTTCCCCCCTTCCCTCTCCTGTTCAGGGTGTTAGTCAAGATAAAGTCACAACCGTGCAAAGTGATTCTGATTGCTCCAGACTGGGCCAGACAGCCATGGTATCCCTTGTTGCTGTCCCTAACAGTCCACCTTCCCCTGTCTCTTCCCAGAAATTACAACCTGTTAACATCCTCTCAGGGGAGGATTTGGTACCCGAATCTTCAGTCTCTCAATCTCAAGGCTTGGCTCTTGAAGAGTTAGTTTGCATAGCTGCATCTTTCCCAAGGGGTTCTAGATATCCTTAAGGCTTCTCGAAAGCCTTCCACCAGAAAGACTTACAACTCCAAATGGAAAAGATTCAGCATTTGGTGTTCTAAGAAGAATATTTCTCCAGACTCTGCTGAATTGCCTAGTTCTGGATTATATAGTCCATCTTAATGGCCTAGACCTCAGACCAGCTACCCTCAAGGTACACTTGGCAGCTGTTTCTGCTTTCCTGTCAGTAGGCAAGTCTTCCTCTCTGTCATCCCATCCTATATTCTGTAAGTTTTTCAAGGGATTGCTTCACACCAATCCCCCCTTTAGGGATCCTGCTCCTGCTTGGGACCTTAATGTTTGCATTGCTCAGCTTATGCAACCCCCCTTTGAGCCATTGTCCTCTGCAGAGCTTAAGTACTTGACTTGGAAAACTGTGTTTTTGGTAGCCATTACTTCTGCTAGACGTATCAGTGAATTGCAAGCCCTGTCAGTGGAATCTGATTTCATCTCTTTTCACAGAGATAAAGTGGTCCTTAGAACTAACAGAAAGTTCTTACCTAAAATGGTTTCAGATTTCCACCTCAACCAGTCTATATCTCTCCCTGTTTTCTTCACTGACCATTTCTCCTCTGGAGAGAGGAGGCTACACAGTTTGGATGTTAAAAGAACCCTTAGCTACTACATAGAGTGTACCAAGGGTCACAGGTTTGAATCCCTCCAGTTGTTCCTCACTTATGGAGAAGTTGGTAAAGGCAAACCTGCCACTAAGAGGTCTATTGCCAGGTGGATTGTTCCTTGTATACAATTCTGCTATGAAAAACTGGGTAGAACTCCACCCTCAGGCCTGAGGGCTCATTCCACAAGAGGTACAGCTACTTCCCTGGCTGCTGCCAGGGATATTCCTCTCTTAGAAATTTGTCATGCAGCCACCTGGAAAACAGTCCATACTTTCACCAAGCATTACTCTCTGGATATCCAGGCTAGGAGTGATGCTCGGTTTAGCACAGCAATACTTCAGAGCCTATTCCCAAAGTAGGCTCTGTCCCTCCTCCATGGAGGTACTGCTTGGTAGTCTGCATTAGTCAGAATACAGCAACAGTTCATGTTGTTTGAAGAAAAAATTACTCTCCTTAGTAATTATGTTTCTTCTAGTGGAGTCTTGCTGTATTCTGACCCCCCCCCCCGCCTTCCCTCTCAGAACCTAGTTTTTGGGATCTGGGTGGGCAGGAGCAGTGTTGGCACCCTGGGGTGTCCTTTTTACACCCTCTTTTTTGTTTGGGTGGAATGTTGTGTTTTGAATGTGTTTTTGGGTTTCCTGACTTGAGTCTTCCTTTGAAACCAAAAACATATATATATATATATATATATATTTGCCAGTTGACTAATAAAACTTTTACAGTTTCCACACAGAACACCTAGTGAGTTTTTGCTCATAAAGATCTGACGGTTGCAGTTTAAACAACAGACAGGGGCTTCAACCGAGCTCATGATGAACGTTCTATGCAAGACATAGGAAAGTTAACCCTTTGTTCTCGGGGGCAGTTGAAAGGCAGGACCTAACTGCAATAGTCAGAATATAGCAAGACTCCACTAGAAGAAACATAATTACTAAGGTGAGTATTTTTTTCTTCTGGTCCAGGAAGAAATGTCAGCACTTTTGCTGATGGAGGGGAAAATCCCCGGGGTCCGGCTGAGGAGACCCAGGGTCCCCGGAGGGCAGCGAAGGCTGCAGGGAGCCGATAATGGCAGACGTGGGAGGGTCCGGCGTCGGCTCAACCACCGTGTGGATGTCAGGCAAGCCAACTTCAGACTTATCAGCGGAGTCCGGGCTGACGCCGGAGGAGCTGATGTCCGACTTAGCGGACCTGTTGCCGAGCAGGTCACGAGGCGGCCTGGTCGGGCAGAAGAGGGGCGTCGCGCTACCCGAGGTCAGGCAACTTATCGATCATCTCCATGCAGGCGTCCTGAGGAACCGACATCCGCCTTGCTGGAGCCCTCGAACCAGTAGGCCGCACAGTGGCGGCTTTACGGGAGCGGAGGGCCTCCAGCCAGCGGAGGTGCGAAAAGACCCAGCGCGAAGCCAGGCAGGCGTAGCGCCACCGTTGCGATCGGTCCCGGGGACATTACCTGAAGCACTAGCGACTCGAAGAAGACACGGTGGATGAGGAGCCCTTGTCCCGTGCTTCTCCTTGTCTTTTTTCTTGCGATGACCTTCGGGGGAAGTGGACGCCTGCCAGAGCTTTTTTAACTCCTTTTCTATGGAGGACATTTTCTTCTTTAAAATATGGGCCTCCAGGGACTGCTGCCTCTGTCTGCGGGTTGCTGCGTTGAATTTAAGGCAGTGCTGGCACTTCTCCAGCTGATGATCCTGGCCTAGGCAGAAGAGGCACTGGGAATGGCCATCCTTGTGTGGGAGTTGGGCGCTGCATGAGTCGCACTTGTTCTTGTGCTCGGAGGTGTACGGGATGACATACATCGATGAATACCTGACAAAAATTAGAAAAATCGAAAATAACACTGTAAAAACTACCAACGACTGAGGCTGACAAGCGTTGAACCTTACTGCGAAGCGCTGACATGAGCTAATGGCAGGAAAGAACTGGAAGGCGGGCGTGGGGGACCGTCCCTTTATACTGACATCACATGACGTCGGTCACCTGACGTGGGGGCGGTTCCCCGCCAGAGACTGCTAGCTAGAAATTTTTCCGTGGGGTCTTGATGCCTGCTGGCGTCAGTCCAATATGTAATTACCTACTGCAAGAGCCTCTCTTGAAGATCTACTGTAACGGTAAGTTCTTACGTAACTGTACTTTCTCACTGTGACGGATGGCGCTTCTAAGGGTGCGGAGGTTCCTTTCTCTGCCCTTGCTACTCAGGACGGTCCTCGTGAAAGGGCCTGATGCAGGTGGCCAGGCCGATGCTAAGGGTGAGGCGACAGCTGATTCCACCCTTCCGGCCTTGGTGTCTTCGCTGGACCCTGGGCCAGGGTTTGGCGACTGTCTAGTGGACCGATGCCCGCTGTTGGTCTCTGGGTCATGGCCTTCCTCTGCGGAGCAACCACCCTTGGGGCTCCAAGATTCTGGGATCTCACTGGGGGCAGCCTCCTAGGCTTCCCCCCTTCAGTCCCCGATGAGGCCCTTGTTTCCCGAGCCTCCTGCCAGGGACCCAGGGACCCTATGCCCGATGGTTCCAAACCACAATGTCCGCTGTCCCCAGACCGGTCAGGCTTAACTACATAGAAACAGAATTTGATAGCAGATGAGGACCACCTAGTCTGCCCATTTCTCTACCTAATGGATAAGCTGCAGATCCTAGTTAACTCAACAGCCTACTTCCTCCTACCCCCCACTAGAATTGCGTTATGTCTGTCCCATGCATTCTTGAAGTCCCCATTGTTTTTTACTCCATGACCTCTGCAGGAAAGGCTATTCCATGCATCCACAACCCTCTCCATGAAAAAATACTTCCTCACATTACCTCAGAGATGTGCCCCCCCCCCCATCTTCAAATTGTGCCCCCTTGTTCTAGGATCGTGGATATCTTGTTCATCATCACTTATTGGCATGTCTCTTTCCCTTTAGAATTGCCAGCAGTCTTCAACTGGCTTCTCCCACCCGAATGAATATACTTCAGCTCTGCCTGTGGCCTTGAATCTTCCTTTCCGCTAGAAGATTCAGGTTGCCTCCCTCGTGCTCACGCATTTTGTAGACCCTGGCTTTCAAAACTTCAGATTTACCAAAATTAAAACTTGTTTGAGTTAGCGATCGCGCTTTTGCATCTTCGATCATGGAAGAAAAATCTTCCCCCAGATTTCGCCGATGTCATTGTGGTCAGAAGATGTTACGCACCGATCCCCATCTCACGTGCGTCTACTGCGTAGGTGTCAGCCATGCTCTGCGTCCTGCAGCTTTTGCTTGGCCTTCCATCCCACTGTTCTGGACGACCACCTAGCACGTTTAAAGTTGAGGAGACCGGAGAAAAGGAACCCTCCAGTGAAGTCCAAGGAGGCTAGGTGGGCGGTTTCTGCGGCTGCCGAACAGTTGTAACACATGCAGACGTTCGAGGAGGAAGTGGCTCATGCCGCCGACTCTTGGGGCTCTTCGTTCCTCTTAACCTAGGCTCTACCTTTTCGGGCTCCTTCCGGGAGATGTGCCAGTCTCTTCCCACCTGGGGAGAGGCGCCTGCGGGCTCGCATTCCTCCCGATCCCATAAGCGGGAGAAGGAACCGAGTAAACCTTTTTTCTCTGCAAAGGCACTCTTGGGACCGAGAGCATGCGGTCTCTACTTCGGTCAAGGTCACTTCTTCAGCTGCTGGCTTTTACGGATCTTCCGTTGGGCCAGACGACCGAGGATGTGGTCGACGAGGTAGAGATTATCGACCCCATTGACCCACTGTCGGCCGACTCCTTGGAAAGGACTCCGGTCCTTGTCTTCCCTGATGAGGAGACCCAGCCCACTGGTGTTCCCATTGAAGACCCGGTTCCGAACCCCCAGAAGTCACCAGTCCCACCGGTGTCTCTGGAGTGAATGAGTCGGCCCGCCTGATCTCAGTCGAGGTCTAGAACTTCCTCAACCGACTGGCGGACGAAGAGCCATAATCACTCTAAGAAGAGGCGATGCCTTCGGTTGTCCTCTTGGATGAGGAGAGGCTCCGGCAGAAACTCCTGCACTATGAGGACCTCATGTGGCAACAGCTGATCTTGTCCGGGCACAAGCAGAGTCAGTCTCTTTCTCTGGCCATTACTTGGCTTTCGTCTCTTAGGTCGAAGCCGGCCCCTCTGGAGCTGAAATCTTTGGTTCACCCTCCTGTGGGATCAGCAGGTCCACCTCTTTGGTCTAAACCAGCCTCAGCAGCCCATGGGAAGGTCTCCTTCAAAAGCAGACAGACCGGACACTGGGTATCCCCAGCATTTTATCAGTCACGGTCACCCCTGACCACCCTCGGTGTGTCGAGAGTGATTGGGCGGCAGGCCGCTGTATCCTGACTCCTCGGATTCGGATGTCACCGGACTTCACTCTCATCCTGGGGATGATGAGTCATCCTTTGGCCTAGGGATGGAGGACAGTCCTTCCTCCTTCCAAGGAATCCTTCACCTCATCTGAGCCCACAGGGATGCCCCAAAACCCATCTAGAAAAAGGCAGAGTGTACCCTCTTTTGTACATCCTTAAAAGAGGGGATACCCTGACGGAGGCCTTTCCTGTGGCCGAGGCCATTGTTGGTCTGGCACTCTTAACTCTGGCAGCATCCTGCCTCTTGTCCAGCACAGTCTGCCCACATGGCCCGCAAGTACGCGGTTCTCATGGGGTCCCTTGCAGGGTTCACAGAGCACCCTTCGGCTGAGAGCCCAGTGACTACCTCTGTGTTCAGGCATACTGTCAGTTTTGCGGACACTGACCGACATCCCAACAAAGAGTCCAAGCTCTTGGACCATTCGGCAAGGAAGGTCTATGCGGCTTCCTCCTTGGGCCTTCGTCAGGCAAGTTCGGCCGTCATCATGGCACACTTCTCTTATGCCCTCCTCAGGTCATTAGATGAAGTCCTCCCACATCTCCCCACAGACATGCAGACCATGGTCAAGCAGGTCCGAAACCAGGGCCGAGCTGTTGCCAAACAGCAGCTCCAGACGGCCCTGGACATTGGGGACTCCTTTGCCTGCTCAATGGCTGCTGCAGTTGCCTCTCACCGCAGGGCTTGGCTGAGGCTCTCCTTCTTCCCGGCGGATACGCAGCACAAATTAGCTGACATGCCCTTCCTTGGGACCAACTTGTTCAGCCCAGGAGTGGCTGGGCACCTTCAGCGCATAGAATAGTCCAGTGGCACCTTGGACTCCACTTCTGCCAAGGGTTCTTCGGGCAAGAACCAGCAGAAGAAGAAGCCCTTTCGGCACTCTTCCCTTGTGGCTCAGCAATCCTCCTTTCAAGGGGGGGCAGCAGCATCAGCAGCAAACTCAAGCTTGGCACCCTCAGCCCAAGCCTGGACCCCAACAGGCCCGTAAAGGAGGCAGAGGCTCTGGTCCTGGAGCCTCCTCCAAGCCTGCTCAGTGACGAGGTGGGGGCTGCCACCGCTACTCCCATCATGACAGCTCTGGGTCCTCCCGTGGGGGCCGGCTCCACCACTTCCTTTCCGCCTGGTCCGCTGTCACTTTGGACAGGCAGGTTCTCGAAGTGGTCGGTCAGGGACTGCCTCTAGAGTTCAAGAAGTACCGTCCCAACCAACCCCACGCCCCTCAGGAGGAACGGATATACACTCACACCCAGTCGGCTCTTTGAGACAACGTTGCTCATCTCCTCATCAAGGAGGGACTAGCTCCTGTGGCGGATCCTCCAGCAGACCCAGGCTTTGTCTCCAGGTACTTCCTGGTGCCCAAGCAGACGGGGGTGGGGGGCTGGTGCCCCACTCTAGATCTCCACGACCTGAATAAATATCTCAGATCTTGCACCTTTCGGATGGTCACTTTGTCCCAGATCATTCCACCCTTGGAGCGAAACATGGTTTTGTTCACTGGATCTGCAGGATGCGTTCTTTCACGTCCCAACCCATCCGTCCCGTCAGCAGTTCCTCCACTTCAGGGTTGAGGGGACCCTGTATGAATTCCGAGCCATGCCATTCGGCCTGTCATCGGCCCCACGGGTCTTCACCAAATGCACTGCAGTGATGGTGGCCCATCTACGGGGGGGGGGTCAGAATTTACCCCTACCTTGATGACTGGCTTCTAGCAGGTCACTCCCTACAGGAGGTGGAGAGATCCAGGGATCTGGCCCTCCAGACCTGCTCCCAACTCAGTCTCCTAATCAACGAGGCCAAGTCGGAACTCATACCTTCTCAGGTGATGGGCTTCATCAGGGCAGAGCTCGACTCTTGTCAAGCCAGAGCTTGGCTCCCGGCGGACAGAGTGGAGGTTCTTTCCTCCTTTGCCCAATCATTTCTGATTGGGCAGTTGCGCCCTGCCCGGGACTTTCTGCGCCTTCTGGGTTACATGGCAGCGTGCACCTCGGTGGTCCGTTGGACCCGGTGGCACATGCACCCCCTTCAGTAGGAGCTGGCCACCCAGTGGTCTCAGCACCACAGTCACTTCGACCAGCTGATCACTGTAACCCAGAAGATGTGGGATGCTTTCCAGTGGTGGACCGCCCCAGACCGTTTGCAGGAAGGGATCCTGTTTGTCCGTTCCGAGCTGCCGGTCGTTCCCACTACCGATGCCTCTCTCAAGGGCTGGGGAGCCCACGTGGGGGACAAAAGGGACCATGGGCTCTGGACCCCCTGAGGAATCCCGATGCCCCATCAACCTGTTGGAGCTCAGAGCAGTCAGACTCGCACTGTCAGCTTTCGCTCCTCAGCTCCGGGGTCAGGTGGTTCAAGTCCAGACTGACAATACCACGACCATGTACTACCTCAACAAACAGGGTGGCACGCACTCCTGTCTTCTGTGCAAGGAGGCGCTCCACATATGGACCCTAGTTGGCCGGTTGAAGGCGGATCTTCTAGCTATTCATGTGGCAGGAGCCTCGAACCAGCTGGCGGATGCTCTCAGCCGTCTAGGCCAGACATCCCATAAGTGGTCTCTTCATCCAAAGGTAGCTTACAGCCTGTTCTCTCATTAGGGCAGACTGATGGTGGACCTGTTTGCCTCTAGGGAAAATACCAAGCTGAGGCTGTTTCATGCTCGCCCCCCTCAGCAGGGCTCGCTGCAGGGGATGCCTTCTCAAGGCCGTGGACTCCAGGCCTCCTCTATGCCTTTCCTCCATTTCTCTTGATCCACAAGGTGTTACTCAAGGTGAGGAGGGACAAGGGGAAGGTGATCCTGGTAGCCACAGATTGGCCGCACCAGTTCTGGTATCCAGATCTCCTCAGCCTCAGCTGCAGGGCCCCGGAGCGGCTTTGTACACACCCAGACCTGATATCATTGAACCAGGGGAAGGTATTCCATCCGGACCTTCAATCCCTGCACCTCACAACCTGGTACCTGAGCAGCTAGAGTTCCAGGCTCTGGTTCTTTCCGAGGATGTGTACACCATGGTGGAGGCATCTCGTAAGGAATCGACCAGGAAGTGTTATGCCTTCAAATGGAAAAGGTTTTCCATTGGGTGTCAGGTCAAGAGTCTGGACCCCTTATCCTGCTCTGTGGCTAACATTCTAGACTACCTTTGGTCTCTCTCCAAAGGGGGTCTATGGTCATCGACCCTTCGGGTGTACCTGGCAGCCATTTCCGCTTACCGGGCGCGGGCCGGTCAGCCGACGCTGGCACAAAAGACAGTGGTCGGGCGCTTTTTCAAAGGCCTGGATCACATATCCCTCTGGTGCGTGAACCTCCACCTCCATGGGATCTGTTGCTGGTTTTGGCAAAGCTCATGGGCAAGCCATTCAAACCCATGCACAAGTGTGAGCTCTCACACTTGTGGAAGACGGCCTTTCTGGTGGCTATCAAGTCAGCCAGAAGGACAGGGGAACTCCAGGTGCTTTCGGTGGACTCCCCTTATCTGGTCTTCCACAGGGACAAAGTTGTCCTGTGCCCTCACCTGAAATTCCATCCGAAGGTGGTTTCAAGAGTTTCACCTTAACCAGGTGTTGACTCTATCGGTATACTACCCTAACTACACCTCGGACGCCGGGTACAGGCTCTATACTCTGGACCTGAGACATGCCCTCTCCTATTATAAGGAGAGGGCGGCGGAAATTCGTGGAGAGATTCGCCAGCTGTTTGTCACCTATGCTAAAGCCGCTTTTGGCAGACCTGCAGCTAAATGGATCATTGCAAGGTGGATTACATCATGAATAGGTCTGTGCTATGAGTTGGCAGGCAAGGAACCTCCCAGAGGGATAAGAGCTCATTCTACCCGCCATACTGCTGCATCGGTGGCTGCTTCCAGAGACATTCCCATCCAGGAAATCTGTCGGGCTGCTACCTGGAAGTCAGCAAACACCTTCTTTACCAATGCCACATCGACCTTGAGTCACGCTGGGATGCTGGTTTTGGGGCCTCGGTTCTCCAATCTCTGTTTCCTAAATGGGTGTGCGCCTTGCCTCCCTCCTCCCAGAGAACTGCTTGGAGTCTGCCAGAGAGTGTGGATGAACAACATATCCATGCTCCTAGAAGAACAGGTTACTTACTGTAACAGTAGTTCTAGGAGTGGTATATGTTGTTCATCCACACGCACCCACCCGACCTCCCCGGCTTAGGCGCACAACCTTGCTTCCAGCGGGCTAAGATCTGGTGTCATGGGGTGGAGACAAGATATTTCCCACACGGGTGGGTGGGAGGAGCCAGCTTGAACACTTTCTGGTGAATTTAAAGGGGAGCGGGACATGCCAGAGAGTGTGGATGAATAACATATACCACTCCTAGAACTACTGTTACAGGTGAGTAACCTGTTCTTCTCTTACCCGGCAGCATTTTCTCAGGATACACAGCTCTGGAAACACGGTACAGATACACAGCTCAGACAAAAAAAATAATTAGCATGTCTGGAGGTGTTTGGAGGGTATTTAAGTAGAGATCACTTAATTTACACTGAGGTTAATCCCAATTTAACCGCAAATAGAGCAAGTTGTGTTAGCAACCATGTAAACAAGGTGAGACGTGCTCTCCAGGTGGATATTAAATGAGGAATTAAAGTTCTAGGGACATGGATATGTTGTTCATCCACACTTATTGACAGATTCCTTGCCGCTTTAAATCTTGCCGGAAGGTCTTCAAGCTGGCTTCTCCCACCCACCCGGGTGGTAAAACTCTCAGCTCCGCCCCATGACGCCAGATCTCCCTTTCCGCTTGGAAGCTCAGGTTCCCTCCTTAGCGCTCTGTGTTTTCGACTGGTTCCTGATTCTTTCAGTCTCTCCAAATTTAGTTGGAAGTTTTCTAAAGCTTCGATCTTCTTCCCTCGCTGCTGCGATGGATAATTCATTTTCCAGCTCTTGGAGGCACCCGGTTAATACCTCCAGGAAAGTCCCGCACTCCACGTTCGTTTACTGCCTCGACTTGGATCATGATCAACAAGTTTGCAATTTTTGCTGTGCCCTTTTGACCAGCGCCCTGGAGGATCGTGTGGCCCGTTCGGGGCTCGGGCGACCTGAAATTTTTTCTGCGCCGGAAAAATCCTTGGAGACTCGTCGGGCAGTGTCCGTGTCGGCTGTCTCGGCTGAGCAGCTCAATCTTCTTTCCTCCATGGAGGGGGTGGCTGTCCCCCCTCCTCCTCGGTCGCGGCGCTTATCCCACTTTCCTTGAGTTCTCCTCATTCAGCTTCATTCAAGGAGCTTCGCCAGTCCCTTTCCTCGAAGGGAGAGGGATCTTCGGGACCTGCCTCTCGGACCAGGTCAAAGGAGTCGCAGGCTAAGTCCCATCGTCAGTGCTGGCGAGAGCGGGAGAGCTCCCCTTCCCCTGCCGGCCGACTTTCGACTTCGGTCGAGGGTGCGGCTCAGGCCACTGGCTTCACGGTGTCCCCATCAGGTCAGCTGGCCAGGACTCCTGTCGACGTTGTCGAGTCTCTCGACCCGTCATCTGGGCTGTCTTCTGCTGGAGCCGCCATCCCTTCGCCGGTTTCCCCGGTGGAGGCCGAGGTTCTGCCTGTACCTTCGGGGCGACAGGCCTCGGTCCTTTCGTCCAAGCCGAGGGACGAGCAGGCGCTCCCTGCTCCTTCCCAGGCCCACCCTCGGTTCCCCCAAGGATTTGGGTCTCATTCTCGGTCAAGCCGCTCACGCTGACTTCGGCGATCTCAGTCGGGGCACCGAGTTAAGTGGCATTACCGTTCTTCCTCGTCTCCCTCCTTGGATGAGGAGTGGCTTCGATGCAGATGGCGTCGACGTTACGAGGAGCTCATGTGGCAGCAGTTGTAATTGTCCGGGAATCAATCAACTCCGATTCATTCCCCATCCAGCAAGCAGCTGCCGCCTGATCGGCCGACACAACTGCTTGATGCAGTCAAGGTGCCCACTCCAGGGCCGGTTGTTCGTCCGAACCTTGCTGCCCCACCGTCTTCGGTGGAACCTCGGTCGGGTCACGATCTGTCCCACAGGTTGTCTGTTCCCCTCACTCCTGCCTGCCCTCGGTGGGCGAAGAGTGACTCAGGCCTGAGGCAGCTCTTTGCAGACCCTTGAGTCCAATGTCGACTCCTCCATGTTCCCCAGTCGGGAGGACCCGGGGTCCTCTCTGGAATGCTCTGTGGATGACAGCCCATCGTTCTTTATGGGTCTGCTTCAGCTCATCTCGGAGTTCACCGGGATGCAGCTTGAACCCGTGTCCAAACAGGTCTCTTATCCCCTGACAGAGATTCTAGACCAAGGGGGTTCACCCTCGGAGGCCTTCCCGGTGGCCGAGGCCATTGTTGGCCCGGCCTTGGAGCTCTGGCGGTGGCCTACTTCCTGTCCTGTGCCCTTGGCCAGGATGGCCAGGAATTACTCTGTCCCTGTCAGTTCTTTGCCCGGTTTCTCGGAGCACCCCTCAGCTGAGGGGTTAGTTACTGATAATGTTTTCCAGCGTTCTGGGAACGCTCGGGATGTGGATAGGCCCCCCAACAAAGAGTCCACAAGGATGGACTATGTCGGGCGCAAGGTTTACACTGCATCCTCCCTAGGCTTCCAGCAGGCCAGCTCGGCCACACTGATGGCACGTTTCTCCCACGCCCTTTTGGGCTCCCTGGACGAGGTGTTCCCTCATCTTCCGGCCGACCTGCGGACCATGGTCTGGTGGGTGTGGGACCAGGGTAGGGCAGTGGCGAAGCAGCAGCTTCAGACTGCTCTGGACTTAGGTGATTCCTGTGCCAGGTTGGTGGCGGTCGCAGTGGCCATGCGCCGCAGGGCGTGGCTGAGGTTATCCTCTTTCTCAACAGAAACCCAACACAAGTTGGCGGACATCCCCTTCTTGGGGACTGACTTCTTCGGCCCTGGAGTGGAGGGACACCTCCAGGGGACCGAGAAGTCCGATACAACTCCAGACTCTGTCACCCCCGCCCGGAGGGACAAGGGCCACCGGCAGCCTTTGCGTAGGCCCCTTTGCCCCTCGGCCCCTGCGGCTCGACCAGCCCATCAACTCCAGCATGAGGGCCAGCAGGCTTGCGCTGGGCATCCTGACTCCAAGCCAGCGGCTTCCTCTAAAGGGAAGCAGGGAGGTAAAGGCCCAGGAGCTCCCTCGGCCAATCCCTCCTCCAAGCCTGCTCAGTGACAGGCTGAGGGGCGCTGTCCCCAGCCCCGTCACCCCTACCCGGGTTCCCCCGTAGTGAGACAGCTCCGCCCCTTCTCCACCTGGTCCGCTTTCCCAGACCTCTGGGTGTCGGAGGTGCTAAGGGTATTGCAAGCAGGCCCCACCCTTTCAAGCCGTTGCCCCACGGGGGTCTTGGGGTCCGCAACCTCGTTGTCGGCCCGTCGAGCCAACTTGCCTGGCCCCTCGAAATAGAGGTGATCAAGAAGGTTGCAGATCCTTCTCCAGACCCTGGGTTCGTGTCCAGGTATCCCTGGTCCCTAACAGACGGGGGGCTTGTGCCCCATTCTTGATCTGCACATCGGGATGGTCTCTCTGTCTCAGATATCCCATCCTCAGAACGAGGCATGTGGCTTTTTCCCTGGACCTCCAGGATGCACTTACACTGCGTTCTGTCTGTTTCTTGGGAGACTCCTCCATTTCTTAAGCGGGGGATCTCTTTACGAGTTCCAGGCCAGGCCCTTCGGTCTCTGCTCAGCAGCATTCCTGCGGCACCGAGGGGTCCGGGTGTAACCCAACCCGGATGGCGACCTGATTGCAACCCCTCCAGGCGGAGGGGGACAGTCCAGAGCTCTGGCCCTCTAGGTTTCTCTCAGACTGGTCTCCTTTTTATCGGAGCCACGTTGGAACTCGTGTCTTAGTGGGTGATCCTTCTTCGGGACGAGGCTCGACTCTTCAGTCCGAGCTCGGCTCCTGGCGGACAGGGCCGAGGTTCTTCCTCCCTTACCAAGTCAGGTCTGACTGGGCAAATTGCCCTGCCTGGGACATCTGCCTCCTGGGCCTTGCGGCGCCTGCACCAGCATGGGTCTGTTGGATCCGCTCGGATTGCGCGCACTCTAATGGGGGCTGGCCAGCCAGTGGTCACAGCTCGTGTCCTTTGGACCAGTCGTGACAACAGCCCAGGGGTTGAGGGACGCCCTCTTTTGGACCGTCCCAGCTCATTTGCAGGAGAACATCCCGTTCGTCCGCCCCGAGTCGACGGTTTTCTCCGACCGATGTATCTCGGATGGGTGGGGGTGCCCATCAAGGGGAATACAGAGTGCACCGCCTCTGGTCCTCTCTGGAGTCCCGATGTCTTTCCTACCTGCAGGAGCTCCAGGCGGTCCGCTTAGCTTGCACCGCTCGCTCCGTCTGTGCGGGGTCTTGTGGTTTAGGTCCAGATGGACAACACCACGACCATGTGCTACCTATCCCGCCAGGATCGGATGAGCCCCTTGCCTCTGCGTAAGGAGTTTCTCTGCATTGGGTCTTTCACGCAGCTGGGAGGCGGTTCCGAGCCATTTCAATGGCAGGAGCCTCCATCACCCTGGCCGATGCCCTAAGCCGGATAAGGGCTGCGCCTCACAAGTGGTTTCCCTGCCGGAGGTAGCACAAGATCTTCTCCCTCTAGGTCACACCTCAAGTGGACCTCTGTTTTTTCCCTCCAGGGAGAACTCGAGGCCGAGACTGTCTCATGCCCGCCCCCTCAGCATGGCTCGCTGTAGGGGATACCTTTGAGGCCGTGGACCCCGGGCCTTTTCTACGCCTCTCCCCCATTTCCCTTGACCCTCAGGCAAGGCGAGGAGGGACTAGGCGCAGGTGACTCTGGTAGCCCCAGACTGGTTTTGCCAGCTCTGATATCCAGCTCTCCTCAGTCTCAGCCCCAGGCTCCCGAGGTGGCTTCCAGCCCGCCCGGTCCTGTTCTCTGTTGTTAGGGGAAGGTACTCCATCCAGACCTTCAATCCCTGCAGCTGACAGCCTGGTCCCTATGCGGCTAGTGGCCAGGCCTTGGGTCTTCTGGCAAGGTCCTCGACGTTCTTGAGGCATCCTGCCAGGAGTTGACCAGATATGCTCGCCTTCAAATGGAAGAGTTCTCCATTTGGTGTTGGGATAGGGCCTGGTCCCCTCTCCTGTTCCTCGGCGAGCATTCCGGACTATCTGCGGTCTGTTCTTTTCTTGAACAAGGGCTTTGGTCGACGACCCTTTAGGTGCTTCTGTTAGCCACTCCTGTCTTCCGGGCACGGGCCGGAAGGTAGTCGGTGGTGCAGGAAAGGTGGTCTGGCACTTTCCGAGGCCTTGATCACACCTCCCCTCTGGGGAGAGTATCCCCAGTTCTGTGGGATCTTGCACTGGTATGGGCTTATCTCATGAGCAAGCCGTTCGAACCTTTGCACAGGTGTGAGTTCCCCCACCTGTTGTGGAAGAACACCTTCTTGGGGCTTCCATGCCAACCAGAAGGACGGGAGAGTTCCAGGCGCTCCTTTGAATCTCCCTATCTGGTCTTCCACAGGGACAAGGTTGTCCTGCGCCCCACCCGAAGTTCCTTCCATAGGCGGCAGCGGAGTCCTTTTCCCTAACCGGGTATTGTCTCTGCCAGGGTTCAACCCCATTCACGCCTCGGAGGCCATATATAGGATCCATTGGGACCCTATTTAATGCTCGCCTTCCCAGGGAGCGTAGGGCTGAAGTTCGGGAGAGGTTCACCAGCTGTTTGTCATCTACGCTGAAGCCGCACCTGGCAGACCTGCAGCCAAGCGGATGATGAGCGGGTGGGTCACCTCCTGCATGGATCTCCGCTATAGGTGGGCGGGCATGGAGCCTCCCAGAGGGATAAGTGCTCATTTTACCCGCCCTTCCGCTGCATCGGTGGCTGCTTCCGAGGATATCCCTGTCCAGGGTATCCGCAAGGCTCCTACCTGGAAGCAGGCACATACCGATTCCCCCTTCCACATCGACCTTGGGTCACGCCGGGATGTTGGTCGGGGCCTCGGTTCTCCAGTCTTTATACCTAAGTAGGGGGTGTGTGCCTTGCCTCCCTCCTCCCAGAGAACTGCTAGGAGTCTGCCAATAAGTGTGGATGAACAACATATCCATGTCCCTAGAAATACAGGTTACTCACCTGTAACAGGAGTTCTAGGAATGGTATATGTTGTTCATCCACACGACCTCCCCGGCTTCGACGCACAACCTGGCTTCCAGCAGGCTAGATCTGGCGTCATGGGGCAGAGCCAAGAGTTTTACCACCCGGGTGGGTAGGAGGAGCCAGCTTGAAGACCTTCCGGCAAGATTTAAAGCAGCAAGGAACCTGCCAATAAGTGTGGATGAACAACGTATACCATTCCTAGAACTCCTGTTACAGGTGAGTAACCTGTATGTCTGCTACATCTGTTATTTTTAACATAGGCAAGATAGTAAATGGCATTTGGCAAGTACAATTTGTCCACTACATGCAGATGTCTGTTACAACCACGTCTGTTACACCGGACCTCCAAAACTCATGGTTTTGAATGCCACCATTTTGACTGGATGCCCAGTGAAGGAGCCAGGCACTGTGGCAGTTTCTACTCCTTGGCTGAATTTCCAACTCCTGGCGCTCCCTGCTCTGGTGGGGGAATCTCTTCCTGTGTTGTGTTCTGGACTGAATTTTTCACCTCACCTCCTCACAATATTAAACAGACCCTTGCTCTGCCACTCTACTCAGCCTAGCAGCCGATTGGTCAGTCCACTGCTGCACATTCTTATGGCTATTGGCCTGTCTTCAATATCCAACTTGACTACTCTCTTACCGCCCCTTTTAAAAGCAATCTCACCCACAGGGTTGCGCATTTGCTGTCGAGTTTATCTCTGTCTAGAAGTATGTGACATTATCTGCTACATCTTGTGTGGTGTTTCTTTTCAAAGCCCTGCTACTCACCTCTGTCCACAAAATCTTCCATGATAGCTATGGCTGGAAGAATACTGCCCCTGCTGACACTGAGCCTTGCTCTCTTTTTACTGGCTCTTCTCACTGCTAGACCGTCCTCTCCTGGCAGTGCTAAACTGCCCTTCACACTATCTGACTTTACCTACTTGAACCTACTTGTGTCACAGATCAAGTAACATAACGTGACTCCTCTATTACTCACTGGGCATCTCTTATACTTGGCTGCCGACTTTACTTCTAAACGCCTCTGGCCAAACATGCTACTGGTACCACCTCTTTTCCCACAGAAATTATGGTACCTTGTGCTCCTAGCATTGTTATTATCTGGGGACATCGAAACAAACCCTGGTCCCCAGTTACCCACTGCCTCTCCGAATATGGACTGGTTAAATATGAAAGGCCTTCATATAGCACACTTAAACATTTGAAGCCTTCTCTGTAACTTTATTGAACTTGAGGCATGGATATCCATATATGAACCTGACATCCTCTGTCTGACTGAAACTTGGCTAAAGCCCTCTGCTCCTGACTCTTCCTGCTCTCTTCCTAACTATTCCCTATTTCGAGGAGACAGACTGTCTGGAAAGAAGAGAGGTGAAACTGTGCTCTATTTCAAAAGAACACCTGAATATGCCCCTAATGCAACGTTCGGTTGCCTCTAACTGCAAGTTTTTTACATACTCTGCTTCTACTTGGAACCAAAAAGATTCACATAATATGGGCCTACAATCCTCCTAAAACATATCAACTAGGATGCTCCAAACTACTTGAGTACTATACCTCTGCAACTGGCCAAAATGAACTACTTATTCTTGGCGACCTCAACCTAAATTGGCTGGGGAAAAATAAAAGCGCACTGCTATCTCTAGTACATGGATTTAACATGCACCAGATAATTGAAGATCCCACCAGTCTGACCCAGTCACCTGCTGCTGGAACACTTATAGACTGGATGCTCACAAATCGACCTGATAGAATTATTGCCTCAGATGTGCTTCCTGATTCTATAAGTGACCATTCCTCTGTGTTTTGCATATGGAGAACATCGGCGATTCCAGCCCCCTCACCACGCTACATCACCTTCTGAGATTTTTCCACACTTGATCAAGCAAGCTTTCTGCATGATAACTCTTCTGTAGCCTGGACCCCTATTATCCAGCCCCAAGACACTGACTCTGCTCTCAATCTCTTTCTATATTGTTATCCTTCCAGGACATACATACACCTAAATGGAATCAACGCATTAGGGTCAAACAGACTAGGTGGCTGCACAAGGAACTTCTCACCTCCCTCCAGGCATGTGACAAAAGTTGGAACTGCTACAAAACCTTGGGTCAGCAAAGAGAATATGACATTTACAGACAGCAGCGCAATATGTGCAAAAAACAAATCAGGCTTACCAAAAGCTCATACTGCAAAAATCTATTGCTGGAAGCTGCTGGGGACCTGAAAAAATTCTGGACACATGTAAAATCCTTCCTGGGCTCAAACTAGTCTCAACACGTGAATTATATGGTCCTCAGTGGTATGCACTGTAATGACCCCACCACCATTGGAAATTCTTTCAACAAATACTTTACTGATCTCACCAAATACACTGCCTCTTTCACAGCAAATCGCATCCTGACGCCTGTTACGCAAATGTGCCCATACATCCGCCCTTCTATTTTAAGACTATTCCGAATGCTGATGTTCTAAAACTACTAAACTCAATCTCTGATAGTACTAGTGTAGGCTCCGACTACCTAGAGCCTAAACTCCTAAAACTGGCTGCTCATTTTATTGCATCCCCACTGGCTAAAATTTTTTACACCGTGTCTCTGCCATGGTCATGTTCTGGACATATGGAAATTAGCAAAAGTCACCCCAGTCTTTAAGAAAGGTGACAAGAAGAACATAGCAATTATAGGTCCATAGCCATTCTGTCAGTACTAAACAAAATACTCAAGAAATTAGTGGCTATACAGGTCACCGAGTGTCTCTAAATATAACCTCCTATCACCTGCTCGACATGGTTTCCACAAAGGGCATAGCACTTCTACTGCTCGGATACAATTCACAAATGATGCCTTTACTGCTATGGATCAAGGTCTCATAACTGATGCAGTGTTCATTGGCCTCTCAAAGGCATTTGATCTTGTAGATCACCCTCTTCTGCTTGATTGCCTTAGCTTCACTGGTGTCTCAGAGCAAGCCACAAAATGGTTCGAGAGCTATTTAAGCAATAGAAGGCAACAGGTAAAATTTAACACTGCAGTGTCAGACTCTGTGCCTCTCAATGTTGGTGTTCCTTAAGGCTCCATCATGGGGCCTCTTCAACATTTGTATAAATGACATATCTCCTAACACCCCTTGATGCTCAACAATCTTTTATGCAGATGATCTGGTGCTCTACACCTCCTCTGCAAATGTAGAGGAAATAAACAGTCGACTAACATCTGCATTTCTCATAATGCAAGAATGGATCCACAACAAAAGGCTCATCCTAAACATAAGTAAAACTGAGGGCATGCTCTTCGGATCTGCAACCAAACTTAAAACAAACCACAATCTTTTCAACATCTCCTGTGCAAATGGCTCCCCCCTTACGAAAGTAACCTCATTCAAGTATTTAGGTGTCCTGTTTGATGAAGCTCTCAACTTTGAGCAACACATCATCTACACCTACAAGTCAGTAAACTCCAAACTCAGAATAGCCTACAGGACTAGTCGGATGCTTACCCCCTCAGCTAGACTGGCTATTGCTAGGGGTATCCTACTTCCATTCCTTGCATATGGTGCTGTCACCTACATAAACGCTTCAAAAACCACCCTAGAGCTTGGCAGAAGACACCAGGAGAAAGGACTGCTGTGTGACTGAACTTCTCTGCTGGGACTATATTGCCCTGCTTCCCTCCCCTCCACCCAAAGCTAGTTCTATTTTTATAGGCACAGGATTTGACTGACAACAGGAACTTCCTGTTTAGGGGCAGGAAGTGAGTGATCACAGAACCACCAAGGACCCACGATCATAGAAGGGCAAGAGTAGCTCTCCGGCCCCCTCTAGCTGCTGGAGGTCTGCCTCTGAGCAAGTAAGTGGTCTACTGAGAAATATAGGATATTCTTGTCTCAGAACAGGACAATCAGGAGCTTAAAGGGCACACAGGCAGAAAGTAAGGAGAGAGAGAGAAAAAAAAAACAGAGGAAAGAGTAGGGATTGCAAACAGTTAAGGGGCCAGAAATAAGACATGATTGGAGTGGTGCAGTGCAGTGGCTGTGGAGCAGCAGTCTTCCGGGAGATGTTCTGATGGATGCGGTGTTGTCCCATCTGCAGGCACCTCTCTGGGCTGAGGGAGGAGGTTGCTCATCTCCAGGCTGAGTTGGCCAGGATTTGTGGGACCTCCTCTTCCATCCAGGGACCACCAGTGCCACTGCCGTTGCCTCAGAGGTTGCCAAGAAAGAGGAGCGGTTGGACCACAGTGGGCTCAGGAAGGGTGAGGGTGATGGAACGAGGCGCATCCCTCCAGTTGTACCTCACAACTCCCTGTGCCATTCTGGCAAAGTGTGGTTCCTCTATGGAGGACCCACAGTGGAGACCAAGGAGGATGCTGGGGCCTCACAAAGGAGACCCACAGGAGGGTGGCAGGAACCCTGCAGGAAGGAAACAACTCCTGGTGGGGGACTCCATTGTTAGGAAGGTAGAACTGGGGGAGGAAGGGGAGAGGGAGGTAAGGTGCCTGCCTGGCGCCATGGCTTGGATGGACAGGGAGCGAATCCTCAGGATTGCCGGAGCAGCTGCACAGGGGAGGGAGCTGGATGTCATTGTCCACCTAGGGACAAATGACATGGCTAAGAAAGGGATTAGAGAAGTGCAGGAAGAGTTTGTGGAATTGGGGAGGGGCCTTAGTCAAGTAGCACGCACAGTAACCTTCTCGGTGGTGCTACCCATCTATGGCATAGGAGAGGCTAGGGTGTTCCGCACCATGGGATTCAATCAGTGGTTGAAAAACTGGTGTGGAGCTCAGGGATTTGGCTTCATTGGGGACTGGGGGTCCACCTGGAGTGATGCAAGTCTATACTGGCATGATGGGCTGCATCTGTCCGGGAGGGGAACCAGGATCCTAGGTGATAGGTTTAAATGCTTCATTGGCAAGCTTTTAAACTAGCCAAGGGGGGAGGCACTGGAAAGGAGCAGGAAAATCCTAGCCCCCCAAATAATCACGGTAGTAAGTGCGGCAAACACCAACATAGAGGTGTCGATAGGGAGAAGGGCAGGGGTAAATGGAGAAAGTGACAAAGGCAAGAAGGACAGGGGTGGGGCAAAAGGGAGTAAGGCCATCAGGAAATGGAGGGTAATGAGTACCAATGCCCGTAGTCTGGGCAACAAGCTCCCTGAGCTGATGGCCTTAATGGAAGAGGGATGCCTGGATATCGTAGCAGTCACAGAAACATGGTCACAGAGAACCATGACTGGGATGTTACACACCAGGCACATAACCTACAGGAGAGACAGGCAGGGAGAAGAGGGAGGAGTAGCTCTCATGTAAGGGAAGGGATAAAAGCAACTGAACAAAAGAGTAAACAGGGAGGAGAGGAGGCACTGTGGGTCACCTTGGAGACTGGAAAGGGCACCACAGTCCGCACAGGGGTTGTGTACAGACCCCCATGTCAGGAGGAAGGAATGGACAAGGATATGATAGAAGACATTCTTAGAATGACAGAGAAAGGGGAGATACTGTTGATGGAAGACCTGAATATACCAGATGTTAACTGGAGCACATTTGCTGCAGCCACATCCAAGAGCAGGGCCATTCTTGATGCCCTACAGGTGGCAGGCATTAGACAAGCTAGTTTCGAACCCACTGTGAGGGAGCAATCTTAGACCTCAGACTTTCAAACGGGGGCAGTGAGAGGATCTCAGATCTAGAAGTGGGTTGCCATCTGGGGACAAGTGACCATCAAACAGTGTGGTTCACGTTAAACTCAGCTACAGAGTCAAGCCATACAAAAGTGAGGGTACTGGACTTTAGGAGGGCTGACTTTGGCAAGATGGGAGAGTGCCTCAGAAAAGCACTAGCAAACAGGCTAGAAGGAGGTGTGGAGCAACAATGGGGAATTATCAAAACTGCCATCACAGAGGCAACAAGCCTTTGTGTGAAGCAAATAAATCAAAACGAAAGAAAAGGCCACTATGGTTCTCAAAAGAGGTGGCTGTGAAAGTCAGGAAGAAAAAGATAGCATTCCAGAAGTATAAGGAAACACAGAAGGAGCAGGACAGAGAGCTGTACCAGTTAAGGCAGAAGGAAGCAGGGAGGGAAGTCAGAATAGCAAAGGCCCAAACTGAGAAAAAGATAGCCAACTCAGTTAAGAAAGGGGATAAAACCTTTTATAGGTACATCAGCGAGCGTAGAAAGACAAAGGGAGGGATAGTGAGGCTGACTAGAATGAACGGTGGGTGGGCAGAGGGGGACAGTGAAAAAGCAAAATACTGAATGAATATTTCTGCTCAGTATTCACAAAAGAGGAGGGGGAAGTGCCTAATCCAATTAACAGAAGCAGTGTTGATAGGGGGGTCGATCCCAGTCCTTTCACAGAAGAAGGGGTTCTGCAAGAACTCCTAAAACTGAAGGTGGACAAAGCAATGGGTCCTGATGGAATTCACCCCAGAATTCTAAAAGAATTAAGGGAGGAACTAGTGAAACCACTGGCTACTCTTTTTAATAAATCATGGGAGGATGGTGTGGTACCCGAGGACTGGAGGAAGGCGATGTGATTCCTCTTCACAAAAGTGGGGCCAAGACAGAGGCAGGAAACTACAGACCTGTCAGTCTGACCTCTGTGGTAGGGAAAGTGATGGAGTCACTTCTGAAGGAAAGAATAGTTGAGTACCTAGAGGCCAGTGGAGCACAGGACCCAAGGCAGCATGGGTTCACAGCGGGAAGGTCATGTCAGACGAATCTAATAGATTTCTTTGACTGGGTGACCAAAGTGGTAGACCAGGGAGGGGCTGTGGATATGGCCTACCTAGACTTTAGCAAGGCATTTGACACAGTCCCACACAAAAGATTAATAGTCAAATTAACCAGCCTGGGAGTGGGACCCAGGGTGGTAGCCTGTAAAACATTGGCTGAACAACAGGACACAGAAGGTAATTGTAAATGGAGTCCACTTGGAAGAAAGGGGGTTACTAGTACCACAGGGTTCAGTATTGGGTCCAGTCCTTTTAATGTCTTCATCAGTGACATTGCAGAGGGACTGAAGGAAAAGTATGCCTTTTGCAGATGACACAAAGATCTGCAACAGGGCTGATACAAAGGGAGGTGGAAAGGATGAAAAGGGACTTGGCAAGGTTGGAGGAATGTCGAAGTATGGCAGCTAGGATTCAATGCAAAGAAGTGCAAATAATGCACCTGGGAAACAAGAACCCAGGGAAGAATACACAATGGTGGGGAGGTAGTAACAACAACAAAAAGGAAAGGGACCTGGGGGTAATTCATATCAGATGACCTTAAGGCTAGCAAGCAATGTGAGAAGGCAGTAGGGAGGGCTGGGGGTATACTGGGATGTATAGGGAGAGGCATCATCAGCAGAAAACAGGAAGTTGTTATCCCTCTGTACAGACAGTTGGTGAGACCCCATCTGGAGTACTGTTTTCAGTTCTGAAGACCCCATCTCCGCAAGGACATAGACAGGATAGAGGCAGTCCAGAGGAGGGCAACTAAAATGGTGCAGGGTCTGCAAGAGAAGCCATATGAGGAGAGACTAAAGGAGCTTAATATGTATACCCTTGAGGAAAGAAGGGAGAGGGGGACATGATAGAAACTTTTAAGTACCTCAGTGGAATCAACAAAGTCCAAGAGGGTAGCATCTTTCAGAAAAAAGAGACTTGCAAGAACAAGGGGACACAATTTAAAGATAGAAGGAGGGCGGTTCAGGGGCAATGTGAGGAAGTATTATTTCACAGAGAGGGTAGTGGATGCATGGAACAGCCTTCCTGAGGAGGTCGTGGGGTCTAAAACTGTGGGAGAATTCAAGAATGCATGGGACAGACATAAGGCAATTCTTGTGGGGGGTAGGAAGAAATAGGCTGTTGGTTAACTAGGATCTGCGGCCTATCCTGTAGGTAGGGAAATGGGCAGACTAGATGGGCCTAGCGGTCCTTATCTGCCATCAAAGTCTATGTTTCTATGTTTCTAAGTAAGTGGGATGCAACGTACAATAGTATCTGTCGTTATGCCTCGGATTCCCCACATTTGAAGCACCATTGCTTACTATATGCGGACCTTAGATGGCCTTCTCCATCTGCCAGTCGACTCCTTGCCCTTGGTACTCTGGTGGACATCATCATCAGAACTAACCTACCTACCTCTCTTGCAGGCATGCTGGTGCCTCTGTCCCCCACCTATGGCCTCCTCTCTCTACTGGACTCTCTCTACTATACACCCCTAGGTGCAGAACCCTAAAAGGAACCTCAGCTTTCTCCTGCCTGGCCCCAAAATATTGGAATTCCCTACCTCTTGGTGTTCACTCTGCACCTAGTCATACCGCTTTTAAAAAGATGCATCACACTCTCCTTGTCAAACATGCCCTATGTTCCTGTTTTAAACTCCCATAGGGTACTTGACATCCCCTTCCTCAGCTCTCAAAATGTCAGTTTTGCCCTGACCTCGTTACTGTTATATGTAGCACTTACCGTGGATTATGTGTTAAAACTCTACTGCACTATGATTGTATGCTTATGTTTTGTACTAATTGTGTATTTTCCTGCCATTGTCTTTATCATATTAGAAATACCATTTAAGTCACAAAACATTGCGTAGATTTTTCCTTGTATGGTTGATTACCTCTGAACTATAACTGTTTGTTTCGTCTGCCAATTTTGTACTGTTACCTCCCGGGTTGTGTCTGAAAATAGTCATACTTGGTGGCTACGGCACCTTACCCGGTAAACAAGAACTAAATAAATAACATTAAATAAATGGAGCATACTGTAAATTAATTAAATATAAAGGCCATAAGGGCCAGTTCTCACTCTTGGTTAAATTTCATGTAAAGTAACACCAGCCAAGAAGCACTTGCTGCAATGTTCATTTTGTTTTAAAATGCGTGGAAGTATTGTACTGGTATTAACCCCAATATTGCACCTCAAGGTAATCACCACTACTCTCCTAGGTAACAATACCCAAAAGCAACTGATGTGTATTGTCTTTACCTGAAGAAATGTGATATATTGCTTTACATGAAATAAAGGGAAAAAAATTATTTTTCCCATAGCTATCTCATTACCTCCAATAGCTCCATGTGAAGTCCGAACTATCCGTTGTTTACCTGACACAAAATGGCCGCCCAGGAGGTAATGAGATAGTACATAGCCTACAATGGAGCCCACCAGCATGCAACACAGTACTATACAATAAATTACAAATACTTGTACTGGCACTCTTGTAATCACTGAGTTATAGTATTGTATACCACTGTGATCCCCCCCCCACCACCCTTTCCTGCCTCAGCTCTGTCTTGTACCCTTACTTTTTCCCTTGGTCCATATTAATACTTTAACTTTGGCGTTATGTTCCATCTGTTTCCAGTTCCTATTTGCCTTTATACACTTTTTCTTTGTACAAACTTTATTATAACATGCTTTCTGTCCCTCCCCTATTCCTCTTACATGCTCCATACCATGAGATTATGATGCACCAGATACAGAATAACATAAAATGTAAATTCTGTACTGAACTAGTGGAGTAATTTTATCCAGTATGTTCATACACAGTTTCTAGATGAATGCATTTATATATATTAAGTCTAGTAATGGAATAATTAATTTCTATGGTAGTTTGAGTGTATTAACTCCTCACCCAATCAGCTCTCTTGATTTACATTTTTGTCTAACATGCAGTATTTAAAATAATTGTCCTAGACATTTTGTGTGACTATTTTTATGACTTCTCTTTTCATGTTCTGTATATACTTGTAAACTGTTTAATAGTTGCATTTCACTTTTTTTTTTTATTTACTATGTTTTTTGTCCCGCTGCCAGCGTCAGGACTGTCAGCCTGGTCACAGTCCTCTCCACCCCCCACTCCCACATGAGCCGCGACTTCCCCGTTGCACCCTTGGCTTGCCCCCCGGGGGGGGCCACAGCTCCTGCCAAGGTGTCACAGACATTGGTCAGGTCAGCGGAGCTGGCCTGGGAGCTGATGTAGGAGCGGCGAGGCAGGCACTGGCATGGAGGTTTTTGTCCCCTCTTTTTCATGGGGGGCAGGGACATGCACTGACGTCCCACGTCTGCCCCACCGCCTGGGCGTCCAGATGCCGGCAGCTGCGGTACCCCCAGCCTCCACCAGGGGTCCGTCGAGCACCAGATGTTCTCCCCACCCTCTCCCCAGAGAAGGAGAGCAATCCATAGGATGCTCCATCCCTCTCCCCCGGCTGGCTCTCTGGCGACCCAGGTCCATTTCCAAACCTGGGTCACCAGTGTCGCAAGTGGAAATCTAACCATTGCGCCGACAAGCCGGCTTGAGTCGTATGTCACTTTAAATGCTGCCTGATCAGATTATCTATGATGTATTTAAATAAGCAAACAGGTAAACAAGAGACACACCCCCTGAGGAAGACCGGTAAAGGTTAAAGCTCTGGGGTCTCTTGCTTTACTCTCCATGCTGGAATAAATTTGCTATATCGCTAGTTGAAGCAGATAAAAGGTTTATTGTTGATCCACCATGAACATTATGTATTAAACATGATGAAGATTTGCACTCTATACATATGAATGAATGTGCCCTGTACGTCTATGTAGTTTATTTATATGGATGTTAAGTAGTTATTGTAACTTAAATATTATTGTGACATTAGTTTTTGTATGTATATGTATGTATGTAATTTGTGTTAAAAAAATTTTTATGATGTCAACATGAATGTTTGTACTAAGGACCTTGCTGGAAATGAGCTTGTCTCAGTCGAGTTTCCTATTCTTTTGCTTGTCAATTGAATAAAAAATGTTACTACTACTACTACTTACTACTTCGATTCCTGGTATGATTCTCATGAGTGCAGCCTCTTTGTTTACATGCAGCGCAATACTGCAGCATTCTGCAGTAGAGTTACTGCAGGATACAAAGCAGTTTTTCTTCTTGTGGTTAATTATTTTTATTAGAAGAACCAAACAACACGTATACAACAGAAACACAGATCGCATGGAGGAATGGCATACGAAGTAGGCACACACAATTGCGAACATATGTATTGTATTAGTTAAGTAACTGGGTCATGTAGCATGTTTATAAGAAATACCAGAAGGTCTATAGCAGGTATTTTGAGAGTTCCTGAGTTCTTCAGGCCGGTAGCCACAAGCCCAAGTCCCAGCATGTGGCCTGAGATCAAAGGCAGTTCTTACATTCCATGAAGCTGATGCTGGACTACTATGGGAAGGCCTCCGACGAAGAGGGTCCCAGGAAATACACATTCGACCCATTCCTTAGTTTATAGCAAACAATAACAGTCCAGACATGTGATCTGAAACAAGCAATTTCAGTAGCAGTTAATCCCTTTTGTCATGCCATAACCTGAGACACTGCATTGCATCCTGGCAGGCCCCACTGTGTATAACGTATGCAATTAGACCACAGGTATAGCAGCAACAGCTTGTCACCAGAGGGTGCTGTGATCCCTCTTTTACACTCTCTACCACACTTCAGTGCAAAACACTAGAAATGGTCGAGAGGGAGGGTGTACTGTATTTGAAATCCCAGACTCCCTTCTGGGCTCAGATACTAACATATAAACATCATAGTTCTGATTGAAAAGCTGTAATCTGTTTAATTAAGAGGACAGAAAATTTGTCCTAATTTGGGTGATGGTTGAGGACTCCATAACAACGTACGTAGCGATACACTAAGTCTTCTAAGTTACCCAAGTTATGTTTAAAGTAATTACATATGCATGATCTCACTGTCTGGCATGCTCTAGCTGTCTTGCTTTTATGCTAGTGTTATAGTATTAGAGTGGTGCACTTTATATTCATTTATGTTTTTATATTTAATATTTATTTAAAAAGAGAGGGAAAACTCCCCAACATAAATAAATATACAAACAGTATACTTACTGTCTTGCTGCATGTTAGTGTTAGGGTACGAGAGTAGCACACTTTTTTTTTTATTTGTTTATGTTGGGGGCTCCGTGTGTTTGATTAATATTTATAATAAAAAGTGGAGGGTGCACGGCTACCAAACATAGAGGAATGTAAAAAGTAAGCTACTGCTGTGGCTTATCCCTAATAAAATCACTGTTTAAAAGTGCTGATGGGAGACTGTGGAGAGCATCAGTGGAAGAGTACGTTACAGCACTGACGGGAGAATGCATCTGTGTTTTGCATCAGTGCTTGGTATGCTGATCCTTAGTGCTCCACAAACACTCTGATTTGCAGCTTTTTGGAATGCGCCTGTGTTCGGACCCCAGAGTAGGATCTCATGAAAGCCTTGTTTCAAGATAACGACATTAATTTTTCATTGACAAGACTGATATTGTGTCTGTTTTCCTAAATGACAAAACTTTTTTAAACATATAAAATATCCATGATATACTATGACAAAGTGTGAAAAAGTCAGTCTTTTTTTCCTCTTATTACCATTTCCCCTTAAAATGTCTGAGTGCAGAGGGTCCCTCCCACATACCCAAACCTGATGTTGTAATATTGAGACAGTAGGATAACAGTGATAATTTTTTTCAAGGTTATCAAGCTGTGGCACCCCTGCTCCAGAGGCACTACTAGGATCCATCCTTCAGTAACATTTATTTATGTCTTTGATAACCGGGTAGGTGGACTGATCCAAACAGACCAATTTCAGTCACAACCCAGGCCAAAAGGAAGCAACAAAAGATGGAAAATACAGTGGTAATACATAGTGCACATCCAAGCAGTAAATACAGGTACATTGGAGCACATAGGAACAACTGGTTACAGAGAAGTAGGCTGGGGGGACAATACATAGTTGTAGCGATACAGAGCAACGGTTTTGTACAAATATAATAAGGAATACATACAAGGGCTGAGTAGTAACATAAAGCTATGCATTTATATACAGTGGTTGAGTTCATGTATAGGATCCCATCAGAAAGACAATAGAAATCTATACAGTGAACATAGAACTTTGGGCCTGAGTGCATTAGTGGACAGCAGACTATGCAGCCATGCTTTGGGCGTCTCCTCTATTGTGTATTAAATTTGATTACAAACTTACTGTTCTCATGGGAAAACTTTAAATAAGGGGCAGTATTTGAGTGTTTAGCCTATTCTAATTAGTTATATCTCATAAAAAAAGATAAACAGACTTTACAAGGTGTGAATATGTATTTTGCTGCATCACCATGGGCTAGTTCAGGGAAACGACTGGAACGAAACGTGGAACGGTGGGCAGCAAACTTTCAACGGCACAGATGATGACCTTGCTTGCTTCAAATGGACAGTGAGAAAGCTGACAAGACAAATAATCAGTTTGCTGCTGTGGAAAAAAATGTGGAGATTATGACTTGCACATTGATGAAAATAAAAGGGTTGTGAAGGAACAGCAACAGTTTTGAGAGCAGCAAACTGGTTTAGGAACCTCTTTGGTAAAAGATTTAAAGAGGCCGTACCCTGCCTTATATTAATTTTATAAGTAACCAGATGTTACGTTTTATATCTGAAGCCCTCTTGCTTAAAACATTTGCAATGTTAATAGTATGAGGTACAGAATGGGACAAATCACTTTCTGGGCTAGTGGATAGCTTGACCACTATCCTTCAAAATCTGGTGGCCAAAAACTATTCTGATCTTTTTCTGCTAAACGAGATACCAATAAATAACACATGCATATTGCGAATTTCTATGTCTCATACCTAGCAGTAAGATACTTCTGTAAATTACTATTTACCCTTATGGCATGCTGTTTTATGACAAGCAGTTCAATGTAAGCTGTTTGTTTATACTGTAATTCTATGTATAATACTGTATCTGTGTTCCTTTTTTAAAAATCAATAAAAACTTTATAAAGAAAAAAACTATTTTGGTGGCCATTATACTATGGCTATTAGATTTTTCAAAACTGTGTAGTCAACTTTCTTTTTTCAGTGGCCATCATTTGTATTGGTATAGTTCTTCTGTTCAAGGAAGGTGCTGGCTGCCTAATTCTTTGTTCTGTCCTCCTGCAGCAATAAGTCTCACTCTCTCCTCCGAGTCTCCCCAGTAATCCTTAAAAAGATTTTTTTTAATTGGATCACACAGAAGGCGCTTTTACACTGGCAGTCTTGCAACGGAATAAGCGTTACGGAAGGACCATACCGTTCCATCCAGTGCTGTGTAAACGCTGTTTGTTCCGTTGTAAAAATGAACGGTCGCGTGACCCGCACTCCGTGATGTAGGTGGTTTGTCCCAAATGTGCCATTGCAGCGCAGTGTAAAGCGCCCATTCTGGAGCAAACAACTCTAGCAAGGAGTACTGCACCGGTACGGACGGCAGGGTGCTTTGTGGTGAAAAATAGAACTCGTGTAATCAGAACGTGGAGCGGAACAGGCTGTATCGGTGCTACACAGGTAACGCTCGTTTCGGCACAGCGGCGTGTGTGTAATAGGGCCTAGAGACTCCTCAAAAGGACTTTATTTTAAATTCAGTTACATAAGGCAGGTGCTGGCAGACAAAATGTCCCCTCAGCCTTTTATTCTGCTTACCTGTGTAATTTGCAGGTATGAATACTGATTTGCACCTCCCTAATTTCATCGGGATGTAAATGTAAATGAAGGTAATTAAGTCTGGTGTGAAAAGCTGCTTGACTCCATTGCAAAGGTCATGGCCCAACTCATGTAAGGCATACTGGAATTTTATGATGTTTTAGTGTTAAACCCTGCAGTAGTTATACTGTATTAGTCAGTGCTACTGCTGTTCTTTGCAGTTCTCTGTTCTTGTCTTATGCTGGCCATGAAACTTTTCAAGGCACAGTAAATGCCCTGCTGTTTTCTGTAGTTTAAAGTGTAGCTGAGCTAGAATAAAATGCTTTTAGGGAATACAGGGACTTCACAACATATGTAACATGCCTGAATGACAGTATAACTTCTGCTGGCTTGTGCATGTATGCATCATCAACTTCCATGATGCCTTGCATAAGTGGGGTCATGACCTTTGCAATGGAGACAGATTTTCACACTACAGCAAAACAGTGAACCAACCTCATAATATGATGAAATTAGGAGACTGCAAGAGAAGGAATCATTATTCATGCCTACAGACTACACGTATATACAGAAAATAGGCTGAGGTTACTTTCCATGTTAATGCTGTTCTCCCTGTTTCTACTCATCTGATCTCCTCTACTTCTCCTGTTCCCACTACCAGTCATTTTCTCTTTAGTCCTTTTTTTTTTTGCAAAGTTTTTATTGAATTTTTTTTATCACAACATTATTTATACCACCTCCATGGACCTGGCAGGGGCTATGACTCCCTGCTCAGAGGGGTACGTCCTCTGGGCCATCATGGGTCCTGGTATTTTTCCTCAGTTTTCTCCCCCGTATCCTCACCCATGCAATGGGTGCAGCAGCTGTCTCCACCTCTGCAGAGGCTGCCAAGCACCCTGGGTGTGGGCCGAACCCCTCTTGTGCTGATGCACTCAGCACAAACCCCCACCTCAAGGAAGGAGAGCAGTCCTCCAGATACTCAATCTTTACCTCCCTGGCTGACCCCCGAACAACCAGAGTCCATTCCTGAACTTGGGTTGCCGGTATGGCGTCCAGTGCATCAACCTTCAGCGCCACTGAGCCTGCTAAGTTTTTATTGAATTTTAAAAAATGGTACAATTAAAATTACTTTTTAATTCTATAAGCAGAGCAGACACTGGCAGACAAAAGATGTTTTTAAGTAATAATTTCTGTTCTTCCTGTCTGCCTCAGCTCGTCTGCTTACCTAAGCTCCATTCTTCTTGTCCCCATCACTTAATGTCCCCTTTTCCTCTCCTTAATCCTTAAAATGACTTCCTTAGGGATGTTCTGCATAGCAGACCAGGTCCTACTGGGATCAAAGTCCCGAAGTGTCTTGCAACTGTGTATCAAAATGCATTGGGGGACCGGGATACACCTTTTTATGGCTGTCAGTGAGTTGTGCCTTGCTGTTGCTCTTTGTAGCTGTTTGTAACACTTTGCTTTTTGTTGACTATAAGGAGAAGAGTACATGAGAACCGTTTGAGCAAGTGGCAGCTCTCTTGTGAACATGCAGCAAACCTAGATGATATCACTGAAGAAATCCTCAGGTTGTTTATCCTTGCCCACTGCCACTCTGATGACAAGAATGATAATGAATGAGCTCAGAGAGGAAGTACAAGTACATCTTAGTCTGGACAACATCATGAATGGAAAGTTAATCTTTATTTTTTTTTTCCTCAAAAAAAATTCCATAAAATTGCCTATATGAGACTAGATTTTTTGTGCTACTAAATTATTGCAGTGCAGAAGTACAAAGAATAGCATAGCTGTGGCGCCAGTTGATGCTTAATGTAACTAGGAAGTATCTTTCTCAGCCTCTCTGTATAATACAAACATGTGAAAAAGCCAGCAGAATAAGGCCATTTGGTCTATGTAGTCTTCTTGTATTGCAGGGTCCTCAGCTTAAGCCACTGACCCTGCCCCTTCCCCAATCTGCCCTTCTCCTCTGTCCACCCCACCATGACCCTTATTTTCCCCTTAATCTATATTCCAGCCTCTGTTGAAGCTACCCACCATCTTCAGTGAAACCACCTCTTCTGGTAACACATTTCAACCCACCGCCACCCTCTCCATGAAGAAGTGCCTCCTAGCCTTCCTCCTAAACCTCACCCTTTCCAGCTCATATGAACATATGAAAAAGCCAGCAGAATAATGTAATTTGGTCTATCTAGTCTCCTAAAGAAGAAACAGCTGAGCTTCAAGTCAACTCGAGTAGCCTGGCCAGGGACTGGGAAAACAAAGTGGAGGGGGATCAGTTGCTAAAGCAATAGGGGACCAGGGTGAGGCAGTTTGAAAAACAACACTTAGCCAACATGACTTGCATACACACACAGTGTCCCAAGGTGTTTTGCATGACACAAGAGTTTTATACTAGTAACATGGGGAATGTAGACTAGAATAGAATTTTCAGTGCCCAACCTGACCCAACAACCAGACAGGTACAGTGCCCAGCCTGACCCATCAGGGTGTCAAGCCTACTCTGGTGGGGCAGGATTCCCTAGGCTACAGTAAATCCCCTTGTGATCTGGGTCAGGAATACTCCCTCTCCTGTCCTTTTAGAGTGCTCACAGTTTCACAACTGAACATCCACCAAGAAGGTCCTTGGGCTTCCTCTCTCTCTGTGAAGGGTGCAAATACAGTCTCGAGTCTGTGTTCCTGGGAGAGAACCCTCTTGGCTACTGCGCAATGAACCAGAAAAGCCACAGGCATGTATAGGCCTTTGGACATGCCCTATACAACCCTATATGTGTCTTTTCCCAGCGAAATGCAGGGACCGGTTCAACCCCCACAGACCCCTTTTGAGAGACCTTTTGTATTCCCCCCATCTTTTTGTTCAGAGTCCCTTCTTGGATTTTATCTCGGTAGCGTCTGGCCCTAAAGCGTTAGGCATAGATTAGTTTGAACAAAACCAGCACACACTGGCAGAATTAGTTCAAAGTAAGCCAAAAGCTTTACTAATTTGTATACAAGTACTGTAAATAACATTAAAAATGTTCTTTTCTTAATATTTGTTCTAGGATATGGAAAGAAAAGTGGAAATATACAAGAAAAAGATATACTGTTTAAACTCTAGCGAATATAGTTCTACTTTGAAAAAGTCCTTAGTGCTGGAAATGAAACAAGTTCTTAGCAGGCTGCTGAGTCTCCTATCTGTTTGGTGGAAATAAAGACAAGGGTCCAAAGTATTTTGCTGTTCCTTCCAGGAGTCTTTGAAAGAGAGGTTATGTATGTCTCTCTGGCAAGTTCTGCAGATTATGTTCAGAAAGTTCAAAAGTCCTGCCTCTGGTGTTCTTTGCTGGGATTGGCTGTCCTTGTCACATGCTGAGAAAGGACCAACCAGCACCCATGTTCAAGTTTTAAAAGTCTAACTGAAAGTTTTCTAGCGGGGGGGCCTTCTTTCTTCCATCCCCCCTCCCAGGTTGGAAAAAAAACACACACACACACACACACACACACATGCACTCAGGGCTGGAACTGGAGTCAACATGTCTTCCTCCTGCTGGTTTTGCTAGTCCAATCTCTTTTATTCCCAATAAGCCACTTAACCCTTAAATGGCTTCACTCAAGTTGTAATTACTACTCCAGTCCAGATGCCAGAGTCCTAAAACAATAGGACCCCAGACTCCAAGGCACCTTCATGCTGATTTTTAAGCCAGGGCCCTTTGGTTAAGGCAAAAAAGTTCCAGTAACCCATGCTTGCTTAATGGCCTTGCTATTCATAGGTTCATAGATTGAGTTCAGGAGACTGTAGGCCTGTTGGAACTTGCCATCTGTGTTCAGGTGGAATAGATATGGAATTTTAACTAAGGTATTGTATTTTTTTTATATCCCATAAAAAGGTCTAGCCTGTTTTTGAACATCAGCATGTTTTTACAGTTTACTACATTTTTTGGTAATGCATTCCAGGATGATACAATTTCTGCCTGTACCAGTTGTTACGTTTTTTGGTTCTGTTTACCTCTCCCTTTAATTTTAGAGTATGCGTTCTGGTATGCCTCACCAATCCTAAGGTCTCCATTAAATATTCATTCTTCATGGCCTTGAAAGTGAAACAAAGGTCACCACTTAGATGCCTATATTGTACTGAATACAGACCTAGGTTTTCTAGTCTCTGCTCATAGTTCAGACTTTATACATTCTTTATCTTTTTTGCAATTCTTCTTTGAACCCCCCCCCCACAACCAGCTTTTTGCCTCCTATTGATGATGGTGCACAGAAGGGGGAGCAGTAGTCAAGGTGAGGACATACCAAGCTGGAATACAGAGGGATTATTATTTGAGGATCTCTGCTTTTAAGATTCTCGAGAATGCAGCCAACAATACTTTGGCACTTTTTAACCGTCGACCTAGTATGGGTATCAAATGTTAATTTGTTGTCAATTATCACACCTAAGTCCCTTTCATTAATCGTCTCATGAAGAACTACAGTACATTATTAAGTCTGTAGGTGTTCTTGATGTTATTGTGGCCCAGGTGCATGACCTTACATTTGGCCGTGTTAAAACTCATTTATTTATTTATTACATTTTGGTGACTGGGTAAGCCCACTGAGCCCCGGAGGTCCCTTTTTTCAGGGGCGACCTGGGATTACATAGCATTGATAAATAACACAGTATGATACAGTCAGCTGGTTACATGTGATGCGAGCAACATACAGTCGTGGTGGTGTACTGGAGTGTAGCAAAACATGTGAATAGACAAGAAAATGAAAGAGGAGGGTGTTTTAAGGCCCAGTGCTCTAGTTTGTCTAGATTATTGTGGAGCTCTGAAGCTGATTGTGTGTTATTGACTATGCAACCCATTTTACAATCATTAGCATATTTAGCTATCCATGCATTACCTGTGGTTTGCATGGAGGATATCTGAATGTTAGAGAGTCTGGGCCCCAAAACAGAGCCCTGAGGGACTCCACTTGTAACTGGGCCCTACTTAGAAGTATGTCTCCTTAAAACTACTCTGTCTTCAGTTTGTTAACCATGAGGTAACCCATTTTGTTATATTAGTGTGGGATTTGATCAGTTCTATTAATATTTTATGAGATACCATATCAAATGCTTTCGAGTAATCTAGGAATATTGCATCCACTAAAAGTCCATTATCCAGGGCAGCATTTACCATTTCAAAGAAGCAGAGCAGGTTAGTCAAGCATGATCTACCCGGATAGAAGCCATGCTGAGCAGTGTCTCCTAGATTTCCTTGTATTTTGTGAGACTCCATGCGTTTCTGTATTAATCTTTCCAAACTTTTACCTATCACTAAAGTAAGGCTTATGGGTCTCTGCGATATAAGTGATCACTGCCCCATCGCAGGGGTAAGATCCACCAGCATAACAACAAGCCCTGCAAAATTCCTCATGAGGAGATCCAAGAAAAACATCAATATTGAAGGATATCTGCATGATCTAGCTTACTCTCCACACTGGCAAAAGTTTTATCTTGCCCATTCTGTTGAAAAAGCTCAGCAGGTGCTAAATAATATTATAATAAATGCCCTTAACACCCATGCCCCAATCTCTAGTATCCGAATAAAAAACAAATCCTGTCGTTGGTTTACAGCTGACCTCAAAGCTGCACTGCTGGAGAGAGACAAACTCAGGAAAATGGCAAGAAAAACCAAGAATGCAAATGACTGGATGATCTTTAGGAAAGCCAGGAATAGATGCATCAAGAAAGTTAGGGATGCAAAGGCTGCCTTCTACTTGGCCGATCTCGACTCTTCCTACCATAATCCTGCTAGGTTTTGGGGCACCACGCTAACACCCCCCTTCCAACTCAATTACACAACAGTTATGACCCCATCACTGGCAAAATGGAAATTCTGGATGCCTTCAATAACCACTTCACAACGGCTGGCCTTGCCTTTGACACCTCTCCAGCTAACCTGCTGAGGGAACAATTAAGCTCCCATTACACTGGTGATCAGAGAGCTGACTCTTCCTTCAGCTTCAAATCTATACTGTTGAAACAAGTAGAGGATCTATTGTGGCAACTGGATACCAAAAAAGCCAGGGCAGACTCTCTGGACCCCTACTTTCTAAAGATTGCATGCCATGTACTTGCAGTCCCCTAACACACCTCTTTAACCTATCCCTAAACTCTGGCTCTATTCCCACACTGTGAAGACAGCTCAGTGGTTCCTTCAAAATCAGGGGACCCTATGGATCTTAATAATTACAGGCCCATTTCCATTCTACCAGTGCTATCCAAGATGCTGGAGAAATTAGTGAGTAATCAGTTAAGGGAGTATCTTGACAATGCTAACCTCCTAAACCCAGCTCAATCTGGATTCAGGGCCAAGCATAGCACTATCACTGCACTAGCCAAGGTCACAAATGACTGGCAATCCGAATTAGATAAAAAGAATAATGTCTGTGCAGTATTCCTGGACCTGAGCAAAGCATTCGATACTGTGGACCACGAGCTACTACTTTCATCCCTGTACTCCATTGGCCTAGATCCATCCTCCCTTAAGTGGTTCAGATGCTATCTCACCGGTAGGTCACAGCAGGTAAAAACTGAAGGTGACCTATCCCCATTAAAACCACTGTCAAGAGGAGTCCCCAAGGTTCTATTCTGAGTCCTATCCTTTTGCCATTTATATAAATAACATTGATTCAACCCTTACCAATTCCTCTGTACACCTTTTGCTGATGACACTGTTCTGTATGTCAGCAACCCTTCACCCGCAGCTGCTCAGAAATCCTACAAACAGAATTCTCCTTGCTACAATATCAGCTACTCGAGAAAAGCTTCTGTTAAATGCAAAGAAAACTAAAGCAATGATGTTCACAAATCAAAGCTCCACTAGCACATCCTCTCCAATCATTCTCCCCAGCTATGCACTATACTTGGAGAAAATCTGGAGTATGTAGAAAACTTCAAATACCTAGGTGTGTGGATTGACAACAGACTTGACTTCACTCATCATTTAGAAGAACTGTTAAAAAGCTTGCCAAAGGCTTGCCTTCTCTATAGATTAAACCCTTCCTAAACAGAGACTCAAAGATGAGGTTAGTCCAGGCCATTTTCTATCAGTTGTTGACTATGCAGAATTCCTTTATAGTCACTGCCCCATCTCCTACCATCACAAGTTGGATACCTTATATCATAGAGCAATAAGGTTCATTACAAATCTGCCATCTAATACTCATCATTGCTCTCTTTATGCTGCAGTTGGGTGGGTTTCCCTTCACCTCAGAAGGAACAGAAATGCAGCACTATGGATTTACAGAGCGTTGTCAAAAAAACTTCCAAACTATATCCTGGACTGCTTCACCCAGACCTCACCTAGCTCCTATGCCCTAAGAAGCAACAACATCATCCTGCTCAAATTGCCCAAATTCAACACCAGGCTAGGGAGGGCAGCAATCAGCTATTCTCTAGCTATAGCATGGAACACCCTACAAAAATCCCTAAAGCTGTCCAATGTCATTCCATTTGCATCCTTTAAACAGCATTGTACAGTCTTCTTCAAAGAGAAATGCAATTGCTACCACTAGAGCTAGCATTGTCACCTCACAAATCTCCCTTCCAAACCATATATTGCATATTCCTTCCAGACAGACACCCCATCTTATGGCACCCAATAATACCGTCACCATCCTAGTATTACATTATGTTGAGTGTCTGCCATGCCCCCCCACTGGGATATGTATATACTGTACATACTGTAAATATTAGCTTAACTTTCCTGTAACCGTTTTTCATCATGTGAATTTACTGTACATCACTGTGTTTATTAACGTTATTTTCCCCTGTATGTATAACTGTCTTATATAAGTGTATGATGTATCTGTTGTGTATCGACTATTGAACCTTGACCTTATCAGGTCCATCTTGTAAATGAGCCTTGCTCAATGATATTCGCCTGAATAAATAAAGATTTGATGTTGATGATGATAATATAGTTTTGGACATCTTTTCTATTGCCTGCCTTATGGATTACCGCTGCCTCGTTCCACTCCGGGATGGTTACACCCTCATTCAAGGATGCTTAAAAAGAGTAGTCAGAGAACCTAGTAGTTCCCTAGACAGTTCTTTTATTAGCGTAGGGTGAATTCTGTCTGGTCCAAATTCACCTTAACCACCCTCCCATTTAACACAGGAGCTCTGTAGGTTTAAATCCTTTTTATAATTTAAAGCAGTATTGTCTGAATAGAAAAGACAGGCCACCTAGTGAGCTACAGGGCTATGTACCCAAAACACAGAGACTTGTACCACTCCAGTAAACCATATTTGAAATCTGGCTTATGGAATGGGGCCTTTTTATGAATTACATCAATAACTAATATACTTGGGAACACAGCAATGGAGCATGGCATGATCCCACCACACAGCGAAAAAAAAATCACCCCCCCCCCCACTGCCTGACTGGTTCAATACCCAACCCAGCCCATCAGAGAATGAAAAAAATGTTCCTCTCCTAAACTACCTAATGGGTCTGGTATACAGCTGCCTGCTGGACGCCACACCACGCCGATGACCTGGGGTCGGGAGCGACCTTGGGTGTCGGAGAGTTGGCCAGAGGGAAGAGGACTGAGCAACCCAGGGACTGCTCTCCTTGGGAGGGAGGGGTGGGATTACCGCAGCTGTGCTGGCTCCTGGTGGTGACTGGGGGTCAGTGCAGGCAGGTGGTTCACTGAGGGAGATGGTACAGACGGCATCGGATGTGCAGTGTGCAGAAGCGCGCATAGCAGTGTCATTGATGTCTTGCACATCCATGCCGTGGGGGTGAGGATCCCCAAAAAATATGCAGAAAATCCACTGGCATGCACCGTGACATCCAGTCTGTTGGCACCACACCACTCCAACACAGGATAGCTCCTCCCGGATCTGGACCCTCGGCTTTCTATGGTGGTGGGGTGTGTACCTGCTGTGAAGCAGCCGGTGAGAGGAAAGGAGGAGGGAGTCGAGCGCAGGTACTGGGAGTGGTGCGGGGCTGCAGATCCAGACTGATGGGGGGAACCATAGGTAATACCCCCCCAAGCTGAGGAGGGATAAAGAAACCAACAAAAAAAAAAACTGCCTGTCGAGGAATAAAACAAAATGTCTTCTCCCCCCCCCCCAAACCTGAGAGATTCAGTGCCCAACTACCTGACAGGTGCAGTGCCCAACCCATTAGGGAATAAAACAAATCTTATCCCCCTCTCCCAACAACCTGACAGATCCAGTGCCCAACCTGACCCATTGGAATAAAAAGAAAAATCTGGCCTTCCCCCCCCACCAACTGTCGGACTCCTCTGAGACCCAGTCCAGCCCATTAGGGAATAAAAAATATATCCCTCTCTCCCAGTCCACCAGATGGATCTGGTGTGCAACCAAGTCTGTCAGGGAATAAAAAAAAGATGCCCCCTACTCCCCACTAATCTGATGCATCCAGTGCCACACCCAACCCATGAGAAATTGAAAAAATAAGAAATAAATCTGTCCCCCTCCCCCAATAACCAGAGAGGTACAGTGCCCAACCTGGCCTGTCAGGGAATTAACCAAATCTGTCTGCCTCCCTCCATCCACCTGATTGTTCTCTGCCCAACCTGACCTATGTATTAAGCCAAACGGAGATAAGGAGCAGCAGCAACTTGATGTGTGGAAAGTGGAATAGGTGGGGTAGTAAAATACTGCTCTCCCCATGCCCATCCACTCAGGTCATACCGAGGGGGGTTAAACACTGCATGGGAGTCTAGGGGCTGCTGCCACACTGCTTTTCCAGCCACTGCCTTGTATGCTGCAACCCAGCTGCTGCACAGCAGAATGGTCTAGTGCCCAACCTGGCCCATCAGGGAATAAAATGAAATGTGTCCTCCTCCTGCAAACTACCTGATGGAAAATCCAAATGCCAGCACAAGCTACTTACAGCCACTTCACAGAACTTCCGCAAGCATCAGAGTCATTAATTTGTCAAAATTCAGAAGAAAGGAAGCAAGACCTTACTTAAAGGTGCTATCAGTGCTTAATTTTATTTGAATTGCACAGCACTTCCATGTATTGTATGCTGCCCCCTCCTACAGCAAACAAGTGAGGTCCCCAATGTGTTTCATGCCCCCTGGTGCTCATCAAAGAATAAAATTAAATCTGGTCACCCTCCCCAACTACCTAATGGGTCCAGTGCCCAACACGATCTGTTAGAATTAAAAAAATGGATCCTCCTCCTGTACCCGACTACCTGATGAGTCCAGGGCCAAACCGGGACCATTGTGGAATCAAAAAAATCTGTCATCCTCCCCTCAACAACCTGACAAATCCCAAGCTCAACATGTCCTGCCAGAGAATAAAAAATACCTGTCTCCCTCTCCCAAACTACCTGACAAGTCTGGTGCCCAACCGGACCCATCGGGAATTAAAAAAATTGGTTCCTCTTCCTCCCAGCTACCTGAGGGGTCCAGTGTCCAGCCCAGGCCATCACAGAATGGAAAATAAACATGGTTATATGGACGGGGAGCTAGAAGTAAGTTTGGTGATGGGGATAAAACTAATTGCCTGGTGTTGGGTGGACCTGAACCACTGTGTAGGGAGCATTGCTTAAAAGTGGTACCCCTGTGTCAGAGTCCTCCCTGTAGGCACTTTATGCAGTAAAACTGATGTTGAATGTGCTCCTCATATAACTACAGTTATTCTGGTGAGACAGCAAGGCCTGCTACAAAAATAAACAAAGGTAATAACATAAAGAATGCAAGACCAGCTTTTTTGGCACCAGCTAAATCTTGTTTAATTCTTTATGCGGGACAGTCTATTTAACTAGTTTCCCCAAGGTAAGACTTTAAGAGGACTTTCAAATTAATTTAACCCCAATCTCCCAGCAGGAGAACACCTAAAGTACTCTTCTTGACTACACACTGCTCTCTCTCAGTGCCAGTAACACTGTGTCGGGCTCCATCAGCTTTGTACTTCTCACTAACAGTCAGCAGCCTGCATGTGACAGCTCAGTCAATCAATTTGTATTTGTATACTGGAGGGTATGTGAGCAAAAATGCCCATTTTCACAAACGTCCAGTGTTGGAAATGACAGGTAAGCAGTTACAGGTGAGAGGAATACATACTAAGTTCATCATATTTACAGTGGTAGAAGCACAAAAACAAGGTCATAAGAATACGTAATATATGCATTGTATTTACAGTGTAAAAGAACAAGAACCAAAAGGTACATTGTGTATACATATTATTTACAGCGTGAGTTGCGTGCAGGAGGAAAACAAAAGGCAGTAGGAGAAAAGCAGTGTTTGAAGATTAGGTGGGTAGTTAGAGGCTGTAGGAGGCTACTTACTTTGGGCAGAAAGATAGTAAAAAAGTGCGGTGGAGTAATTTCGTAGCCAAGATGTTACACAGAAGAAACAAGTAGGGAACAGGTGAGGCAGGCAATATAAAGCAGGGGAGGTGGGCCCTGTAAAGGGCCTGTGGTTACAATGATAATAGATGGGAGTTTGTGCAGGTAACGCAGAGAAATGAGCCACTGAATTTTGTGAGTTGGCCAAGGAGGGGGCCTATCGAGGCGGCAGCAGGTGGACGATACGAGGAGGTGCTCTTTGAGGGAGGTGTTAAAAGAGTTAATAGATCTGCAGGCCTGAATTTCTGGGGGCAATTTGTTGTAAAGCTTCGTACCTCTGTAGGTGATGGAGTTCTGGGCAAGTTTAGTCCTGTAGAAAGGGGTGTCAAAGACCAGACAGGAGAGGAGAGCATGCCAGTAGATTTCTTTACCAGGATTCTTCTGGTCATGGTGGCAGGCTTGTAGGCATGATTCTCTCCGTAGGCCTAGTAGGCACTATCAGATGCAGCACAGCAACCTCCAAAAGGTGTGCTGGATCCAGTGTGCATCAAAAGCACACTTGAACATGTGCATTGGTGTGCGTGATCCCATCTGCACCTTGCATGGATGCAACTAGAGCACCAGAGCTATTCTGCGTATGTGCAGGAAAAAAAGTGAAAGTACTTTTCAAATTTCCAACTTTACAGTAAACAACTCAAATTTAATAAAACAGCCACATCCAGTGCAAAGTACTTTTCTTTCTGGTAGTCCACTTCTTTATTTAGCAGCCATGTCCACTGTCATATCCAGCATTTTGCCACATTTGGCTTCATTAGGAGAAAGTGGCTCCTTAAAGGGAAAGTCCCCTCAGCTTATTTTCTGTATACCTGTGTAGTTTGTAGGTATGAACAATGATTCCCTCTCTTGCATCCCCCTAATTTCATGTGTGTTCCCTGCTAGAATGCTGGCTCTGCTCCGCCCCCATTTCATTCTAACTTGAATATAAATGGCGTCGCTGCACTCTGTTCTGCCGTGGTGTGAAAATCTGCTTGTCTCCATTGCAAAGGTGATGACTCATTTAAGACATCCTGGAATTTTCACAATGTTTTAGTGCTAAAGTGTGCAGTAGTTATCCTGTATTAGTCAGTGCTGTTGCTGTCCTAGGCAGTCCCTATGTTCTTGTCTTATGCTGGCCACAAAACTTTCCAAGGCATATTAAGTGCCCTGTTGTTTTCTGTAGTTTAAAGTGTAGTTGATTTAGAAAAAAAATTATTTTAGAGAATGCATGGACTTCATAAGATGTGTAACAGAACGGAATGAGATAACATCTGCTGGCTTGGGGGGTGCTGTGGAGCCCAAGCAAGATGGCCACACATTGATGGAGCTGTGCTGCTTCCTTTACATTTACAAAGTTATTATCACTGGAAATTCCTGAAGCGGATCTACTTATTTTCAAGAATATTGAAGCGGAACATCTGCTGTTCAAAATGGGGAACCCTCGAAAAGAAAAAACATTGGGGGACACAGCTAGAGCAAAAACAGTTCCCAGAGCTCCGAACACAAGCTCCGAGCTCAGTGCTGCAAGCCAGACCACGAGGAGGGAACTCATGAAGAAACTATGCAAACATTGGGAGCTAAACTGAATCACCTAATAACATCAGTGACAGGACTGTCAAATAAATTTGATGCTCTCATGAGCAGAGTTGCTACAGTGGAATCTATGATCGGAACGATCAACATTGCATCAGTTGAAGCAACTAAAAATAATGATGTAGCCATGGGAGCCGTTACTATAGTCATTAAGGAAAACACGCACCTCTGCTCACGCTTGGAGATGCTGGAAAATCAAGCAAGAGTCCAAAACCTCAGGACCTTGGGGTTAACAGAAGGGTGCAAGGGTGACCATCTAATGGTGTTCTTGTAGGACTGGTTGGTACAGCAGCTGGAGGAAAAAGTGTCCCTGACCTTCCAAAAAGCATACCGAGTCACCCCTAGGGGCTGCCCAGATAATCCTGATTCTCCAAGAATGGTGGTGATCGTCACAGATGGTGTGGGATCCAGGGATTACCTGCTTGCCCTTGCCAGATAGAAAGAAGCACCACTTCATGATGGCCCGCAGATTCAGATGTTTCATGACCTATTGTAAGCAACCAGGCAGAAAAGAAAAAGGATGGCACAAGAGCAATGTCGAGCAAGGCAGGAGTGTGATGCTCTGCCATCTACTTGCCATTATGTTGTATAATATTTTTGATATAAATATATGTTACATGAATATCTGCTTAGGGAATAGCAGCTAGCAGTTTGAAAAGGGGCCTGACCTTTGACCCCAACACAGTCACTGCAATAGCAGATGGCTAGTTTCCTTCTCTGTTGACACATAATGCTTCCTTCCAAATGCCAGATTATAACACATCATATAATATTCCCACTTTGATCTGCTGGGGACTAGGTATGCATTTTATAACCCCTGAGGAAAAGGCCATTTTAACAAATTCCTGCTAACTTGTAAACTGGCAATCATTTTGTAGGCCAGGAAGCTGGTAGAGAGATCAAAGAGACCATCATATTTTAACATTGCTGTCTTGCATGATTTCCAGCCAGCAGTAAAATAACATCCTTTTGGATATTCTTACTCAGGTTATAAATTAATTACGGGCTACAGTGACCGCATGAGCTGTGACCTCACAGGATAGGAGGGACAGTTTTGGATTATTATCCCTCTGGTTGAAAGGAGTAAAGACACTTCATCTCTCAACTCCAAAAAAGGCACTTCTGTTAAAAATAGGTAACACCCAACTGGAACTTAGCTAGGCTAGAAATTTAAGTATCAGACGTTTTGCTTCTGTAAAATATCAATTTAGTTCTGACTATAGGTACTTATGTTATTTGTTCTTTGTTTTGTATGTATTTACTATTTTTTTTATTATTCCAGTAAAAACCTTTTGGTGGGGGGCGTGGCCAAGCTACAGAGCAGAATGGAGGCTTAATCTTGAGCTCTGGTTCAATCCATCGAATATCTCTTCCATCCTGCAGTAATTACTGGTTCTTTGACTAAATAATAGTAGCTAAAGGGAAGACAAATGCCTAATAATGCCAAAACTTCCGAAAAAACAAACAAGGATTTAATTTAACAGATCTAAATCTCAGCTAACCAACAAGGGCCTATCTTGTTCTACAGGACTAACTGATCCACAGCACTCGCCTGGGACCTCTGCTGGAAACACGCTTAATCAGCAGGGACTGCACTCTGAACAAATGATGGCAGAGCACTACAGATCAATCGAAAGACTGATACAAGACTTAAAACAGGATTTGAGAATGTAACATCCCAATTACAGCATCTTCAACAAAACGTTAATGTTTTATTTGAACTGTTTGGGAGAACCAATTGAACTAACAGTAGAACTGGTTCTAATCACCATTTATCCCCAGCACAATCCCAACTGGCACCAAACTTTTCTTCCTATACTTATTTTGGCAGCTAAGAAGGCAATAACAGGGAGGTGGCATTCCACTATAATTCCTACAATACACAACTGGAGGGATCTGGTGACAGACATTTACCAAATGGAAACCCTAACAGCAAAAATCCATAATAAACAGAAGCAGTCTGAACTTTTTTTGGAGACCATGGGTAATGTATATTTCTATGCATGATACGGATTCTGTCCCATGAACTGCACAATAGACAGGGAGTTGCAATATAAAGGGAAAAGTTAATTAAAAGGGATAAGGGGATGCGGGTAGAATTTAGATTATTGGCCAATGGTTGAGGGGAACTATTCAATCTAGAAATAAAGGGGAACACCATGACATGAAGGCCGAATAGCAGTCATAAACAGATGGCTAGATCATGATGTATAGAAATACATTCAGTTTGTGCATTAGGACTGAAGAGGTATGTAATTTCTAATGTTATACATGAAAATTGTTTGTGACTGGATTAAGTTGTAGAATATTTGTCATCACCACATAATAAAAAGAAATTAAAAAAAAAGTTTTATTTGAGACTGTGGCTGCTCACAAGCTGCGGATTGAGGAAGTGGAGGCCCGAGTGAGTTCTCAGCAAGACGCTAGTAATGTAATGCATATTGACTTACAAAAAGCACTGAAAGATATTGAAAGGTTGAAACAAAACATCGACGATCATGAAAACAGGGAAAGGCGCTGTAATACAAGAATAGTGGGCCCGCCTGAATCTGTGGAAGGTCGAGATTGTGCAAGTTATATCCAAAAGTGGTTGAAACAAGAGCTGAATCTCCCACCTGAGATAAAACTGGAGATCCAACGAGCTCATTGATCGCCTGGGGCCAAACCCGCTCTGGATCAGAGACCACGCAACATGTTAGTAAAATTTCTAAGGTACTTGGACCAACAGAGAGTGCTAGAAAAAGCCAGAGCCCACGGTCCCTTAATGGTGCAGCAGAGCCGAATGAGTATTTTCCCTGATTACTCCTCTCAATTGCAGCAACAGAGACAGGCGTTTGCAGAGGTGAAGAGAAGATTGCACACCATAAATTGTCAGTTTTCCCTTGATTTACCCTGCCTGCCTTGTTGTAAGGCCTCAAGGAAAACCACCACGTTTGTTCACCTCAGTGGAGGCAGCTCTGCAGTTCATGGAGGATTTGGAGGAAGAGAGAAGGCGCAGAGAGCCCTAAAGAAATTTACTGCTGATACAAGGACAAGAAAGTGAGTAAAATGGTACCTACAGCTGGGATTAATGCAGAGCTGGCGGATTCCTAACGACTGACTGTTCAAGGCTTTGTTTTCTCCCTTTGTCCCGTAACTCCGAGAAGGGGCCTATAAAGGCAAGGACGCAGAGTTGAATTGTACTGCATTGCGGAGCCTATTTTGATCAGCGTAACGCTGGGGAGATCAAGCGGCAAATCGGACAGTTCGTGTAGCCTTTTGGACATCGGGAAATTTGTTTATGTTATATTTTATTAGGCCGAATTGATAAGGGGTGAAAGTCTTGTGGAATATACATGGACCATGACTCATACTGGACCTAAGTTACTGTGTGACCTTTGGGAAACACTGGTACATTGCTTATTATGGAGTTATTTTCCAGGGATTAGCCCCTAGTATGTGTGTGAATGAAGGGATGAAAGATAAATACAGTACTACTGGTCTAGATGTGTGGAATATTGTGGACTCCTTAACCAGATTGGGTACAGGAGGTAGTAGGAGCAATTTTTGCTCTGCATATGTAAATTAAACTGAGGGGGATTTAAAATAAAAAGAAATAATCGGAGAACCAACAAATTTATTTTTTCTTTCTCTAAATACCCCCCCCGGCTGGTGGGAAGAGAGAGTTGGTGTTTAAATATCTAATACACTGGGGAAGGGGGTATGAGTGGACAAAAATATGCTACTGTTGATGGGAACCATCTCCGGAGGGCAGATGAAGGGGGTTGTATGAGGGCTCGGGGGGGGGATAATGTTGGACCATACTGATTTACCTCTCTTTAAAATATAAATGTGCTCATTGGAGTAATGTTGGTTTTAAAGTGTGTGAAGCATTGTAAATGGGTCATTTCACCCCACCGGGAAACTCAGACTGGGGGAATGGCTCGGAGAGGGACTAGAAGGGTGGTAGTGGATATGGGGGGGGCGAGAGCCCTGTTCATCCTGGCCATGGGGTGTCCTTTCAGCTTTGGGAGGTTGAGAGTCATCTCCAAGCACCCCCTCTGCTTTTTGCTTCCTCTCGTCTCCAAGGATGGGGATATTTCCTCCTGCCAGTTGGGGGGAGGGCTTATGGGATGGAAGGGAAAGAGGTATAGAGGGCTCCAGATTAGTGAGCCCTGGAAATACCAAATACCGGGTAAATAATGGTTTTTACAGATTGAAAGCTCTATCCACGAAAGTTAGAGGTTGTACAGTAATGGAATGTGGGGTAGGGGGAGGGGACGGTTAAGAGTGTAAGGTTGGTAACTGTTCTAAAGCTATGTCTTCTCCCATTGGAGAGACTTTTGTATAGTTATAATGTTACAGTTGAGGGGTTAAGGGGTGATAGCTTGGGGACTGTTCAGTTTTTCTGCTGGTTTTCATTCAGTCACATATACCATTATGCCTGTTACACAGAAGGATATGTATAAGAACATCAAGGATACTTCATGGATCGGTTAGATTTTTTAACATGGAATATTAATGGCCTTAAAACTGGCTAAGTGGAAATAAATATGGACAACAATTAAAAAGATGAAGGGGATATTATTTTTTTTGCAGGAAATTCATATGGATAAAGTGGAGGCTTCAAAACTGGCAGCCTCTTGGAGGGGGGGTCTCTGCTGGTGTTACCTTTTATGTCCAAAGCTAGGGGGTGGCCATATGGATCCAGCCTGGGATCCCCCATAAAGTGCTGTCTACTCTCTCTGATACCCAGGGCAGATGTGTGTTGGCTGAGGTGGAAATGGGGTCTATGAGGCTTACCTTGGGTTCCATTTATGGGCCAAATTTTGACTCCCCAGATTTTTTTTTTACAAGATTAGGGGTTACCCTAGGGCCTTTCCCTGATAAGATAATTTTAGCCGGGGACTTTAATACTTGGACCAGGAATGGGACCATTCTAGGGGAAGGACGGGACCCCCTCCTAAGAGCTCAGCAGCCCTTAGAGCCCTAACACAGGGTAGAGCACTACAGGAGGCTTGGAGATATATGCTTCCAGGGGAGCGGGAATATTCATTCTACTCCCATTCCCATGGGCTGTACACCAGATTGGACTATATGTTCCTTCCTCCACACCTATTGGGAGGTATTAGTGAGGCATCATATGGTCCCCTGGAGGTCTCAGATCATGCCCAATTGCAATAACTATTTTAATACCAAAAGGCCAAAAAGCAGAAACTCAGTGGTGCATGGACCTGACATCCCTCATATATTAAACAGATTAGGCATAAAATAAGGAATTTTTGGAGTTTAACCTCCCAGAAGACACAGGTATTAATAATGCATGGGACTATTTTAAGGCTTTTGTAAGAGGGGAGACTATTTCATATGCAACATTCAGAAGTAGGAATTCAGTCAAGGAGGAAAGGGAACTGGAGAGTGAGATAGGGAGGTTGGAGAGGGCAAATATGAAAAATCATTCATTAGGCACCTCAAGAGAGCTGAGACGCCTGATGGGGCAGCTATCACAATGGACCTCTTTAAAAATAGAATGGAATTTAATAATAGCAAAATCACAGAACTACTTTGAAGGTGATAAGGGAGGAAAGTGGCTTGCCAGTCTAATTAAGGGGAAAAGAGCAGATAGAACAATTCTCTCTATTGAAAATACAGCAAGGAATATTACTTATGATCAACAAGAAATTTATACTACCTTTAAATCATTTTATTCCTCCTTTTATACCTCGTAATTTCCAGTAGGGGTGATGTTTCCTCTTTTGTAAATGGTATTCTGATGCCATCTCTGTGGTCTCGGGAATTGGCGACCATAGACTCTCCAGTTTCTTTGGAGGAGGTAAAACAGGCAATTTGGAAGGCAAATGGAGGTAGGGCACCTGGGCCTGATGGAATCCCAATATAATTCTCTAAAGTGATATGGAATCTAATTGGCCCTCTGATGTTTCAGATGATAGAGCTCCCCCTTCCCTAACACTAGCTACAATCACGGTGCTGCCTAAACCAGGGAAAGATCCCAATAAATGTGGCTCTTACCACCCAATATCTTTACTTAATTTGGATTATATGGTGATAGCACAGCTTATTGCTTCCAGATTGGAAAAAATATCTACCTAAATTGATTCATATGGACCAGGGGGGATTTGTAAAGGGTAGGTAATCCAGACATAACTTAAGAACAACCCTAAACATAATGCATAGATGGAGGGGAGGGAAAGGAGAAGACCTTTTGGTACTTGATGGAGAAAAGGCCTTTGATCGTGTAGAATGGCCTTTTATGATGGCAGTTCTGCGCAAGTTCGGGTTTGGGGAAGAGATTATGGGATGGATCCAGGCATTATGTAGTAGCCCTAAAGCTCAAATCTTAACAAATAACATAACATCGACTCCATTTGCCCTGTCCCAAGGAACTAGACAAGGGTGCCTCTTTCTCCCCTGATCTATGTTCTTACAATTGAAGCATTGTCTGAGACAATTAGAAGTGAAGAACAAATCAAGGGTCTTATTTGGAAAGGAAACAAAAACGTGATTTCGTTATTTGCGGATGATATTCTACTTTTTTTTTTAAAATCCAGACAAGGCAATGCCCATTCTGTATAACATTTTTCAAACCTATGGTCCATTATCAGGACATAAGATAAATTGGTCCAAATGTGAGTGGATGCCCCTGGGGAAATTTTGAACCACCCTCTCCCTGGGAGATGCAAGGATCCCTCCCTCCTTCTACCTCACTTAAGTACCTGGGTATAAAACTGACAACAAAAATGTCACATATGGCTAAAGCTAATCTCTTCTGGTGATTCAAAAATTAAAAGAACAATGCATTGTCTGGAGGGCTCTACCTCTTACCCTACTGGGGTGGGTGAATCTTGTTAAAATGAGTGTTCTGCCACAATTCCTATATATTTTTCATCTCTTCCATTGTGTATACCTAAGAAATACATTAAAATCAATAGAGGGCACCATCGCACAACTTCTTTGGCAGGGGAAATGAGCTAGACTTAAAAAAGAAATATTATGGCTTCCAATTGATAAAGGGGGGTTAGGCCTCCCGAGTGTCAAGCACTATTATGTCGCTACACAACTGGCCCATACTCGAGACCTAATAGGGAGAAACCAGCACGCCCGGGTTGGGTGGAGTTTGAAGACGGAGGGAGAGGCTGTCTTTATTATTATAATATGATTACATTTCTGTACACTGGTGAACATGTCAAATTACCAAACCCCTGTTCAAACTCGACTCTTATGGCCTGGAAAGAAGCCCATACTGTGCTCCAGCATCCTAGATCTCTTTTGCCAGACCTAGAACTCTCTGCCTTACTGCTAGATGATGCTGTTAAGAATAGACAGGATCTTAACACTCTTAAAATAGGAAAACAAAGGGTTTATATAAAGTGGGTCAATTGTGGCAAGATGAACAAGCAGTCCATTTTAACTTTCTGGTTAGACACTTTAACCTGAATGCTTCCCACTACTTCTTGTGGGTTGAGCTTCAGGGAAAATATTAACTCTAACGGCAGACTGGGGTCCAGAAGCTGCTGCGGGTCTCCTATAGAGAATTATTTGTAGGGCAGAAAGAGGATGAGAATTTTAAACCCATACGGAGCTGTTATAGAATACTTATGGGGGCCTGTCAGGATCCCATGGGACCGATAAAAGTAAAATGGGAGCAAGATTTTTTTTACCAGATGGACTGATGGGGGGGGACTGGTTGCAAATTATAAAAAATATATTAGTGTTTAGTCAATAATAAACTCTAGACGATCGAGTATAATATTTTTGCTAGAGCATATTTTGCCCCGGAACTGGCCAATAGAATAGATCCCCAGACAACGGACCTTTGTCTCAGATGTTGTGTCCACTCAGAATCTTTTTTTCATATGACATGGAGTTGTCCGAGGATTCAGACTTTCTGCGGTGGGGTTGTGGAAATCTTGGCAAATGTGCTGGGGTACCCAGTGGGGTTGGATCCGGTGGAAAGTCTCTTGGGACTTTATGTGGCCCATGGAGGTTGGATTAGGCCATATGAGGATCTCCGCAGACTAGGAGTGGTAGTAACAATTAAATGTATTTTACTGTACTGGATGTCTAATGAGGTCCCCATGTTAGCGTTTTGGTTGAATTCCCTCTTAGAATGTATGAAAATGGGAAGAATCCAATATAATGTAAGAAATCTGATGGATAAGTACTAACAAATGTGGGGTCAGTCAGAACAAGCCATGACCCAGAACTGGTTCCCTATGTTTTAAGTACCTGGGAGGGAAGAGACATGTCTAGGACAAAAGCTGTGAAATGGATTTCAGTTACTTGGGTAGATAGAACCACATGGGGGCCTTAAATACATTCCTAACCTTTTTGGGGGATCTTATTTACATACATGGGTGTAGCCAGGCATACTCCAAGTACTCCATGGTGTGCAATTTTATTTTAGGGGGGTAGCAAATGAACTCTGAACTGCTTCCTTTTTCCTTGAAAACTAACAAAGAAAATGCTGAACCCATCTGTAATTTTATTCATAGGAGTCGAAATTAGAAGGACTGGTCACTAATACTGTCTTTGCATCCCAAGGACAATACAACTTTACAGGCTCTGGGCTGGTATGTGGGTGTCTTAGGGAGCAATACATGGCATTTGTATTTACCCAAGCATGGCAACAACCATTGTCTTGATATACAAAAGTTGTATGTATTGTGCTAAATGAGGCAACAAACACGGTCCTGATGTACATTTGTATATTGTCTGGCTACAACCCTGGGGGGGTAGTACACCCTAACAAGGGGGGGGGTGTAGCAGTGAATCCACTTGGTGTGCAGATCTGATATCCCTGGCTACACCCCTGTTTACATATACATCCTAGTCTCTGGAAATATGTACAGTGTATGGAGGTATGTATATGATGTCATATAAGTTATACAAACCTGTTACTTCTTATTCTTAGAAGGCTGGGACTTCTGAATGTACAAGAATGATAATTTAACTTCTGTAAGGTTAGACTGATGTGATTAATTTGATAAATGGAACTAGAGTATTAAACTTCTGTTGACCAATGGATATGTACTGTGCAAAATGGTAAATAAAGCTTTACAAAAAAAAAATCCTTTTGGTTTCATTAATCCTGATTGAGTCTTTTCTTTTGTATGTGGAGGCTGAAACAGTATTGGGTAATTCTGACAAGAACTAAGGGTTTAAAAAGTGGGTGTTATTAGCTTGCTAAGGAAAGAATATACCTAGGTCTCAAATTGAGTCATAAGGGTAGACTTGTGAACCTGGCTGGGTGCCCACTGGGTGAAGTATTGTACTGCATCCCCCGAAGAGAGTACATATCTGAGCTTGTTAACTGGGTGTGCTAGCAGAACAGTTCACATTTGACCCCAGGACTCGAGGCTAATAGGTGATTTGGACCCAAAACAGACAGGATGGTTACCCTGTTTGTCTCCTGTTCACATATTGCACTTCCGAGGTTTGGTACTGTGGGAGCAGAGGGCCTGACCTGTGGGGTGTGTTTGTGACCGATCTTACAAATGTTTCTCCCAATCGCACCGCATGGTTTGATTTTCCCAGCCCACCTGTGCATTGTGCTTCGAAGTGAAGTATACATCTTCTCTGATCCTGCGGAAGCCCAGAAATTGTGCTAGAAGAATGCTCCCTCTCAACCCTGAGTAGCACCAGAAGAAGATTCTTCTTCAGATGAAGATAATTCTTGAACATAACCCTGTGAACGTTTGACTGCCCGTTTACCACGTTAAGGGGATGGGGGGGGGGACAGAGTTGGAATTAGAGCCCAAAGGTAAGCACCCTTTCTTAGTTCTGTTAATCAGACAAAATATTTATACTCATCTGGACTTGGGACTTTGGGTTTTCTTCTTTTCTCCTCCCGAGTTTCCTACTCCTGTTAAATGTTGAGAAAGGCATTCAGATAAGTTGGGTTTTTATTGTTGTTGACAGTGCATGCAGAGTGAAGAGCCATGTTAGTTATAATTACTAATGTACATCGAGACATGGCAGTGCATGCATTACAGGGATTACATGTTCTGTTTCTCTGATCAGTTAAAGTAATAGTAGCCACTTAGTTTTTTTCTGTTTAAATCAAGCAGTGGCGTGCATATCATTATTTTAATAGCACTATTTAGTGCAAATTCCTGGGTAAAACATGGTGGAACTCCCTTATCCCCATAGCTGGGAAAGATACTGGACTTATTTTATCTTATTTTAAGTACCATTCAGCTTATGGGCTCCTTATACAACAAATGGAATATCCTTTGGTTAACTCGATGTAATACTTGTTCCCTTGAAGGATGTATCTTCAACATTTAATGGTACAAGTGAGAGTATTAAGAGGAGTGTCTCCCTCTTGGTTTGATAAAAATGTATTTCTGTAATATTAAATGCTGGTATTCAACTGTATGTTTGATTGCATAACCAATAAACATAATTTGAAAAAAAATAACTTCTGCTGGCTTGTGCAGGGAAGCATAAGCAGCTCCTATGATGCCTTGCATGAGTGGAGTCATGATCTCATGGAGACAAGCAGGTTTTCACACCAGGGCAAAACAGAGTGAAGAAACCTTATTTATATTTAAATTAGGATGACATTCAGGGGATGTGAGAGGGAATTATTGCTTATGGCAATTGACTGCACCAGTACACAGAAAATAGGTTGAGGGGACTTTCCCTTTAAAAATAGGCATGGGGGGTGATGTGGCGCACACCTGCTGACAAGACGTATTTGGAGAGTGCTCTACATAACTAAGATATTTGTAAATGGAAAATATTATTTAATGTAAATAATTTGAATTTTTAAGGACACTACTGAAATCCTCTCATCGAGCTGCATCTTTACATATCCTTTTTGACTATGGAATCCTCTAACAAAGGCACTGTGAGTGGATCCAAAACTCAGACTCCAGCAGAACCACAACACGTGGCTGATGTGCAACCCTTGCAGGGGGTGGAGCCACCATGGAAGGCCCTCCAGCTGTCAATGCAAGCAATTGACAAGAAAGTTAATTCCACTCTCTTACGAATGACAGAGCAGGAGGTCAAAATTGAGGCCACAACTAAAATGGCAGCATTGGCGGAATCCACAGCAACAAAGGCACTGATGGCCACAAGTAAAATGGTCCAAGAGAACATGCAGCTGAGGTACCACTTGTAGGTCCTTGAAAATGCGCAGTGTGCTTCCAATGTACGATTAGTGGGCTTACCTGAGAACTGTGAGGGAGACAATCTTTTGTCTTTCCTGCAAGGCTAGCTGTCAGGAGCAGCTCAATCCTGAACAACTGCTGAATAGCTTTATTAAAGTTTATCATATTTCCCTCAGGACCTCCGGGAGCAATGACAACTTACCCAGTACTGTTCTCTTGGTGACTGTGAGAGCTAAAGTCCGCAATCACATTTTGCAAACAGCAAGGGAGTCAGAAACTGAACTTTCAAGGTACTACAATACATATTTTCCCAGACCTTTCTTATGCTACAAGATCAAGAAGGAAAAAATATGATGCAGTCCCAGTGAGGTTACGGAGTCTGGGGGGTGGCCCACTCCTTGCTCATGCCTGCCCATCTGAGGATTCACTACAGCTGACACACTTTTTAACATACTGGTCCAGCTGAAGCAGGGAAAAAAGTGGAGGTCATAGCCAGAGAATTTGAATCAATTCGAGCACAGGAATTGTTGGACTCGGAAGAAACTTAAATTGAGTAGTATTTGGCAAGTACTGTCTACTCCAAACAAGGTTCCCTTTGGATTTAAAAGCTTTCCTCTAATTCCAACCTGTTGCATTTATTGTTAACCTACAGAGATGGGTCGCTCTTCAGGGATGTTTCTCTAACCGTTGCTGTTATACTTGTTAGAGTCTTGATCGACTTTAGTTATACCTATAAATCTAGAGTGGATGACAGTGTTCAAGTTTATTGAAGGGAACAGTTCCATTGAGCAAGCTCATTTGCAAGGAAGTCCCCCTAGTCAAAGTACATTACTACAATATGTAGTACATTGATACACAACATTGGATACAGCAATGACATCTAACACAAATAGAATATTTACAGCATATTTCCCTAATGGTTGGAGCCTCGTGGCACAGAAGTGTGCAGTGTCTCCTAATCTAAATAATTAAGGGACAGCTACTGTTCAGCTTCATCCCATAAAAGCATATTGCTGTACCTTTTAGTTCAATGGTAAGACTTTTGAGATCTTTTTGGTTAAAATATTACCAGACCTGTTACTAAATATATTTTGGTTATGATGTAGCTCTCCTCTTACAAATGCTACCAATGTAATGGAATCAGTGTTGGTTTGGGAGTCACATCAACACAAGTTGCTGTGTACACTATGCTTGCAATAGCCTTTTTTTTCTAGGTGACCACCCCAAAGTTTTGCGGGGTGCAGCATATCTTGGACTAACTCTGAACTTTATTATCTCTTGAAATACCCCTATTTTTTTGTTAATCAGATTGTACAGACTAATATACTGATACATTGGATACACTGGATGCTTCCTTTTGTAATTAGATCTCTTGCATGAGAATGCCGTATGATGTTTTTTCAGTAAAATAATAAAATATAAGTATAAAACATAGGCAATATATATTTTTCATATTAAAATCTAATTTGAATCTTTTAACTTAATTTTTCTGTTCCCTCGTCACATCCTCATGTGAACAACTATGCATAATTCGGCTGCTGAATTATTCATTCATTTGGTTCTCATTCCGTACTTAGGTTAAACTGTAACAATTTCTCCATATTACCACACCTCTGTGTTTCAAATGCTATGGGGCCAAGTCATCAGTCACACACCCCTCTGCCACTGTATAACTAAAGTACCGTTTTATCTCTGCAGTTCTGTATTTAAACTTCTATTGTAGCATTAATAGCATGCATCTAGATATCAAACTACAGTTCTCATTCACAAAACATTCCAGGTATGTCTTAAAAAGTATGAGTTCCTAGTCAATGCAGAAGCATTTCTCAAACCAAACTGATATGGTGTTCACATTCAGGCTTTCAACCATCATAAGTGCAGCCCTCTTAGTTTGCTCCCCTGAGTTTTATTTTAAAGTTGTTTTTTTATTATTATTTTGTTCAGCTCTTGTTTGACAAAGTTCTTCTTTATTATGAAGTGTTCCTAGTACTGGCAGTTTTGAATCATGGTGGGAATCTATACGAAGCAATAAAATTAGTCTGCTATTTGGTAGATGAATTGGGCACATGGATTACTTAAGACAGAGTAACGTGCCAAAATTCATTGTTTTAACAGCATCTTTTAGGCACTGTTGCTCTCACTCGATAAATTTATTCTGGAGCTCTCTGTTGTAAACAGAAAAGCTAATGTTTTATATCATAATTATTTTTACATTGATTTTCTTTACAGTGAGTCTGTACTTGTGATTCACATCTTACTAGGGCTACACTTTAAGTGTCTGTTTCAATGTAATCATTAATTACATTCAGCAGGGTAATTCTACTGAAGTTTTATTTATTCATTCATTTGATGAATTGGAAATAACCTTTGAATCAAAGGCTACTCATCAGTGATACATGAGGGCAACAGTTAAACAATACAGAGTGGGGAGAAATACACAAGAAGAATGAGTGCAGTGGAACTATACATAGTTGTACATCAACGCATATCTGTTTACAAGCTGGCCAGAGACAGGCCTTAGTTAAGCAGCATAATTGCAAATTGTACACGAATATACAAGAAGATGCAAAGTTGTAAGCAAGCTCATTAGGCCTTTGTTTGCAAGTTATACAGGGTTGTGCAGCAGGCCAACTGGACCCTAGTTATCCAAGCAGATAGTATAATTACGTGCAAACTGTCAAACAGAGATATCAGGATCCCTCCCTTTGGTCAGAACATCTGCAAACTAGGTGTTCGAGTAGGTAGGTCTTTAGGGCCGTTTTGAAAAGGCCAATGGTGGGAAGGTGGGCGATGGTTGTTGGGAGCTCATTGAGCCACAGGGTGCCCTATAAACAAACGCTCTTTGACAAAGCAAGGTAAGGCAAATTTTATTTGTATGGCGCCCATTCCCGGAGGCTCTGGGCGCCTCACAGAAAAATAAAAAAAAAATAAACAGACAATACAAAATATGAAATAACATCATACAATTAAAACTAAAATATAAAATCTGAAAACTAATAAAATATCATATATGGGGACTGGGCAAATTGTTGTCATTCAGAAATCAACTAAATGCCAGGCCAAAGAGGTATACCTTCAACCTCCCCTTAAAAACCTTTACCGAGGGGGCCTCCCAGACTATAGATGGTAATGCGTCCACAAGGATGGCCGAGAAATGCTAAAAGCACAATCTCCAGGTCTTCAGCCATACCCTGGGAATGACCAGATGGCTTCTCTAAGAGGCACGGAGGGAGCAAGCAGAGGTCATCGGTGTCAGAAGCTCTGCCAGGTAGCCAGGACCCAGTCCATTTAGGTCCTTATAGGTGAGAAGTCCCACCCTGAAAAAGACCCTCCACCCGGATGGCAGCCAGTGCAGAGCATGCAGAACAGGGATCACATGGCTAAATCTGGAAAGGCCAGTCAAAAGCTGGGCTGCTGCATTCTGCACCAGCTGCAGCTGGCAGTGGGTCCCTCCTGTGACCCCAAAGTAAACAGCATTAAAGTAGTCAAATCTGGAGGAAACAAAGGTGTGCACTAACGTCGGCAGGTCCTCGGGTGGAACAAGGGGCTTAATCTGGGTGATGTTCCGAAGCTGGTAAAAGCCACTACTGACAACAGATGACACCTGATCTTGAAAGGTCAGCCTGCTGTCAAGGATCACACCCTGATTTCGCACCCTCAGGGATGCCGTCAATGAAGTAGAACCCAGAACAAGACCAGAATCCACCCCAGACAGCAACCCATCATGCCTGTGACCAGGCTTGATCACCAGCACCTCCGTCTTAGCCGGGTTGAGTCTCAGCCAGCTGGAAGCCATCCAGTCATTGATTTTGGCCACAGATGTTAAGCACATCCATAGCTCCTGATGTTCTGGGAGCAAAAGACAAATATAGTTGGGTATCATCTGCATAGCAGTGAAACGCCACACTGTATTGTCGAATTATCTCACCCAGGGGCAGCATATACACTGCAAACAACATCAGTGACAGGGTCGAGCCCGTGGAACTCCACAAGACAGAGGTATTGGGGAGGAGGAGAAATTCCCCATCACCACTTGCTGCACCCTGTCTGAGAGATAGGACTCAAACCACCTGATGACAGTACCGGTGAGTCCACAAAACTCACAGAACCGATCCAGCAACACAACATGATCCACAGTGTCAAAGGCTGAAGAGAGATCAAGGATCACAAGAACTGACCTGTCTCCTCTATCTCTAGCAATGAGCAGATTATTATGCACCCTCACTAGAGCTGTTTCATTGCTGTGTCTAGCCCAAAAACCCGACTGAAATGGCTCATAAATGTCTGAGGACACCAGGTGATCCTCAAGCCGTACCTCTCAACTGTCCCACATTATGAGGAACAGTTCCTCATTTTGCCTCACAAAAGCCCTCTGTTCCACATTGAAACGGTCTGTCCCACATTGCACGCTAAAAGTTTAAAGAAAAAATCCAAACAATAAATGTGAAACATGCATTGGTAAATGAACAGCAAACTTTGTGACCATGAAAACATACATTGCTACAGTGTTCTAGGCTTCTGTCTCCATGATTTGACAAGGTGTGCCACATTTTGCCTTTTTGTTCCACATTTTGAGAGGCAGTGTTCCACATTTGGGGGATGAAGGGTTGAGAGCTGTGCCTCAAGCTGCTGTGCCACCAGCTTCTCAACAACCTTGCTCAAAAAAGGCAGGTTGGAAATAGGACAGTAATTCGCCAGGACATTCAGGTCGAGAGAAGATTTCTTAAGGAGGGGCCTCACCAGTGCCTCTTTCAAGGCAGCTGAGAGAATCCCCTCCACCATCGAGCACCTGACAATCCTGGTGAACACCAGGCCAACAGCCTCGACACATCCCATTAAGAACCGTGTTGGGGCTGGGTCCAGTTCACAAAACGTGTGCTTCAGCTCTACGATCACCTTAGTCACGTCGGACACCTCAACTGGCCTAAAGTCTTTCCAGAGAGTCAGAGTGCCTCTATTTCCCCCAGCCTGACCACTGCTGGGTGAAAGCCCAAGTGGTGGAATCCCTGACCAGATGGCTGACACTTTGTCTGAGAAGAACAGAGCAAACTCTTCACATAAAGTGGATGAAAAAGCTGCTGTTGGCTGCAAACAGGCAGGATGTAAAAGCCTGTCTACAGTTCAAAACAGCTGAGAAGGTCTGTTGCTCCCCACAGCAATCTTCCTGGACAGGAATTTTGCCTTCTTATGGGAGATTGCCCCTGGTACTCACCATAGTGAGCACGCAGGCCAGCTTGTCAGACTCCAGCCTGGGCCTCCGCCAGCAACGCTCTAGCTTCCAACCCCTGATCTTCATCACTCTGAGATCCCTGTCAAACCACGGGGATCTCGCATGAGAAGACCTGGGTCATAAAGAACTGGTGCAATAGCATCTAAAGCCTCGGAAACCACTCTATTACAGGTGGAAACCGCTTCAGTGCCGATCGCATGTGCTGCGTCAATGCTAGATAAATCAGCTACCACCAACAATCCCGCTGAGTGCAGGCCCCTCAAAGGGCAATAGCTGACTATCTCTACAGAGGAGGGACTTTGGGGGGGGGGCCCCAAGTGTGAACTTCACGGTGTAATGATCAGACCTCATGACCTGATCAATCTTGAGGTTGTCAACCTCAAGACCCATCTGGAACACCAGATCAAGTGTGTGGCTGAACTGGTGGGTAGCAGAAGCAACTACTTGTGACAGGCCCAGAGAGTGTGTCACCTGGAGGAGGTTATGCAGTAAGGAACTGAGAGGGTAGCCCTCGGAGAGCTTCTAGAAGTACGGATGGGGTTGGCTATAGTGACCAGGGAGTCAAGCCCTGGAGGGGTGGATTTGAGGGATATTTTCTTAGCCATGACACAGGTAAAGTAGTTGAGTCTATCATCTAGGTTCAACCATCCTACAGACGTGTATAAATTACAGGTGAGTGTCAGCCTGTCGTGGCCTGTGATGAGCCTACAGGCCTTGTCCAGGATGGTCTTAACCCGTGAGAGGGAGGTGGGATGAGCTGAACCATATATCACCAGGCCATACTCAACAAGAGGGAGGACAACTGAGGATACAGCCAGATGGAGAGCTACTGGACAGAGTAATTGTTTGTCAATAGAGCAACCCTATTCTGGTGATGAGTACGTGTTTGTTGCATATAACTACAGTATGCATTCTTGGTTTGTTAATTCTAGGCAGTTTTTCACACCCTCATATCTGTTAGAAGTTAAAAGGTAAACAAAACAGTCTTTATGAAAATCAGGCCTTTTACTAGTAACTTCAGTGGTCAAAAGCTAGCATGTGACACAGACTGTCAGGCTTACCAGTTTGTTCTGAAACACTTTCACAGTTTCTCCGAGTGCAGTCCTTGTTCTCTAGCACTGAGTGGTTCTGTATGTTTGAATATGTACTGTCAGCTAGAGGCTGTGGTTGGTCACAACATGCACCTAGCGTGACTGGTCAGCAGGTGATATCATCATGTTAGGGCCCACCCTTGCCCGGTGACCATGCTGATACCCAGGAAATTAGGTAACAGCTTAGCAGCAGTGAGATCACTGTGAATGGAGGGCACTTTTTCACAGGAGTGCTCACCAGCTATTCACTTCTACGCTGGCTTAAGTTTACTTTTGGAGGAATATCCATTGAGACTGTACAAATATATAATGTCTCACTCCTTCCATATGTGTTAAAGAGAGGAGCAACTTAGCTGATGAAATTCGCTAAACACAAGACTAGCTCAAATTAAGGACTGAAGAACAGAAATTCAATAGAAATTTAGATGAGATCAAAAAGAGACTGAGTGAGTTCAAAGAGAGCATAAAAAGGAAAAAAAAATACACAAGTTCAAAAGAGACACGACAGAGATAATCGAGTATATGGTTGGAAGGTCAACAACGCACCAAGATATAGGAGAGAAGAGAGAACAGAGAAGGAATCGAATAGTTCAGGAAGCTATACAGGAAGTAGCCAGAGATGCACCAATGAACAACAAGACACATAACAGTTTTTAGACAGGTGACACACAGCTGGACACCAGGAAGGGGAGAAGACAGTGGGCCGAGGTCTCATGCAAGAAAATATGGTCCGGTACAAAAGAGACGAGATTACATAGAATGTGGAGGAGAAGGTAGAGGAGGCAGAGGGAGAGGAAGAAACTAGTATGGGGGCAGACCCTGATACCCACACTTGTTTGCAACCCTAGCAAGAGGGAATTAAATGAGCTAGAGATAAGTGTTCATAGCAAGGGATCATCATTCTCACCAACAGAAAATCTCAATAGTTTTACAATCATGGCAGATATGCAGAGATTTTATTTAGACATATAAGATTAAGGATACAGAGTAACAACATCCAGAGAGGAGAGATCGCATCCACATATATGCCCCAGAATGACTACTGCCATGAAGTGGAGACATATATTGCTACGGTTACAAAAGAAACACATGAATTATTAAACATAAAAATCCCACCCAATGAAATACAAGTTCACCAAGGATGAAAGTAAAGCATCTAACGCTCTGGAGCAGGATAAGTCAACAGCAATAAAATCTGCATATGGGGTGCGCAGTCCTAATGGACACATCACTGTACAAACAATGGTCGGAACTTTTGGAGGACAATAGTAACTACCAGAAAGTCACAGAAAATCCCACAGAGAGAATAAAACAAAATACAGAGGCAGTGTTGGAAATGAGACTAGACTTGAACTACACTGATGAATGGCAAAAAAACCCATTAGAGACATTGAATCCACTAACAACCACTTTCTATGGCCTCCCCAAAATACACCAATCAACCACTGACCCACCTGAGTAACTAGTTGTCTCAGGACTGTAATCCATATTGGAACCTCTGTTGAGCTTTGTGAATTTTAATGCACAAGGCTTAGTGAGCAAGATGAGTAGCTATATAAAAAACACAGGACATGTCATCAGGTTATTAGAAGAGCTTTACACCCGGTGGCACTGAGGGTTGAGGTGCTGGACGCCACACCTCGCGCCATGCTGGTGACCCGGGTTCGGGAACGGACTTTGGTCAGCCAGGAGAGGGAGGATTGAGCATCCCAATGGATGCTCTCCTCCCTCAGGGGTGGGATACCAGGAGTGCAGTATGCACCCAACACCCTAAGAGAGCCGGTGGGAACACGGGCTCTACCGAGAGACTGGCAGCTCCATTCATGGAGTCAGGGAGGGCTGTTGGGCGGCTTGAGAGGGCGTCACGTCAGCACCAAGCCTCTGGACGTACATCCTGCGCCAGCCCCAGGGGCGGGGTTGAGGGAGCACAGAAAACGGATAAGCCCCTCAGTGGTCCTAGATGACGACAGCTCCACCCAAGACCACCAATTCTGGGACAGACCCCGCTGTGCAGATAGGAGGGAGGAGAGAAGCACTCTAGGGGCAGATCCTGGAGCAGTGGCACAGAAGGGCATGAGCAGTCCGAAGGAGTGGACACCGAGGTAGGGAGGTGGATAAATAAAGAGTTAAAAAAAAAAAGAGCTTTACAAACAGGGAAACATGAGAGAGACTGCTGGTCACAATGGACGTGTTTGATCTCTATACCAGCATCAAACATAAAGAAGGATTGGAAAGCCTTCAGACAGCATTAAATTATGAATGTGTAAACAGGACGCCACTAAGCAGTTTCTTGGTGGAACTTGCTTTGAAGGGGACTTTTACATCCAGAAAAGGGGTACTGCCATTAGCAGTGTCATCGCACCCACATATTCCAATCTTTTCATGCAACACTATAAAAATCAATGCATATTAAACCCTATGTGCAACACACATTTTAGATCTATAAAACTATACAAACATTTTATAGATGACATAGTGATTTTTATGTTGGCTTGCGTGCATGCGCAAGAAACATCTTGCACTAGTGCGGATCTTGGGGGTGCGGCTGCTGTTGGCCGAATGCAGGGCATGCATCAGTAGGTGCGTCCCTCATTCCCCAATCAACCTGCATGCCACCGCCACACCATGTATTCACAATGGGCCGAGCACATCAAAGCAAAGGTTTGCTGCAATCCGAGCAAAGCTCGTCATACGCAGCAGTCCTCTGCTTGCCATGCTCGCTGCCATTATGACCATGGTCGGCGAGCTGGCGGTTGCCCCATGCTTGCTAACATCGGGGTGCCCAATCCCCTGTCGGCAACCCCGTGTTTTGTGCCAGCAGAGGCCCACTCCCCATCAGCATACCCCAAATGTTGAATGCCCGGTGCCCAATCCTCTCGACTCCACGGCCCCCCTCGCTGTCTTTGCCCGCCAATGGGGGAGCCCACTCCCCATCGGCATCATCCCTCCTTTCTTTGTTTGCCAGCGGGGGTGCCCAATCCCCGTCGGCATTACCCCCCGAGTTGTGTGCCGAGGGTACCCAATCCCCCGTTGGCTACTGACACCCCCCCAAAAACCCACTTAGGTGGCACACTGGGAGTCCACCCCAGCATGCCAAATGCCCTGTAAGACGAAAACTGTCTCGCAACGGTTTTCCTTTTTTCCCCTGCAAAACGAAAACTGTCCTCGAAGTCTAGATGCCTCCTCCCCACCCACTGCTACACCCTGCCTCCCTCACCCCCCACACCCCATACTTACCTCCGAACTCCAGCACGATGATCTTCCGTGGACCGGGAACACGTCTGCACTCTTCAAAGCCGACCGTGAACTGAGAAAATGCCGGTAAGCTGTATATTGCAATGAATAGGGTTTTTTAAACTTTGCTGCATATCTCAGGCATTTCTTGGAATTTTGGCACCAAATTTTCAACATGGGGTTTTTGGGGCCCCTCCTCATGAATTCTTTCACTGTCGTGACGTTAATCAGCTTCGAAAAGTGATTTTGCAGTCACTGCGCGAAATCACCTTTCGGGACCCATTAACGAAATGACAGTGCCAGTGCTCATGAGGTGGCCTCTCAAAAAGCCTATGTTCCAAATTTTGTGGAAAAAATCCAACAAATGCCTGTTTTAAGAGCGTGCATTGCACAGTTGCTACGCAGGCTCGTAACTTCACATTCTCAATATTTTAATGCCGGATTTTCAGCATTGCCATTTTTGTGCACCTCCTTGTGAACAGTACAGCTGTCATTTTCCACATCCTGCCTGAAATGTGTTTCCGCACTCGCACACAATTGCGCAGTCACTGTGGGAAATCAGTGTTTGGGCCAGATTATGAAAATGACAGTGACACAGTTCATGAGCAGAGCCCTAGAATGCCTATGTTGAAAATTTGGAGCTGATACTCCATAAAATGACTGTGTTACGAGCGTGCGTTGGCAGATTGCACGCATGCTCGTACCATCGTGCATTTGTGATATTTTCACTCTGGATTTTCACCATTGCCATTTTTCCATACCTCTTGATGAACAGTACAGCCGTCACTTCACATATCCTGCCCAAAATGTGTTTCCGCACTTCCGGCACAGAATAGCGTGGTCGCTGTGCAAAATCACTTCTTGGGACACTTTGAAGAAATGACAGTGACACTGTAAATGAGCAGAGGTACTAAAATGCCTTTGTTGAAAATTTGGTGTCGAACGCCCATAAACTGGCAGTGCTGAAAGCGTGCCTTGCATATTTCCCACGCACCCTTGCAACTCCGCAAATTCCGTATATTTGTATGTCACATTTTCAGCACTGGCATTTTATTACACCTCCTTATGAACTGTGCAGCTGTCATTTTTCACATCCTGCCCAGCATGTTTTCCCGCACTGCACTAACAAACACCCACAGGGACACCCTAATGCCTCTCACTCTCTGCAGGGTGGGGGTGGGTTGGCATCAGTTCAATACTTGACTGCCACTCCTATGCTGAATCTCTCTAACTCTTGCACTGCCAATGGCAGCAAGACAACATTCGGCATTGACAAATGCTTGTTTTGAGGTGGAGGCAAGAACCGAGGAAGAACCACTAGAATTCAATATTTTTTTTGGAGGGGCTGACAGACAATATCAGATTCACAAGAGAATATGATGGAAAATACATTTCTTTACTGGACAGCACAGTCTATAAAGCAGGGAACAAACTTAACCATTGCCAAAGCAAAAAAATGATCAGAAAGAAGGAATAGAGAGGAAATGATCAACCCAGATAGAGGAGATGAGCAATAATGAGAACGAAATGGTATGTGCACATCAGTATTCAGGTGTCACAAATAAAATAAGAGGAATCCTGAACATTGCAACATAGTGAAGAAGAATATGAATCCCAAGCTTTAACATGGCACCAATGATAGTGACCAGAAAGGTGAAAACAATAAGGGACAGAACAGTACAAACCAACCCTTGGCAGGAAGAATCAGAAAAAGGGCAACTTCTCTTAGGTCCTTTGAGAGCAGGAATGGCACCATGTGGCAGATGCTGCCACTGCGGACATACATCCAGGAAAGATTACTTTGAACACCCTAGGACAAACAAAAAATACCGTATTAAGGACAGTATAACATGCAACTGTTGTCACATAGTATACTTAATAATGTGCCCATGCGCTATGATTTATGTGGGCAAAACAAGTACTCTTAAAACAAGAATTGGGGAACATAAGAGCAGTGTACGACTGAGAAATGAGAAATCAACAGTAGCTCCGCATTTTACCGCAGAGGGGGCACAATGTTGCTTCACTACAGTTCTGGGGAATAGAGAAGGTCCCACCACCATGCAAAGGGGGAAGACTGGAAGAAACAACTTGGGAAAAGGGAAATCTACTAGATGTATACCCATTGGGGGAACTAAAAAAAGACAGAGATGAATAAGAATGAGAACTCCCAGTCTTACTGGTAGGGGTGTGATCAACCCCACAACCCAGCATCTGTCAGTTCTTTTATCTCTATAGCAATCACCACTATATCACTTTGAAGCACTGAGAAACTGAGATCAATACTGACTTCTCAAACCCCACCAAACTAGGAAGCTAACAAAACCGCTTATTTTACAAAACAACAACAACAATTGGTCAATACCAGCAGGAACATCTGCCAGAACTAGACTCATAGTGGATTCCCTGCAGGGGGGAGGGCCTCAAACAACTGGTACAGCAACCCACAAGAGACAGGGCTATCCTAGATCTAGTACTGACTAACAAAGAAGGGATCACAGATCTCCAGGTAGAAGGTCACCTGGGGGCCAGTGACCATCACATGGTATGGTTCAATTTGGCTACTACATCTAAATCATCCCATTCCAAGGCAAAATATGGGACTTCAGAGGAGCTGACTTTGATAAGATGGCCAACAGAGTTAAGCTAGCCCTGGCAAAAGAAACACAGGTGAGGAGGTACAGGCAAAGTGGGCAACATTAAGGATACAATACTTGAAGCAACATCCCATTGTGTTAGACAGAAAAGGAAGTGCAAAAGAAGAAGGAAACCACTTTGGTTCTCAAATATAGTAGCAGAAAGGTCAGAGCCAAAGGCTGGCCTTCAGAAAATATAAGGAACACAGCGGGATGAAGATAGGGAGGCATACCAAACTGCCCTAAGGGAAGCAGGTAAGGCAGTAAGGCAGGCAAAGTCCCAAACTGAGGAAACACTAGCACGAACAGTAAAGAAGGTGACAAGACTTTCTATAGATACATTAGTGAAAGGAGAAAGTCCAGAGGGTATTACTAAGCTTAATGGAGAAAAGGGGCATGTGAGGATGAGGACCCTGTAAAGGCATCTATCCTAAATAGATACTTTTGCTCAGTATTTACTGAAGAGAAGGTAGGGCAGGGCCCACAGCTCAGCATCATGGACACAGGGGGGAGGGAGGTGAGCACTACTCCCTTCACAAAGAAAGGGTCCTACAAGAGCTTGCTAAGCTCAGGGTGGATAAGGCAATGGGACCTGATGGCATACATCCCAGGGTACTTAAGGAGCTAAGGAGGAACTGGCAGAGCCATTAGCAGAATTGTTTAGTGAGTCTCTGAGCACAGGAGGTCCCAGAAGACTGGAGAAGGCTCATGTGATCCCACTCACAAGAGTGGTAGCAGGGAGGAGGCGGGAACTACAGACGGTCAGTCTTACCTCAGTAGTGGGCAAGATTATGGAGGCACCCTTAAGGAAAGGATAGTGCAACACCTGGAATCCATAGGGGCACAGGATCCAAGACAGCATGGGTTTACAAAGGAAGGTCCTGTCAAACTAATCTCATAGATTTCTTTGACTGGGTAACCAGAGTGGTGGACCAAGGGGGCAGTTGATGTCGCCTACCTTGACTTCAGCAAAGCTTTGACACTGTTCCACATAGAAGATTGATAAATAAGCTAGGTAGGCTCGGGGTGGGTCAGAGTTGGTCAACTGGGTGGCAAACTGGTTGACTGGCAGAAAACAGAGAGTGGTGGTAAATGGTATACAGTCAGAAGAGATGCAAGTCACAAGTGGGTACCTCAGGGATCAGTCCTGGGGCCAGTCCTATTCAACATCTTCATTAGTGACCTCGCAGATGGACTAGAGGGTAAGGCTTGTCTGTTTGCAGATGACACCAAGATCTGCAACAGAGTAGATGATCCAGATGGGGTGGGCAGAATGAGAAGAGATCTGGATAAACTAGCAGAATGGTCAGAAGAGTGGCAACTGGGATTTAATGCAAAGAAGTGCAAAATCATGCACATAGGGAAGAGAAACCTGAAGCCACTTATAGGCTGGGAGGAGTTGCTAGCAGTCACAAAGGAAGAAAGAGACTTGGGCATCATCATCACTGATGACCTAAAATCATCAAAGCAGACCTCTAAAGCAGTAGGTAAGGCTAGGGGGTGTTAGTGTATTAGTAGGGGTATCACAAGTCGTAGAGGAGGTAATAATCCCTCTGTACAAGACATTGGTTAGAGCCCCATCTGGAGTACTGCGTGCAGTATTGGAGGCCACACCTTCACAAGGACATTAACCAAATTGAGGCAGTCCAGAGAAGGGCAACCAAAATGGTGCAGGGACTGCATCAGAAGACATATAAGGACAGATTAACGGAGCTCAATATGTATACCCTTGAGCAAAGGAGGAGAGAGGTGATATGATCGAGACATTTAAACACCTTAAGGGCATAAACAAGGTGAAGAGTCTAACATGTTTAAATATAAGAAAAATAGCAGGACAAGAGGACACAGCATGAGATTAGAGGGAGGCCAGATTAAGGAATGTGAGGAAATTCTTTTTCACAGAAAGGGTGGTAGATGCATGGAATGGCTTACCACAAGAAGTGGTGGCTATAAATACAGTGCAGGGCTTCAAACAGGCATGGGATAGGCATAAGGGAGCAATACAAATGACTATGAATAGATAGGTCACTGACAGAGCAAAGGCCGATGGTACATTTATAAGGTAGAAAAAGAAATGGGCAGACTGGATGGGCCTTGCGGTCCTTATCTGCCGTCAACTTCTATGTTTCTATGTTTCTAACCCCCCCCACACACACACACATATAGGTTATAGCAGAGAAGCGCATTATAAACACCTGCTAACTGCTTTGTTCCCAGTCCCATGACACGCTGCCCATGTGTGTCTCTTCCCCACCCTTCTGCACAGTAGGATACCTTAAAAGTGAACGTATGTGAACTAAAATAATACCTGGACTATACATGAGCAGTTAGAAGCAGTTTTACAACAGAATTAAACAGAACTACTGTATAACCATAATTGTCAGGTTGTATACTACATAACATTAATATACACACACTCTTTTTCACAAGGAAGTGGGGTTTAACACATTTGTAAGGAGTGAAATACATTTTCTGAGTGAGAGCAATAGTGCCTAAAGGATGATGTTCAAATAATGAATTTGGGTGTATTAGATGCAACCAATTAATAATTACTATGAAAAATGTATATTGTCTATTTTTATGGAGCCACTTACTCCTGACGAAACATTAAGTATGACGGTGGACATTTCTTTATTTCGTTTTGTTAGCCAGGTGGGTGCACTAGGCAAACAATGCCTATTTTCAGGCACGACCCGGGAGAATTATACATGCCTCTCAACTGCTCTGAATTTCGCATAGAGCTAGGATTTTCACATTTAAATTTACCCTTGCTCCACATGGGTTTACTGATGTTCTTAATAATGGCAGTGCTGTTTCTGGACACACAAACTATTAAATCATTGAACTAAGATGATAGAAACTTTGCTTATCACTAACTATATGGGGCCCACTATTTATAGATATATTATTCTTTAAAACAAGAAAGTGCTCCACATTCTGGCCATTTTCTATGCTTTTTGAAGGTCAGTGCTATGATTTGTAATGCCGAGAGGTTGAGAGGTATCATTACACAACAAATTCAATACACGGTGAAATTACAAACATTAGAAAACAGTTGTAGAATAGGCATGATAGGGAGGAAGCATGGCAACAGAGAAGGGAAACACACATAAAGCAATTAAATATTGGCAAGGCTACAAAATAAAGAAGTGGACTACCTGAAAGAAAAGTACTTTGTGTTGGATGTGGCTGTTTCATTTGTTAAATCTGAGTTGTTTGCATGTGCCTACAACAGCCACCACACTACTAAACTTGGACTTTAGCATTGTTTTGTGCATAGCCAATGGGGCACAACTTTGATTTTACAGTAAAACCTTGTGACCAACGGCCCTTTCCATGTCACATTTAGTGACCTGGCATCCTCATTTTCCCCACCCTTATTAAGTGTGATGTGTGGAATGGTACTTCTCCTGGATGCTGACATGCATAGTTCTATTTCCCTTCATACCCCATTAACATTGTGACCTCACTGACTGTGACACCACAAGTCACTTGGATGAGCCAATGACTCACTACCAGATCAGTCAGATGTGATATTACAGTTAATAAAATCACCGTGCTGAGGAGGTATGAAGAGGAACAGAACTACTGTAGCACTTTCAGGAAACAATCTTCACTATTGATTCACATTTATGGGTCTGGGACCAGACGCACCAGGACCCCGTGGGAGCAAATGTTTCTTGCAGTGAGGGAGCCAACATTGGCTACTGAGCACAGCACCTGTGCACCTCATGTGGTGCCATGCAGCAGCCAAAATCCATCGCCAGCACCCTGATGCACCTTAGTTCTGTTCTTTCCACTGTAAAGTGCATACTGTGGGAGTGACAGCGCCAACTGTGTCACTGCCTTTTTTTTCTTCACAGTGCCTTTTTGTTATTTTCATTTTCTGTGGTGCCACAGTCTGAAAAGATGGAGACTAAGAAGACAAAGAAAGTCTGGCAGCCTCCCATTATGCGTCACCGGCTACCCCTGTGGGAGGCAGATGGCTGTGACAGACCGGCATCAGTGCTGTGCAGTCTTTCTTGTCCCCCAATCCAATATGGAAGTGCATAACACCTGCTTCTCTGTAGACTGTCATACCACAGAGATCTGCATGATGAAGTGGAGTCATTCAGGACTCCCACCTTTGGAGGTAGGTGCTGCACATGTGCAGTGAAGGCAGAGATGCTAGGCCTTTCCCTGGGCCTTTTTCTGGGACCTCTGGTTCCAAGGAAGTACAGGGTCCTCCTTGATGTCACCTGCTGAGGCATTGGCTCAATCTGGTGGACAGCTGAGGCATTGGCTCAATCTGGTGGACAGCTTGCTCCTTCTGGGTGGCCAGCTGATAACCCCCCAGTCTGCTTGCCCTGAGCAGCAGATTTCCCCAGTAGTGAGGCCGAAGCTATGAGCTTGGTCTACACTGGTGGACACCTCAGTGTCATCGTCTGAGGCCACTCATGCAGCTGTCACCATTTGCAAAGACAATGAGTCAAGCAGCACTGGAGATGACACCAAGCCTCCCTCTGACACTGTTTGCAGAGTTGGAGGAGGGACCAGCACCAAGACTGTTGTGCATTCAGTTGCTGTGGTGGAGGTTGTCCTTTCCCCCGGTGTTACTAGGTGTCACTAGCAGCAGCGAGGGTGATGATGATGATGGCCATGGTGTTAGTCCTGGTCCCGGCACCGGGCATGACACTGATGATGGTGTTGTCCCTGGAGTCATCCCTAATCCTGGTGCCACCCACAGCTCCAGGTTCAGAGACAATTCTAGAGTCGACTCCAGATCCATTGCTGAGCCAGGCACTGAGGATGGTGCCAGCTAATGCGATGGGGATGAACCCATCCTCAAAGATGTCATTGACTCTCAGCCCAAAAGTGGGAGGTGGCACCGTCTCAGAGTCTGATGGCAGCCCAAAGGCAGTGTTCTCCCTGGAGCCAGTAGATGATACCACCACCAGTGAGGACTGGGGATGCGCTACTGGGACTGTACATCTCTGTTCTCCTCATGTGGGGGAATCCCCCATGGGCACTGATAGGGTCACTCCTCAAATGTAGGAGGACACCCTTCAGGCAACTCTGCCAGGCCCGCCCCTCTCCTCAGGCAAGCCCCCCTGTACAGTTCCATAGCCCAAGTAGAGGCCTGGAGACCCTGAGTCTCATCCCTCCAGTGCCTCGCTGCTTTTTAGAGAAGTTGTCTGCATTCATAGACCCTGAGGGTCAGCTATCATGGAACAAAACACAGAAAATGTATTGGTGCCTTAGATAGCTTCCACAGGGACTCTGACAGGGCCCAGTTCCAGCCCCCAGCACCAGCAACCTCTGGAGTCATTGCCTCATCTCCGTTGGCCTCCTCCAGAGGACAATGAATCATCTTCTCACCTGTCCTCAGCTGCTGAGTACTCCCTGTACCAATGATTCTTGATGGAGATGTTACAGGCGCTTGACATTGATGCTTAGGCCAGCCCTGCCATTAGGAGTCCTTGGAGTCCCAATGATGACACTACTATTAATTTATTTTATTTGAATTTTGGTAACTGGGTAGGCCCACTGAGACAAGGTCCCTTTTTCAGGGGCGACCCAGGGAGGGGTGACAAGGGGGGCAAAGGAAGTGTACGCAGACACTTCTTCAGCGGTAGCATATAAAGCAATTAACAATTAAAAAAGTGTAAATAAACATTGGACTATAGACACTATAGACAATAATAATAGATACTAGGCCAGCCCAGTGGTGCTGAGGGTTGAGGCGCTGGACGCCACACCTCGCACCATGCCGGTGACCCAGGTTCGGGAACAAGCCCAGGTTGCTGGGGGTCAGCAGGGAAGGGAGAGGATCGAGCATCCGGAGGATCGCTCTCCTCTCCCAGGAGGGACAGGGGTCCCTGTTCGGTGCTCGGCTGACCTCTGGTGGAAGCCGGAGATACAGCAAGCACCAGGGAAGCATAGCGAAGGGCCGGGGAGTGGCAGACATTGGTGAGGCCTTGACGTCAGGGTGCTGGCCACTCCCAGAGAAAAAAAAGGGAAAAAAACCTTCGGCTCCGGCGGAGATGGAGAACCGGAGCTTGCCCATGATCTACGGCCGCCCTCCTGGCACCCTCCCGACCGACGCCACCAGAGAATTGCAGGGTGTTGGAGAACACCCCATCCCCACCCAGGGTGGTAAACTGAGGCTACGTGGGCAATGGAGGATCGACCAGGTAGGAGCGAACCATAGTGGGATGACTCCTAGGTACTCCCAAGGAGACTGGAGCTGAGGGGAGAGAGGAGGGAAAAATAGAAAGTACAAAAAAACAATAATAGATACTATCATCCCTTCCTGTCCCAGAACCTTGAAAGAGACATCACAGGCACTGTGGATGCATCCATACTCTTGTCTTCCAGCCCCCAGACACCTCCTACTCTGGTATCACACATCCACAGGGTCTGCATGTGCAGTATTTTACCCCTCTTCAGGGCTAGAAGTATTGCAGAACTCATCAGGTCTTAGAATCCTTGCTGATGAGCAATCTCCAGCTTTAGATTCCTCTCAGACAGATGCCTTTGGGAGGAAGGTAGTTACCTCATCACGTGCCCTTATGTGCATTTCCACACACGAGGCACATCAAGTGGCCTTCAGTCGCTCCCTATGGTTTCAATGACAGTCCTGCGGTCTGTGAACCAGCAGCTAACAGGAAGATGCGCTCACAAATGGGAAGCTATCCTGACTTCTGACAAGCACTCCAAAGAGGTGAGTGCACTTCACAGTGCCAGTTTTTTGCACCTCTGTGCTACTGTTAGTGCTTATTAGTTAAGTATACTGCAGTAACATTTTTTACATTCAGGTGTCCCAGTATGTAGAAAGAAGATGAAAGACTGCAGTTTTGTGATGATTCAGAAAGTCATTACTTTATTCCAAAGCACCAAACAGCAAACAGACCATAAGTGTGGAGCCAACCTCTGCCCCAGTGCTTCGGACACTACTACCATTCTTCAGGAGGTGTGGCTTAATGTGTGCACATAAACTTTTATATACTAAACATTTAGCTCATGTCACCTGGTTATATTTAGTTAATTAATTAACTAGTTTTAACCAATTACACTTAAATTCCAGCACGAAGTGTAGAGCTTAAAAACAAACAAACAAAGAGATCCTTAGAAAAATTTTGTGATGTAGTTTTTAAGAAAAGCCTCAAGCTTACTTAAGCTTTTTTGTATATATAAATTCATTTATGTTTATGTACATTTTTAGGCATTATAAATTTATAAACCACCAATTACATACGAAGAAACCAGCAGAAGACGGCTATTTGGTCTATCTTGTCTGCTCATATTGCAGGGCTCACAACTTGAACTAATGTCCCTGCCTTCCCTCCCCATGCCTCCCATCCTCCCTACCCATGATCCTTACCTTCCCCATGCCTATCCCAGCTTCTCTTAAAGCTGCCCACAGTCTTCAACGAGATCACCTCTTCTGACAGTGCATTCCAAGTGTCCACCACCCTCTCTGTGAAGAAGTGCTTCCTGACCTCCCTCCTAAACCTTCCCCCCTCCATCTTAAGACTGTACCCCCGTGTGTTATGGTTGCCACTCAGCTCAAAGAGACTCTCCTTATCCACCTTATTTATCCCTTTCAAGTACTTGAAGGTCCCAATCATGTCCCCTCTCTCTCTCTCTTTCCTGTCTTCCAGTGAGTCATGTTCAGTGCCCGCAACCTCTCCTCATATGCCTTACTCTGCTGACCCACTATCATCTTTGAAGCCCTCCTCTGGACCTTCTCCAGCAGGTTAATGTTCTCTTTGAGGTGTGGACGCCAGTACTGAACTCCATACTCTAGATGGGGCCTTACCAGGGACCTGTACAAGGGCAGTACAACCTCCTATCTCCTATTACTGATCCCCCTAGATAAGCATTCCAGCATCTTGTTTGCCTTGGCTGCTGCTTTCTTGCACTGTGCGGAGTGCTTCATGTCACTAGTGATCATAACTCCCAGGTCGTTCTCCTCCTTTGATGCAGATATTCAGACTTCACTCAGGTAGTACTCTGTCCTGGGATTCTTGGCTCCAGTATGCATAACTTTGCATTTCTTGGCATTGAAGCCAAGCTGCCAGATTCTGGACCAACTTCCCAGCTTTTTCAGATCATCCTGTAGGTCCTGTATCCCTTCAGCTGTGTCCACTCTCCCACGGAGCTTGGTGTCATCTGCGAATAGGCACATTTTTCCCTTAATGCCATCCCCAATGTCACTGATGAAGACACTGAATAACACCGGCCCCAGCACTGAGCCCTGCGGGACCCCACTGGTTATCTTTCTGGTGCCAGATAACTCTTCTCCACAACCACCCTCTGAGTTCTGTCCTTCAGGCAGTTTTCCACACATCTGGCTATTTTTTCTCCAACACCAAGATCCACCAACTTCCTGATCATCCTTTTATGGGGCACAGAGTCAAAGGCCTTGCTGAGGTCAAGATAGGGGATAGCTATTTTTTGGCCCCTGTCTACTGTCTTAGTGACACAGTCAAGGAAGTCAATCAGATTTGTTTGACACAGTCTCCCCCCAATGGACCCATGCTGCCTTGCATTCTGGAGACCATACTCCTCTAGATATTCCACCAACCTTTCCTTTAGTATGGTCTCCATGAGCTTGCCCACAATGGAGGTCAGCCTGACTGGTCTGTAATTTCCTGGGTAATCACTGGGACTGCTTTTGTGGAGGGGCATTACATTGTAATTGTAAGCACATAAGTTTCAGGCAGACGTAATATATAAATGATAACCCTTTAAGGTATTCATTATGCATGTCTGATTGTTATTATTATGTTTAAGAGGCTTATATCAAAGTTTCAACAAAGGAAAATAAATATGTACTACCTATATTCAAGAGCTGGCGTAAGAGTTATATCTTTTTGGGATCGTCTATAACTTTTAAATTCAACAAAAACATTTAGTGTCTAATAGAAATACAGGCTTTCACTGATATGTCCGGAGAAACACAGAGGGAAAAAGACAGGTTACATAGATTTCAACATGACTTTTATGCTAGTGCTATATTCAGAATTGGTTGATCTGAACACATCTCTTGGCTTCACTGAGTCGATCAACACCTTATCCAAAGCAACTCTATAGCCCATGTCAATTCCTAAAACAAGCATTTGTCAATGCCAAATGTTGCTTGCTTATATGTGCTATTTAGGTATTTGGAAGTGATAGTACCATGTCTAAGAACTGTCATGTGCCTCCCCAAGACATCTACTGTGTCTTTCTGTTCAGTATTCACAGAAGAGGGGGAGGGGCAAGGCCACAGCAGTTCAGCAGTTGCAAAGGTGTGAAGAGGTGGACAATAGTCCATTCACAGACAAAAGAATCCTGCAGGAGGTGACTAAATTGAAGGTGGACAAAGCGATGGGACCAGATGACATGCACCCAAGAATATTAAGAGAACTGTGATGGTAGATAGCAGTACCTCTGGCAGCCATGTTCACTGAGTTATTCAACACAAGGGTGGTACCAGAGAACTGGAGGAGGGCACATGTGGCCCCTCTACATAAATCCAGCAGTAGGGAGGAGGTAGGGGACAATAGGCCAGTCAGCCTCACCTCAGTAGTGGGAAAGATCATGGAGACATTGGTTAAAGAAAGGATAGTGGGGCATCTAGAAGCCTTCGGAGCCCAGGACCATAGGCAACATGGATTCACAATGGGGAGGTCATGTCAGACAAATCTGGTTGATCTCTTTGACTGGGTGACAAAGAAAGTAAATCAAGGTGGGGCAGTGGACAACGCTTACCTTGATTTCAGCAAAGCCTTTGACACTGTGCCACATAGGTTGCTGATATACTAGCTGGGTAGGCTGGGCATGGGGGAAAGGGTGGTAAACTAGATTAGAAATTGGCTAACAGACAGGAGGCAGAGAGCGGTGGTAAATGGTGTGCAGTCTGGGGAGAGGGGGTGACCAGTGGGGTGCTGCAGGGTTTGGTCCTGGGGCCAGTCCTGTTCAATGTCTTCATTAGTGAAATTCAGAAGGGCTGAAGGGAAAGGTCTGCCTGTGATGACACCAAGAACTGTAACACAGTGGATACCCCACAGGGGGTGTAGAAAATGAGGAGGGACCTGGGGAAGCTTGAGAAATGGTCTGAGGACTGGCAACTGAAGTTTAATTCAAAAAAAAGTGCAAAATTATGCACCTGAGACACAGAAACCCTGGGGAAAGCTACAGGATGGGGGGGGAGGGAGTTGCTGTCAGTCACAAAGAAGGAGAGGGACCTGGGGGTTCTTAGTTCAGATGACCTGAAAATGTCAAAGTGGTAAGGCAGCTGGGAGGGCCAGTGACATGCTGGGGTGCATAGGCAGGGGTATCACCAGCATAAGGAGGGAGGTAGTGATGCCATTATATAAAACCATGGTCTGTAGGTCACATCTGCCCTGTATTTAAGCCCTTGTGTGTTTTGTCTTTTCCCCAGGGTTGAGAGGGCAATGGTTGTTGAAAAGCCCTCTCCAGCTCCCCTCGGTTCCCTGCAGCTACAAGGCTGGCAGTAGGAAGGTACGCAATCTCAAGACTGCGCTTGGTTTCAAACCTTGGCGCCTTTTTTCTGTTCAGCTCCCTGGCGCTGTGGTTATCGCTGCTGCAGCCACTTTAAACCCAAGGAAATTAATGTATTTTGACTCACAAGACTGTGCCTAAGACTGTGCCTGCGATACTCTCTAGCCTGCCTACCTTGATTTAATTAACTTTAGTTGATTCTGGTACACTGCAGCTGCTGTTTAATTAATTTTAGCAGATCCTCTAACACAGCAGCTGCTTGCAGGCTTGAAATTTTCGCCCACTCCCCCTCCACCATTAATTAAATATGCTACTAATCCTGCCCACTTTTGTTCCTACCTATAAACTCACTTGAAGGGCAGTCCTACCCCTCCACCTTGCTACATCAGTCCTAATTCAAACCAGCGAGGTAGTCCTTTTCTTTTTTTTTTCCTCCACTCACTCTTGCCTATTCTCTGTGTTTGCCTCTGTTCTACACTTATTTTGTCTGGAAAAGTAACTCAGACTGAGGGTATCCCAGTTTTATCTTTTCCCCTCACCTTTTCAAATTCCCACTGCTCCTGTCCGCTCCTCATAAACTGCACTCTATTGGAATACCTGCCTCTTGTGAATAACTTGTATAATTGACTGCCAACCTCTGGCCACTAAGGGTTTCACTCAAACTGCCTTCACTATAGGTGTCACCCTGCCCTTAAGTCACCATTTCTGTCACTTAAATTCTACTCTTATAAGGGACAATCCACCTCTGATTAACAGAGGTTTCTTTCAAACATCATATTGTTCTCTTGCATGCCCAAGGTCACTTCTAGGCATCAGGATTACTACCCACCGTAATCATCCTCTCCTATCTCTCATGTAACATACCAGCTGGATACCCTGGGTCCCACTGCCATGAAGAATTCTCCTTTGTCTTCTCCAACCTTATACCAACTAGAACCTTGCTCCCTTCTCCTAACCTGTTCCTCCTTATAACTCATCCTTCCAAATTAGGGCATTTCCTTCTCTATCACCTCCCCCCCCCCCAGCATGCCCAAATACCTCAAGCGCAATTACAGATTCTACAAAGAAGTTTGGGTGATGCTTCTGTGCTTATGCTTATCAGGAGACATAGAATCTAACCCTGGCCCCCATTGGAATGCCAGGTTCACGGTTGACTCCTCATGGTTCTCCACTAAGGGCATGAAAATTGCCCACATGAATATCAGAAGTTTACTAGCAAACTTTCCTGAACTTGAAGCCTGGATAGCCCTCTACTGTCCGGACATACTTGGACTAACTGAAACATGGCTCAGGCCAGAGATGCCTGATTCCATGTACAAAATACCTGGCTACAGCTTGTCCAGATCCAATCACCCCACCAAACAAAGGGTGGAGGAGTTGCCTTTATTATAAAAGAGCATCTCAATGTCTCTGTACCCCAGTCTTGGATAACAAATCACTGTGAAGCTCTGCATACGGTTCTACAACTAGGGGGTGATAAAAGGCTAAATCTGATCTGTGCCTACAATCCTCCAAAGGGGGCTCTCCCTGGCTTAAATGGGCTCTTGGATTGTCTGGCAACTCTAAAGGGTAGATCTGAAGTCATACTAATGGGAGACTTCAACCTAGACCTATCAGGGAGTCATGCCGGTACATACACTGAAGCTCTCGCCCGACTTAACCTCGCTCAACTTATCTCTAGTGCTACACGCATCTCTTCCAACTCGGAGCGCCAATCTCTCCTGGACTGGATGGCTACAATTAGAGCAAATAAAATAATTGCTGCAGGGACCTTTTCAGCTTCTATTAGTGATCACCTGTCTACGTTCTGTATCTGCAATGGCCACTACCTCAACCCCCAAGAATCATTCAGTTTCGAATTTTGCCAAACTAAACCGAACTGCACTTCTCGAAGATATTAATAATATAGACTGGTCTCCCATCTATCACACTGATGATGTAAACACTGCACTTGAATACCTGATGTCTCAGCTTCTTGCCCTTCAGGATCTGCACATCCCTCTGAAAAAAGGCATCTCAGGGGCTCCCCTAATAAATAGCTAAATAAAGACCTCCTTCGAGCCATGATAAAAAGAGACAAGGCCTGGACCTTGGCAAAGAAGTCCCAACAATCAGAAGACTGGGTTAACTATAGACAACTGAGAAATGCCTGCAAAAAAGATATTCGGAAGGCAAAAAGGAGCTATTGCCTTAAGATTCTCCAATCTTCAGCAGGTGATACCAGGGGTTTTTGGAACCACATCAAAAATTCCATTGGGCAAAGGCCCAGGACGGCCATTGCCGACATGACACTGAATGACGCAAACTGTAATAAGTTACCTACTATTGCTAATGCTCTTAATGCACAATACTCGGATCTCTCCGAATACACTGAGAAATTCAACCAACCTCTTTCACCTCCTCCTGAGGTGCAACTTTCACATGAAGCCCCTTTTCGGCTCACATTAGTCTCTCCACCGAAGTGCTGCATCTCCTCAAATCAGTATCCCCTTATGGATCTGCTGGCCCGGATGGGCTACTGCCAAGCTTCTTGAAGCAGGCAGCCCCTGTCCTTGCTGTTCCTATTGCAAGAATCTTTAATCTTTCCATAATAACCCAAACGGTACCAACATTGTGGAAAACCGCTCGTGTTGTCCCTGTTCACAAAAAAGGGGATACCAAAAATATGTCAAACTATAGACCGATTGCCATTCTCTCTACCCTAAATAAACTTCTTGAGAAGGACATCGCTACTCAGGTTACAAATTACCTGCACCTTCACAACCCTATATCCCTTACCCAGCACAGATTCCAAACAGGACACAGCACCACAACTGCAATACTTCAGCTGACAAATGCAGTCCTTACAGTGATGGATAAGAGCCTGCTCACTGGGGCCATATTTATTGATCTCACAAAGGATTTGACCTTGTGAATCACTCTCTGCTACTTTCCAAACTGTCCCGCCTTGGCTTTGACCTGTCGACCATCTCCTGGTTCGATAGCTACATCTCAGGGAGGTTGCAATTTGTCCAGATTGAATCTGCTGTCTCAAATCTTTCCCCTACCTCTGTTGGAGTCCCCCAAGGATCTATTCTTGGCCCACTACTTTTCTCCCTTTTCATTAACAACTTGCCCTCCCTTCCCTGCTCCTCCTTATTGATCCTTTATGCTGATGACATGGTGCTTCTCTCCAGTGGTAAAGATCCCTTATCAGTAAGAGCACATCTTCAAGCAGACTTCAACTGCTTGCAGGAGTGGTTACTACAGAACAGGCTCCTAATGAATGCTGAGAAAACCGTAACTATGCTTCTTGCCCCCCCCCCCGTCAAGAATCAGATCTCTTACTCCAGACTTACTGATACATTCTCTAGATGACTCCCCTCTTGAAATCGTTACCTCCTTCAGGTATCTACGAGTCACTCTCGACCCATCTCTTGACTTTAACCTCCACATTGCGGCTACATGTAAGACAGTTTACTCAAAACTTGGTCTCATCTTTAAAATTAGGTCCTCCCTCAATGATGCTGCCCAGCTTGCTATTGCACAAGGATTTCTCCTCCCTGCTCTAACATATTGCTCTCAGGTTTACCTTAAAGCTAGCAAAGGAGCGCTCCAGAAATGGAGCACCTGCTATAACAGTATATGCAGATTTGCTCTCTCTGCTCACAGACTTACCCATCATTGCCTGCTCTACTCAAAACTAAATTGGCTCTCCCCAGACTCACTCAGACACTATTCTGCGGGCTGTACAATTGATTATATGATCAGAACGGGTTCCCCTAAATACCTTGCTGAACTATTAACTCAGCCCTCCCAAGCATACCTCCTCAGGGCATCTGCTCAAACCCAACCTGAAATTCCCAGATATCTCACAAAAAAAGGAGAACGATCCTTCACCATATCTGCCCCCCGCTCCTGGAACTCCATTCCCTCCCACATCAAACTCTTCAAATCCCACAAGGCCTTTAAACTGGGTCTTCGGGCACACCTATTAGAATCCGACTGCTGCTCTTGTGCTGTAACTTGAGCCTCTCTCCTAGCATTCTCTCCTCCCTAGGGCACTTACTGATTTCCTGCTGGCCTCCAAAATCTGAAAGTTTCCCACACCCAGCAGAAATCCTATTGTTATAATGCTACTTCATTTAAGTTTTGTTTGCTGTTTGTCGTTTCAGTTTAATCATTGATGTATCATCAAATGAAAATAATTAATGTAATGTTATCTGTTTCTCTTTGTCATCACTGATAATGACTGTACCTGGCTGTATACTGTTCAGATGTTTGTTCTCACCTCATGCTGCGTCATGAAATACTCTTTAATGTTGACTCTGGTCTCCCTTGTCTGTATTCTCCCGGGTCGTGCCTGAATATAGGTAACATTGTTGTCTAGTGTACTTACCCGGTAAACAAAAACCAAATAAACAGGCTGGAGATGGTACAGAGCTTGCAACACAAGACTTATGAGGAGAAATTAAGGGACCTCAATATATACTCACTGCAAGAGAGGAGGGAAAGAGAATATGATAGAAACATCCAAGTACCTCAAGGGTATAAATATAAGTACTGAGAAGCAGGAGACAGCTGCTATAGGCATACGTGCCAGCTTCTGTGTGATATTCTTTGGTTCTTATAAATCTGTAATCTCCAGTATTTTAGTAACCACATGACCACACTGCCGTCTTTAGGCAATTTTATGCTGGTTGATGCCTGGTGTCAGACGGCAGACAGAGGGATCACCAGCTTGTGTTGCCATTTGAAAAAACTTCATAGAGTGTTCTTTTACTGGTAAGCGTTTTGGAAAGCTGGCGAAGGTCTCACAATTTTTATTATGATTTTATCTCCTTATGTCTGTCCCCTTTGGTTCCCCCATCCCCACACCCCAACAGTCATCGGTGGCCACAGCTGCAGCCTTCTTCTTGCCAAGATGGTGGGTGAGCAGCTGCCTTCACAGTCTGTGAAGTCTGACGTCTTTCAGTGCCGCTTATTGTTCATCTTCCAACACAGGCGAGGTGCTGCCAACCCCAAACTAACTCAGGACAAGCAGCTTTCAAAGTGGGGAAGAAATGGAGTGAGCAAGAATCAAGTATTCATTTAGATGCGGCGTCAATTTTAAGATCAGCATACTGGTGTGGACACTACAAATGGAACCCCAGCTCTTTAAGCAGCCTTATGAAGAGTAAAGGCTTCTTGAAGCACTGGGGTTCTGTTTATTGTACTGTACTGTGAGTGGGCTGCATCTAATTCGGTAATTTACTGTACTTTACATCTGGATGTATGGTAGGCCCAACTTTAAATAAACACTGCACCTGAATGAACACATGATGCCATAGAAACATAGAATTTGTCAGCAGAAAAGGACCGCTCATCCCACCCAGTCTGCCCAAGTGTTCTCTACCTATTTGTAACTCCTGCCTGTATATGTTACTGCATGTCTTATTCTGCCTGTGTCCATCAGGACCTCCTTGTGAATGAGCTTGCTCAATGGATTTTTCCTGCAATGAACCTGAACCTACTCCACCTCCATAGTCCTTTTGATCTCCGTTGACCCCCTCCTTCCCCTTTTTCTAATATACCCTTATATTTATCCCATGCATGCTTCATGCCCCCTACCATTTTAGCCTGCACCACTTCTCCTGGCAGTCTGTTCAAGGCATCTACCACCCTTTCAGTAAAGAAATATTTCTTCACATCTATCCTGAATGCCCCCCCACCAGCTTCATTGTATGTCCCTTGGTTTGGGTGCTCATCCTCATTTGAAGGAAACTCCCCAACTGTACCCTCTTTACCCCTGTGAGGTACTTTATAGGTCTTGATCATGTCACCTCTCGCCCTCCTCTCTTCCAGAGTGTACATGTTGAGATTCTTCAGCCTTTCGTTGTAGGGATTCCTGTGAAAATCGTGAACCATTTTAGTTGCCCTCTGGAAAACCTCCACCTTATGTCCTTTCTGAAGTGTGGACTCTAAAACTGGACACAGTACTCCAGCTGGGGGTATACCAGGGAGTGATACAATGGCAACACAACATCCCTCCTCCTCCTACTGGAGATGCCACTCCTTATGCACCCCAGAATCCAATTTGCCCTGCCCATAGTCTTGTCACACTGTACTGCCACCTTGGGGTCCTCTGATATAATAACCTCAAGGACCCTTTCATGTCTAGTGAGTATCAGTACCTCTCCCCATCCTATACTCAGCATTGCGGTTCCTATGCCCGAGGTACATGATTTTACAGTTGCTGGCATTGAATCCAACTTAAGTAAGAAAATGGAATTGATTTGAATGAATTGCAGGCTTTTAAGCAACTTTTCAGGGAGTATGTATGTGTGTGTATGGGGGGGGGGGGGTTCTGCTACTATAACTATTGGCTTTTGATTTTGGCTTCAAATCAGGTGCACTCCTGTAAACAGATAAAGCATGTTTAAGAAAGACTTATAAGAAATGTGATAAAGTCTTTTTACATTAGCCAGGGCTGAGCTTGCTGAACCCTTAACACTGTATTGCAGACAGGAGAGATGCAGCCTGTTCCTAATTAATGAGCTTCCTACTGGTCACCTGTGAGCCTCTTATCACCCAGAGCTCACTACGCAAGCATTTGTCAATGCTCAATGGTTGCTTGATGGCATTAGCAGTGGAAGTGCAGGAGTTAGACAGATGGGGCCCAATTCTCAAAGCCCTGTGTCGGACACAAGGTGCCTGCGCCGAACAGGGCTTGCACCTGCCTTGTGCCCTGCAATGCACTGCGGCATGGCAGTAGGGGGACTATGGCTGACGCAACCTGCATCCTGCGATTCAGAGACATCACCTGGTGGGAGAAATTCTAAGTGCCCTTAGACCAGCCAGGGCAGGCCTAAGGGGACTTAGACATTCTCCCCTGGGTGACATGCCTGTGTGCGGCACACCATGGGTGATGGTCCACCCACCATACACCCCCGAGTGTGGCCTTATATGTGTGGCCCCCATCCTAGTGGTCCAATGGCACCCCTCACAGCTCCCTGATACTACCTATGTACCACATCAGTACTCCCCGTCCTGATGATGCCCATACTGGTAGCAGCTCATCTGATCCCCGATGCCCGCCCCATTGGCGCTACCACAGCACCAACTTATGGTGGTACAGTGCCTGCCCATGCCCCAGCAGGTGTTGCCCACCCTCCCTGTACACCAGTCCCGACTGCTCGCCAGTGCCCAGCACATCCCACCACTCACCTCCGTGGCCAGGCACCAGTTGTACCGAACATGGTGGGGGAACTCCAGGGGCCCCTCCTCCAGGTGCAACATCCCTCTCCTAGTGGCGTATGAATTCTCTAGGAAAGGAATACTCTATCGATCCCTTCTCCTCTTTAGGAGCTTAACCCCATGCCCATCTACACTGGTTCTATCACCACTAACCCTCACTCTTCGGCGCTTGCTAGCAGCGCTGCTGCTACTGGCGGGAGACATCCAGCCTAACCCAGGCCCAGGGACACCAAACGTATCTATTTCTTCCCCATCAGATAAGGCCTGGGATGGAGCCAAGGGTCTGAGGTTGGTGCATATGAACATCCGCAGCCTGAGACCTAAGATTCACGAAGTCCAAGCATGGCTAGCTGTCTACAAACCAGACATACTAGCAGTTTCGGAGACTTGGCTAAAGCCCCACATTCTGGATCACGAGGTAGCTGCCTCTGGATACGCCTTCTACAGAAAGGACAGACCCTTAAGAAGAGGGGGTGGGGTTCTGGTATATGTAAGGAACACAATTACATCCTCCCTCGTTAGCATGCCTCAAGGCATGACCCCAGACATAGAAGCAATACTTATATGGCTCACTCTAGGTGGGGCTAAGCACCTCACAATAGGCTACGCATATTGCCCCCCCACCAATGCGCTCGGTTCTCTGGATGCGCTCCTGAAGAACCTAGCAGTAGAATCTGCTTCTGAGCTTATCTTACTGGGCGACTTCAACCTAAACTGGGCCCTTGAGGAGAAGTCTGCCATCAATGGTATATTAAATGACTCCCGCCTCACCCAAGTCATCTCCCTACCGACCAGAATGAACCATGCATCAGGAAAGCATACCATAATCGACTGGGTCCTGGCTTCTACCCCCAGCAATGTAAAAATGGCAGGGACCTTGGCCGATGCCTTGAGTGACCACTCGTCGGTATTTGCCATCTGGAAGAACTGTGTGAATAAAGTCCGCCTAGGATTATTACTACTAGGACTTTCTAACTTCCTCCCTGACCAATTCATTGGGTACCTAAATGGGATCGACTGGAGCAATATAAGACACCTTCCTAACCTGGAGGATGCAGTTAAATTTTTCCAGACATCCCTCACTAGAATTATTGACCTCTTAGCTCCTATGAAACCCACAGAGTAATGGGAAGCTGCTATAAGTGGATCTTGCCTCCTCTAAAAGCTCTGATGTCCACCCGGGACAAGGCCTGGAAAAAGTACAGGAAATCAATGCTACCGGGGACTTAGCCAGTTACAGGGCCCTTAGAAACCAATGCAAAAGGCCATAAAGTTAGCTAAAAGACTATATCACCAACCTTCAAAAACTAACCTAGGCAATCCCAGGCTCTTCTGGTCACATTAATGAACCCTCAAAGGGAGCAAAAACTACACCAGCCCAATCTTGGCTAATGGGCAGTTAATCGATGGGGATCTCTCATTGCTGAGTCCCTTAACAGTTACTTCACGAACCTGGATGCTTACAAGACGGGACCCCTGACAGGAGGAGTGAGCCAAACGCTCAACAGCCCCAGATCTTGACCGCCTTTGTTTCACCTGAGGCTGGTCAGGAAAGGAGGTTTGATCATCCTTAAATCCCTACACTCGAGAGGATCTGGGGCCCTGTGGGATCCAAACCAGAATCCTCAAGGAGGGGCTCCAGCTTTAGCTAAGCCCCTAACCTGGCTGATAAACCGGTCTATTATGGAGGGTCTGTACCCAAGCTTTGGAAACAGGCCCTAGTGATTCCTATACACAAGGGAGGGCCAACTGAGCCCATTGAGAACTACAGGCCCATCTCTTTGCTGTGTGTCATTGCAAAAGTACAGGAGAAGCTAGTCTACTCCCAACTCCGAGAATACCTAGAAATCCACCGGGCAATCTCACCATCACAGCATGGCTTCAGAGCCAAGCATGGGACGGATACTGCGCTAACTAAACTCTCAGCAGATGTACTGAGCAATAATGATGCAGGGGTCAGCACAGGGGCGGTCTTTATTAACCTATCTAAAGCATTCGACTTGGTAAACCACAACCTCCTACTACAAAAAATGCGCTCACTTGGCCTTGACACCCATTCACTGGGTTGGTCCAAGAGTTATCTCTCTGGACGCACCCAGAGGGTCAAGTGGGAGGATAAAGTCTCCAAGCTAGCTCCACTCAAAGAAGGGGTACCTCAAGGGTCAATCCTCGGCCCCCTTCTCTTTACACTGTTCATAAATGATCTGCATACACACTGCGGGAGCAGTAGCGTTATCCAGTACGCGGATGATGCGGTCATTTACAGAGCTTCCCCTACTTTACCTGAGTTGGAGACAGCCCTCCAAGAAGACATCCTTCAGATGGAGGACTGGCTCACTCTGAACAAAATGGTTTTAAACACCAACAAAACAAAGGTAATGCTCTTTGGTCCTAGATCCCTGGGATCTGAGAGGTCACATCTTCTACAACTCCAGTCCAGGGGGGGTGTAAAACTTGAGGTGGTCACCTCATCAAATACCTTGGCCTTACCCTGGACCAAGGCCTCACACTAAAAAACATGTAGACCAAATCACCAAAGCCATCCATGGAAACTTGGAATCCTTTATAGACTAAGGACCAGATTATCCCTGAAGCTAGGGTAGCCATTGCCGCTAGCGTACTCTCCCAAAGCTCACCCACGCTGCCCCGATTCTCCAGGGCATGGCGTGATGGAGTTAGGAGGCTGCAGACCTTGTACAACAAGATAGTCCGCTTGCCACTATGTCACACCCGAGGACTCACCACTGCGAGGCCCAATCTAGGCTCAGGTGGCCATCTTGGAAGCTCGCCTCCTACCCAACCCTTTGCCTTACATTCAGCTACTGGGTCCCACACCTCCCCCAGCCTGAATGGTCTCAGGGTGAAACCCAACCCACGGTGCCTGCGCCATCAGGCCAAACTCTCCTCGTGGTTCCCAAGACTAGGACTAAAGCCGGGTCCAGGTCCTTGCATACACCGCCCCTTCCACCTGGAACAACCTCCTTGAGGTATGGGAGGCTGTGTCCGTCTCCAGCTTCGGACAAAGCTCAAGGGACACCTGCTCGACAGGAGCACATGTCTTTGTTACAGGACCTGACCATGTACAGCCATCCTGGTAGCTCATTAGACCCGACCTTGCATAGCCATCCTGGTTGCATAACGGACCTCCCCCTAAAGATGGGGTGCACTTTTGTCCCTCTTATCCCCCTTCCAATATGCCCACAAAGAAGCTAACCCCAGGTCTTTAGCTACTGCTTGCCTACCAGAGCACTCTCAACCTAATCACTAACTTGGGATGTAAAACGGTCTCATTATGTGTAACCACTATGTCCTTACTGCCTGCATGTCTTACACTACCTGCCGCCTGTAAACCTATGTATTCTTATTGTTAAATATTTTACAATTACATGACTGTACTGATCTGTTACCTGTAATTTGTTGTCTCACCCGGGTCGCCCCTGAAAAAGGGACCTCCGGGGCCCAGTGGGCCTACCTGGTCATCAAAATTCAATAAATAAATAAATAAACTCCAGCCCAGCGGGTTGGGTTCACATGCATATTACCTGGTGGGACGGGGGTCCCATGTTAGTCTCTGGTGGCCTGCGGTGGATCTATGCAGTGCGCCAGGGGTTTGCCACAGGGTTCCGGTCGGTGCAAGCGTGGGGACTTACCTGCTGGGACCCTCCTGTACCTGAATCAGAATCAGGGCCCCTGGCGCACCGGGCATCGGCGCAAGCTGCTGTTTGCTGCAGCTTGCACCAGACGCAGACCCCTATGAGAATCGGGCCCATGCAGTATAGGAATGGCAGTGAAGTATTGAACTGATGCCAACCCCACCCCCACCCTGCAGAGATGGACAGACACTGGGGTGTGCCTTTGGGTCGTCACCCATAATGGTCATGACATTTCACCTCATCATACCCTGCAGACACTGACAAGCGTCAAGGTGTGCCTTGGGTGTTCAGGCTTTACTCACCTCATTCCATAAAGAAATATGCTGAAATGGGTGCAGTATAGGAGAATGGGGTGAACTCTGGGGCCAAAGAGTCCAAGGTGCACCTCGATGTCTGTCACTGGCTGCAGGGTGTGGGTGGGGGTGGAATGGCATAAGCATTACTGTCAACAATCCCAAGTTTCACCCCTGACACCTGTCAGTCCCTACAGGGTAGGTCATTATGGTCAAAAACCCTAATGCCCTGGGCGTTTCTTCGTATTTTTACTCCAGGTTTTCAACATGGGCTTTTTGTGATCCCACCGCATGAACAGTGACACTATCAGTTTGTTAGCCGAAAGGTGATTTTGCATAGCGACTGCGCCATTTGGCGCCACAGATGCGAAAACACATTTTGAACAGGATGTGAAAAATGACAGCTGTACTGTTCATGAGGAGGTGTAAAAAATGGCAATGTTGAAAATCTGGAATGAAAATATAAAAAAACTGACGAAGTCTCGAGTGTGCATAGAAACTGCACAATGCACACCCATAATGTAATTCGTTTTGGGATTTTTTACAGCAGATTTTCAACATAGGCATTTTGGGACCTCCGCTCATGAACAGTGTCACTGTGATTTTCTTAATCTATCCCCAACACTGATGTCCCACAGCGACCGTGCTATTGTGCGCCAGAAGTGTAAAAACACATTTCGGCCAGGGTGTGAAAAATGACAGCTGTACTGTTCATAAGGAGGTGGGGAAAAATGCCAATGTTGAAAATCTGGACTGAAAAGATTACGAATTTGTGAACTTATGAGGGTGTGTGGAAATTGCACAATGCACGTTCATAACACAGTCATTTTATGGACGTTTGTCTCCAAATTTTCAACATAGCCAGTTTAAGACCTCTGCTCATGAACACGGTCACTGTGATTTACTTAATCTGTCCCGAACATTGATTTCACACACCGACCACACCACTGTACGCTACATGTGTGAAAACACATTTCAGGTGAGATGAGAAAAATGACAGCTGTACTGTTCATAAGCAGGTGTGGTAGAATGGCAATGCTGAAGATCTAGAGTGAAAATATGAAAAATGGTCGAAGTTACGAACATGCATAGGAACTGCTCAATGCACGCTCATAAACCAGTCATTTTTGGGAATATTTTCACCAACCTTTCAACATAGGGCTTTTGGGGGCCTACCTCATGAACTGTGACACTGTTGTTTCATTAATCAGTCCCGAAAGGTGGTTCCACACAGTGACCGTGAAATCACCTTTTGGGACCGAATAACAAAATGATAGTGACTGAGTCCATGAGGTGGGGTCCCACGAACGCCATGTTGAAAATTTGGTGAAAGAATTCCCACAAATGGCCAAGATATGCACCAAAGTTGAAAAAAAAACCATTTATGCCATTATACAGCTCACCGGCATTTCTTCAGTTCGCAGTTGGCTTTGAAGAGTGCAGACATGTTCCCGGTCCACCGAAGATCATCGTGTCGGGCTCCGGAGGTAAGTATGGGGTATGGGGGGTGTGAGGAGGCAGAGTGCACAGAGGGTGGGCGTGGGTTGAAGGAAGGGCCACAGACTCAAAGAGGGGCCGTTTTCTGTTTTACAGGGTTAAAGAAAGAAAAAAAAACTTGCGAGAAGGTTTTCTTTTTTGCAGGGACATTTAATTTTGGCACGCTGGGGTGGGCTCCCAGCATGCCACCTGAGTGTTTGGGGAGGGGCCTGTAGCCGACGTGGAGACTGGACACCCCCGTTGGCACACATACCGAGTGCTGGGGGAGGCAAGAGCGAGGGGATTAAGCACAATCAGCACACAAGAAATTGGGAGATGATACTGATGGGGAGTGGGCTCCCCATCAGCAAAATTACCAGGAAGAGGGCATGCCGACAGGAGGATTGGGCACCCTGTTGGCACACATGTAGCGCGGGTGACAGGAGCCGGAGGGGATTGGGCAACTTGGTCGGCTTTCTATTTATTGAAATGTTTCACCAGGAAGGTACACTGAACAGCGTGTGGCAGCTTTCCATCGGCTTTGTGGGGACTGAGAGGCCAACAGAGAAGCCCTCTCCATGGGAACACAGCACAATGGAGCTTTGTAATTGGCAGCTGCAGTCAGGGAGGCCCTGCCATACAAATAGCTGATTGCGTAGTGACAGGGTGCTCCCTGAATGCAGCGGCTCAGTTACTTTGATGTAGTGGCCTGCTCGTTAACTGCCAGTGATCGACATCATGCTCCTCTATTGGCCGAGGCAGAGACCAGCTCCTGATTGGGCTGCTGCCATTCGGCACAACACTGCCATTCCTCCGCAACCCGCTTGTGAAGAATACCTGATGCAATGTGTTTCTTGCACGTGCGTGCAAGCAACACAATAAGAGAGATAAGTAAAGAGAAGTTAATAACCATTAAGCTAATGTTACATTTTTCATTAATACTGTTGCATAAGATGTTTAGTACCCATTCATAGATAGTTTACATCTGGCAGAGGTCAGCCTAGATGCTAAAGGTCATAAACACTTATATAAGTCGGGGGGGGGGATTTTTATTCTGTATTATAAGTGTGGATTTAGGTCCCATCAATCATTCAGTCCATTTAGTTTGACAAATTTAAGGGTACAGATCCAAATATTTTCTTTCTTTAATAACATATCTTTTGTACTACCCCCATATTTTTGGACTTGTATGTGTTCAGTTCCCATAAACTTAATATCCTTGGGGTCAGAGTCATGTCGTTCAGTGAAATGGATCCCCACCGGTGTACCTGTCCTAGCATTAATCACAGATCTAATATGGTCTTGCACTCTTTTTTGAGAGGGCACATAGTACAGCCACCGTAGACCAAGTCACATGTGCACCACAATGCGTAAATGCAGAATGGTGTATCACATGTTAACAGTTCCCTAACTTCCACAGTGATATCCTCGAATTTTGGGTGTTGAAATGTCTTAGTAGTATCTGCATATATGCAGATATTACACTTCTTGCACTTATGAAAACCTGTGGGTTTATCAAGGAACCACCCCTTCCTGTTCTTTGTGTTTCAGTGTACCTGCTATGTACTAGCATGTCTCTTAGGTGCTGTGCTCTTCTAAAGGTCACTCTGGGTTTAGGTCCTACAGCCATAGCTACTGTGTTGTCAGATTGCAGGATTGGCCAATTTCTAAAAATAATGTTCCCTATCCTGCCTGCTAGGTCATTGTACTCTGTTGAGAATGTTACAATTTTCCCAGTGGTTATTTGGTTGTTTTCCCTTTCTTTTGTTCTTATTAGTGTTTTCCTATCAATTTGCTTTACTTTTCCTTTTGCTTGTTTTAAAAGAAGTGTATCATAACCCCTTCGTGTGAACCTCTTCTCGAATTCATCTGACTGGACTTCAAAGTCTGATGTACTACTGCAGTTGTGTACAACCTAAGAAATTGGCTATAGGAAACAGAGTTTTTTTTTTCCATTTATACTTTTAGGATTTTTCTTGTTTACTCCCACTCTCCCCCCCCCAGGGCCAAGGCATACACAGGCGTATCACAGCGCGGTGCTGCGTACACACCCAGGATCGGTGGCCCTCCGTCCCTCTGATGTTTTGTCACTGCCGTTTGCCACCCTACAGCGCCCACCAGACCTCCACCCAGTGGGAGTGGGACTACGGATGGGTGGGCGTCCACCCCATTGAAGGGGAGAGCTATGGCTCAATCCCACTCCAGCTGTCCCTCTCCCCCCCCCGAGCTGGCACCCCGGTGACCCGAGGTCATTCCCGAACCTGGGTCGCCAGCATAGTGCAAGGTAAGGCACCAGCACCTCAGCCCTCTGCGCCACCAGGCTGGCCTAGGGAGCAGAGTTTTTAAGAGTTACAGAATGGGCCCGCTCATATTTCAAAAGAGAATTGGTAGCTACCTCCTTGCGTTGGCATTTAGTTTCCAGTTTTCTCCCTTCATCTGACACAAATATTGTGAGATCAAAAAAATACATCTCTATGGGGCTTATGACATAGCTAATGGATAGGCTGAGGCTATTATTACGCATCCATTCAATAAAATCTCTAAACTCTGTTTCATTTCCCTTCCAGATGCATAATGTATAATTCACAAATCTGTACCATCTAGGAATCTTCTCAAAATATGGATTATTTCTTCCATTCATAATCCATACAAACTCCCAGTATCCCAGGAATAAATTTGCATAGCTAGGTGCCATATAGGTACCCATAGCTGTACCACACCCCTGTACAAAAAAGTCCCCACAGAATTCAAAAGAATTACGTGCCAAGAAGTACTCTGAGCTTTCTATAAGGAACTGAAGAGGCATTTGTTCATTTTCTATATGATTTTCTAAATTAAATTTGTAAGCTTCAATCCCTTCTCATGCTTTACGGATGTGTACAGGGAGTTAACATCCACAGATGCTAGGAGAAAGTCTTCCTTCCACTCTGCACTACCTAGTTTTAATTATCAACAAAGAAGTGTGCACTGGGCTGTGGTGCACTAAAACTGCACATATATCAAAAGAAAAAAGGACAATAAGTCCGAAACATGTCAGGCATGAGTGGTGCTATTTTTATTGGTTTGGCTTTAAAATAAATAAGTTTTTCTATTTTCATCTTGATGTCTGCATCCCTTTTATGAGGTTAGTGTGTGCCTAAAACTTTTTCCTTTTTTTACTACCTAGTTTTACTAGTACATCTATAGTATAGAACTGAGCCAACATTAGGTATCCATTTCTAATGGAAAAAATCCACAAGTTGTTCTAGATTTTCAGTTAGAGAATCAATGCCTGAGATAATTGGCCTCCCATGCAGATTTTGTAGGCTTTTGTGGATTTGTGGGAGGGCATAGAAGCTAGCAGTTTTACAGTTCTCTGGCGTATGAATTTAAATTCATTCTCAGTAATGTCACCTCTAGTCAAAGCATCCTGTAGCAGCTTTAATAGTCCTTTTTTATATTGTGTGCATGGGTTACTATTCAATGTTTCGTAGTTCTGTATATCTAAAAGTAAATCCATTACCGTTTTTTAATATTTTTCAGATCCCGTGCACATAATATTCCCTCCCTTATCTGCAGATTTAATCACTACACCCTTAAGATTTAAGCTCTGTCATAGCTTGCATTTCCTCTTTACTTAGTTTGTACTTCTTCACTGTATTTTTATTTTCTTCTGACATTTCTTCTATTTGTTTAACAACTATTTTCTCAAACGTAGTGATATTATCATTATACACATTAGGGCAGAATAAGGATTTACCTTTTAAATAGCTACTTTCTTTGTTTTTTTAATAGATACTGATGCTTGTAGCGGAGGTGGTCACCAACATACTAAACCACTCACTCTGCTCTGGCTATTTTCCTAGCACCTGGAAAACCACCACTGTCAAACCATTGTTCAAGTTAGGGTCAAGGAATGAACTAGGGAATTATTGACCTATCTCCCTCCTTGCTCCCCTCTCCAAAATCATTGAAAAAGTTGTTCATAACTTGTTCTCTGTTGCCCAGCATGGTTTTGGATCCAGACATAGCACCAAAACTGCCCTGGTCAGGTTCACCAGTGATATCCTCAAGGCAAGCGAATTGGGCCAGTACATAGGCTCTGTCTTCGTGGACCTGACCAAGGCGTTTGACCTGGTCGACCATGGCCTTCTCCTGGACATCCTTAAGGGCTTGCACATATCTGAAAATGTCATCAAATGGGTTGGAAGCTACCTCTCCAGCAGATCTCAGAAAACTAATATCAATGGTCATTTTTCTGATGAATGTCCGATTAAATATGGGGTACCCCAATGCTCCATCCTGGGCTTGCTCCTGTTCTCACTCTTCATCAATAACTTGCCTTCCATCTGCCAAACCACCCAATTAGTTCTTTACACTGACGACATGGCCCTCTACTGCAGCAGCACTAACCTGGACACAATGTTCAGTAATTTGCAGGCTGACCTCAGCAAGCTACACACTTTGGTTCTGCCAAAGGCATGTTTCTCAACTCCAAGAAGACCAAGTTTATGATCTTCTCTGGCCCAAGAAAAGACCCAGTCACAGGCTGATCCCTCTGAAACAATCTTGGTAACATTGAGCAAGTCTACAAATTCAAATACCTTGGACTGTACTTAGACCCTCACCTGACCTATAATATCCATATTACCAACCTCATCAAGAAAATCCATATGAGGCTAGGTCTCTTATATTGAATCAGAAAGTTCCTTATCCCCGTCTCCAGATTACATCTCGCTAGCTCCCTTCTCCTGCCCCTCCTTGATTATGGCTCTATTGTCTACTCCCCACAACACATCCCCCCTTTTCTCCAAACTCAGGACTGCATACAATAATATTGAATGCTTTGTGACCAGCCTCCCCTGGATGACCTATCACTGTACCCTCTATGCTTTCCTCAACTGGCTCACCCTTGAAGGCAGGTTCCGACTTAAAATGCTTTCTCTCCTACACAAAGTTCACTGTAACCTGCTGCCAATCAGCGTTAACTCCCTTTTCCCCTTATCAGTGCCCAATCACAGTACAAGAGGGGCCACCTGTCATATCTTCGACACCCCTTTTTACTGCACCAAGCATGTGCAGAACTCCATCACGTATAAGGGCCCTAAGTTTTACAATAAACTGCCCCCTGAACTTCAGGCCTGTTGTTCAATTGGTTCATTCACCTCCTCCCTCAAGGACCACTGAATGTCCACCAACCACTTGAGTTACCTTAGAGCTTATATGTATCTGTTTATAGGCTCTGTTGTTGGGTGCTTTGTATTTTTTATCTAGATGATCTTGTCATGTACATTGTTCCCTACTGTAAATATTGCAAATATTGTTTTTATCTTTTTCTCAGTATCGTCGAATTTATGTACCACTGGACGTTCGTGAAAACGGGCATTTTTGCTCACATACTTTCCAGTATAAAAAAAATAAAATTTAATTGAAATTAAATTGAAATCTGGCCAAGGGGCTTCCATACCTTCTATTGTTATAGTCTCACTTACATTAACATTTTCTAGATGTAGTTCTTCTAATGCATTAAAGTCTCTCACTAACCGTTCATCATTTCCTGCATCGAAACAAGGCATAATTTCCAGAATGGAATCCTCTGCTTCCATTCCTATGTTAGTAGGAGCTTCTTCAGGTATAACCCCCATGCTGTCTGTATTCCGGTTATTTCCCTTTTCCAAAAAGAAATATTTCAGTTTTATTTTTCTAATAATTTTTGTACATCCACATGAACAGAGAAGTGGTTCACTGTTGGGGTGAAAGATAATCTCTTCCTTAGGATGTTCTCCTGATTCTCTGTCAATAAATGGCCTGTGGGTGTACTGTGACTGAATGAAAGTACTGGGGCACTTCTTTGGCATCACCGGCCTTCGCAACGTAAGCAAATGGGGTGGGGGGAGATTGGGGCTCACAACTGGGTAAAAAGTGAGCCACATTGTTACTGGAAAATTTGGTCTTAAGTGGCAACTCAAACTGGTGCATCATAGCATGGTAACAAGGGTCAGCATGAATGCATTAAGATGAAGAAAGGGAAGGAGGCATATGTCTGAGTGGGATGAGAGGGGAGTGCCAAAAAAGGTCACGGAATGGGGCAGCGCAAAGGGGCATAACTACTTCTGGATGGGAAGAGGGGCTATGGTGCATGGGTGGGGAGGCAGAATAGTGTGATGCAATGGATTTGGGGCTGCCATGTTCATGAACACACTGTGGAGGTTGGGATGCTGTCCAATATGTGTCAGACTTCAGAAAGTAGAAGCAGAGGTGAGCTTTCTAAGGAATGAAGTGGCATGGTGGCAAAAGGACATGGGTTAAAGGGTGGGGAGAAACACCTGCAATAGCAGCTGGGTGAGGGGGGGAATCTGCTAGAATGGATAGGGAGGGGTTTGGGACCAGTAGGTGCTGTGGCAGATGCTGGAAGTTACTGGTAAAAGGCTTCCACAGACCAGAGAATGGGTAGACACCTCACCAGCAGGGGAAAGGACAGCATACTGCAGTGGGCCTTAAGGTTTCCAATAGGTACTCACCATTAGTGGACATCACAGAGGAAAGGGTCCCAGAGACACCATTGGGCACAGCAGGTAGTAGTTTGAAGGAGGCTTTGGGTGGCAAAGAGAAGGGAGACAGATGCAGGGGTACCAAGACTGGCAAAGGCAAGAGGGAGAATAGAGGAGGGGTGGTTGTTAGAGACGTTAGCCCAGAGAGGAAGGTAGGAGGGGGGAGGAGTGCAGGACAAATGATCAGGTGACATGGGAAAAGCTGGGAGCAGTGAAGAGGAGCAGAGGAAGGTGGAGGGAGAAGAGGAAAAAGAGAGGGAGCTCAGAGGAACACAGGAGGCTCGAGGAAGCACTGGCCTTGGGGAACATACCATGACAGAGATGAATGAGGCTACATGTTCATTGAAGGTATCTGAAGACAGGGAGGTGACCGGAAAAGGGAACAAGGGGAAGAAACTGTTCAATGACATGGGGGGCAGGGGCGAGAGCCATGATAACACAAGCCGATAGGATGAGAGAAGGAGTAGCTGAGGAAGAGGGGGTCAGAGGACAAGTGGAGGAGTTGGGAAAGGTGGATGAGGGGGTTCAGAAGTAAAAATGAGACCAGTAACTCAGACAAGAGGGTCTGTAAGGCAGACTAAAAAGGGGTTACTGGGGGTAGAGTCCTGCTTATAGGGGACTCTGTCCTAAAAGGTATCAAGTTGGGGGGGGATAGTGCAGTCTGGGTGAAATGCTTGCCGGATATGACAGCACTAGAAGTAATACATCATATTCCCTCATGGGGTCAGCAACAGGACAGGAAATCACACCTGGTTTTCTACCTGGGGACAAACGACTTGGCAGAGAACAGTCTGATGGAGGTACAGGCAAGATTTAAGACACTTGCTAGGTTTTGCGGCAGCCTGAACTTCCGATCCATAACGTTTTCGGAGGTGTTACCAGTGCTGAGAGCTAGCACAGAAAGGAAGCTAAGGATCAAAGAGTTTCATAGCTGGCTAGTGAGATGGTGTGAACAGATGGAGTATGGGCTACTAGGGGACTGGGGGGCCACATGGGAGGACAAGAGTCTCTTCGCCTCAGACAGGCTGCACCTAAACAGGGAAGGTGCAGCGGTACTGAAGTGTAGATTGGGGGAGTACACAGAAAAAACATATAATTTAAACTAAACGGGGGGGGGGGTAGGATTAAAGCCACACCAGACAGCAGAAGAAATGGGAAGCTTTGGGCCTCCCCTCCGGGATAAGGGTAACTTCGGGTTCCGACACACCTGTGGACAAGGGGGTGGGACTTTGGTGGAGGGGTTTGGTAGCAAATGCTAGGAACCTGGCGAACAAGATGGTGGACTTCGAAGCCATCATGCAGGATGAGGGACTGGATTTAGCTGTAATCACTGAGACGTGGTGGACGGAATATCACACATCGGAAACAATCTCTGGGTACAGACTGTTTAGAAAAGACAGGGGAGACAGGGAGGGGAAGGGGTGACTCTATACATCAAGGACAATATCAGGGCTATGGAGGAGCAAGAGGGGGTAGGGGCAACTGAACTTCTGTGGGTCACACTGAGCAAAAGGACAGGGGAATCCCTAAGGCTAGGGGTAGTATACAGGCCACCTATGCAGGGGGAAGAAGAGGACAGGCAAATAGCGCAAGCCATTGAAAGAATAGCTCTCAAAGGAGAAACACTTCTGGTGGGGGACCTAAACCTCCCAGACATGGACTGGTCCATCCCAGAAGCCACCTCAGCCAGAAGCAGGGAAATTCTGGAGGTGCTGCAGGGAGCAGTCCTGCAGAAAATGGTCAGTTATCCAACGAGGGGCAACCACCTGCTGGATGTGGTCTTAACAAATGGGGAGAGTGTGAAAGAGGTGGAGGTGGGAGAGACACTGGGCAACAGCGACCACATGATGGTTAGGTTCAGGGTTAGAGCAGGGAGGGAGGTAAGACGTACAGCCACAACAGATTTGGACTTCAAAGGCATGGACTTTGACAGGATGAGATGGCTAGTGAGAGAGGAAATGGTAGGTACAGAGATAGATGATGTGGAGGAACTATGAGGCTTTATAAGGGACCAGGTGCAGAAAGCAATGGAAATGTGTATAAGGCAGGTAAGGAAGGACACAAGAAGGAGAAGACCACTTTGGTTCACACAGAAGGTGGAGGGGGTAGTAGGGGACAGGAGGAAGGCTTTCAGGAAATATAAGCAAACACAGGAAGAAGAGGACAGAGAGGCTTATAGGGAGAAGAGGAGGCTAGTGGGAAAGAAAATAAGGAGGGCCAAGGCAGAGGCAGAGAAGAAAATAGCTAAGCAGGCCAAAAGAGGAGACAAACTGTTTTTTAGATATGTGGGGTACAGGAGAAAGGCTAAGCTAGGGATTGCAAGGCTGAGGGGGGAGGGACAGACGCAGTTCGAAGAGGATGTTAAAAAGCTGACAAGCTAAATAAGTGCTTTTGCTCCGTTTTTAACAGAGGAGGGGGTAGGCAGGGGACCAGAGCTTAAAAGGAGGGGGAGGGGAGACAAAGTGGTAGACACAAGTCCTTTTGGTGTAGAGAGAGTTAAGAAGGAATTAGGCAAGTTGCAGGTGGATAAGGCCATGGGGCCGGACAGGCTACACCCAAGAGCGATCTGGGAGCTGGGGAAAGAGTTGGCAGCCCCGCTGATGAGGCTATTCAACCTGTCTCTGGATTCAAGAAGGGTGCAAGGCTGTGAGGGGACTGGAGGAGGGTGAACGTGGTGCCGCTGCATAAGAAGGCAACAGGGAGATGAAATAGAACTACAGCCCAGTCAGCCTTACCTCAGTGGTGGGGAAGGTCATGGAGGCACTCATTAAGGAGAGGGTGATAGACTACCTAGAAAATAGTAGGCTACTGGACGATAGACAGCATGGCTTTATGAAAGGGAAGTCATGCCAGACAAACCTAATTGAATTCTTTGACTGGGTGACGCAGGTAATCGACCGGAGGGGGGGGCATGGATGTGGCCTATCTGGACTTCAGCAAGGCCTTGACACCGTTCTCCACAGAAGGCTAGTGAATAAGCTGGAAAGTGTAGGGGTAGGTGATAAAATAACCCGGTGGGTGGAAAACTGGCTGGTAGACAGAAGCCAGAGAGTGGCGGTTAACAGGGTTTACTCTGGGACAGAGCAGGTGAGGCGCGGGGTACCCCAGGGGTCAAGTTCTGGGTTCCCTCCTTTTCAACATCTACATTAGTGACATAGCAGAGTAGCAGAGGGACTAAGAGGATGGGTGGGCCTTTTTGCAGATGATACAAAGATCTGCAATAGGATGGACGCCACGTGGGGGGGTGGAGGACATGAGGCACGACTTGAGGACTTTGGAAGGATGGGCGGAGATTTGGCAGCTAAAATTCAATGTCAGAAAGTGTGCCGTGATGCACCTGGGCCTTTTTGCAGATGATACAAAGATCTGCAATAGGAGGGACACCACGGGGGGAGGGGGGCTGGAGGACATGAGGCACAACTTCAGGACTTTGGAAGGATGGGTGGAGACTTGGCAGCTAAAATTCAATGTCAAAAAGTGTGCCGTGATGCACCTGGGGCACAAGAACCCAAAAGCAGGATACACGTTGGGGAGGCATTAGTTTTATGGAGCAGGAAAAGGATTTAGGAGTAATAGTATCTAGTAACCTCAAGGTGAGAAACCAATGCAACAGGGCAGTGGGAAAAGCAAATGAGATGCTGGCATGTCTTGGCAGGGGCATCACTAGTAGATGGAGGGAGGTACTTATGCCCCTCTACAAAACCATGGTGAGACCACACCTGGAGTATAGAGTCCAGTTCTGGAGACCACATCTGTGTAAGGACATAGATAAGATAGAGGGGGTTCAGAGAAGGGCGACCAAGATGGTGCAGGGTATACATGGTAAACCATACGATCAGAGATGTAGGGAATTAGGGCTGTACTCCTTGGAAACTAGAAGGGATCAAGGTGACATGATTAAAACTTTCAAATATGTCAAAGGGATCAACAAGGTGAAGGCAGGTAGTCTACTCTAAAGGAAGGATGGTACAGGACCCATGGGGCATAGTTTGAGGCTGCAAGGGGGGAGGTTCAGAAGCAATGTGAGAGGACAGTTCTTCATGGAGAGGGTAGTGGAGGCATAGAACAGGCTTCTGGAGGATGTGGTGGGGGCCAGAACAGTGTCGGAGTTCAAGATAGCATGGGACAGACATATGGGGTTGTGTGGGACCAGGAAGGGGACCACTAGAAGGGGGTGGAATAAATAAAGGGGTGGAAGACGACAGACTAGATGGGCCTGAGGGTCTTTTTCTGCCATCAGGATTCTATGATTCTGATTCTTCTAAGGTAGCAATATTAAATGTTATGTCTATCTTCTTGTACAGTAGCTTCTCTGATTTCTCAAAAATATGCTTTATATCATTAGAGGTATCTGAATTACTATTTAACTCTGAATTTTGAAGACATTCTTGGGGATCAGTGGTGAAGATTGATTCCAGGAAGATATGAAAATTAGTTACTTACCGTATTTGTTGATCTTCTACAACATCTTCACCATTGGTTACCATGCCTGCCCACCATCCTCTGCTCAGACAGAACAGGGGCCTCTCAGCAAGCTCACCTTTTTGGATCAACTACACTAGCTCTTACACAGGGTACATTCCTGTGGTTGCAGAAGAAGCAGGTCAGTTTTTTATGAAATCTTTCTTCTGATTATGTCAGACTATTTTGGTTGGCGTGCACCTTTCTTCCTTGTGTAAGTGGACCGTTAGCCACTACCCTTAGGGGTGCTTAGGGAAATGAACATATCTTGAATCCCTTACACTGTCCAGTTCTGCAACTGTAAGTTCCCCTATTCATCTTTTCTGACATAAGAAGAGGGACATGGTTAATGGACGAGTTCAGTCAGTCCTCTATCTGGTAGCACTGAGTTACCCATTTTTTTCAGGAGTCTATGTGACTCTTTTCTATTTTTTGGCAGATTGTGCCATCTCATTTCCAAGGGGGTCCCAATTCTGTGCATCTCTTACATGCTTCTGCCAGAGCCATATGCTCAGGGCCACTGCCCTTTTTCTAAGGCCACTATCCATCTTATGTCTGACGAGTGGTGTGAGGCTCTGGCTGTATACCCAGTTACCCCTTGTGTCACCTAGTGTGCCCTGTTCTTTAGCTCTAGGTTGGTAGTCGGGTTTTATTTTGTTGTTTAGTTTTATTTCCAATATTCTTTCCTTGTCCCTTTGGGCTAGAAAGTCTCTTGCCCTCTCTCTATTTTTTACCCACTTTTTTTCTGTCCTGGCAACAGAACTGAGGTGCACGAGGGAGCCAGAGATGGTTATTGGCTGGCATGCGACACCATGTGAGGTGCACAGGCGCTGTGCTCAGTAGCTGATGTCGGCACCCTCCTGGCAAACAGATTTGCTCCCATGGGGTCCTAGTGCTTCTGTCCACAGACCTATAACATAGAAGCATAGAATATGATGCCAGATAAGAACCGCTTGGCCCATCTACTCTGTCCATTTGTACCTGCCTATACTGTCACTACAGACTCTACTTAATCTGTGGTTCCCTCCCCTCTCCCTGCTTCCCAACTAAGATTTCCTTGTGCCTATCCCGTGCATGTTTGAAGCTCACCATTGTTTTTGCCCCCACCTCCACTTGAAGACTGTTCCAGGTATCCATCACTCTTTCAGTGAATAAGTACTTCCTCACATCTCTCCTAAATTTTCCCCTTCCAGCTTCATTGCATGTCCACTTCTTCTTGAAGGCTTCAGTGCAAAGAAGTGCAAGATCATGCATTTGGGACACAGAAATGCAGAGGAGAAGTACATGATGTGGAGGGAGGGGGGAGTACTGACAGCTACCAAACAGAAAAGGGACCTGGAAGTAATCATATCTGATGATTTAAAAGTTACCAAATAATGTGAGAAGTCTGTGAGGAGAGCCACTGGAATGCTGAGATGCATCGGGAGAGGTATCTCCAACAGAAGAAGGGAGGTGATGATGCCACTGTATAGAACACTGGTGAGAACTCATCTAGAGTACTGTGTCCAGTTCTGGAGGCTGCACCTCTGGAAGAACATACAGTAGAGTAGAAGTGGTTCAGAGAAGAGCGACAAAATGGTGCAGGGGCTGTGCCAAACATCACATGTGGGGTGTAAATAAGGTACAAGAGGGTAGAATCTTTAAAAAAAAAAAGATGTTCAAGAATAAGGGACCATGATATGAAAATAGAGGGGGGTAGACTTGGAGTAACATGAGAAAGTATTTTTTCATGGAAAGGGTGGTGGATCCATGGAACAGTTTCCCGGCAGAATCTGTATGGGCAAAAACGTTAGGGGAATTCAAAAACACATGGAACAGACACAAAGGAACTCTAGCGATAGAAAAGAGAGAGTAAGTCGCAGATCATTTAGGATCTGCGGTATATGAAACAGGTAAGTAAAATGGGCAGACTAGGTGGGTCAAGCGGTCCTTATCTGCTGTCAAAGTCTATGTTTCTATGTTTCTTGTGTATCTTTTCCTCTGAAAAATACCCTCCTCCTATACCTTGTTCAACCCCATGAGATCTCTATAGGTCTCTATCATGTCTCCCCTCTCTTCCAGAGTGTGTATATTGAGGTCTCTCAGTTTCTCCTCATAGGGCTTCTGATGCAGCTGCTGCACCATTTTAGTTACCCTCCTCTGGGCAGCATCCATCCTGTCTATGTTCTTCCTGAGATGGGGTCTCCAGAACTGGACACAGTAGTCCAGGTGGGGTCTCACCAGTGATCTACACATTGGCAACACATTTCCCTCCTTCTGCTGGCGATACCTCTCCCTATGCACCCCAGCATCCCAGTGGCTCCACCTTCTACCTTGTCGCTCTGCCTCGCCACCTTGAGGTCATCAGCTATGATTACTCTAAGGTTCCTATCCTGTTTAGTGACTACCAGTACCTCTTCCCCAATGTTATGCTCCACCACTGGGTTTCTACGCCCTAGGTGCACGATTTTGCACTTTTCCGTATTGAAACCCAGCTGACACACCTATGACTACTCCTCGAGTTTTCTCAGGTCTCTGCACATTGTCTCCACCCCCTCTGGAGTGTTCACCCTGTTGCAGATTATGGTGTCATCTTCTAAGAGGCATACCTTCCCTTCCAGCTCATCTGCAATGTCACTTCTTATGAAGACATTAAAGAGGACTGGTCCCAATATTGAGCCCTATGGTACCCTACTGGTCACACTTCCTTCTTCCGAGTCAGTTCCTTTAACCACCAGCCTCTGTCGGCTATCCATTAATCAATTTCTAACCCATTTTACCACCTTAGAATCCACCCCTGAGCTGCCCAGTTTCCTTATGCGTCTCCTATGTGTTACAGTGTCAAAGGTCTTGCTAAAGTCTAAGTAGGCCATGTCCACCACCCCACCCTAATCTTTATCCCCGGTCACCCAGTCACATAAATCTGTCAGGGTTTTCTGACCTCATGAATCCATGCTGCTTTAGGTCTTGTAACCCATGGATTCAAGATTCTCCACAATCCTTTCCTTTAGCAGTGATTCCATTAACTTTCCCACGATTCATGTCAGACTGACTGGCCTATAGTTGCCAGCCTCCTTCCTGCTACCGCTTTTATAAAGCAGAACTGCATCTGGCCTCCTTCAGTCTTCTAGAAGCACTCCTGTTTCCAGTGAGCTGTTGAATAGGGCTGTCAGAAGTGCAGCCAGTGCCTACTTGAGCTCCCTCAACATCCTTGGGTGTACCCCAGCCAGCAACCAGCCCCATAGCTTTGTCCACTTTCAGATTTGCAAATCCTTTCAGGACTCTCTCCTCTGTAAATGGACTTGTGTCTATCTCCCTCCCCTAGTAGTCCTGTGTCTTTTAAGTTGTCCAGCCCCTTCCTCTTCCTCTTCGTCCGTGAAGACTGAACAGAAATATCTGTTCAGGATGTCTGCAAATTTCTGATCTTCCTCGGCACAGTACCCCTGCCCATCTCAACCTCACAATCCCTCCCATGGTCTTCCTCTTTTCACTTATGTACCTAAAAAACGCCTTGCCCCTTAAGTTACCCCTTGGGCTATCCTTACCTCAGTGTGCACCTTTATTCTCCTCATCACTTTCCCTGCCTCCCTCTGCTTCTCCTGGCACACCTTCCTGTCCTCTTCCCTCTGCTTCTCTTTGTACCTCCGAAATGCTACCTTTTTAGCCTTAAAGGAACACTGTCAACCTTTTTTGCATCATGTTGTTTCTAGGTAAAAGCCCGCATTTTATGATTCCTTATGTTCTCTAAAATTAACTGATGCTGCTGGTTGTTTTATCTGCTTCTTTTTTTAGTAGATCTGAAATGCACACTAATGGTATAGTTATACCCAACTTTGTTTCGTTTCAAATCCTCCGTCTACTTCATTACATACTTGTAGAACATAAGGAAAATCCCCAAACAGTGCAGTCACTCATGAGTCAATAGGCTTCTCTCCTCCTACCGTACAATGAGTTGCTAGACTGTGTAGGGGGTGTTCCCAAATTCAGGAAGGATGCAGTGGAAGTTGATTTAGGGAATGTGAACAAACATGTTTTGTGTGGTAACACCAGTATGGTGGACAGTCTGTTTTTCACTTTTTAAAAGAAAAAAAGGAATCAAAATGAAAGAAACTACCATTTGCATAAACAATCTCTTCAGAATGTGACCAGTCAGAAAATATGTTTTTTAAACTCAGGACATTTGGAGGCCTAAGGGGGTTGACGGTGTCCCTTTAACCTTTTCTGCTACTTCCCTTGAAAACCATAGTGGTCTACTTTTTCTCCTGTTTTTCGCTCACTTCGCTTGTGCAGAGGATTGTTGCCCTTACTATGCCATCCCTTATGCTGGCCCACTGTTCCCCCACCCCAGCCAGGCCATCCCCCCCGCCTAGGTCATCCCTGAGGCATTCACCCACTGTTTTAACATTTGCCGTCCTGAAGTTTGGGACCCCCATCCTTGTGTGGTTTGCTTCCACTGCCATCCTTAAGCTAAACCACACTGTGTGGTGATAACTGGTCCCCAGGTGGTCTCCCAGCTTGACGTCTGCAATACTGTCCCTGTTTGTGAGCAGCAGGTCCAGTACTGCCCTGTCATGAGTGGGTTCCCTAACTAGTTGCCTGAGAAATGCCCCCTGCAGTGAGTCCAGGATGTCCCTGCTTTTAGCTGAGGCCGCAGCTGGAAGGCTCCAATCTACATCTGGCAGACTGAAGTCCCCCAACAGCAGCACCTCCCCTTTTTCTGCCTTTATTCTAGTGGCTTTCCCTATGCCGTATCCAGTTCCTCCCCCTGTGTTGAAAGTCTGTAGATCACGCCAGTGTGAACAGTGGCTCTGATTTCTGTCTCCAGGGTGGTCCATGGTACCTCTAAACCCTCCATTCCCCCTAGTTTCCCTGCATTTCCATTGCTTTGATACCCTTCCTTACATGCAGCACCACCCCTCCTCCCTTTCTCCCCACCCTATCCTTCCTGAGCAGAGTATAGCCTGGTATGGCCACGTCCCCGTCATGGTTACCTGCGCAACACAACTCAGTAATGGCCATGATATCCAGGTCTGCCTCTGCCATGACGGCCTCTAGGTCTGGAATTTTATTTCCAGGGCTCCTTGCATTTGCACACGTGCCCTTCCACACCTTGTTCCCACTCTCCCTGCAACCCTCTTCCTTCCCCTTTGGCCAGCCTCCTTTTCCCCTTTCCTTTTCCAACTCTCCCCATCTCCTTGTCCTCTACTACACTGTTGTTTACTTTATCCTGCTCCCTGGGGGATTTTTATTCCCTCAGGTCCTCCTTTCTTTCTGCTTCAGTCCACTGGGGGAGCAATTTATACCTCCCTTTTTTCTTCTGCTACCCCCACCAACTAGTTTAAATGTTCATCAATTTTAAACCATCCGCTGAGGACTGTGGTTCCCCTCCCAGATGGTTGTAGGCCATCACCTCTGTAGAGGCCCATATCCTTCCAGGTTGATCCCCAATCTCCAATATAGCCAAACCCTTCTTCACTACGCAGTTCCTTCAGCCATGAATTGAAGCTCCTGATGCAGCATACACTGTCCTCGATGGAGCATACCCTATCCTCCCCGAGCCATAGACCAGCACCTCAGTGAAAGCCACCATTTGTGTTACCTACCTAAGACCCCTCCCCAGTTCTCTGAACTCCCTCTGCAATATCCCAGCCCCATCCCTAGCTAGGTCATTAGTCCCCAAGTGGACAATGACATCCATCTCCCCTTCTTGCCTTGCCACCCTAGCGATCCTTAGGATCCACTGCCCATCCCTCTGAGCCATGGCATCAGGTAGGCACCTTACCTCCCTCTTTCCCCCTTCCTGCTCCCAAATCTACCCTCCTAACAATCCAGTCCCCCACCACAAGTTGCTTCCTCCTCTACTTTGTCCTCTCCCTCTCCCTCCCCCCTTGGGGCCTCCCCTACAGAGGACCTCCTCATCCTCCCTTGCCACTACTACAGGTGCCTCCTTCCACCAGTCCCGTCCCACTAGACCGGTGAAGGAATTTTTTAGTGGCACAGGCTGAGGAATGTACCCCAAACCCATAACCCCATCCCCTTGGAGCCCACCACAGTCCGGTCAGCCCTCCTCCTAGACAAACGTCATCGAGGCGAAGGTCAGGAAGCACAGGAAAAACCAGGAGCAGTTACAAAATTCACACATAGCATTTTATTATTTTTAATAACAATAAAACAGAAAAAATAAAGTTGTGCAGGATAGCTTTTATACAGGCAGTTCAAAGAAAATGAAGTCCTTCTTCTGAGGGTATCTCTAATTCTAAATTCCAGTCTCTCTCTCTCTCTCTCTCTCTCTCTCTCTCTCTCCAGCAAAAGACTCTGTTTTTATAGATCTTTACCTGGCCATTCATTTCTGCATCCTGAGCTTGTTAAGAGTCATCCTGTTTCTCACTCAATGTATCAGAGTTCTTGTCAGTTTCTTTCCTTGCAGGTGCAAAAGAATAGAACATTGTGTCCCAGAACTAATCTCATGTTGACAACTCTGCAAATTAACTCGTGCAGGTCAAACTGCATCTCAAGGATAACCCCCCAAATTCCAAATGGCCTTTTTGTAATCATTTCAACAATATAATTATATACATTTTCAAACCACAGAACCCAGTTTCACATAAAGATCCACATATATATTTATAAACACAGATAAGCAAGGGGGAAGAAAAGATAGAAACAGCAAATGAAGGCAGAGAGATAGCAGGAGGGGGAGAATTGTGAGACTGTCAGAGTGATCAGTTCCTAGGTCTCACCAGAAAATTGGATTGTACAATCAGACAGACAAGAGACAAAAAAAGGAGAAAATAGAGCAAATCATTGCCTTTAACTCTTTCTGCATAACAAATGAGATAAGGTCTTATTCAACCCTCTCACAGCAGTCTCTAGGGCAACAGTGGTAGACTCGATGGCCCCTGGGTGGGGAAAGAGATCCTCCAGATCCTAGCCAACTCAACCCATAGACCAGCGACTTCCTTTCTCTGCCCAGAGAGGGGTACGTGTAGATGGGGCAACACCTCAGTCTCTAGAAGGTCTCCTGGACAATTGTAGCTCTGCACCCAGTACACTACACCACTCCCATAATTGCCTTTATATTTCACTCTGTATTACTGTCTGTGCCTTCCATTTCCCCCTTTCTGTTCTATTTCAGTCCTTTTCTACCTCTACCTTCTATGTGTAATTTGTCACCCTACCCTAGATAGGATGCTTACTGTTTCCCTTTTTTCCTTTGTTTTATCCCTTACTTGTTTTTGTATCATGCCCCCTTGCATCCCTCTGCCTTCCTTCTTTCTAATCTTCCCATTCTTGCCTTTCCTTAATAATTCATGTACCCCTACCCTAGATAGGCTGTTTTCCCTTTTCCCAACAAAAGGTACTTTCTGCTTGTAAGGTCTGTCAGCTCCCTGCAGTTACCTCCTTACCCCTCCTCCAGTACTTTCTACACAGGCAGCAGCAACAAGTTAACAGGTACTTTACCTTACCTTGCTGGACTGGCAGAGCCCCCTGCATGCCTGCTGTCACCTGTGGATGCCGTAGAAGCCGATCACGTCACCTGTTCCTCTCTTGCTCTGCTCTGCTCATGCTCTGGGACACGACTGTGATGAGACCTGACAGGGTGGCTGGATTTTATTCTTGGAGCAGTCGCTTGGTGAATAGCTACTGATTCTGAAGTCCCACCTTTCGATGGCTGATTTCTTGCTTTTATTTACAGTTGCAAATGATTTCTGTGTGATTACTATATTTTTGCAGCAGCTGTTTCTTTCCTGTCAGAAATGTTTTGTCACCATGATGCCTCACTCCCTCCATTACAACATACTGATCTGTGTCCTGAGCATCCTGAGACTATCCAGTATTCCTGTAGGCTCTGTTGCTGAATCCATGTAAGTGGTAATCAATGGTGAAGATATTCCAATTACCGTAAGTACATCATTTTCATATATGTCAATCTCCAGGTAAAAGACTGTGGCCCAATTTTCAAATGGCCTTAATGCAGGCTAGGGACTAAGTCCTTATGCGTAATTCACTGGTGTGGGGAAAAATCCTTGCAGCAGCAAAAATGTAGCCTTTTCCTTTCTTCTTGTGCAACTATGGAAAAAATGCAGTGCATGACAGTAACAGGAATAGCATTTTTGCGCAGTTGCATAAAAAAATGTGTGCACCCTGCTGAAAACTGTGGAAAAGATCACAAGACTGCAACATTCTGTCTAATTGTGTCTTGACATGGAGCCTCTGCAAAGGAGTCTCCGACTCAAAGGTTGTAATTCCGATACTCTCAATAAATAAAATAAAATACATTTTTGAAAACAGCATGTACACAGAAAAAAAAACCTGTGGTTGTGTAAGGGTACTGCTTCTTGCATAACCATTTTTCCACACTTGTGCAATTTTTCCATCTTTGAAATTCAGCCCCTGATCTTCACATCACACATAATGCAATCAGGCAGAATACCTTCCAATGAGCAAATGGAAAAAGAAACACAGTTGTTTCATTAAGTTTGAGTGATGTGTTGTTAACTATGAATTATTATGATGTAATATATGGGCTTCATTTTTGAGGGGGTACGTGAGTTGACCTAAAGGTGGGCAAGCAATGTGAGAAGGCAGTAAGGAGGGCTGGGGGGATACTGGGATGCATAGGGAGAGGCATCAATAGTAGAAAACAGGAAGTTGTTATCCCTCTGTACTGACAGTTGGTGAGACCCCATCTGGAGTACTATGTGTAGTTCTGGAGACCCCATCTCCACAAAGACATAGACAGAGTGGAGGCTGTCCAGAGAGGGCAACCAAAATGGTGCAGGGTCTGCACCAGAAGCCATACGAAGAAAGACTAAAGAAGCTTAATATGTATATCCTTGAGGAAAGAAGGGGGAGAGAGAGGACATGATAGAAACTTTCAAGTACCTCAAGGGAATCAACAAAGTCCAAGAGTGCAGCATCTTTCAGAAAAAGAGAAGTGCAAGAACAAGGGAACACAATTTGAAGCTAGAGGGAGGACGGCTCAGAGGTAATGTGAGGAAGTATTTTTTCAAAGAGAGGGTTGTGGATGCATGGAACAGCCTCCCTGAGGAGGTCGTGGAGTCAAGAACAGTGGGGTAATTCAAGAATGCATGGGACAGACATAAGGCAGTCCTAGTGGGGGGTAGGAAGAAGTAAGCTGTTGGTTAACTAGGATCTGCAGCTTATCTGTTAGGTAGGAAAATGGGCAGACTAGGTGGGCCAAGCGGTCCTTATCTGCCATCACATTCTATGTTTCTATGTTCTATGTTTTTCCCCATAGGGACTCGGTGACATCAAAAACTCATAATACCATTGCTTTGACATCTGAAAGTCATAATACACTACCGTTATTCTTTTTTTTTAACTTGATATTTTTTTGAAGGATATGACACCGCTATTACAGATATACACCAAAGCAATACTTTTTCCATTAATTTCTCTTATTACAGATCCATTCCACTGAAGTAAAAAATAATGAAGTCCATATGTTGGAGGTGCCTCCTTGTAGCCAGATATCTCCAACAACCAAGGAGATGCTGGAATGACCATCTTGTCCATCAAAGTCCAACATAAAGTGACTATTCATGTTAATACAATAAAAAAAGGCTTATTAAAAAGAAATTCTGTACCGGCCGGGTGGTGCTGAGGGTTGAGGTGCTGGACGCCACACATCACGCCACACTGGCAACACGGGTTTGGGAATGAGCATGGGTCGTCAGGGATCGGCGGGGACGGGAAAGGATCGAGCGTCCTAGGGACTGCTCTCCTTTCCTGGGGAGGGGGGGTTACCACAAGCAGCTGCATTGGCAGCTTCTGACAGCAGCTGGGGGTTCCACAGCAATCTGTAGCAGCAGCAAGAGGGCAGAGCTGTGGCAGACGTCCTTCAGGTGTGCACAGGGGCATGCACACCCCAAGCTGGATGTCATTGCATGTCCGAGCTCTAGGGGAAACAGAAAATTGAAAACCCCTTGGCTCTGGTAGGCAAAGATGGGTCCAGGGACCACCCCCACATTCAACGCCAACTGCAATAGCTACCTCCAGTGCTCCCTCCACTTCTGGATGCCTGACCAGATTATCAGAAAGGTCATCCAGGGAGGAAGGACAGTCCCACCCCGGGGGGGCTTAATTCTGGGGGACCAGGTACTGGGCATGTGGCAGAGGAGCTCAGGGAACTGGGTGGTAGGACTGAGCCTATGGCTGGACAGGATGGAGGTGTAGTTGAGAGCCCACACTGGAGAAAGTCTGGGGCCAAGGAGATAAAGAAAGTTAACAAAAAAAGAAAAATAAATTCTGTTCCCTTTTTTCCTATGTGTGTGCTAATTGTCTACCTTATATCATTGGTAATCTAAATTGATATAATCTATGAACTGTAATCATTGTAAAATTCTAAAATTTTAACACATATACTGCTGTATTAACACATGTTGTGTTCTTTTTTTTTTTTTCACTATTACCTTTTTCTCTCCTGTCATCCCTGGTCTGCTCCCTTGTGTCCTGGCAACCCCTCAAGACTCCGGCCGCCGTCCAGTCATCCGCACTCTTACAGGGTCTATCGCCTTTCATTCTCTGTGGCTTACCCCCCATAGTGGGGTGGTGGGGAGCCCCCTAACTCACCCACCCAGTCGGATCCCAATTCAGGTGACGCCCTCCTAGAGCTGGTGATCGTCAGATGGCCATCAAGCCGCTCGACCCGGATGCACTCCTTTTCAATTTTTTCTCCCTGGAGCTGGGGGCATGCAATGATGCAAGCAGAGAGGAGCACGTACGCATCCACATGTGCTCCCTCCAGGTGTCTGCCCCCATCTCCTCCCCCAATGCTGCAGCGTGGCCCCTGTCCCCAGCCTCTGCCAGGGGCGAGCAGTGCCGACTCTGAAAGACCCCGGAGAAGGAGAGCAGTCCAACGGATGCTCAATCTTTCTCCTCCCCTGCCAACCCCCGGCAGCCCGTGCTCATTCCCAAACATGGGTCACCGGCGTAGTGCAAGGTAAGGCATCCAGCGCCTCAGCCCTCAGTGCCACCAGGTCGGCTAAATACATGTTGTGTTCTTACATTAAACAATTAATTAAGCTGTCTCCTAGATTGTTTCCTATATAGCAAGAAATACGTTTACTCAAGAATCTGGTTCCCCACTTGAGAATACCCTGGCAACTGTACTTCCCTCCCCTCCCATTATTACTTACTCAGGCCCAGCAGCATCGTCTCATTAAACTTCTTCAGAGCCTTGACCCACAAATTCTTCCCAGTAGTCTGTCACTGCCATAGGTCTTAGCCAGTCTCTTGCCACTGCTATCAAGTGAGTACCCTCTGACTTCTTGTATCCTTCTCCCCAGTCTCCCTATCCACCCTGGCCCCTGTCCTCCCTAGTCCATCCCCACCCTTACTCCCAGGACTCCTTCTACACCCACCATCCCTGATCCCTGCCCAACTCTCTCCTTTGCTGTTTTGTCCTTTTGCAACTCCTTGCACTTATCCCTTGCCCACTCAGTTGGACTCCTTCTTCATCAGAAGTAGTTATGTATTTCTCCTTAACCCCCCACCCTTCTTCCTTCCTGCATCTCAGCCATCTTGGGAAGCTGACAGCAATCATTTAAGTTCTTAGTGATACTATTTTTTGTTCTCCCTCTTAATATGAATTGGTTCCTGTATGCTTCACTGTTGTTTTTCTTTTCATTGACCCTGGATGTATTTCCTACCAATTATTGTTACCTTATGGTATGTTACCGCTGCTTACCCAAGCACCAGATTCCGATCTGTTTTATTATTGTTTTTACTGCCCATATATGCACTTTTTTCTACCAATTATTGTACCTGTACCTGTATGCTATGTCATCACTTTTATTGTACACTGTTCTTTAACGTCCTTACAGGACCTCCTTGAAAATGAGCATGCTTAGTAGAGTCTTCCTGCCAATAAACTTAAACTTAAACTTGAAAACATAACCTAGAGGGAAGTCCTCTTTTATGCTTGGAGTAACTGTTCCAGGACCGGAACCCCCTCTCTCTCCTTAATATGGTGGAAAAAAGGTAACCACCTTGAGCTGAATTTATCTACAGATAGCCTCAGTTCTGCCATAATGGCTTTCAGACTTTTAATTTGTTGAATGTTGCTGTACCAATTTGAGGCTGGCAAGGTACTTTTAGATAACCAGTGCTGCGTTATTACTTTTAGGGCTGCCCCAATTAATATTTAATAAAGGTATCTTTCATTTGACGATTGTACCCCCACAGGGGGAAGACCCAATACCAAATTTTCAAATTCCAGGGGTTGCTTCAGCACCAGAACAGAACCAATGGCCCTCGCCACCTCTCCCCAAAATCCTCTAATCCTGGAACATTTCCAAAATATGTGATAGTGGGATCCCACTTCTCCACATTCCCTCCAGCATTTGTTTGAGAAATGTGTTGCATAATGTTTGGATAAGATCAGAGTTCGGCAGAATCTGGTGGATACCTTCCAGCGGAACTCCCGCCACTAAGGTGAATTGGTTGTTTTGTGTGTACTTCTCCAAATACCCTGCATATCTCCTCTGGTATATCTCTTCCCAACTCTGCCTGCCATCTTTCCTCTATTCTCTGTATAGCCAGCAATCCCACTTCCTCCTGCAGGATCTTGTATATCTGAGAGATGTAATGTTTAGTATCTAAGAGTTGGCTTTTCTGCCAAGTTAACCTTGGAAGTAGGTGGTTCTTGGGAAACTGCCTCAATTCCAAGGACTGTGTTCATATAATGTCAGCACTGAAGGTACCAAAAGAAGTCTGTTTTTGGTAAATTAAATTCTTGCTGAAGGTGTGTAAAACTTTTAATGTGTCCCTCCTGCAGAAATTGATGCAAGAACCCCAAGCCTTGCCTGCCCCATCGTTCAAAAAGGACATCATTGCTAGAAGCGGGGAAATCTAGCAAGTGGCATAGTGGTATGTATTTCCAAACTGATAATGGTATTTCCCACCACTGGCGGGCTGACAGCCAGGTAGCCATGGTGTGTCTAGTCCATTGGTTTCCTGATCCCTTAAACACTGAGGGGTATATTATCCATGGAAGAATATTCAATGGTGCCCTGGGACAATCCCCTTGCTCCATGGTCATCCAACTACCCCTTCCCCCCCCCACCAGTGTAAGCATTTTTATTATGGGAACTAGCTGAGCTGCTAAATAATAGTTTTGGAAACTTGGGAGCCCCATATCTCCCTTGTCCTTTGCTTCCAACAAAACCTCCCATCGTACTAGTGGCTTTCTGCCTACCCATATAAAAGTGGAGAGTTTCTTTTCTCAGGTCCTTCCAGGCCCTCTTAGGAATTGGGATTGGCAGGGCTGAAAAGTAAAAAAAGTAGCGTGGTAACACATTCATTTTCACCACCTCAATTCTGTTAGAGAAGGACATAGGCAGTGTCTTCCAACGTTGTAGGTCTGCATATAGATTTTGCCATAGGGCCTCATGATTATATTGGCACAACTTGGATAGATTATTGGGAATTTGGATACCAAGGGATCTAATTTTAGTCTTTATCCATTTAAAGGGGATGGCTGCCCTGAGGTCTGCTGTAACATTACCCCCCAATTCTTAGCACTTCAGTTTTATCTTTATTTATTTGAAAACCTGATATCTGCCCATATTTATCTAGGAGTTGTAAAAAGGGCAGAATTGAAGCCCAGGGGTCCTCAAAAAAACCCCAAAAGTACTATTATTTTTGACATCAGATCAATGGTATTATGAGATGGAATGCTTGGAGTGTTCCGTATACTACAAAACATAACAGACAGAGCCGGCCCAGTGGCACTGAGGACTAAGGCGCGGGACACCTTGCCTCACACCATGCCGGTGACCTGGGTTTGGGAATGACTTCAGGTCATCAGAGAGCCAGCACGGGGGGGGGGCAAGATTGAGCAGCCAAAAGTAGCTCTCCTCTCCCAGGGTGGTTGTTGCCCCCCGTAGTTCTGCTCCCACCAGATGTAGGCCCAGTGAGTAGCACAGGTGGGATAGGGTGGCAGCATAGTGAGAGGGTGACCCAAGGCGTGGCATGCGCATGCCTCCACACGTACGTGCATGCCCGGGGCACAAGGACAGGGAGAAAAAGCTGATAAAAATCTATATATGAAAAAAAAACATAGCAGTTAGGAAACCAGCAGTAACTAGGCTTGTCATTCCATTTCAGCATTCTGGTGCCATCACAAACAACTCAAGCTTACCTCTCCTGGCTTATAATGTCACCAGAATCTCCAAAGGTATTACAGCCTTGTTACAGATTATTTCCTATCTATATCCTATTTATATGAATATCAGTCTATAAACTGGGAACATTAACAGCAGCTACAAATTGGCACCCATTCCCTGTCCATTTAAATACTTCAGATCTTACTTCGAGTGGGAGCTCTTGCAGCAGGCTATAACAGTCAGGACTATACTGCAGGCACTAGGACCCTCCGGAAAAACTTCTCAGCCAGCAGTACCAAAAAGGGACTGCCCCTGACATTGGCCCCACCCCGACATCAGCCCTGGTACAAAAGGGGGTGGACCCAGCTCCACCCCAGTTCTTTTCCTGCCGCGTCCTGCGCACATGAGAAGAAGTCTATGCTACTCAGCTTGCCAAGAAGAGCAAAAACATTATTTTTTCCCCATTTTGTGCCGTTTTTCGCCGTTTTTTTCAGTACTTCTCGATCGGACGTCGTTGGTCTCTTTGGAGATACACCAAAATAAGCGTGACTGTGGACAGCAGATCCCTTCCAAACAAGGGCACAAGCATTGCATCTTTTGCCTTGGGCTGGATCACGATACCACGGCCTGCTCAGCCTGTCAGGCATTCACCAGTCGGACCCGGATCCGACTTCTCAAGGCCCTGAAGGCTTTTTTTGTTGGAAAAGAAGATGGATCTGCACACTTCGGAGAAGGGGAAGCACAAGGAGAAGACCAAGCGCCACGGGAAAGACCATAGTAAGTCCCGGCACCGGTCCCGGTCCCATTCTCACTCATGGCCCTCTCCCAAGAAGGCCCGTATTTCCCTGGGCCCAGGTGAGCGTCTGAAGTCATCCCAGGCCAAGGCTGGCCCATCGGGGGAGAAGCTGGCCGAGCCTAAGGCGACCCTGCTAAGGGTCTCCACCAAAACCTTGGAGATGAAGGCTTTGGCCCCACCTCCCAAGGTACCAGCGCCGCTTGCTAAAGGCACGCCTCCATAGCTGAAGGACTCTCCGGTGCCCCCCAGCAGCACCCCGTCATCGGTCCCACCACCGACACCAGTTAAAGGGGCAAAGGGCTCAAGCGTGGCCACGGAAGAGCCGGCGTCCCTGTCTCCCAAGTCCTCCTCCCCCCCGGGCTCCCAGGAGGGCTCCCTTTCGAGGGCTGATGTCCCGGATACTCCCTTTCTGGGCCGAGCAGCCAAAATTTTCATGAAGGACGAGCTGCAGGAGTTGTTCTCCTTTTGGTGGGGGCAGGTCCAGAAGCGGGCCCCCTCGAAGCCGGCCCAGTCACCAGTACCGGACCAGGCAGGCAAACCACAGCCTGGAGGTGAGCCTTCCCCAAGGAAGTCCCCCAAATGGCCACCTACACCTCCACCCAGGGCTCGTTCCAGCTCCCGGTCCAAAGACCACTGCCGACACTCCAAGGGCTCTGGAGACCGTCGCCAGTCCAGGTCTCACACTCGCAGCCCTACTCGTTCCTCTGGGTGAGAGTGCTCCCAGCGTCGGTCCTCTGACAGACGTCAGTCTATGCTCCGTCACCGGTCTCGGGACCGGAGCCGGTCTTCGGACCGACGTCGGTCCCCCAGCTACCAGCGACAGACAGAGACTGGTCACAAGGAGAGATCAGACTATTCCAGACCTAGTTGTTGGTCCTTCCCTTCTTCATCGGCATCCTCTTCCTCTCTTGGGATTGGGGGATCCCCAGGAGAGAAGGACCAGGCTCGCTCGCCTCCGGACAATCCAACCTTTATGGACATCATGAGGCATATCCAGGCCTCCAATGAGTGGGAAACGGAGGACCTGGATCCAGAATGTCGAAGGTTGGCCAAATACCTGAGGCAAAAGAAGCCAGAACCATTGGTGGTGCCTCCTTTTGGTGGATACTTTCCAGGACCTGACCCAGACTACCTGGAAGCATCTGGCCTCCATCCCGGCTGTTCCCAAGAAATCAGACAGGCTGTATAAGGCCCCGAGGGCAGAAGCCTTTTTAGCACAAAACCCTCGGGCGGACTCTTCAGTCATTACGGCTGCCCATGACAAGTCCAGGCAGCTGAAACACCTTAGCTTGCAGCCTCCCGATCCGGAGTCTCGGTATTTGGACCAGGTGGGCAAGAAGGTTTACTCTGTCTTCACCTGTTCCCCTCAACTTCCTGATGCATATGGTCCAGTACCAGAATGCTCTGTGGGAGAGGGGACAAGAGCTACTACTGAGAGCCATGCCAGATTCCAAGCAAAAGACAGAACTTCTGGACATACTTAAATTGGGCTCCGACATGGGTTCTCATGTCCTGAGGGTCTCGTACGACACTGCCAATACAGCAGCCTGAGTGGCCGCTTCAGGGACCTGCCTTTGGCGCCATGCCTGGTTAAGAGTCTTGGGCTTTCACCAGGATCTGCAGTCCGGTATCAAGGATCTGCCATTCCAAGGTACCGTGTTGTTTGGGCAAGAGACGGAATCTCTAATTTCACGTTTCCAGGAGTCGGGCAAGTCCATCTGGTCAGTCCACCAAATGTACCGCGGTGACCAGCGATGGCAATGGAAATGGCCTTTTCACAAGCCCTCAGGTGGTCAAGGTGGACAAGCCCATGGTAACCAGCAGAGTCAGGGCGGCAGCTTCCGTAGGAGAGCCGGTAACCAGCAACCTGGAGGCGCTTCTAACCATGGGCCCATGTCCTCCCAGGCCTCTCTTCCTATGCCCAGCTCAGCCCAATGACTCCCTTCTGCCCCCCCAAAGGAAGACTCCAGGGAGACAGTCGGGGGCCACTTCTCCCTTCATCTCGAAGGGTGGAGCTCGATAACTGCGGACCAGTGAGTCCTGGATATTATCAGTACAGGACATACGCTACAGTTCACTGAGTTCCTTCCAAATACTCCACCAAAGTACTCCCAATATCCTCCTTCTCACATCCCACTTATAGAAGGAGAAATTCAGACCCTTTTGCAGAAAAAGGCAATAGAGATAGTCCTCTTGCATCAGCGGGGAAAGGGGTTTTATTCCCACTTCTTCCTGGTCCCAAAAAAGATGCAGGATCTTTGACCCATTGTGGACCTCAGCTCTCTCAATCTCTTTATAGAGTACAAAAGGTTCAGTATGGTGACCCTTCCAGGTCTACTTCCCCTGCTGCACCAAGGAGACTGGCTGTGCTCCCTAGACGTGCAAGATGCATATATGCATATCGGGGTCTTCCCTCCCCACCGGAAGTTTCTGAGATTTCACTTCCAAGGGGAGCAATACCAATTCTGAGTTCTTCCGTTCGGCCTCTCCTCTGCTCCTCGAGTCTTCACAAAGTGCTTGGCAGTGGTGGCTGTGGCTCTAAGGCGTCAGGGGCATTACGTTTTCTCCTACCTCGATGATTGGCTACTTACGGCCCCGTCCAGGTCAAGCCTGCTTCAGGCTCTCAGAGACACCTATACTCTGTTCTGAGAGCTGGGGATCACCCTGAACCTTCAGAAATTGTCCCCCGAGCCCAGTCAAAGACTCATCTTCATTGGAGCGATCCTGGATTCTGTCCAGGGCATGGTCTTTCTACCCCCGGACAGGGGCGATCGCCTTCGGGAGATTGCCGAATGGATCTTAGTAACTCCTCAGGTTCCAGCAAGGAACTTCCTCAGTCTGCTGGGGCACATGGCGGTGGCCATTCTGGTCACTCCTCTGGCCCGCCTCCACATGCGGGTCCCATAGTGGATGCTCAGGGTGCAGTGGGACCAGGGTTCTGATGATCTAGACTTTCTAGTCAGGATCACCGAGCCAGTCAGGAGAACTTTGCTTTGGTGGATGGACCCCCGGAATTTGGAGAAAGGGGTCTGGTTTCATCCGGAGTCACCAGGTCAGACCCTTATGACAGATGCATCAGATCTGGGATGGGGAGCACACCTGGGTTCTCATCAAACGTAAGGGATTTGGACACCCAAGGAGCGATCTCTCCATATCAATGTATTGGAGATGTGAGTGGTCCTCTATGTCTTACAGGCAGTTCAAGAGGACCTAGTGCCAGGCTCTCTCCTAATTCAAACAGACAGTATGGCGGTCGTCTTTTACATCAACAAGCAAGGGGGCACTCATTCGTATCCCCTTTGCAGGGAGGCAGTGAGAGTCTGGTACTGGGCACTGAAACGACACATTCTGCTGTCAGGGGTGCACGTTCCAGGCATCCTAAACAATCTGACCAACAGCTTAAGCAGGTCTCGATCCAGAGCACACAAGTGGGAGCTGTTACAGTCTGTAGCAGATCAGCTCTTCGACAAGTGGGGTCGTCCAGAGCTGGACCTTTTTGCATCACCACGCAATGTCAAACTGCCAATTTTTTGCTCGCGAGAGCACGCGCCTGGAGTTTTCTGGCCAGATACGTTATCCCTTTGCTGGGCAGGGAGGTTTCTCTCCACCTTCCCTCTCATTCAGATAGTCTTGCTGAAGTTGCAGGCAGAAGGGATTCGAATGATTCTAGTAGCCCCCTGGTGGCCTCGGCAGATTTGGTTCCCACTTCTGCAGTGGTTGTCCAGGGAACCTCCAACTCCGCTGCCCATATGCTCACAGTTGCTATCCCAGGAACAGGGATCGCTGGTCCATCCAGACCTCTGTTCCTTACATCTGCATGCTTGGCTCCTTCAGACGTAGCCCAACAGAGATACGGGGTCTCCCCGGAGGTAGCGGCAGTCCTAGTCTCGGCGAGGAAGCCCTCCACCTGCTCCGTCTATGCAATGAAATGGAAGCGGTTTTGTTTGTGGGCCTCATCACAGCATTTGGACCCCGTCACCTGTCCAGTGAACTCAGCATTACAGTACCTCCTCTCTTTGTACCAACATGGCCTGAGTTACTCCTCTATTAAGGTACACATGTGGGCTGTCTCCACCTATCATGCTCTGATTGGAGACAGAGCTTTAGCACAGTTAGATGTAGCCTGCACCTTTTTGAGGGGGATTTTGCATATGAGACCTCTCATTAGGGATCCTATCCCACCCTGGGACCTCCTTTTTGTGTTGGAGAAGCTTACCTTCCCTCCTTTTGAACCGGCAGCGGAGTGTGAGCTGCGTTTCCTTTCCTGGAAGGTGTGTTTTTTGGTTGCTATTACCTCAGTCGAAGAGTCTCTGAGCTTCAGGCTCTGATGTGTAAAGAGCCGTATTTGGTTTTTCACAGGGAAAGGGTTTCCCTTAGAACAAATCCTAAGTTTCTTCCAAAAGTGGTCTCGGAGTTGACCCACAACCAGTCAGTTGACCTTCCAGTCTATTTCCCTTCCCCTTCTAATAGAGGGAACGCTCTCCTTCACACATTGGATGTCCACAGGACACTGAGCTATTACCTCAAAAGGACAGCTGCGCACCGTCAGTCAGAGCAACTCTTTGTGGCCTTTGCACCACAATGCTTGGGCAAACCGGTGACCAAGCAGACGATTTCGAAGTGGATCGTCCACTGCATATCCTTCAGCTATGAAAAGCACTATAAACCCCTACCGGGTCCGGTTAGGGGTCACTCCACTAGGGGAGTGTCTGCATCTTTTGCCATCCTGAGGAATGTTTCCATAAGGGACATATGTGTGGCCGCTACCTGGAACTCGGTGCATACCTTTGTCAAGCATTACAGCTTGGATATAGTCTCCAGATGCCGTGCCGGGTTTGGTCTGGCTGTTTTGCAGGGACTTTTGTCCTAGGTCTCTGGAGTCAGTAATTTCCCACCTCTCGGGGTCGACTAACTCTTTGGCGTGGGACTGCCTGGTATTTAGTCCTGACTGTTATAGCCTGCTGCAAGAGCTCCCACTCGAAGTAAGATAGTACAGTTATGTAAGACTTACCATAACAGTAGATCTTCGAGAGAAGCTCTTGCAGCAGGCGTTACTTTTCCACCTGCCTTCCCCCCCCGAGGTGTGCAGATCTTCATCTAGTGCTTTATCTCCTTCTCTTGTCAGGGCTTGTTCATGGGCCTCAGCGGGGGAACTGAGGTGAAGCTGGGTCCGCCCCCTTTTGTACCAGGGCTGACGTCGGGGCGGGACTGACGTCGGGGGTGGTCCCTGCTTGGTACTGCTGGCTGAGAAGTTTTTCCAGAGGGTCCTAGTGCCTGCGGCATAGTCCTGACTGTTATAGCCTGCTGCAAGAGCTCCTCTCGAAGATCTACTGTTACGGTAAGTTCTTACATAACTGTACTTTGTACCTCTTTTGTCCACAATAATCTTAGCAAGGACTGACCAGTTAAATAATAACTCCAAGCTTTCACATTGAAGCTGAGCTCCTCAACCACAAGGATACAGAAGGCTGACCAAAGCATCCCTGAGTATTGCAAGGCAAGAAAAAATGTGAAGCAGTCCTATGACTTGCATATCATAGTGGTGCACTAAAACTGAAAAAAATGTTTATTTTATTATGTGTTTTGTTAAGGGCTACAAAATTTGAACATAGTACATTCCCTAGTTTGGTACCAGCTCTAAAACCATGCCTATATTTATAAAATTCTGAATTAAAGAGCACCTTCCCAAGTCCTTTTGACTTCCATGGATAAATTACCCCGTCTTGCATTGATTCTGGAATTGTATTTCATTACTGTCCTCTGCAGTTAGTTTTTGCATTCTGAGCTGCTAAAACCTGCAGCATGTACCAGAGCTTCTATAGCAAGCCCGGTGTTGCTGTAGGCCCAGGGCTGTACTGCGGACATCACTTTATGGCAGAGGAGTGACTCACACTGCAGTACAGTGAAGCTGCAGCAGTTTTGCAAGGGAAAACTACATTACTAGGCGTACATATTGTGGTCCACCCAGTTAGCAGTGCACTATGCCAAAATCCAAATGCTTTGTCAGTATATTTTTTTGTAAAACTGACTTCTGCCTCTGTAACAAAGCATGGGGAGTGAGAGAAGATCGAGTTGCTGTCAGCCGAGACAGCTGTCAGTTTATGCATTGGTGTGATTACTGTCTATACCTTGATCATTTGAAAGCAGTAATGCCTCCTTACCCATGCCATACTGGTGCCTTCCATGTCTTTCTGTAGTATAGCGCCTAACAGGGGATCCGTACTAAACCCCAACAACCATAATCCCGACAAGTAAAATCCTGACACCAAAATCCTGACAACACAAAATACTGACATACCAAAATCCCGACATAAAAAATCCTGACATTACAATTACCTGTATTCACATAATCCCGACATGTATAACAAACAATGAATTGTAACTTACCATCGATGTTCATTCCATTCTGCAGTAATCTCCAGTTATCAGTCCGATCCAGAAATTCTTTAATCAAATTAACGACACCATTAAAATGTATATCTTTAATTATGAACTTGGTGCTGGAAATAGAAGAAGCTGATTGGCCAAGACATCTTTGCAGCCATGATGATATCAGGCTACATCATCACGGCTTCAAAAAACTTCCAACCTTCAGCCTCCTCACTCTCCAAAGATTCCTCCGGATTTAGCATTCCCTCGTCCCTCACGACTCGTCACACAACTGTACCCACAGCCGCAGGACAAAGCGCCATAACACATACACTGAATCCCCCCCACTGCAGTCAAAAGAACTTTACTCTTCCCACCAGAATAACAAATTGATGACCCCCCCAACAAATTGCACTGCAAGTGTCTTTTTGTTTTATACATTTAAACAATGGATTCAGGTGCATGGCCATATACACATCATCAGCTCCCCGACTTCTGTTCACCTTACCAGTCCTCCCAAGTGCCGTCCTCAGTAAGTGCTGTGCTGTGCTGCTCTGCTCTCCTGATACAAACTGAAGTGCTGCAAACTACCGGGAGAACGTAAAAACAACTCTGGACTAAAACCACTTCCCTCAACTGAAACCACAACAGAGAGACTGAATGTCAGTGTCCAATGATCTGTAGTACTGCCATCACTGACGAAAAGCAAGATATCCAGTATTTTCTCCCGGTACGAAGGAAAAAAAATTAAACGCAGTATGCAGGGAGAACTTTGTACAAAAAAAAAAAATTTAAATAAAAATAAAGTGAAGTGTGCAGGAACTACATAGCAAACTACAGTTGGAAGAAGAGGGTCACGAAGTCACAAGATCTCCACTGCCACTGCCAACAGCGCCACCTGCTGCCTAGACCCCTCCAAGAACTATTTTATTGAAAGATACTCCTCCAACACCCCAAAGACATTTTTAAAACATTTTAAAATTAGTTTTTTGTATTTTTTATTTAAAAAAAAAACTTTTAAACCAGTTCATAATAGCAATAATGCACTCCAGGGTGTGGTATATCATGGGATATCGTCACTTCCCGGGTGCATGAGGCATTCGGCTTCACCTCGTGCCTCACAATGCACCTGAGGCATGATGATATACCACACCATCATGCATTATTGTTTAATTATAATAATAGTTAAAAGTTAACTTAAAAGTTAAAACACTGTGGCCCAGATATTCAAAAGGGTTGCACATGGCGCAACCCACTGATGCGCCCCGGCGGAATATTCAGCGGGAAAAGTGGAAATTTCGTCGATGTGCCGGGCGCATCAGTAATGTATGCAGGCACAGGTGGGGGACGTGCCCATGCATACTCTGCACAGCCTGATATTCAGCCCGGATGTGCGGAGCCATGCATGCGTAACCCCTACCTGTGCCAGCACAAAGTTGATCAAAAAAAAAAGGAACAACGGATGGCCACCCACAGGTGAGCTGCCATGTTGCAGGGTGCAACACAGCAGCTGCCACCTGTGGGTGGACACCCGAGCTCCTGCTGCACATCTGTGGTGGCGGCCCTCCCATGCCCATTGCGGGCATCAGCAGAAATAGAGAACCCCAAAATCCCTGGTGGTCCAGTGGACCTGCCCGCCCGATCACGGGATTCAGTAGAATAAAATAAGATCCCCAATATCCCTGATGGTCCAGTTCACCTGCCCACCCGATCGCGGGCTTCTGTGAATTAAAAGATCCTAATATCCTGGTGGTCCAGTGGACCTGACTGCCGATCGTGGGCTGAAGTAGAATAAAGAAACCCATCATCCCTGGTGGTCCAGTGAGCCCCCTCCCCACCAGCCCACTGATCCCCGCCTCGCCCCCGGTCAGCGGCGGGCAGCAGCGCACCCGCCGCCTGCCGCCTCGTCGCCCGCCCGACTGACACCATCGGTGGGGCTGTACGCCCATTGGTCCACAGCGTGAGCCAATGGGCATGCAGCCCATACCGTATTATACATTCAGTAATGGCTCACGCTGTGGACCAATGGACGACAGCCCTGGCGGCGAGGCGGCAGGTGGTGGGGTGCTGCCGCCCGCTGCTGACCGGGGCGGGTGGTGGGGATCAATGGGCAGGTGGGGAGGGGGGTCCACTGGACCACCAGGGATGAAATGATTAATCTTCTATTTACTTAGCCCACGATTGGGCGGTCCACTGGACCACCAGGGATACAATGATTATTCTTTTTTGTATTGCAGCCACGATCGAGTTGTGGGGCACATTGCCGCACTGCAGGGGGCATCAGTCCCCAACAGCTGATGCTTGGCAGGGCGCCAGGCGCAAGTCATCGGGGATCAGCGCACCTGCATGCAAATGGGTCCATAATGACATGCGAATTGGCCCCATGTGCACCTTGCATACATTATGGCCCCATTTGCATGTCAAGTTTTGAATATCACGGTTGCTGCACTTTGCGCAGTGGAACTTGCGCTAGCACATCCACATGCTCCACTTTGGCCACTGGCGCTGGCACAGTGCCACTGTGCCATGCGCACTGCAGGTGGCCAGGGTGTGATATTCAATGATGCTGAGCCATGGCGCAGCTCTGTTGCATATCGCCCGGTCAATGCCCCCGCGCAGCCAAGTTGCGCTGCGCCCAGGCTTGTGCCACAGCCTGGCGCAGTTTGAATATCTGGGCCTGTATTTAAAGTATTTATAGTGTCAGGTTATGCACAATCCCCTGGAGAAATTCCAATACAGATCATTACAGTCTCACGCTGACCACATTGGCAATTTTGGCCTCTCTACTGCAATAGCACTTCTTTGCAGGTGGTCTAGGCAAGCCTCGTACGATCATCTCAACTGTTGTCTCAGTAAGCATCGCCTCCTTTTGCAGCTGAGCTATGAATCGGTTGGTGCCCACTGCTTGAGGGTCGACATTGCCTCTGTAATAGGGGCATCTGCAGCATCTGGGGTGTGATTATGATCTGAATGACTCACCAAAAGATGCTCCCCACCTTGAAAAATAGTGGTAGCATGTCCGTGACAATGCACTGATTTGTGGCTCTGGCAACACCAGTAGTGCCACTCTCCACGAATTCTCTCCTTCACCAGCAAATATCCCCTGATGTAGAGTTTGTCACGACCTTTCTGGGAGGGGACAACATGGCACACTGATGCAGCTTCAGCCATAACAGCAGGTTAGCAGGCCAGAACTGCCACGATCGGTAACTGGGTCACTGAGCAACTGATATGACCCAGATCAAAGTCTTGTAGCTGCGTAGTAACATTGACACCAGTTCACAAGTTATTGCAGCTACATTCTGAATTCGGACAGTTTTCAGTTTGCACTACATCCATTCTCCCATCTGCCGAAATGCTGCCATCACAACTGCAATTCAGGTACGCTGATGGGATTTCAAGTGTCAAGATTGTAAAATGTCGGGAATGCTGGAGACGGGATTGAATGTAGTCAGGCATTGCAACACTCGGGATTTTGGTGCTGGGATTATTAATGTCGGGCATTATTATGATGGGATTTAGTACCTAACCCGCCTGGCAGTCACCTCGATCGAAAATTCCTTACTGCTCCTCTGTCCTGCGCCTCCCTGACATCAGCAGGGCACCATGGAATGCCAAAGACTAATTTTGATACCATATAATACAAACAATGTGTTTAGATGTGCTGTATGCACTGTAGAGGTGGTTTTAAAAATTGAGGGCTATTTCCAGAGAAATTCTTGTTTGAAAAGTGAAACCGGGATTCCGTGCATGCATGGACCGGTGGTATTATATGGTACCAGAATTAGTCTTCAGTGTTCCACAGTGCCATGTTGATGTTGAGGAGGCACAGGATGGTGGAGCAGTAAGGGATTTCTGATCGGAGTGACTGCCAAGCACTTTACCACAGAAAGACATGGAAAGCACCAGTATGGCATGGGTATGGAGGCATTACTGCTTCCAAATGATCACGGTATAGACACTAATCACACTGATGCATAAATTGACAGTTAGCTGTCTTGGCTGACAGCAACTCGGTCTTCTCTCACTCCCCGTGCTTTGTTACAGAGGCAGAAGTAAGCCAGGTTTACAAAAAACCTACTGACAAGGCATATGGATTTTGGCATAATGCACTGCTAACAGGGTGTCTCGGTGAAGAGGGGCCACAGTATGTATACCTAGTAATGTAGTTTTCCCTTGCAAAATTGCTGCAACTTCACTCTCTGTCATAAAGTGATGTTAGCAGTACAACCCCAGGTCCACAGCAACACCGGGCTTGCTATAGAAGCTCTGGTACACCTTGCAGGTTTTAGCAGCTCAGAACGCAAAAACTAACTGCAGAGGACAGTAATGAAATACAATTCCAGAATCACTGCAAGAAGGGGTAATTTATGCATGAAAGTAAAAAGGACTGGGAAAGGTGCTGACAGCAACTTGATCTTCTCTCACTCCCCATGCTTTGTTACAGAGGCAGAAATAAGTCAGTTTTACGAAAAAACATACTGGGAATGCATTTGGATTTTGGCATAATGCAATGCTAACAGGGTTTCTTGGGGAAGGGGGGAGGACACAGTATGTACACATAGTACTGGTAGTTTTCCCTTGCAAAACTGCTTACCTCCTTCAGCTGGATCTTTGTGTGGGGGTGTTTTCTGGACTCTGAATTATTTGTCCCCACACAGTGACTGATAGTCTCTCTAGGTCTTGCTTTACTTGGGCTTACTAGGCGTTGTATGTGATTCTCATGGGGTACTTTAAGTGTGGGTCAGTTTACTGTCTAGCGACTGCATGTTACGATCTCAGCTGCTCTAGCATATTGGAGTATTATACAGGATTGACTATGGGTGTTAGCGACTGCATGTTCCGAACATTTACTGCACTACAAGCCTTAAGAACTGTTTCTGGGGGTTAGCTCAGGGTTGTGCTATCAGTATTACAAGGTTTTACCTGAAGCTGCATATCGCCATCTTGATCGGGCTCTCGTGCATGCGCACTGGCAAGCTGTACTCGGGACATAGCCCAACAGCTCGCGCATGCACAGTCAGGGGGAAGGCCTACAGAATAGCTCCCACTGCATACTAATCGATCTCCTTTGTTCCTCTCCCATATAGGCCTCTGCCAGTGCCCCTCCTCTCCCAGATGCCAAGCCAGCACAGACAGCTCCCTCCTGGAGCAGGGACCGGAGGACTTAAGAGGTAACGGTTACCTCTTTCAGCTGGATCTTTGTGTGGGGGTGTTAGCCCGTCGACGTGCTGCACGAATCGACTACCCCACCAGCCCCAGCCACCCCCACCTCGACCCTCAATTTATTGACCTTTTCCTGTCATGTGACTTCCTGTACTGTCAGAAAGTCCCAACTTTCCCATTTGCAGCTTATACTCTCTGGTCACGGGGTGGGGTGGGAGACTCCTCCCTGTCTTAGCCAGCCTCTCTGCACATTCCCTGCCTCTGCTACTTGTAGGCACTCTGTCCACCCAGCCACCTACTGCCCAACCTCCTGCCTACTACCTCCCCCCCTCGTCACCTTCTCCACCTCCCTTCTCTGCCCCTTTTTCCCCTGCACCTCTCCTCCACCCACCTCCTCTGTCACCCCCCCGGCACTCCTAATTACCTGGAACCACCACTAGGAGTCACTGTTGTCACCCCCTCAGAGCACCTTTTTCCAGCCTCTCACAGCCCACTCACCAATCCTGCCTGCCTCTATAATTAAGGTCCCTAAACCCCCCCCCACGACCCCGGGTTTTGAACCTGGTACCTCAGGCCCCAAAGGCAGCAGCCCTACCACTACTTCGTAGTGGCAGCACCCTCACAGAAGATCAGTTATCCCCCTTATACCCCAAACAGGAATTAACAATAGGCACCACGGCTATTACTATCAGCCTACTCTTAGTAACCCCCAGCCAGCGGGCAGCTCTCCCACATGGAAACATCTGCAATTTCTGTGGACAAATCTGTGGATCTAGGATTGGATTACTGAGCCACCTCAGGACCCATCAGTGAACCATGGCAGAGATCATCCTCGAATCAAGGGATCGCCGCCACCACCGATACTTAGTTACCTTTCTTGCCCAGCTCATGTCCCATCCTACTCCTATGCCCCCCGCTCAGAGCCCCACCACCCACTACCACCCCATAACTGAACCCCCTACCCACCCTGGCCATCCCCATCACCCCTCAGCACGCACTGCCAACTAACCCCCCCCCCATCCCTCTCTAGGACACCCTGGACCCACCCCTTCCTCGCCATACCTACCCTCCTCTCCCTGCCCATACCCTGCACCCCTAATAGCAAAAATTTGCATCTGAGCCCCCAAGCAAAGAGCACTAGTCATCACAGTTCACTCATCAGACTAATCATTCTACTCTTTCTACTCTCCGTTAATGTCCACCCCAACCCCGGCCCACTGGCATCTAATCATTCTATGCCCCCCACTGGAACTGGCCTCCGCATAGCTTCCATGATCATTTGTAGCCTTCCAAAGAAAGCCGCTGTGTTCCAGTGCTGGGTTGTGCAGCACAGACTGGATATTTTTTCACTAGTCGAGACCTAGCTCTCCCCAAAAACGCCCGACTCTACCATCTCCTTCCCGGGCTATACACTGTTCCGGGAGGACCGTATAGGCAAACGAGGTGGCGGGTGTACAGTCTATCTGCGCGACACCCTCTTAGCCCATGCACTCCCAGCCCCCAAACTCGGTCTTAGCGCTCAGGTCCTCACCCTTAAAATTACCCCAGACCCTACCAGGGCTCCCATCTTCCTCACCGTCACCTACATACCCCCGAGGGACCACGGTCAAGCTGTCCAGTCCCTCATCGATTGCATCACCACAATCCCACACAAGGCAGAACAGCTTATCTTAGGTGACCTTAACATCAGCTGGCTGGTTAAACCTGCCTCCACTGTCAGGGATTCCTTTGCTGCTCTAGATTTTACCCAGCTAGTCACCTCACCCACTAGACTTAATCAGTCAAGTGGATCCAGCACCCTCCTAGATGTAATTCTGTCCAACCGCCCCCACAAAATCAGTGATGTCAATGTACTGTCAGACTCTCTCTTAGTGACCACTCTCCCATCCCATGTCAATGGTCATCCCCCACTGTGAAACAAATGCCCCAGGTCATCTCCCGCAGGTGCTTTCACCCCGGGGGTCTCCGAAAATTAAAAACACACCTAGCCCAGCTAGATTGGTCCCCTATCTGGCTTGCAACAGATATAGACTCTGCCCTAACCTATTTCTCTTGTGCTTTCAGCAAGGCCTGTGACCTTTATGCCCCCCAGACTAGAACCCGCATTAAAAAACGGAATGCCTCATGGATCTCCCCATCCCTTATCCAAGAACTGAAGCAAAGAGAAAACCTGTGGCATATTGCTACTACCTCTGGCAAACTGGCTGATAGACAACCCTATAATTCAGTGCGTAATAGGTGCACCTGGGCCATAAGACAGCAAAGGCCAATTATTATCAAACCTCCCTTGCATCCACTTGGGGCTCTTCTCGTGCCTTCTGGGACAATATGAAGGCACTAAATGGAAAGTCCCACTCCCCCATCTCAAATTGCCATAAACGGTACAGTCACCATCAGATACATCCCTCGTAGCCGAGGCCCTCAATACGGCCTTCTCTGATCTTAGCGCAGTCCTTCCCAACCACTTCTTCGACCTTATCCCAGCCACCACCACCCCCACTCTGGACCACATACCCTTTCTACCTGTGTGCCATATCCCCCCTTGAAGCCAGGCCTCATCTGCAAAAAGCCCTAGCTAGCAAGAACCCTAGCTGTGATCCCCTGGACTCCATGATCCTCTGCCTAGTGTTGGACTCTGTACTTGCCCTGCTAACTGACCTCATAAACCGATCAGTATGTCTGGGCCAGTTCCAAAGCACCTGAAAAACTGCTGAAATCATCCCAATTCATAAAAGTGGAGACAAAACCTGCCCTAGTAATTTCAGGCCCATCTCCATTCTCCCCCCCCGCTCTCCAAAACGCTGGAAAAAATAGTGGCCTCACAGCTCTCCAAGTACCTAGCCAAATACGATCTGTTGTGTCCAGAATAGCATGGCTTCTGACCTGGGCGTAGCACCACTGCTGCCCTCCTGGAATTCTCCCACTTGCTCCACTCGGCCCTCAACTCGGGTCACACCATGGGAGCTGTGTTCATTGACCTCTCCAAGGCCTTTAACACTGTCTGTCACCCCCTCCTCCTTGACTCCCTCCATCAACTTGGCTTCTCCCCTGGCCCCCTCACTTGGTTTACCAGTTATCTCTCCAACAGATCCCAGTGTGTAAAGGTTAATGGTACCCTATCCAACTCCCAGCCTGTTTGCTCTGGGGTCCCCCAGGGTTCCATCCTGGGCCCTGTTCTATTCAGCCTCTTCCTCAACACTCTACCCAAACGCTTGCTCTGGCAGTAGACTCCTCTATGCCGATGATACTGTCCTCATTGCCTCCCACCCTGACCCCACGTCACTTCAGGAATCCCTACAACTTACTTTTAGCCAAGCCGAAAAGTGGTTCCTTGACCACCAGTTGGTCATTAACCTCAAGAAGACCAAATCCATGCTCTTTTCTCACCACCAGAACAAGGCCAAAAATATCCCTCTCCATATTCCCCCCAGTACTCCACTCCCTCTCGAACAGGTGTCATCCTACAAATACCTGGACATCACCTTTGATGCGGCTCTTACTTTCCACACCCACATCAATACCCTGTCCTCAGCGATAAATTCTCGTATTGGCCTTCTCTACCAACATAAAGATTGCCTCCCCCAAACCGCCCTCCGTCTGGCCATCAACTCCTCCATCCTGTCCTTAGTAGACTACGGCCTACCTATTTATGCCACGGCTGACAATTCCGCCCTCACCAAGATTCAGACCTCAATAAATAAAGCATGCAGGCTCCTGACTGGTGCATCCCACCAGACTCATACCTGCCTGCTTTACTCAACCGCCAATCTGCTCACCCTAGACGAACTCCTGCACTATTAAACCTGCCTCCTCGCCAAAAAATCCCTACTAGGCTTATCATCACCAGGGGTCTTCGTGTCCCTGCAGTGTGCATCCACAGTTGTTTCCACCCAGAGCACAGTCAAATCCACCCTCCAGGTGCCCCGTATCAATAACCTTGTTAGCTCAAAGGTCGTTTCGCTACCGTGTCCCCACATGGTTCAACTCCCTTCCACCCTCCATCACAAATCTCACCAAAATTTTCCCCCTTTAAAAATGCCCTCCGTAACTTTCTCTTTGATGCCAGAAGCTGTAATTGCTGCTAATTTGCTGTGAGGGCATGTTACTTGGGTGCCGTTCCTTTAGTCTGACAAGGGCCGGTGGACTGCTACTCTGCATAACGGACTGACAGTGTCCTCTGACTGCTATTCTATACAACTGTAATCACTGTATGCAACATAGTCTGTTAATCTTGCAGTAATGTGTTCTTACTGTTGTATGTATTTGCACCTGTAATGTTGTCCTCTGTTGTACCTCACACTGTTTTTTTGTCTGCCCTCCCTGCGACAAGGTGCCTTTGGAAATGAGTCATTGACTCAAAGGTTGTAAACCCGATTGTTGAATAAATAAATAAAATAAAACTGCACTGTACTGCACAGTGCGAGTCACTTCTCTGCCATATAGTGATGTCAACGGGAGCCAGCAGCTCAACAGCTGAACATCAAAGGCAAGTGAAGTAGGGCTAAAGCAGGGCTCAAAAACAAATCCAAATTATGGAAGGCAGAGTAAACCTTGGCCAAAAATACTAATGCACACACCCTTTCAGGTCTAGTACTGCATATAATGACTACAAGCTGTAACATTTTGGACCATGATGAAAGGTGCTCTTTAATATACCGTATGTTTTGTGAACGTGAACAGTATGTATCTGCTTTTTGGCTATATTGTTCTGTAAAAATAGAATGTATATGGGAAGTATTTTAAGTATCCAGTGTTAGAATGATGACTTTTGTGCAGAAATTCTAAAAGGCTAAAGTGTGAATCCCTAGAATTACTTGAACAGCACCCTAGAGTTCCCAACAAGTTTGGTCCTATATGTAGTCACTGGGAGTTCTTTCAGCACATTTTTCTAACTAGCTAGAGTCACTGCTGTGTCTCTCAATTTGTGCTGTAGTAGTTTTATTGTATATTAGCTTTAGCTTTTCCATACTGTAATACTTTACATCAGGTTAGAAAAAGAAGAATCAGTATTTATATAGCGCTTTTCATACACATTGTATCCCAAAGCACTTAGCAAGCAATGACAGACTGGTAGTAAAGTGACTATGAACATGTAGTGGAAGCCATTTCACACATCAATACTCACAAACAGCTTTGGATAATTGCATGACCCAGCTTTATGAGAAGGGGAGTGTTGTCCTGGATACTGGGGAAGATCCCCTACTCTTGCAAAAAGTGCCTTGGGTTCTTTCACTTCCACCTGGACACCCACCAGGACAGCACCAGAGATGGGTAGAAGGGAACTTGGTTCAATGTCTCATCCGAAGGATGGCACACCACCAGTAGTTCAGCACCCTCTTGTACTGCACTTGAGTGCCAACGTTTATAGTATGAGCTCAATCCAGGTGTGGGAAAATAACCCACAATCTTCTGGCCTAGAGGTGGATGTACTACCAACTGAGCCATACTGACACCTTAGCTGTCAGTCAGGTTATACTAAAAGATCCATCTGTATAGACTGCATGTGACCTCAGTGGTATGCTCATGTTTGATCTCAGTGGTATGCTTTTTTTTTATTATACAGACCCCCCCCCGGGCTCTGGTCGGCTTGGACATCGATGCCCTCAGCCCTGACACCCGACATCAGGCCGACCTCCTCATTCCCCCACAGATTACCCCTGTGGCAGGGTGGTGAGGAGATCCCCCTCCCTAGCTTGACTCATCTGAGCAGGATCCGGATGAGGAGGCGCCATTCAGGTTGGGCTGTGGGAGTCAGAAGCTCATGCTGCCCGACCACAGCCACTTTTTCTGTTTTCCTCCCTGCGGAGTGTGGACGTGCAATGATGTCTGGGCAGAGCGTGTCAATGTCTGCCGCACTCCGCCCCCCTTACAACAACACTCTAGTAGTGCCCCCGGTCATCACTAGGGGCCGCTACAGAGCGGTGGCTCCCTGGATCCCTCCCCAGGATAGGAGAACAGTCCTGCGGATGCTCAATCCTATCCTTCCCCTGCTAACCCCTGGTGGCCCGGGCTCGCGTCCAAACCTGGGTTGCTAGCTTGGCGTGAGGTGTGGCATCCAGCGCCTCAATCCTCAGTGCCACCGGGCTGGCCAGTCTCAGTGGTATGCTTTAACATGAGTTGTACAATTAAACCACATATTGTTTGAGAATGTTACCTAAAATGTTAATGCATTTCACTGAACCAAATGTTGTAGTTCTACATATTATGAAATGTCTATTTATCTTATGACATCAATAAACTTGGTTACAACAAAATGTTTAAATGCATACAGCGATTACCACACAATAAATACAATGAATAACACCAGCAGAATGGAGAACAGAATTAAACGCTTGGATTTGGGGTAATCACTAACTCTTTGCTTTAAACTGATTCACTGCAACTCTATGAATGCTCTCATTGGAGGTAATGAGAAATTGGGCTAAGTGTAAATGAAGATGTCAGGTACACTTTTTAAAAAAGAGGAACTGTGCAAGACCCTCTGTTTGGGGACTCCCACTGTGGTTTGTTTGTGGTTGGCACAGAGCTGGGAAGCTGGGGAAATTACTTGGAGGGTGATTCCAAGCTGCACAGAGGGGTGTCTAGGAGAATACTCCACTGGAATATGTTTAAAAATGTATATATGTTTTTTCTAGCAATGCAGCACTAGTGTGGTGAAGATGCCCCATGGAGTGTGGGGAGGGCTATGTCTCATGGGTTGGCAGTGATGACCCATGGGATAGGGGACATGCTATATAGGGTGGGGGTAGACTGAGTCCGGCTTGGAGTTGGAAGGATCCCCCATGTAGTTGGAAGGGGCTTGTGGGTGGTGATCCATAGATTTGGGGATAGGTTGATTCTCCGTGGGATTATGGATGTGTTACTGCACCATGTGGTCAGTGGTTGGGGGATGTTTCATGGGGTCAGGTGGGTATGATGCACTATGGGGTAGAGGGATGCTCCATGAAGCTGGACGAGAGGTAATGCCCCTTGTGATCAGGGTGGGGTGATACTCCATGTGGTTCAGGTTCATGAGGTTTCATGAACCCAGCTGCCATATCGTTGCCCACTTCTTGAGTTTTCTCAGGTCTCTGCATATTCTCTCCAACCCCTCTGGGGTGGGGCTTCATGAGATTGGGTGGATGTGATGCCCCATGCGTTGGGGTTGCCTCATGGCCTTGGTTGAATATGATGCCCTATGAGGCTGGGGATATGATGTTCCATGGCATTGAACAACAGCAAACTTCATTGACATGAATGCACTTCTTTTCAGAGTGCTGAGCTTCTGTCTTTATGATGTCACAATGATGATGATTTATTTTTTTATTTTAGTCTTTGGTAACCGGTTAAGGCCCACTAGGCACAAGTGCCTGTTTTCAGGGGCAACCTGGAAGCACTGGGTGGTTAAGTGACTTGCTCAGAGTCACACAGTATGCAAGTGGAGGTTGTGAGAATCAAACTCAAGTTTGGTCTGCTGGATGTATCACACTTGTTCACACTCGTTCCTCTAACCTCTAGGCTATACCGCCGGCCCTTTTTGTCACTCTTTCCTCACACACCGATAGTATTCCACATTTGGTGGATACAGTGTTAAGAGGTATGTAAAGAAGTTAGGTGACTTGCTCAGGGATACACAGTTAGGAATTAGCAATGGTGGGAATGAAATCAGGGTCTACTCCAGGTTCCCAGCACCCAAACTACTAGGCTAAACGCTTTCATAGCACCACTGTGCACTGGGCCACAAAAAGGGAGCAGGGTCCCACCAGGCACTAGGGATTTGTTTTACGGTTGTGGTGGGCCCACACCACAGACATGGCGCTACAATATATAGCATTGCAGCATTTACCAACTCAACTGCATATCACAACTTGCGTATTTGATGTCCTCACTATTATGTTAGCACCTTGAATCATCTGGAGAGACGATTATGCACTGTGCCACACTTGCAGTGCCAGAGCATCTTTGTTTATGTTAAAGGAAAATTACACCCTCATATCTTGTAAGTTGTATTTGTTTCCATGTCAACAGACAACTCTTTTCCTGTAGCTGTTAGAGATATATGTGATTGTTTTAGTTTATTTTCACTGTTTATACTAGTTCCTGCAGCTATCCTGGGGATCTCCATTTTCGGGTTGTTGAAATCTCATTGACCCTGACAGCCACATTAGCATATGAGAATATGATGTATCAGCACCCTTTAAACTTCACACTATGCCTGTCTGCTTAATTAGAGTTTAACAAAACAAGTTGCAGCAAGGTGTGAAATATCGCATTTACCTTCAGTTAGCTTTGCAAACTGTCTGAGTGGTAATGCAGGGGTTTCCCTTTAAACTTTATTCAATTTGTCTGTTTCCAGATAGTTTTTTTCAGGATATTTGTACTTTCAGCAGAGAGATACATGGAATGAACAGTTGCTGTGACATCACGTTCTCATATGCTAATGCAGCGCTCATGGACAAGGAGATTTCAACAACCATAAAATGGAGCCCCTTCCAGGCTAGTTACAGGGGATGAGCACGAACAGTGAAAACAAACTAAAGCAAACACTTATACCCCCAACAGCTACAGGGAAAGGTTGTCTACTAACGTTTAAAGCAAATAAAATTTACAAGATATGAGGGTATAGTTTTCCTTTAATTTCAGGTGGCAGCAACACTGAGCAAGCACAAAACTTCCATTTTGTTCTGCCCCTGAGAGTAACTCAACATGTTCCCTCAAATTGTTTTGTTACTTTGACTGTGTTTGTATATTAAGAGTCGAACACCATGCCATGTAAATTGAGGCAAACAGTGGAGACTGTAAGTATGAAAAGTATGAGCACAAAGATGAACAATTGTCACAAAGATGACCAAAAAAATAGAAAACACATTGTTTTTCTTTTGATTTGTGATTTACTTGGGGAATTGTAAAAACTATCAGAAAAAAATAACCAAGTCCTACACCAACAAAATGTGTTTTCTTCAAACTTTCTTTTTATTGACAATCCAACATACTTAGGAACATATTCATGCATTTATGAATTATCCAATCAAGCATGTATATATTTAATACAGCTTATCCCGTTATCATACAGCACAGTTACAGTTTTTAGTGTGCCACAGCCGGCCCGCCAGTACAACAGTAGAGCTACCATTCATGACTCTGATGACCTGGGTTAGGAAGATGGAGAATCCCACAGGATGCTTTCCTCTTCAGGAGGGGGAGGGGGAGGGGGCTGATAGACTCCACTATGTTATCACCACCTGGGGAATCACAGTTGGGGCGCAACCTGGGGCTGCAGATCACTGGGAGGGAGGATGCATGCCACCGTGCACGTGAGTGTCATCGGGCACATGTGTGCATCTGCACATCCAAGGGGCCCAGGTCTCACCTTAGGGGGTGGGACAAAAAAGTGGTTTGTTTGATACTATGTCCCCCCCCACCAATGTGAACCTATGCTGTCTTTTATCCTGAAGTCCATTTGCCAGCAGAAAATGTACCAGCCTCTTCCTTATAATGGCATCCAGCAGAGTTCTCCCTATAGATGTTAGAATAACAGGTCTGTAGTTCCCTGGTTCATCTCTGCCCCTGCCCTTCTGTAGGGAAACTGCCTTTGCTGTCATTCTGTTCTTGGGTAGTATCCTAGTGCAATAGGGTGGACACCCCATCGGGGGGGTAGATAGAATGTGCAGAGACCTGAGAAGGCTGGAGGAGTGGTCAAGGATATGGCAGCTGGGTTTCAAAATGGAAAAGTGGTAAATCATGCATCTAGGGCAAAGCAACACAGAGGCAGAGTGTAACAAGGTAGTGATGGTCACCAAAGAGGAAAGAGATCTGGGAGTAATCATATCTGATGACCTCAAGGTGGCAAGGCAGCGTGATAAGGCAGTAAGCATGGCCAACTGGATACTAGGGTGCACACGGAGGTGTACCACCAGCAGAAGGAAGGATATGGTGTTGCCACTGTATAAATCATTGGCAAGACTCCACCTGGAGTACTGTGTCCCGTTATGGAGACCACATTTTAAGAAAGACATAGACAGGGTGGAGACTGTCCAGGGAAGGGCAACTAAAATGGTGCAGGGGCTGCATCAGAAGCCTAATGAATGGAGGCGAAGGGATCTCAATATGTACACCCTAGACTTGAAGAGGGAAAAGAGGGATATAATATAGACCTGTAAACCCATAATATATTTATGGGCTGCAGTATAGCCTAGAAGTTAGAGTAATGACCTGGGAATGAGCTTGGTACATCGAGCAGAGCTGGGTTTAATTCCCACAACTTTCACCTGTGTACTGTGTGAGTCTGAGCAAGTCACTTAACCTCCCCAGTGCTCCTGTGTCACAGTTGAAAACAGGCACTTGTGCCTAGTGGGCCTTACCCAGTGACCAAAGAATAATAATAAAACAAATGATGGGGTTGAACAAGGTTCAGGACAGGAGTATTTTTTTCAGAGGCAAAGATGTACGAGAAAAAGGGGGACATGCAATGAAGAGCTGGGGGGAATTTAGGAGGGATGTGAGGAAGTACTTCTTTACTGATAGAGTATTGGATGCCTGCAATGGTTTTCCAGGTGAGATAGTGGGGGGCAAAAACAGTGTTGAGCTCTAAGCATGCATGGGATAGGTGCAAGGGAATCTTATTTGGGACGCAGCGGGGGGGGGGGGTTAGCCAGAGATCAGGTAGGGTTTGTGGTGAAAGTATAGGCAGGGAAACAGGGGCAGATTGGGTTGGCCAAGCAGTTCTTATTTACCAAGAAACTCTGTTTCTCTGGTGAGGTTCTGAAGAGATCAACCAGAGGCTCAACCATGAGTCGACCTGCCCCATCTCATTTAGCACACAGGATTGCAGCCCATCAGGCTCACTGATTTATCCACTTGCCCTCTAGTACCCTTTTCATCGAAACTGGATCCTCATTAACACACTCCCCTTTTGCCTGATGGCATAGTCAGGCTTGGCCCCTCTTCCTCTACTATGAATACTGAACAGAAATGTTTGTTCAGGATCTCTGCCTTTCCTTTATCCTCCTCCTCCCACCTATCTCCCTTCTTCAGTCTGACTATGCCTTCTCTAGTGTTTCTTGTCTCCTGCATGTAAGGATAGAATGTCTTGTCTCCCTTCTTTATACCTTCTGCTATCTTCAACTCCACATCAGCCATAGCCTTCCTCATCACAGCCCTGCTAGCCTCTTGCATCTTAATATTAAACTCTACCCGATCACCCTCTGCTTGGCCAGTTTTGTATCTTACACGTGCCTTTTTCTTTGCCCTCACAGCTGCCCCTGTCTCTCTTGCATAACACAGTGATTCCTTCCCCCCTCTTATTCTTCCCTGTTATACGTACAAATAGATTAGTGACCTCTGATATTCCATTTTTTATCACTTCCATTTTACTTACACTTCCTTTGCTGACCATACTCCTTCTAGTTTCTGCCGCAGCAGCTCCCTCATCCTATCAAAATCATCCCTCCTAAAATCCAGGATCTTTATTTTCGAACTGATTTCTCTCCTCTTCAAGCCTGATATCCAACCATACTGTCTGGTGGCCTCCTGCACCCAGCAGGTCCAGCACTGTGACTTCCCCTGTACTGCCTCTGTTTATAAGGAACTACGTCAAGGATGGCTACCTCCCTTGTAGACTCCTCTACTCTCTATACTAGGAATACTTGCTGAAAAACCGTAACCAGCTATTGACATCTTACACTTGCTGCTCCTGGGATCCTCCAGTCTACCTCTTGGAGCAGAGGCTGGTCATGGGTTGTACTCTTGGCAGACTCTTACGGCAGGCAAAAATGCTTGAGCATGTGGAAGGAGGACTTTGAAGTTGGTGAGGAAAGTGGTGGTCTTAACAGAAAGTATTAAAAAATGGGTAAAAGCAGGACCCTACAGAAAATGAGATGTTGCATCTCACCTGGGCTATCTTGGATGAATGCACTGTAAATGTTGGTAAAATCTGGACCCCTCTAAAACAAGATATGAGCTATTGCATTGCAGCTGAACTATCCTGGGTAAATACACCGTAAAAATGGGTAACAGCAAAACCCCACTGAAAATGAGTTGCTTGACTGCATCTCAGCTGGGTTGGTCTATGTAGCACAGTCTAAAATGGGTAAAAACAGAGCCGCTCTGAAGATGATATATTGCAAGTCAGCTGGGTTACTGTGTGTAGGTACAGTGTCAAAATGGGTAACGGTAGGACCATACTGACAATGAGATTTGACATCTCAACTTAGTTACTCTTGGAAAATGCTGTGTAAAATAGATGAAAGCAGGACACTAATGAAAATGAGATGTGGCATCCAAACTGTGTCATCCTAGGTAAATACAGTAGAAAAGCACGTGAAAGCAGGACCACACTAAATATGAGATTGTGTATCCTATTTGGGCTGAGCAATTTTGGGTAAATATAGTTTACGAATAGGTAAAAGTACTGTAGCACCCCACTAACAACTAGGTGTTGCATCTTTACCGGGCTGCCTAGATAACTACAGTGTGCAAATGAGCTATTTGAATTCTTGCACTCCTATCTGCCTACCTGTCCCTGCTGTCTCTGTTGACTGCTCTGCGGGAACATTTTATCTGCCCTGGGATCCTGTCTGGACGTGGATTGTGGCTTGCCTATGGCAGCTTTGTGACAGAGCTGGATTGATGTGATTCGATCAGAGTTGCCAGATCAGCGGATCTGGTGGGGACCTTCTGGGTCGGGTGAACATTCGGGGGTGGCCTGCCAACTAACGGCCATAGGGTGGTTGGTGGTGTGGCCGGGGTCATGGGCTAGCGGTCGAAGGGCGGCTTGTGCAGTGGTCAGTCCCAGGTAGATCTTGCCCGACTCTGGTGAGCCTTGTTGTGGTATAGGCTGAACTTGGAGAGGGCAGCTGAAATTGTCGAGGGCAGATAAACTGCTCTGTATATGCAGCTGATATAACGTGTATAGACTACATTCTGAATTTTAAAAAATAAAAGTTTTAACTCGTAACAAGCTAACTAGCTACCAGGAGCCCTAGCCAACTCTTAGCTGGGAGGAGGGGTTGTACTACGAGGTTCCTCAGTACAACTCAGTTCATGTGTAGTTTTATTTTATTTTGATTGCTGAAACATCCGTGTCTTTAGAAATACTTAGAAATATACTTATAAATTGATATTTTTTTGTATTTGAAGGGCTGCGATAACGAGTCTAGTACCTTGACTTCCGGGTACTTTTATGATATTTATAACCTGCCCTGCTGGCCAAGCGGGGCGACATAGGCGCCAAGACTAAGATCGCTGCTTTCAAAGACACGCTGCTGGTAACGTGTTATGTGTTGGGCGGTAGGGCAATTTGGGAGTTTGCAGTCTGCTTTGAGTATATTACGACATCGGGTAAGCCATTTAAATAAAATCCTCTGTTTATTATGGCCAACATTATCACTACAGATGGAAAGGTAGGCACTCAATGCATTCTCTGCTATATGTATGAATTAGAAATAGGAACTGAAGAAATTACGGCATTTATTTGTAATAAATGCATTAGAATTAAAGAACTGGAGAATGAAATTACACAGTTTGACAAAAGATTAAGTAGTTTAGAAAACAGTCAACAAGAAACAGCTAATAGAATGTATACCATTGAGAATCAGTCTAGTTTAGAAACTCCTGGTATAAGTATGACTTATAATTCTGACCAAACATGCAATAATAAGGCTAATAGCCTACTAACTACTGATGATCAATCTTGCTCAGGCATATCTGGAACAAATGTGATTTATGAGTTCAAACAAATTGAGAGTGTTACAAAAAAAAGACCTAGACTAGATGAAGCCATTGATTCTGAAAGTGATTGGTTTACAATCCAACACAGAAAAACCTTTAAAAGGGGATGAAAAGCTGATACATTTGTGTTACCAACTTATAACAAATATTATCCTTTAACAAACTCTATAAATGATGTCATAGAAAATGAGATAACTCCAACACCCTGTACCCTAGATAAGCTATCTAACACTACTATACAAGTTAGCACCATAAATAACTTGTCCCAAGGTGACCTGATTACTTTTTCTGAAAACCCAGGTGACATGGGTATTATTGAGGAAAGTATGGACATAAGAACTTCAAATTATGATGTTATTTGTACACCATAAATCTTTGTTCTAGGTGATTCCCTTCTATCCAATTTGGATAGAATTGTTTGTGATCCAGACAAAGCTACCCGTACATTATCTTGCTTTCGTGGTGCCAAAATAAGGGATATTGCTAAAATGAGTCCCAAAATATTAAAAGGATGTAATGAGAAAGACTTAGTCATCATTCATATTGGAGTGAACAATATTTGGAATCAGTCAACTCAGGAGATTAAAGAAGAATATGTTGGACTGACAAATATTCTGGCTGAGATTGGTGTACATATTGTGTTTTCCGAGATCCTCCCAGTTCCTAGGGCTAATCTTAATCTGTCTAATAAAATTAAACATATCAATTCTTGGCTCAGAGCTTGGTGCCTTAAACAAAACATCAAATGCCTTACTCATTGGGAACAGTTTGCTGACAATAAAGCTGATTATGCTAAGGATGGCTTACACCTAAACAGGCAGGGTAAAGAGGCTTTAGGTTTCAAAATTAACACATACATTGATGTTTTTTCATGCAAAACTTCGGGGTAGAAACTGTTAGGCTATTGCCAGGTATTGATCCTACCGGTTTGGAAACTGTTAATTCCTTACATTATATGGAACGTAATATTAAACTACTTTTATTGAATGCTAGGAGTTTAAATCATAAATTAAGTGAACTTCAAGTAATATTACATAATGAAAATTTAGATATATGTGGTATAACAGAAACTTGGTTCAGTGAGGGCCATTGGGGTCATAACATAAATGGATATTCCTTATTTAATAAAAACTGGTTATATTCCAAGGGTGGAGGAGTAGCTGTTTACGTTAGAGATAACATTACATGCTCGGAGGTTGATTTGGATTCAGAGCCTCCTATTGGCTTGGAAATTATTTGGATTAAAATTGAAAATAAACAACTCCCGGTAATGTTAGGTTTATGCTATAGACCACCATCCATGGATACTGCCAACAATGATAAGATGTGTGACTATTTGGAGAATATTGATTTTAAAACTAATATTATTCTTATGGGGGATTTTAATTTTCCTGATATATACTGGTCCAAAGGTACTGGTTTTAGTAAACAGGAAAAAGATTTATTAGTACCATATCGCATTTAGGACTTGATCAGTATGTTGAAACACCTACTAGGGGTAACCATATACTGGACTTAATATTCTCAAATATTAAAAACATCAGTGAGATGCTAGTACTATGGCACCTTTAGGAAATAGTGATCATTTAGTCATCAAATGGTCATTTAACCTTTCGGTTAAAAAATCCTGTGGGAAAACCGAATTTAAGAATTTTAACAAAGCAAACTATAAGGCAATTAAGGAACATCTATTGAGGTGGAATTGGCAACATGAAGTGTCTGGATTATCGGTAGAGAATATTTGGGATAGAATTAAGGAGGAAATCATATTTTGTATTACTGAATGGGTACCAACTAGAGCAAAGTATACTGGACAGAAGAGGTCCCCACCTTGGTTCACATGTAAAATTAAAAGATTAGTTTTAGCAAAATAAAAAGCATACAATAAATATAAGAAACATACCACAGAACAGAATTGGTCTAAATTTATAAAAAAAGCAAAAAAGGAAAAAAATCTCTATTAGAAGGGCTAAGCAAGAAGTAGAAAGTAGTCTAATCAAGTTACATCACGACAATAGGAAAAGATTTTTCAATTATATTGGTTCTTTCAAAACTTCTTCTACCTTAGTTGGACCATTAAAAATTGATAATGTTGACATCAGTGATGAACAAATCATGGCTGATGAATTTAATAGTTATTTTTCTAGCATATTTAAAAAAAGGGTAAATTTCTATGTATAAAACCATTTAACTCTGATTCTGTAGTTCAATTTAATGTTGCTGAAACTTTTTATATTATAGATTCTTTAAAAACTTCCACATCCGTTGGTCCTGATGGAATTCTAGCCATTTTTATGAAAAATCTTTCACATGAACTGGTGGGTGTATTAACCTATCTATTTAATGAATCATTACATAAGGGTATTGTGGTTAAAGATTGGAGTGATGCAATAGTCATTCCTATTCATAAATCTGGATCCAAAAAGGAAAAAAAACAACTATAGACCTATTAGCCTTACCTCTACCATATGTAAAATTATGGAGAGGTTAATTTTAGGCAAAATTAATACTCATATTATGGATAAAGGTTTGACTGACGTATTCCAACATGGTTTTCAACCCGGTAGATCTTGTCAGACCAATTTGATAGATTTTTTTGATCCCGTGAGTGAGGCATTGGACCATGGTCTGCCGGTGGATGTCATTTATCTGGATTTTGAAAAGGCCTTCGATTCGGTGTCTTATGACATACTTTTCAATTGCTTAGTCAAATTAGATCTTAATAAATACTTGATTCAATGGATAATGAATTGGTTATCCAATAGACGATAGCATGTTGTTTTAAGAGGTTTTTATTCTCCATGGACCACTGTTACTAGTGGAGTCCACAGGGTTCTGTTTTGGGGCCTGTGCTATTTAATATTCTGATTGCTGGTATGGATACTAAGTGTGGCAATTGGATTAGTAAATATGCTGATGATGTCAAACTGGGTGGGATTGTTAATAATCCCAAGTCTATATCTATTTTACAAGATAACTTAAATTATATATCTGATTGGGTTAACCTTCACAAATTGAAATTTAATATCAGCAAATGTAAGGTTATGCATTTTGGAAGTAATAATTAAATTATTATATTGAGAACCAAACCCTGAAGGATATAACAACTGAGAGAGATCTGGGTGTCATTATTAATAATAACTTAAAGTTTACAGAACATCTGAATTTTACCATTAAAAAAAGTTCAAGACTGAGTAACTGTATATTTAGAAATATTAAAAGTAGAGAACCATCAATAATGATTCCCTTATACTCTAGTATTATAAGAGCTAATTTTGAGTATTGTTCCTCATTTTGTGCTCCTACACAGATGGGTGACAAAATATCCAGGGAGAAGGTTCAAAAAAGGTTTGTAAAGAATATAAAGGGTATGGGAGGTCTGTCTTATGAAGAAAGACTCAAACAGCTTAATTTATATAGTATGGAATATAGATCTATACGTGGGGATCTCTGTTTGCTTTATAAAGCAACCAGAGATGAATATTTGTTTGAAACATTACACTTAAAATGGAACAATACAACTGTCCAAACCCGTTCGCACAACCTAAAACTATTCTTATCTATTAATCGAACCACGAAAAGAACTAACTTCTTTACTCAACGAATAGTTCCAATTTGGAATTCTCTGCCTTATGATATTTATTTATTTATTTATTTAGTTAAACATCAGTTTAGAAACCTTTGAGCCAGAGGCTCATTTACAAAGGTACCTCGTCACAAAGAGGACATCAGAACAGTAGTACAAGGGACACAGTACTTACAAACAAAAAAGTTACAGTTCAATTACAATTTTGTTACAATAGAGTACAATCTCCAATGAGCTAAAGATAACAAAAGGTGCAAAACTCATGGTCGGGGGAGAGCTGGTGGGGTAGACGGAGGGAGATAGGAGGAGGAATAAGTAGGGAAAGGAAGGGGGGGAGCCGCTCAGTGAGCATTGTCAAACAGAGTATATATATATATATATATATATATATTTTTACACTCATATAGTGAATATATTGATATATATGATGATATAGTGAATTGTGTAAATTTGATCCAATTTAAAGTTCAACTCGATATAATATGAAGGACTCCAAGTTTGTAACCCACTTGGCCTAAGTGGCATGATCACAATGGGCTCGTCCCTCGATCGTATAAACCGCCTACGAACCTACGAACCTATACTTGGGGTTAGGATTCCACTTGGTTTGGCTGTGGGGGGTGGAAGCTGAAGGGTAGTCTCTTCAGTAGCCATGGAAAGCTTCGGGGGTGGTGGGCTGCTGAAGGCTGGCCTCCTCCGGGGCTTGACTTCATGGAGCTGAGCCCTAGGATTGCCCATTGTAAAAGAAGCTGCCGAAGAGTGGGATTCTAGTCTCTAAATACGCAGAACTTCTTAAGAAGACTACATGGCAGGTTGGCATATTTATTCTGAATTTAAACTGGACAGGCAGTGAGAGTACCTTTGAGTTATCATCACTGGCTGAAAAATAATATTTCTGTGACCACAGAATTCTGAACAGTGAGAGTGTCTGGTCTTTAGTGGAACTTGGACATTGCTTAGGGAAGTCAGAGTTCCCACAGCTATTATCTTTTCACTGGGAGTTTGGCAAGACTCTTTATTTAACCTGGAACTCTGAACTTAGTGCCTTATTCTCTTCACATTTAATAAGGATGTTTTTGTAACCCCCCTACAAATGAGGGTTCCTGAAAAGTCTTCCTTGAGCTTGCCTAAATGCTCACTGCCAGGTTGGTGTCCTGCGTTTTAGCAGTTTAAATGTGATTGCCAGAGAGTGCCTGTATAGCCTCTGTGCACTGTCTCTTTAAGAGCTGCCTGGATTGCAGTCATAAGTAATCTGAGAGGGAGCTCTGTTGAAAGATGTAATTAGTTGCTGAAAATTATTTAAAGTGATAATGATAATGTAGTTTGTCTAACCTGCCTTCTGTGCAGCAAGGACTGTTTTCTTTATCTTCACTATCTTGGTCCTGGACTTCTGAATTGGACCAATCAGTACTGTTGGGACCTAAAATGGAACCGGACTACAGGAGCTGTTTGGAGTCAAAATCTGTAGGAATTGTAGTTTTGAGCTTTCTTGCCTTTTTGCACCTGAAGGGGGAGCAGCGAATCAAACCTTTTGGATCTTGGGGAATTTCCCAGGCTGCTGCAGCTAGTTTCAGTTCTGAGCTGAGAAGTGAAGAAGTAACAGCTCAAGTGATTTTGAGCCACAGTTCTGTGTAGTTTTGCGTGGGAGAACTGTGAAAGGGCTGAGTTTTGGCCTGCCTGTCTGCTGTCCCTGAGAGGGAAAATAGAGTGTATTCAGACTGAATCCGAGTTGTGAGGACTATTTAAGCCACTAGACTGTGACCAGGCTTTAACCTGAAGAAGACTGAAGATTTGCTGAATGCAATCGGCCTGTCAGGATTTCCAGCTGCTTTTGAATCCCCGGTTTGTGCAGAGACTTTGCGATCGTGACCGGAGAGCGGTTTGCCTGGTACAGTAGAATTTCCTTACATGTAAATGTGCTGTGTATTGAAAGTGGGTTGTGATTTGGTTCCCCACTGTGTGAACTGTGTTCTGCTTGCTGGTACCATAGAATCCTTTACATGTAAATGTGCTGTGTATTGAAAGTGGGTCGTGATTTGGTTCCCCACTGTGTGAACTGTATTCTGCTTGCTGGAAGCTTTATCCAGCCTAATCAGACTGGGTGGAGTGACCCTGTATGTCAATGAAAATATCAAAGCTACAAAAATTCAGAATACACATAAGGAGCCAGAAGGACTGTGGGTCACCCTGAAAACAGGAAATGGGGCAGCCATAAGAACTGGGGTTGTCTATAGGCCCCCAGACCAGGGGGAGGACATAGACACATTATTGTTAGAAGATATACAAACCATGACAGCTAAAGGGGAGGTTCTGATAATGGGAGACTTCATCATGCCAGATACAGATTGGTCACTACCAGCAGGAACATCTGCCAGAACTAGACACATGATGGATTCCCTGCAGGTGGAGGGCCTCAAACAACTGGTACAACAACCCACAAGAGATAGGGCTATCCTAGATCTAATACTGACTAACAGTGAAAGGATCACAGATCTCCAGGTAGAAGGTTACCTGCAGGCCAGTGACCATCACATGGTATGGTTCAGTTTGGCCACTAAAACTAAATCATCACATTCCAAGGCAAAAATATGGGACTTCAGAGGAGCTGACTTTGATAAGATGACCAACAGAGTTAAGCTAGCCCTAGCAAAAAGAAATACAGGTGAGGGGGTACAGCCAAAGTGGGCAAGCATTAAGAATGCAATACTTGAAGCAACATCCCATTGTGTTAGAGAGAAAGGAAGTGCAAAGAAGAAGGAAACCACTTTGGTTCTCAAAAACAGTAGCAGAAAAGGTCAGAGCCAAAAGGCTGGCCTTCAGGAAATATATGGGAACGCAGCGGGATGAAGATAGAGAGGCATACCAAACTTCCCTAAGGGAAGCAGGGAAGGCAGTAAGGCAGGCAAAGGTCCAAACCGAGAAAACACTAGCACAGACAGTAAAAGAAGGTGACAAGACTTTCTATAGATACATTAGTGAAAGGAGAAAGTCCAGAGGTGGTATTGCTGAGATCAAGGGAGATAAGGGGCCGTGTGAGGAGGAGGACCATGTAAAAGCATTTATCCTAAATAGATACTTCTGCGCAGTATTTACTGAAGAGAAGGTAGGGCAGGGCCCACAGCTCAGCACCATGGACACAGGGGGGAGGGAGGTGAGCACTAGTCCCTTCACAAAAGAAAGGATCCTACAAAAGCTCGATAAGCTCAGGGTAGACAAGGCAATGGGACCTGATGGCATACACCCCAGGGTACTAAAGGAGCTAAGGGTGGAACTAGCAGAGCCATTACCAAAACTGTTTAGTGAGTCTCTGAGCATAGGTGAGGTCCCAGAAGACTGGAGAAGGGCTCATGCATCCCGCTCCACAACAGTGGTAGCAGGGAGGAGGCAGGGAACTACAGACCAGTCAGTCTTACCTCAGTAGTGGGCAAGATTATGGAGGCACTCCTTAAGGAAAGGATAGTGCAACACCTGGAATCCATAGGAGCACAGGATCCAAGACAGCATGGGTTTACAAAAGGAAGGTCCTGTCAAACTAATCTCATAGATTTCTTTGACTGGGTAACCAGAGTGGTGGACCAAGGGGGAGCAGTTGATGTCGCCTACCTTGACTTCAGCAAAGCTTTCGATACTGTTCCACGTAGAAGATTGATTAATAAGCTAGGTAGGCTCGTGGTGGTCAGAAAGTGGTCAACTGGGTGGCGAACTGGTTGACGGGCAGAAAACAGAGAGTGGTGGTAAACAGTATACAGTCAGAAGAGATGCAAGTCACAAGTGGGATACCTCAGGGATCAGTCCTGGGGCCAGTCCTCTTCAATATCTTCATCAGTGACATTGCAGATGGACTGGAGGGTAAGGTTTGTCTGTTTGCAAATGACACCAAGATCTGCAAGAGAGTAGATGATCCAGATGGGGTGGGCAGAATGAGAAGAGATCTGGATAAACTAGCAAAATGGTCAGAAGAGTGGCAACTGGGGTTTAATGCAAAGAAGTGCAAAATCATGCACATAGGGAAAAGAAACCCTGAAGCCACCTATAGGCTGGGAGGGGAGTTGCTGGCAGTCAAAGGTGAGAAAGAGACTTGGGCATCATCATCACCGATGACCTGAAATCATCCAAGCAGACCACTAAAGCAGTAGGTAAGGCTAGGGGGATGTTAGGGTGTATTAGTAGGGGTATCACAGTCGGAAGAGGGAGGTAATAATCCCTCTTTACAAGACACTGGTTAGGCCCCATCTGGAGTACTGCATGGAGTACTGGAGGCCACACCTTCACAAGGACATTAACCAAATTGAGGCAGTCCAGAGAAGGACAACCAAAATGGTGCAGGGACTGCATCAGAAAACATATGAGGACAGATTGACGGAGCTCAATATGTATACCCTGGAGCAAAGGAGGGACAGAGGTGATATGATCAAAACATTCAAACACTTTAAGGGCATTAACAAGGTGAAAGAGTCGAACATGTTTCAATATAAGAAAAATAGCAGGACAAGAGGACACAGCATGAAATTAGAGGGAGGCCGATTAAGGGGTAATGTGAGGAAGTTCTTTTTCACAGAAAGGGCGGTGGATACATGGAACGGCCTACCTCAGGAAGTGGTGGATATGAACACAGTGCTGGGCTTCAAACAGGCATGGGATAGGCATAAGGGAGCAATACAGATGAGTATGAATAGATAGACCATTGACAGAGCAAAGGCTGATGGCACATTTATAAGGTAGAAAAAGAAATGGGCAGACTGGATGGGCCTTGCGGTCCTTATCTGCCATCAACTTCTATGTTTCTATATGTTTCTATGTAATCTGCGTTCATCTCCATTCGGCCAGGGCCATGCCATGCTGGCTCTGCCAGACTACCCCACTATACAGAGAAAGCCACAGTCGAGAGACCTGCCTGGGGATCAGCCCCCTGCTCCATGCTTGAACAGGAATGACGCCTTGGTGAATTGTGTGGGCCCTGCTTCTCCTGGCACTCCAGATTCTCAATTTTCATCCAGCCGGTGTCCAGTCTTGGGTGTCGTGAGTAACCATCGGGGTAGTTCCCTGCAACAACAGCTTAATCTAGGTGTGTCATTTGATTGTCTTGTTGTTTCTTTTCTTTCACGAACCGAGCCCTCCGGCTCCAGATTACAATTCATGTGTGTGGTGCATGTTGTTTTCTTCCATCACAGGGCCCCAACCAGCTGCAATGCAGGCCTACCCCTGGCAATGATCTTGGCTAGCTCACCTCTTCTTCACCTGGGTACCCAGAGTGTGTGACTGTTTATGGACCCTAAAGTGCATGCATAACTGTTTGATTGATACAGCCTTTAAGCAAATTAACTTGATTACACCCCTCCCTTGTTCAAGTCCCTTAAATAAATCAGATCTAACTCTTTTTGCATTTACCCTGACTGTGGTTCCAGTTTGTGCAAGAGTACTGTACTGCTGTTATTTGCTGTGTATAACCTTGTTTTATAGGGGGTCCCCAGGGTCGAGCCAGAGGAGAGCCCTGGTGGTAAGTGTAAACAGTGTGGGTACTTGTGTGGTGTAGCAGGGGTATTGTGAAAGTGATTATTGTGTATTGTTCCATCTACTAGTAAGGAAAGAGGGGGGTTACAGTGCCCCAGAGGGCTGTGCCCAGGTTAGCTTGACCACTACCAAACCTGACCTCCGGGTGGAGGCACCCGTTTCAGAACTCAGGCCCCTTAACCTGCTCCTAGCCAAGCAGGCAAGGGTAATAGCCCTTGGGATAGTGCCACCGAGGGGGTACATTTTGGAGGCTCACCGCTGGGATTTTATGCCTTCTAGTGGCCAAAAATTATGAATTATTGTTAAAGATTAATGGCTACTCCAGTAGAAATGGCTGTACACCAGTTGGTGGGGTGGTGTACTGGCCAGGAGATCGACCCACAAAATGCTCTGCTTATACTGGATATTCCCCTGGGTACCAGTAAGGACACTGTAGAGGGAGTACTCTCCAAAGTTGAATGTTTAAAAAACCCCTGTGGTGGTGGGTTGACAGACTGATTTGATTGACCAAACTTTCATAGCCTTAGAAAAGTGTAGTGACCTCGTGGACAGCTCTAAAGTGCCACAGACTATTGCCCCAGAAGGGGTTCCAGCTGCCTGGAGAGTGATAACAAAAGACAGTAAAGACCCCGGGGAGGATGAGCTCCCACCATTGTCTGAGACTTTTGAGGAGAAATTTGCTAAGTTGTTGCTGGAGGAAGGGAAAACCGTAGAGGACTGTAAGAAACTATTCTGCCACCTGGGGGTGTTTCTTCCCCAACACCCCCTCCCACACCAGCACCTGTTAGTGCCCCGCCTTCTGTGCCCATGCCAATGCTGGCTCCTATATCTGTACCTGCCATTAGTCACGACTCCTACCGAAGGCTGAGAATCTTCTCGGGCAACCCTCCCAACCCCCCGGAGGAGGATGACTGGGAGACCTGGATCGACTATGTTGCCCCCTTGGTACCTGAGTGGCAGTGTGCGGAGACTGAGAAGCGGAAAAGAATCATAGAAAGTCTGAGGGGCCCGGCCCTTAGAAGCCATTAAATTTTTGAGGTCCACGAACCCTGATGCATCTGCTCAGAAGTACCTATCTGTACTTGAAGGAAATTTTGGGAGCATTGAGTCAGGGGAGACTTTGATGTGGAAATTCCAAGGTACCAAGCAATGGAAGGGGGAAAATTTGCCTGCGTATGTTACTCGTCTAGAAAGAGCTCTGCAGAAAGCTTACCGGAAAGGTGGGGTAGCCGCTAGTGATTTGAACCGTGTGAGACTGGGGCACATACTGCAACATGCCAAGCATTCTAAACTGCAGATCATCCAGCTAAGGCTCCAGGATAGGAGAGGTAACCCACCTGACTACTGTGACTTGATAAAAGAACTCCGGGAGGTAGAAGGTGAAGAGGGAGATTGTAATTATGGGGTGAGTCCAGCCCAAGTGATCATGGCACCGGAAGGCCCTTCCGAAATGGAGACCACTAAGAGTGTCCCGCCATGGGCTAAATGGTGGGGGGAGGAGTTGCTGAAGGAAGTCAGAAAAGCACAACCGGGTGCATTCACTGAGGTATCCCCTGCTGACAGAGACCCTGGTCCCTGTCAGAACGTGACTGTTATGGGGGTGGGAGTGCACCCTCAGGCATCCTCTACTGGGGGTGACTTCTCGGCTGAGCTCAAGGAATTGACTGCCACGCTAAAGGAAATTTTGAGACCTGTTACTCTACCCACGGAAGTCAGATCACAATCTCCCATCGATGCTCCAGCATTCCCTGCTATGTTTTCCCCAAGGATGACCCGAGAGCATGTCATTTGTCATAGTTACAGCAAGGATGGCCATATGAAGAGGGAATGCCAGTCTCAGAAGGACTTAGAGAAAGTGGTGAACCAGCTTCAAGGAGAGCTTCGGAAAATGAGTCAGTGGTCAAGGGGTGCACAAAATGACCGCAGTAAAAGCTTCGGCCATCCTAACTCAAACCCCTCTGTGTCTAAATCGTCCATCCAGGTCCCTGCTGTTGTCCCTCCAGACTGGTCCAAGACAGTGGGCCCTTCAATGGAGACTAATGTGACTGTGAATGGTATCTTGTGAGAAAATGTGTTTGGGACAGAGACTCGTAAGGCACAGCTACTCGGGGGACTACCTCCATGGCCTCCATCCCTTTGAGCTCCCAACACTTCCAGCTAAGGCCTACTGGAGGTGTAGAGCCCTGGGAATAGCTCAGAGGGGGGTCCGCTGTTGCAATGTTTAGTTCCCATACCCAAGGGTTCCACGATGGACTGTAGGGAGCTAGCTGGTCCGGCTGCCCTACCTCATCCTACTCGGGCTGTCTTGTGCAATGCCAGGTCAATGAGGAATAAGACTGCCATAATGGCTGACTTGATATCCTCAGTCGACCTGGCTTGTATCATGGAGACTTGGCTGGATGAAAATGCCGCCCCTATTTTGGAGGCAGTGGTGCTGGCCGGCTACTCCGTGATACACAACCTGGGGGTGGATCGCAGAGGCAGGTGTTAGCCATTTGTTTTAAAACCAGCCTGAACCTCATGGTGCTGCCTGTAGGTCATATGCGATCTTTCGAGTGTGTGGCCGCCCGAGGTGGTGTGGGGACAGGTTTCAGGGTCCTTGTGCTCTGTCACTCCCCTGGTGTGGATGGGGACTTCTTGCGGGAGACTGAAGAGCTTGTCGCTGGCTTGGTGTTGGAGTCTCCCAGGTGGTTAATTCTGGGGGACTTCAATGCCTGGGTAGATGGCAGGCTCTCAAGTTTTGGGAACGATCTCCTGAGGAGCATGGGAGCCCTGGACCTGTCACAAAATGTAACAATAGCTATGCATTCGGGTGGCCACACACTGGATTTGGTCTTCTCTTTAGGATTAGATGTGACTGGCCTCAGTGTTGATCCTGTATTTTGGTCAGATCATAGTATCGTGAGGTTCACACTTGGGGGCACCCCCTAGATGGTCCTGCCCCTGTGGAGCTGGTCCAGTACTGCCCGTTAAGAGGAGTTTCTTCGATGAGACTATTGGCGGTGCTGGACCTAGCAAGTGTTGGGGCGGCTTGTGTGATTGCAGCGGAGGAAACAGTGACTGCCTATAATGGGGCTGTTACTGTGGCCTTCGATTCCATCACACCCATTCATGTCCATCCCCTGTCTACTTGCTGGAGACGTCCTTGGTACGATGAGGATCTTCGGGGTTTGAAGATAAAGGAGCAGAGGTTAGAGAGGTGCTGGAGGAGATCTGACCTGCTGGAGGACAAATTGACCCTGAAGTCGCATTATGTTGACTATCAGGGGGCAATTTCCCATAAGAAGGTGGAATATTTGTCTAGGGAGATTGTTTCGGCAAGGAACAGACCGGCTCAGCTCTTCCACACAGTGGATGGGCTATTACATCCTGCTTGTCTCTGTGTCGGGGAGCAGGTTCTAGCACTAGGTGCGAGGAGCTGTCTGTATTCTTCACCAACAAGGTGTCCTCTATTAGGGGTGGGGTCTCCTCGAGTACCTCTTGAAGGGGATGCAGGGTCCGGCTTGAAATGTTTCAAGAAACTCCTCCTGTCTAGGATGAGTTTGAGCTGGTTGGGATGTGGAAGGTGGCGGAAATAATCTCGAAGCTGCGGCCAACCCAATGTGAGTTGGACCCAGGTCTGATCCTACTTTTGGTTGGATGTTTGGACCTGATTGGACCTGTGATTATTGGGGTCGTCTGGAGTTCCTTGAGGAGTGGAGTCTTCCCATTGGCCTTGAAAGAGGCCTTGGTTAGACACCTTTTGAAGAAACCCTCTTTGGACCCAGACTGCCTCAGCAATTACAGACCAGTCTCAAACCTCCCATTTTTAAGGAAGGTTATTGAAAAAGTGGTGGCCTTTCAGCTTGAGAGACATCTTGCCTCCCTCCACCTATGAGCCTTTCCAGTCTGGGTTTCTGCGGGCATAGTACAGAGACCGCCCTGGTGAGGGTGCTTAATGATCTCCTGATGGCGAGGGACAGGAGAGATCGTATCACCTTGATCCTCCTGGACCTCTCTGCGGCATTTGACACCGTGGACCATGAGGTGGTATTTGACCACCTGCGGTTCTGGTGTGGCTTGTCCGGTAATGTCATCAACTGGTTCAGGTCATACCTGACAGGCAGAGTGCAAAGGGTGACAATGAGGTTAGCCTCATCTAACCCGAAGCCTCTGTGCTGTGGGGTTCTGCAGGGTTCGGTCTTGTCACTCTTGTTGTTCACGGTGTACATGCTGCCATTGGGGGACATTATCAGGTGGTACAGGCTGGGTTTTCACTGCTATGCAGATGATATCCAGCTGTACTTGTCCTGCACGCCAGATACCCAGGTGTCAGCCTCTGTATTTAACAGCTGCCTCAATGAGATCCAGTCGTGGATGACTCAAAACTGGCTTAAGCTTAACCCCGACAAGACACAGGTACTTGTTCTGGTTCCAGTTCGTTGGGACGGGGGAGAGGTGAGGGGTTACCCCCTGGCCTAATGTTAGGGAGTGATCCCCTTGCCCTGTCTAGACAGGTGAAGGATTTGGGCGTGATCCTGGATGACAGTTTGATGCTTGATGCGCAGGTGTCGGCCGTCGTCAGGAGTAGATTTTACCAACTCCAGAATATTGCCCAAACCCAAGGCCTGATCCTGCCTGAGGACCTGACCATGCTGGTGCATGCATTCATCACTTCCAGGTGGACTACTGTAATGCCCTGTACCTAGAGTTATCTGGAGGTAACCTCCGCAGGCTGCAGCTGGTGCAGAATGCGGCAGCAAGGTTGCTGCCTGGGGTGAGATGGTGTGAACATATCACCCCGGTCCTCTGCAGACTACACTGGCTGCCGGTCAGGTGGAGGATTGTCTTCAAGGTAGGGCTTCTGACCTACAAGACCCTGCATGAAAGGGGACCTGTCTACCTGCAAGATCTCCTTGTCCCCTACCATCCACCCCAGGCACTCCGTTCTGCCGGGGGAGGCCTCCTTGGAGTTCCCAGAGTTAGGTTTGCGGTACTCTGGGGACAGGGTGTTCTCAGTGGTAGCACCTACCCCGTGGAACTCCCTTCCTGGTAATCTAAAGGAAGCTCCCTTGGTAGAAGCCTTTAAAATGGGGTTAAAAATATACCTGTTCCAACAAGCTTTCACTGATTGATAAATTATTTTTAAGCGATGGCTAGAGTAATTTTAAAATAGTTGTAATGATAAACTCTTGTGTATATGTATTGTTGTGTGTTTTATTGTACAGTACCCAGAGTCTCTGGAGATGGGCGCTTTTATAAATAAAATATCTGTCTATCTAACTATCTGTCTGTCTGTCTGTCTATCTATCGGGTAAAAAAGCAGGACTCCACTGAAAATTAGATATTGCATCTCAGCTGGGACACCCTGAGTAAATACAGCATGTTATATTGAGGTGAAATAGATGTAGCCAGTCAGTTCACTTGTTTAATGGCCATTATGTGATGACGGTGCCCTGTAAATAAGCATTGGAAACAAGAAAGGCATTTATAATATGTTAATTTGCAAATAAATGCCTTTGTAATATGCAAATAGGGAAATACACTCAATGGGCCCTATTCACGATGACTATGCAGCCCTTTAAATGGTGCATAAGACCCCCACATAGACCGATATGTGTGGAATGCACGTAAGCAGCCCCCTGTGTGGCATGCATGACCCATGAGCAGGGCCGTGGGCAGAGCTGCCATGTGAACATGCATGCTGTAGTGGATATTTGAAGGAGTCTCTCATGGGGCTACCACTCCCCCCGGCCTGACCTCGACCATAAGGCCCAGGCACTTACTCTAAAGCTGTCCCCTGACCCAGCTAGAGGCCCATTATTCCTAACCGTAGCTTACATACCCCCCAAGAACCAATCCCAGGCCCTGGGCCCACTAATTGACTACCTCACCTCCCTACCCAACTCGTCGGACCAAATCTTGGTGGGCGACTTGAATATAAACTGGCTCTGCCCCTCATCCTCCTCCCACCGTGAGGCTTTCGATTCAATTGACCTAACTCAACTGGTCTCACAGCCTACTAGAAAAAACCCTGGGGGGGGACAAGCACCCTCCTGGATGTGGTCCTCACCAACAGGCCAATCCGCATCCACAACATCCAAATCCTCCCTGACTGCCTCAGTGACCACTCTCCTGAGCTTTTCAACTGGGAAACCCCTCGGCTCTCATCCCCGGTCAAAACCACCTCTTGAAGGCGGCTTAGGCCTGGGGGACTCATAGGCCTTAAGCTGTCCTTGCCACACTGATTGGTCCTCTGACGAGGGAAACCAACATTGACTTGGCCCTGGCCTTCTTTGTAAGCACTTTCAACTTTGCCTGTGATATCTTTGCTCCCATAACTGCTAGGAGGTCCAAAGTGAAACATGCCCCTTGGATCACCCCTGCCCTACTGTGGCAACTAAGCAACGTGACAATCTTTGGCACCTTGCTGTTGCAACTGGCCGTTCAGCTGACAGGCAGTCCTATGCTGCCGCCGCAACCAGTGCACCTGGGCCATCCACAAAGCAAGGGAATACTACCAAGCCTCTTACTCCTCCTGGGGAACCCCAGGTGCTTCTGGGACAACATCAAGCAACTGAATGGTCACTCCCAGTCCCCTCTCCTTCTCTTCTCAACATCAATGGTACCATCTCCTCTGACCCTGCCCTCATTGCCACCCACCTCAATAACTCCTTTACCGACCTTAGCTCAGTACTTCCTGGTAACTTTTTCAGTCCACCTCCTCCATCTGTACCACCACCAATTGCCGCCCTCTTCCACCTGCGTGTGTCACCATGCAAGCTAGGCCTTACTTGCTAAAAGCCCTAAAAGGTAACACCATCAGTAATGACTCACTTGATCCCTGCCTTTACGTCAGGTCCTGGATCAGGTCCTCTCACCTATTACGTGCATTTTCAACAAATCACTCTGTCTCAGACAATTCCCCTCTGCCTGGAAGATTGCCACAGTTACCCCTGTATAAAGGTGGTGACAGGACTCTTCCGGGTAACTACCGACCCATCTCAATCCTCTCCCCCCTCTCTAAGGCGTTAGAGAAAATTGTGGCGTCCCAAGTCTCTGACTACCTCTGTAAGTACAATGTTCTCTGCCCGAACAACACGGTTCAGAGCAGGTCATAGTACCAATACAGCACTCCTGGAATTTTCCAACTTCCTCCATGCCTCCTTGGACTCTGGTGCCCTAGCTGGTGCTATATTCATTGACCTGTCTAAAGCATTCGATACTGTTTCGCATCCTCTTTTGCTCTCCACCCCACCTAATAGGCTTTGCCCCAGGACCTGTTTCCTGGTGCACCAGCTATCTCTCCGCCTGCCCCAATGTGTAAAGTCCACCCGTACTCTCTCTGAAACATGCCCCATTCGCTCTGGGGTGCCGCAGAGCTCAATTCTTGGACCCCTACTATTCTCACTCTTTCTTAACTCCCTACCCAGCAGTTGTATGGGTAAGATGCTTCTATGCTGATGATGCTGTTCTCGTTGCCTCCCACAATGACCCCATGCTGCTACAGAACTCCCTCCAACTAGTCTTTGACTCTGCAGCTACCTGGTTCACTGAGCACCGACTTGTTATCAACCTTAAGAAAACAAAAACTATGCTCTTCTCCCACCCCCAAAATAAGTACAGCAAGTTTCCCTTAGCTGTCCACTCCACACCCAATCTCGTCATTGGCCAGGTGCAGTCCTATAAATATCTTGGTATAACCTTTGACCCTGCACTTTCATTCCATGGACATATATCTGCCCTAAATTCTGTCGCCAACTCACGGTAGGCATTCTTTACCGGCACAAGAAATGCCTCCCTCCTGATGCCCTCCGCTGGCTGTCACCTCCTCTGTCGTGTCTCTCATTGACTATGGCCTTCGGTCTATGGCTCAGCAGATCAGACTGCCCTCAACAAGGTTCGCCTCACAGTTAATAAGGCCTGCAGACTTATCACTGGTGCTCCCAGACTCATTCACACATGTGAGCTGTACACCCTGGCTACCCTACTCAACCTGGAAGAGCGACTCATGTATCAGACATGCCAGCTCACCTTTAAAGCCCTGCGTGGCCTATCCCCCATAGGCCTATCCAACTCCATTTGCCGTACTGCACCGACCCTGATCACGCGCAGCTCATCAAGAGCTACCCTAGTTATTCCGAGAGCCAGGACCTCTCAAGGTCAGAGGGCATTCCCCTACCGTGCGCCCCACTGGTATAACTCCCTCCCTGCCAGTGTCTCAAACTCACTAACCTTAGCTTGCTTTAAGCCCAGGCTCAGAAACTTCCTGCTTAGCTCTCGCAAATGCAACTGCAGCTAGCCTAGTGTAAAAAAAAAAATATATATATATATATACTCTGTTTGACAATGCTCACTGAGCGGCTCCCCCCTTCCTTTCCCTACTAATTCCTCCTCCCCTATCTCCCTCCCTTCTACCTCCCACCAGCTCTCCCCCGACCATAAGTTTTGCACCTTTTGTTATCTTTTGCTTCATTGGAGATTGTATTCTATTGTAACAAAATTGTAATTGAACTGTAACTTTTTTGTTTGTAAGTAATGTGTCCCTTGTACTGCTGTTCTGATGTCCTCTTTGTGACGAGGTACCTTTGTAAATGAGCCTCTGGCGCAAAGGTTTCTAAACTGATGTTTAACTAACTAACTAACTAACTAAATAAATAAATAAATAAATAAATATGCGGCCGCTGGAAGTTCAGCGTATGCGTGCATGCGGACGACCCCAACGTGCATGCATGATATGTTATGTCAGAAAAGGAGGTCGGTCCCCATGTATGCGAGTATGTGTTCTGAAGGCAGCCATAAACATCCTACGCATCACACACATGGCAGGAGTGGCCAGTGAAGCAAGCCAGAGGGAGTACAGCAATGCCTGCAGTGGCACCACATGCCAGCCACGCATGCAGCGACGCAAGGCACGTCGGCAGCAGCCATACATGTGCCAGCCTCCTGCCACATGTGACCGCCGACCATGCAACAACGTGGGCAATACAGCCAGCCCCAGCATGGCGCATATGCCACCCAGCAGGCGCCACTGAAACTGGATGCACAGCACGGCATACTGTGGCAAACAGGCAGGCACACAGGTCATGCACACCACAAGACCCAGTCATGGAAGCATGCAGAACACACACACACACACACACACACACACACACACACACAGACATGTCCATGCACACTGTGCCAGGGTGAATAATGAGAAACACAGACATAGCTGGATACAAACGCCTTTACTGGTACCCAAAACAGAGCCCACACAGGGCAGTAAAAGCAAAAGTGTAAAATGGGGGGGTTTGGCTTCACAGATGGGCATCCGCCTCCGCCTCAGTCTGAGTCCTCCTCCATGGGCACCTCCAGGCTGGTGGAGGGGGTGGAGTCTGTGAACTCTTTTTCCTCAAGCACAATCCACCTGATAGGTCCATGGTAGTGCTGAAAAGACAAGAGCAGATAGAGAGGACCAACATCAGTGACCCAGTAACCTGCAACAGCCCCTGTCCCTGCAATGTCACACACGGCCAAGGGCCACCTACCTTGGAGGGCGTGCAGATGGCCAAGAGGTCTCCCTTGTCATCCCTATATATGTAGTCATTGGTGTTGCTCCATAACTCAAACCTCCATGGGAGATCATGCATCAGATGCCGCCTCGGAGCCATCACCTGTGCCAGCCCTGCCTTCCTCCCGGTACTCCAGGACCAGCACCACCTTCCAACATTGGGTCCCCTGCAGTGAAACACAGGGAAAATGATTAGCACTCATGCCCATGGCACAGGCCCCAACCCACCTGACATACACACATGACACATGACCACGAGAACCGGCTGCAGAACCCACCTGCCTCTTCTCAGTCACCTCCCACAGTTCTCCTGCTAGTATCCCATCCTGGTAGGTGGCCTCCGCCACCCGATACAAATGCCATGGCAGGGCGAGCCTGCCACGAACCTCTGCAGCCAGCATAGGTGAAGCTGCTGCCGCCATTGTATTCACAGGAATATTGGCGAGCCGTGGAAGGCACGCCCACACCACATGAACACACCACACCCTAAAGGACATGTGCGACATGCCACACAACATGCACGGCACACGTGTGGATGTGCAATGCTACAGTGCGAATGCTAAGAGCAGTACATGTACTGGCATTGCAATGTGCCCAGTGGCACTACTACATATGGTCCTCCTTGAGGAGGCCATTGCTGAGCGCTGTGGCAGACCGAGGTGCTGTCACCGGGTGTTCAGGCCACGACTTGTTGCCCAGACACTGCACCCTACTGACATTCTACAATGGTACCGAGTTGACCATGGCATGCTACGGTACATCTGTGGCCTGGTGGAGGATGTGATCTGACCGACCACTGAGCACTCCATGGCCATGTCCATGGAGACAAAGGTGCTGTGTGCCCTGCAGTACTATGCCACGGGCACCTTCCAGAGGGTGACAGGCAACGTGACAGGGGTGAGTCAGTCGTCTGTGTCACAGGCACTCTACCAGGAGACTGATGCCCTGGTGAGGCACTGGGAGAGATACATCACATTACCACAGATGAGGCAGGGTTCAGGGCCATCAAGGGTGTGTTCCTGGAAATGTAAGGCGTGCCAAACACGGTGGGTGCAATTGACTGCACTCATGTGCCCATCCTCACCCTGTCCAACAATGAGGAGACCTACAGGAACCGTAAGGGGTTCCTCAGCATCAACTGTCAGATCATCTGCAATGCCACGGGCATTCTGACCAACGTCCTGGCACAGTACCCAGGGCCATGCCACGACTCATACATCTATGAGAACAGCATCCTGAGACACCATTTGGACCGCAACTAAAGGGCTATGGCTGGCTGTTGGGTGAGCTCCTATCATGTCGTACAGATATATTGGCTGCACATGTTCCCCAGCACCACTAATGGCTCTGTTTCACCCTACTTACACAGGTGACAGCGGGTACCCCCTAAGGACGACACTCCTGACACCGTATCTGGCTCTGTGGCACCCAGCTGAAGAGGCATACAATGCAGCACATATACGGGTGTGCGGCATCGTGGAATGCACCATAGGGCTGATGAAGATGCTTTTCCAATGTCTGGACCACACGGGTGGCACGATGATGCTTGCACCTGGGATGGCATACAGAGTGTTCACCCCCTCTGCCATGCTGCACAACATCTGCATGTGCGGCATGGTGCCGGAGCCCCCTGACATACACCCAGAGGAGGATGGCAAGGAACCACTGCAGCAACCCCATGGACCAGCACCACCTGGGTGGGTGCCAGGGTGCCACCAAGGAGCAACCAAGCAGCAGGATGTATGGCAGCACAGGCTGTGCACCATCACGTGGCCCAAGGCACATTCAGCAGGTAAGGCAGAGTGTATGCTGGCGATGATGAGTGTGCCAGACTGAGCCGGCATATGTGTGGTGTGCATGCCACAGTATGGCTGCAGACACGTGCCACTGGCGTGCACCTCGCGCACACAGGCACCTCACATACACAGTCTGCCATGTGCAGAGTGTGTGAGTGGTGTGCCATGGGCCACACCAAGGGCACATCACTACATGCAGTGCATTCCACTGTGTGCATGCTGCATGGTGAGTGTGTGTGTGCACGCGCGCGCCACGGTGTTGCATGGTGTGAGCCTGTTGCACCGGTGCACAGCACCCTTCCCAGGTGGTGCTGGTCCATGGGATGTCATTTCCAACCAGCATGTGTGCTGTGGTGTGTGCCGGGGGGTGGTGGTGGCGGTGGTGGTGGCGTGTTCCTGGCAGTCACATGCGTGTGTGTCATCCGCACCACCTCACTGTGTCTCCAGCCTCGGTGGGTGCCCACCGCGGCTGTGCACCCTTCCATCTGCTGTTGTGTGGTGTGCCATGCCCGCCAGTTATGCAGCCCCCTGTGACGCCTGTACAAGGCATAAACGATGTGTCGCTGTGCTTGTTCCGGGTTTCGGCCCAATGCTGCCCGCAGAGGGTTGGAGGCACTGTCTGGCACTGTCACACCTCGCCTGTGGTTCCACGGGTGTGGGGTCAGGTGCACTGGTTGGTGCCATGGGCGCAGCCATGGCAGGCGCAGCAGGACGTCCCTGTTGGGCAGCAAGGTGGTCGGCTATGGCCAGAAGAGTGTCCGCAGTCCACTCCTGTGTGCATGCCCCCATGGCCACCTCCTCCACCAGGCGTTCCTGTGCGTGCGCCCCTGCAGCCACTGCCTCCGCCATCTGCTCCTGTGCCCTCACACCCATGGCTATGCCTTTCACAAGCCTCTCCTGTGCTCACATGGACCCCGCCATGACCTCTGTGAAGTGGTGCACTGCCTCGGTGCACTGCCTCCCTGATCACCTGCGGTGGTCCCGCTCCAGCCCATGGAGGTCAGGGTAATAGCTGGCAAGGAGGGACCCACTGGCACCCTATCTGTGGCACCTTTTGCGGGGGCCCTCAAAGGCACCTGTGTTCGGCTCCTGTGAGTCAAACAGTGTGGCGGGTGCTGATGTACTTGCGGTCGTGGTGCAGCTGTCCTCAGGTGGCACGGAGACGTCCTTGCTGCTGCAGTCTGGTCTGGGTGATAGCTGCTCTGCCCCAGCACTGCTCTCCTGTGTCTCCCTTTCTTCAGTCACCTGTGTGTGCTGGCCTGTGCCAGGGCTGCTTCCCTCCTCCTGCAGCTGCTGCTCCGGAGTCCGTCCCCAGTACCTGCGGTTGTGGTCGTCGGGCATGGCGGATTGCTGGTGTCATCCTCCAGCGTGTCCCCAGTCCCATGCTGCTGTGTCCCTGTGTCGGGGATGGGGGGACATCAGTTAGTATGCCTGTGTGTCTGTCGTGTGCAGTGTCATGCTCTGTGTTACTGCCATTACCCACCTTCACCGCCTGCTCTCAGCGGCCCTCCTCCTCCTCCGATTCTGGATAGTCCCCCTCTCCAGCACTGTCTTCATCCTGCACTGTGGGGTGGAGCATGACAGGTGGTCAGTGATTGTTGCGTACAACGGTACTGTGGTTGTGCTCTGTGCACCCCCGCATTGCGCTTACCTGGCATGTTGCCTAGTCCATCCGGCTTGCCATCCATGAAGATGTTACTGATGGTGTCCACAACCTGCTGCTCAATGGGCATCAGTGATGGGTCAGGGGGTGGCAGTCTGCCTCCTGTGGCACCCTGCAACTGCCGTGCCCTGCTCAGCCATCTCTTCGTCTGAGACCAGAGGTCATGGCACTTGTGCTTGATGGCCAACAGTGTGCGTGCCTCTGGTCCGGCAGTGTTGATTGCCACCTACAGGTCCAGCCATACGCAGGCCTTAGTCTCAGCCAGGGTGCCCAGTGACCTCTGCCCGAACAGCACATTGTAATGCTGGCAGATCTTGGGAACAAGGATAGCCACCTGTGCCCCCGTGAAGTTTGGGGACCACTGCCTCCTCCTGTCACCACTTCTGCCCATGCCACATCCACTGGCATTGCCAGTTGGGCACATGGTGGTTGTCCCCACCCGCTCCTTGGGCATGCGGTTGTTGCTGCTGTAATCTGCTTATCTCTGTCTTCCACACTGTGCATATTGCTGACACGTTGTGATTCCGCATCACCATATATAGTGGGGTTAAGGGGCATTCCCATCATTTTGCACTGGCTTTGTCCCACCCCTGCGTATTGCTGCACGCCTCCTCTGTCACTGCCCCAGACTCCTGGGGGCATGTCGGGCTGTGTTGTGCCTTTCGCACTGGTTATGCAGCACACAGCTGCACACCCGCTTTTATGACAGTTTCATGCGTAGCGGATGGCCTTCGTGAATAGGGCCCATTTTGTCTATACAAATGAGTAGTGAGGCACTTCGAACATTCAAATGAGTTTCTGACAAAAGGTTAACCTCAATGTGACTGTTACGTCAGAAACTCAGCTGTCAAACAGAAATGGCTTCAGCTGCCCCATAAATACAATAAAATAAATCTCTTTTAATGATGTTCAGTTTTCTCGCCTAGTTTTTTTCCTCACTATAATGGCGATAATGGGAGGAGTTGGAGGGTCAGTTCTCAGTAGGGTTGCCACCTTTGGATGAGATGAAAATCGAATACTAAACCACAGCCCCAAACTCCACCCCTAACCTTGCCCATTTTTTATGGTTGACAAGGGCATCGGTCAGATAGATTCTAGACTTTGACTCACTTGATTTATTAAAGATGGCTACAGATATCGCAAAGTGTGTGATTTCTTTAAATTGCAGCATGATTATTATTTTTGGTTTGTTTGATTTAGATTTAAATATTTTCAGTTTTAATTTAGTGTGCGTTTTAAGATTGGGTAATGTTGGGGGGGGCTTTGGGGGGTGTTGCACCCCGTGTACACAGTTTAATTCATACATCGAGTGACTACCAGGACACCTCTGGAAACTAGCTATTTTGGGTCATGTGGCCTTTTCAAGAAAAACATTTTCAATAAATAAATAAACTGCAACTGTAATGGTAAATAAGATTCAATTACAAATCTCATCTGACATTTTAAGATGAGCCACTGTCTGTAGTCCCTCAGCTTCTCCTCTAAAATTATTTGTAATGTCAGAGGACTTTTTAAAAGTGCTAGGAAATGGGGAGGTGCTGTGGAGCAGCAACATGGCAGATGCCTCTTAATACAGCTCCAGATCTGACAACACGATTTAATAAGTTCAAGTATTTACTTTTCATCTACTGGCTCTCATTTTACTTAAAATGCCTGTCAAAAACTTAGTAGCAGAGAATGGGACCCGAGAAAGATAGAAAGCATGGGTCCCACGGCATGGAATCATTCCTCTCTCTAGCGGGATCAGCGACTGGCTCTGGGCCATCTAGTGGCTTTGCGATGATAGAGTTTCCAGCAGCACAAGTTATGGCTCTCCTCACAGAAATTCAGGCGAATGGGGAAGAGATGAACAAGTGATTGGCAGCTGTGGAGGCCAAGCTCAACGAGCGTGACGATACCCTCAAAGAATACTCTATAGCGATAAATGATCTTTTAGCGGCAAACACTTGGCAAGTAGGATGCAACACCTCTTTCACTTTATTAAAAGTAAACTTGAGGCCCTAGAAAACTCCCAAAAACAGGCCAATGTGAGGGTTGTGGGTTTTCTGCCGCAGCTCGCAGGACGAGCCAAATTAGTCACTACACTAACGAAGATGATCTTTGTGGACTTAAAACTCCTACCGTCGAATTCAGCGGTGACCATTTTCAAGACATTCACTATCCCTCAAAGGCTGTGTCCTCGTGGGGATAGCTCCCAGAGGCCTGTTACAGTAATAGCCACCTTGTCATCCCCAGAGTCACATATACCTCTCCTGCAGGTGGCAAGAGCCAGGGGCGATAGCATCTGGGAGAGCAGTCACTTAGCTCTATTCCCAGATTTATCCGCTCAGACACAAAATCGGAAAAAAGATCTTCAGATTATAAAAAAGGATCTTTTACGTGATGGAATCCAAGCACAGTTGACATACCCAGCGAGGCTGCAGGTTCACCACAGATCCAAAGTGCACATCTTTGTGGACCCAAAGCAAGCAGCTGAATTTGTGGGGATATTGACAGAAAAGGCCAGTCCAACGGCAGAAGCATCGGATGGAGAAGAAGAGGGTTGAAAGCTAATTAACGCCTTATATCTAAGACTCTCAAGTAAACTTTAACATGCGTTACCTTAGCGCTGTAAAAAGCTCCCCTCGAGGTAAGGGGGGACGTTAGTTGTCCAATGTGCCTCTGTCGTAAGGGAGTAGTTTAAAAGTTAATGAAGGAATAAACAGATAACGTGTTGGGGCAAAGTTACACACCCTTATAGATGTTGTTTTTGTTTCCTTCTGGTTAGCCAAGTGCTCCTCTGTTGCACTGATCTTAAGTACTGACCACCTTTAGGTCTAGGAGAAGTGAAAGGTTAGTGTTAGTGCACTCATGCACTACTCAGTTTGTGAGCTTAAAAATATACTATTTCATGTCCTGATAACTGCAGGATGGGGGTAACAACACCCCACACCTAGCTGTGTAGGTCTGGAAATGCAGCTTAATTGAGACCAGGACATCTTCATGATATATGCCACACCATCTCCTGGACGTTTCAGCTCTCTTAATTATTATAATTCTGCTAGGGAGTAGATAATATGGTGTTGCATTTTGTGTTCAGACAATGATTGTTGTGAGAACATAATTAATCTACATACTAATCCACTCAAACTTTACTCCTGAATAACTGTTAGGATGCTCCTCTACACTGGATGGATATATCAATTTCTGTTACTGAATGTGCTTAGAAATAGATGTCTTATCATAAACAGTGTAGAGGTCTGCGTACCTTGTGTCTTCCTATATATATATATATATATATATATATATATATATATAGAGAGAGAGAGTGATATATATATATATATATATAAATATATATATATATATATATGTCTAGTCCCTACTGTATGTCTACAACATCTGTAAATAAAAAGTAAAAAAAAAAGTGCTAGGAACTATTTTATACTGTTAAATATCCTGTTTTTCCATGTCAGTCACGTGTAGCTGATAGCTTGATATGCTTTGAGAAATTTATGATAAATTATCTAAGTTTGTGGTACCTTCAAATCTAGATTGCATTCCTTTCACCTCATCAGCTACTGTTCTGTATTCCTTTTCTCATTTCTGTGGCTTAGCATGACATCAGACGCATACCGTTCAGTGCCATTCCTCTGAAAGGCCTGAAATTGTGTTACTGAAATGTTCAGGCAGTATGAAAAGTGAGTGCAATAGCTACTGAAGAGAGAGGGATTTAAATATTTCTTTAAACTTTTTTATTTAAAAGGCACAGAGCACATCAAGTTCATAACATACAAATTAAAAAATAATCGCGGTCATCCAAAATTTTATTTAATTCAAAAACAGTTACCCCTTAGACAGAATCATTTAAAATAATAAAGCTAAAGGGTGGGGGACAAATAAGAACATTCTAAAAGAACTTACTGCTTCTAATATTGCAACATAAATCCCCCAGTCATACAAACCAGTCGGTTCCAGATCCGTCTAACCCACCAAAGCCCTCTCCCCTTCCCATCTCAAGCTATGTCACATTCCCAATGAATCAAGTACCATGGGACAAATGCATCATCCTCCTGAGAAATATAAAATACCCAATATCTCCAAAGGAGCTTGAAACGGGCAGCTCGGCCAGTGCGTTGTGCAATTAATCGCTCTAAATAATACATTTCATTCATAATCTCATGCCACTGGCCAATCACTGGGGTGGTAGACCATTGCAAAATAGTTTTGACTATGACTGTATTATGATACTCCTTACAACTGGGGAGGTTTAGGCCTCCTCTGTCAACTGACAGCTGAAGCAGTGACTAGCAGACTCAAGGACAACAGCTTGCTCACACAAATCTAGATATGGTTCTATTCCAAGATATAAAGAAATAGGAGGAGGGTATCACTGGGAGAGTTTTAAAAAAGATAAAAGAAATCTGGGTAGAATCGACTTGTGGATGGTGGCTATTCTAGAAAGGAAGGATAATTGAAGGTGGGTCCATTTACTCAGATCCCTCTCTACCACCTGCATCAGAGGCTCATAATTAATCATTTCCAAATGTAACAGGTTTTGAGGTAACTGTATGCCTAGATACTTTATTTTAGTACATCTCCAGTGAGATGGAAATAACTGTTCTAGGGATGTGGATATGTTGTTCAATCCACACTTACTGGCAGGTTCCTTGCCACTTTAAATCTTGCCGGAAGGTCTTCAAGCTGACTCCTCCCACCCACCCGGGTGGTAAAACTCTCGTCTCCGGCCCATGATGCCAGATCTTCCTTATCGCTTGGAAGCTCAGGTTCCCTCCTTAGCGTTCTGCGTTTTAGGCCTGGATCCACACTCTTTGGTTAAACTGAAACTCATTCTAAAGTTTAAAAGACTTCGGTCTTCTTTTTCCCTCATGGCTGCGATGGACAAATCGACTTCTGGATTTTGTCGGTGCCCCTGTGGGCAGAAGATGTCCTGGACCAATCCGCACTCCATGTGTGTTTGCTGCCTTGGACTTGGCCATGACGCACAGGCTTGTGAGTTATGCAAATCCTTTTCGGCTTTGGTCTTGGAGGACCACGCTGCCCGATTATTCTTGGGGTGACCTGAAAAACGTTATCCTCCAGTCAAGTCAAAGGAGACACGTTGGGCGGTGTCCACTCGAAAGAACAGCTGGAGCAGATGATCGCCCTCGAGGAGGAGGCAGCCAAGGCCGCATCATCATCATCCTCGGTCGCGGCATTTATCCCGCTCTCCTTGGGCTCTTCCTATACAGCTTCTTTTAAGGAGTTTTGCCAATCCCTCTCCACCAAGGGAGAAGGGCCATCGGGACATTCCTCTTGGTCCAAAAAGAAGGACTCCAAAGGTTAAGTCCCACCATCGACGTTCGTGGGAGCGGGAGAGATCCCCTTCCCCGGATAGTCAACATTCGACTTCGGTCAAGGTTGCGGCTAAGGCTGCTAGCTTTATGGTTTCCCCGCCAGGTCAGCCAGCAGAGACAACCGTCAACGCAGTCGAGATTTTTCTCCACCCGTAGGATGGTTTGTCGACTGGAGAAACTGACAACCCTTCTTCACCAGTTCCCCCAGTGGAAACCGAGGACTTGCCTGTGCCTCCTGTGCCAGAGTCCCCAGTTAAGGTCTCTGAACTGAGGGAGGAGAGGGTTTCCCCTGCCCCCTCTCTGACTCAATCAATCAATCAATCAATCAAAATCTTTATTTATTCAGGCGAACATCATTGAGCAATGCTCATTTACAAGATGGACCTGATAGGTCAAGATCAAAATAAAGTACAGTATAATACATAAACAAATACAGAGAAGAGGCAAAGATTTTTATATAAATAAATAGGTACAGTAATAAAGAACGTATATACAAGCAAGGTAGCTAATGGTTTTGTACAACTAAACAATAAATCAGACAGGTTTGACACAAATAACTGTGAGGTGTTGGGATTGTGAAAGTGGTTAGGAGTGTTATAATTGGATAGAAACTTAAGGAAGTAGATATGGGGAATAAAGAAGGAATGGCAATGGATTGCAGGGTGTAATGTAGCTAAGTTTAAAAGTATATAAACAGAGATAGAGAAGAAAAAAAAGAGGTAAAGGGTAAGAAGGGACCAGGCTTAGTGGAAGCAGTTGCATATCTCAGGAAAGAGATTTGTGAAGAGTTTTTGAAGGATGCTACAGGGATGAAGGTGTTCAGCTTTAGGGTCTTCTGTGAGAATTCCAGGTAGATGCTAAAAATAGCTGATTGCAGACCTCCCATGCCGGTACAGACTTTAGGTAGCTTCAAGGTGATAAGGTTATTGCTTCTGAGGCATATGATCTCGGTGTAGCCAGAGTAAAGCAACCAGAAATATAAGGTGGAAGTTTGTTTGACAGAGCTTTGTAAATCCATAATGCAGCATTTTTCCCTCCTGAGATGTAAGGATGTCCAGCCAACAGCATTATAGAGGAAGCAGTGATGAGTGTTGAAAGGAAGATCTGTGATGAATCTTAGAGCTCTATGGTACAAGGTATCCAATTTACTTAAATAGGACATAGTGCAATGGCCATATAGGAAATCTGCATAATCGATGAGAGATAGAAATGAAGCCTGAATTAGTCTCTGTTAGACTCTTTGGTTAGGTAATGTTTGATTCTGAAGAATAGGCCGAGCCTCTGTCTGAGTTTTTCAGGAGCTCCTCAACATGATGAGTGTAATCAAGTTTGTTATCAATCCATACCCTAAATATTTGAATTTAACCACATAATCAAGATTTTCTCAAGGATGGTGGATAGTTGGGGAAGAGTGTTTGTTGAGAGAGAGAAGAGTATATATTGGTGAAAAGAACATAGCCTTTGTCTTCTTGGCATTTAAAAGTAGTTTCTTTTCAAGTAGTTGATGTTGCAACAGGAGAATTCTGATTGTAATAACTCACAGGCCTTTGATGGCGAGGATTACTGACATACAAGACAGTATCATCAGCAAAAGATGAACATTGGCAACAGTGAGGTTGGAATCAATGTTATTGATATATATAGCAAAAGGATAGGGCCCAGGATGGATCCTTGCGGTACTCCCCTTAGAAGTGGTTTTGAGGAGGATAGGACACCTTCATTTTTCACTTGCTGTATTCTATCAGTGAGGTAGCATCTGAACCATCCAAGAGGTTGGATCCAGGCCTAAGGAATGCAGTGAGGAAATCAGCAGCTCATGATCCACTGTATCAAAGGCTTTACTTAGGTCAAGAAATACAGCACAGATGTTGCTTTTTTTGTCTAACTCAGTTTGCCAATCATTTGTTACTTTTGCTAATGCAGAAATGGTACTGTGTCTGGTCCTAAACCCAGATTGAGCAGAGTTAAGGAGATTATTAGCATCGAGGTAGTCTCTTAGTTGGATACTTACCAGTTTTTCTAACATTTTAGACAGTAGGATGGATATAGGTCTGTAATTGTTGAGATCCATGGGGTCCCCTGATTTGAGGAGGGGAAACACTTGTGCTGTTTTCCACAATGTAGGAACAGAACCAGTGGATAAGGACAGATTAAAAAGATGGGTTAGAGGAACTGCAATGGCATGAAGAGCAATTTTTAAAAAGTAGGGGTCCAGGGAGTCTGCACCAGCACTTTTCTTGGTGTCTAGATATAGCAATAGGTCTTCCACTTGTTTTAATAAAATGGGCTTGAAGGAAAATGAAGAGGCAGTCTTCTGACCATCACTCGACTGGAATTTAAGTTGTGACCGTAGTAGATTTGCTGGGGAGGAGTCAAAAGCTAGGCCAGCTGTACTGAAATGATCATTGAATGCATCTAAAATTTCACACTTGTCAGTGATAACAGCATTATTATGGTGTACTTGGGATGGCAAGGAAGTACAGGAGTCCTGCCCTAGAATCCCCTTGATGGTGCCCCAGAATCTGGCTGGGTTAAGGTAGGAGGCATCAAGCTCGGCTGTATAGAAGGCAGCCTTGGCCTCTCTCACTTTTTTGGTGCAGCTGTTTCTGGCTCACCCTCGGAATCCCCAAAGGTCTCGGTCTCGGACCTCTTCCAGGTCCAGCCAGTCCCACTGACGTCAGTTGACTTGAAGGAACGCTCAAATTGTTGCATAAATATTCCAAAGCCACTGTATAAAATCTTCCGGGAAACCAAACTGAATAAGGGTTTTCCATTGAAAAGGCCATGAACAGCCTGGTGGAGCTGAGAGTTGAGGCACTGGATGCCTTACCTTGTGCCACGCTGGTGACCTGGGTTCGGGAATGACCTTGGGTCATCGGAGAGCCAGCATGGGGAAGGGGAGGGAGAGAGCAGGATTGAACAGCTGAAAGGCAGCTCTCCTCTCCTGGGGTGGTTATCCCCCCCATAGTTCCCCTCCAACCGGGTGGAAGCCCAGTGGATAGCATAGGGAGGAGGGGGCGGCAGTGTAACGGGAAGGCACCCCAAGGCGTGGCATACGCGTGCCTCTACATGCATGCAATGCACGTACGCATGCCTGGGGCATGGGGACAGAGAGAAAATGGGGAGAAAAAAAGGATAAAAATCTGTATTGAAAAAGGAAAGAAAAAAGGCAAATCTTTCACTCAAAAACCAAGTAGGTGGTAACTTAATTCTTTGGAAAAAGGGCACTGGGCATCCTAGAGAGTGATTTTGGCCTGCACTCTCGGCCTTTGTCTAGGGTACTCAGTGCCATTATGCCATCATAAACTTGTGCACATATCCCATTATTGCTATGATAATGAGTAGAAACAGGACCCCAATGGACAAATAGCCTTAATATCCTTATTATCAGTTTAAGGAAACTGAAAGGTCTTCCAACATCATCTACAGCTATTAAGTTAGTGGCTCTAAAAATGAAAAATAAAATGGAAGAGCGTTCTTTCTCCACTTTGGGAGCAAAACACTGGAACTGTTTACCAACAACCTTTTCTGAGGATATTAGTCATGCTATTTTTAACTCAAGGTTGAAACAATAGTATGTGAATAAAGGGCAGTGTGGTTGTTTTTGATGAATTTGTAGTGCTGATGTTAAAGTGATGTATTGTTATGTATTGTTGTTTGTTTTATATTTATTCTGTGTCATTGTAATATCTTGACTATCTGGTCCAAGGCAGTGCCTGAGAAAGTTAAAATACATAAAAATAAATTACATGCATTATTAGCCGGACCTGGATAAATACATTGCAAAAAATGGGTGAAACCTGGACCTAACTGAAATATGAGATGTTGTATAGGCGCTTGGCTGTGATGCATGATGTTATTTTAATAATAGTTCAAGCAGGAGCTGACTGCAAAAGCAGCCGCTGTTAGCTCTTGCCAACTCTTGTTTCATCTACATTTAAAAAAAATCCCCTACCCCTTTAAGGGGCCGATCCTTCCTCCGCTTTGTTATAGGGAGGGCTGGGGGGAAGGGCTGTAATGTGAACCGTTCTCCATATGTTTTTTTTTTCTGTCTTTCTTTCAATGGAGGTACTTTAGCAGTCTGCAGAAAGAGAAAACCGAATCCGACAGGAACACAAGAAATCAGACCCAAAGCGCCTGAAATGTGCGGGGTGCACACTTGAGCCTTGACACTGGTGCGGGCTAGCTTTCTCTCCGGCGTGCAGAAATGGGTAAGAAATGCGGGCGACCCAGACTGCGGCGGTGATCATCAGCCATACTTCCTGAGGCTCCGCACTGCTTTAGATGATCCTTTTCCAAATCGATCACATTTGGGCTAGTGTGCCAGGAGAGAAGGAAGGGGGAGATATCTGCCGGGTCACCGATGCAGAAGTGCTGGAGCCTCAGTTTTCAGCATCAAGTGCGTGTGGGGCAGCATGCACAAGTGAAGGGAGCTTGCTGATTTTGTGACCGGCGAAAAGAACTGGGGGCATGTTTTAACACCAAAACAAAGGAAAGACAAAAAAAATTGAAGAAAGAACTATGCCTGCATCCAGGGATCCGAAGGCTGCACCCTGTTGATTGCCGAAATGTTTCGTTTTTTTTTTTTTTTGTGCTCCTATGGACACCTATAGCAAGGAGCAGCCTTGCCTTGAAGTTTATTGTTTCAAGGATGAACCTCAATTTTAAAAGTTTTTAACATGTATGTGCAGCTCGGAACTTGCAGAGAAATGCAAAAGTGAACCCCCTTCCCCAGTTATTGAACATCTTATTTTCTTCTCGGATATTTGACAAAGCTTTCATTCCGGAGAGGCCGTGGTGCCCCTGGGCATTAGCAGTGTTATTTGCAAGAAGTTGAATAATTACAAAGGAAATAGACCCTGGAAACCATGGCGGTGGCGTCGGGCACTTTCCCCAATGGGTTTCCTCCCTGGATCGCGAACGATGCCGAGGTGGTGCAGCTGTGCCGGGATCTGGAGCTTGGTACCGTCATGACTCTATTCTTCTCCAAAAAATCCCAGCGACCCGAGAGAAAGACCTTTCAGGTTAAGTTGGAGACCCGGCAGATCATCTGGAGCCGAGGGTCGGACAAGATTGAAGGGGCAAGTAAGTATTTTCGGCTATTTTCTCACTCCCACCTCCCTGCCAGGTACCCAGCAACAATCCAGGGGCCTGCTGTATAAAATCCAGACTGGGGTCCAGATTGGCACTGATTAAAATGCTGTATGTTTTCTGTCTGGCTAGTAATGTTTCCCCTAACTAGCCATTTTGGTATGTTATTGGATGAAGCATTAGTTTAATAAGTACCACAGTTGGACCACTGGAATGTCTGTGGGGCAACTGGATTTTCTTGGCTACTAGCCAACCCTTGCTGGTCATTATTGACAATTTAACTTTGACCCTGAAATCCATATTGTGGATTTCAGAAAAACAAGCCTCCTAAAGAAGTCACACTTGAATTCCTGTTGTAAGGCCTTTTGTGTGCAGTACAGTACTGATGCAGAGTGATTAGCAGAGTTATCTAGTAGGGGGAAAAGTGTATAATAAGGCTGTAGCATGTCTGACTCTAATTTTTTATTGTTATTTGCTGTATCTGCTCCACTTATCTGTACTGGACTCTGCCAGCTGTTCTTTTAAATAGGCGAGACACTTTTGGTTTGTATGTATATGGCTTCTTCAGCTGGGTCTGTCATACTGTTACCAGCCTCCTACTGCCATCTGTTGACTGTGGGGATCTTGAGGGGCCGCCAAGGCAAAGTTCTTCTGCAGGAAAGGCACCTTATAGGCCTCTTAAAGCAGCATGCAACTAGCGTAGTAATGCAGTAATTTAAGGTCCATCATGAACTCAAAAAATATCTTCTGGCTTCCGCTAACTGCACTTGCCACTGATGTAAATTTTTCATGATACATGTGGAAGATCTAAACCTGCCAGATATTGACTGGGTCATTCCAGTGGCTGGGAGCTCCAGAAGTCTGGCCCTACTAGATACATTGCAGAACAGTTCCTGTGTATAGTGTTGCAAATCACAGTGCGGAGTGGGTGCCGAGGAAGGGCGGGAGTCTGGCCCAAACATGCATACAACTCCAAAACTTTGGCACTCCTATAGACAAATAATTAGCCACAGGAAAAAAAACAATAAACAAGAGCTGCAATTAACTATTGTTAATTGGCCACAGAAAAAACAATAGTCTGTCTCTAGGAGTGCCGAGGTTTTCGAGTTGGATGCATTGCAGGCCTGCCTGCTGGTATAGCTAGTTAAGGAAAGCCCTGGGTAGACTGCCATTCTCGATGTGGTGCTTACCAACTTGGAAGTGGTAGGAGGAGTGAGGGTAGGGGAGCCACTAGGGTCCAGCGACCATAATCCTGTAGGGTTCGACCTGGCCCTTGGGACAAGTAAGCCCTCATCAGAGGCTGAAGTCCTAGATTTTTAGAAGAGCAGACATCAACTGGATGAGGCAGCTGATCCGGGACAAGTTAGTTGGAGTGGACAGCATCAGGGATGTGGAGGAAAGACGGGGGCAGTCAAGGGGGCCATTCTGAAAGCAGCAGAGTCTTGTATGAGAACAGGAATTCAAAGAAAAAAGGTAACAGAGATCAAGATGTTTCTCTGGAAAGGTCAGGCAAGAAGTGAGAGCCAAAAGGAAGCCCTTCTCCAGGCACATGATAAAGCAAGGGAAGGAAGAATGGGGGGAGTGCCAAATGAGAACAAGCAAAAGCAAAAGGACAGTCAGAGGAGCAAAAACAGACAGTTGCATATTGCGGAGGGGGTCAAGGGTGGAGAAAAACAGTTCTGTAGAGAGAGTGTAGGGGAGAGAAGGAATTGTTAGGCTAACAGAGGGAGGTAGCGTAATTTAGTGGGACAGGCAGAAAGCATCCACTTTTTTTTTTTTTTTTTTTTTTTACAGTTATTCTTTGTGCCCCCCATTCTGCACCATGTCTGTCCCTTCCATAGTGGTCCCCTAGTGTGACCACAGGCTGTGCTGGAGGACCGAAGGTAGCAGCCCCTATGGCGTGCCCCCACTCCCATTAATTTTTCCAGGCATCCTTGGATGACCCGGCCCCCCGCCCGGGTGGGGCAGAAGTGACTCCCAAACCCCCCTCCTAAACCTCAGTGGGGAATGGCCACCCAGAGCTGCTCCCCGGGTACTGTCACAGGGGCTTGTCTCCTGGCACAGACGCAGAGGTTTTTCCTGGTCCACTCTTGCAGACGTCGGCACGTGGGGAGGTCCAAGGAGATGAAGGCATGCAGAGATGTGCCTTCACTCTAGACCCTTAGCCAGCAGCCACCCCTCCCTAAGCTTACTGCTCCCCTGGCTGCACTGCCACCTGTGGTCACCCATATGGCAGTATAGCAGCAGAACAACCCTCCCCTCCCCAAAGGAAGGAGTGGCGCCCTTCAGGCGCTCCAATCTCCCCCCTCCCCGGCTGGCAAGTCCAGCAGCAAACCGCCTACGAACCCAGGTAAGCTGGCGTATAGCTGATTGTGCTACTGCTGTGCCAGCCCGAAGCATCCATTCTTAACGACTACTTTTGGTCTTGTATTCACAAGGAAAGATGGAGGGTCACTGCCTTGGAAAGGGCTAGCAGCTCTTAAGATAGATAAGGCCCCAGGGCCAGATGGGGATGCGTCCCTCGGTGCTCAAGGAATTGGCAAAGGAAATCACTGAACCCCTTATGGAGCTGTAAAGTAGTTCAGTTCAAATTGGGGTAGTTACAACAGACTGGCGGGTGGCAGATGTAGTCTCACTCCATGGGGGGGGGGGAGAAGGAGCAAGTTGGTAACTACAGACCTGTCAGTCTTATCTCTGTTGTGGGTAAAGTGATGGAGACACTAGTTAAAGAGGACCTTGTAAAAGCCATGGTGGAGCCACGACTTGCAGTGCCAGCAATCTGGGTTCGGGGACAAGCCTGGGAGGCTGGAGGGTTGGCTGGGGTGGAGCTGGATTGAGCAGCTATTATGCACTCTCCATCTCTGGGGGGTCATGCCTCCTGGTATAGCGACCCTGAGTGACCACAGGGGTGGCTTGCTGGGGGACTGAGGTTGGGGCTGGGAGGTGTGCTGACGCTAGGCGGGTCTCCACTGCTGCGTCATTGCATGTCATGTCTCCTGATCGTGTAACTACAAAAAAACTAAGCTGGGGGGGGTGCTGTGGAGCCCGAGCTTGGAGGACGCAGAACCCTGGAGCTCTACAAAAATAATTTATAAAGTAATTTCTAAAGAAGATTTACCCAGCAAATCCAGACAAAAGTTGTATAAATAGGTAGCTGAACCTCGAAAGAACAAGAATGGGCAATCCAAGGAGGGAAAAGCAATCGGGAGAAGCAGCAAAATTGAGGCTCCCATCGACTCTTATCTGCCTCGCGAACAACACTAGGCCGGGAACAAGACCATGAGGTGGAATCAGGTACCGAAACCCTACAATCCCTCGGTGGAAAAAATGAATCATTTAATCTCCTCGGTGGCTGGACTTTCTTTTTTTTTTTGAACTTTCTCTTTATCCTCCTGGTCGCCCTTGCCACTCTACTCCTTCGGGCTAGCTCAGTGCCCTCCAGTCCCCCACTGAGTCTGCCCCTAGAGTGCCTTTCTGGTGACTCCCTACCTGCCTCCTTCACCTTGCACAGTGGGGTCTGCCCGTGTTTTGGCTGACTGGGTGGCTGGAGCAGCCGTCATCCAGAGTGCGCGGGTTGTTTTCAGTTTTCTGTCCTCCCTCCCTCCCACTGAGGGCGCTGGCTCAGGCGGGCGTGCTTCACCTGCGCCTGCCAAGTGCCGGATGGCGTCCTCCCCTCCCGACTCCCTTTCTAATAGAACGCCGCCGCCCAGGGTTGGGTGCTCCCACCCCGGCTCTCGTGGGGCGAAGGTCGTTAAACACCCGGTATCCCTCGAGAGAGGAGGAGAGCATCCGTGGGGCGCTCGATCCTCCCGCTTCCCCCCTGCCCGACCTCGATGACCCAGGCTGGGTTCCCGAACCGAATTCGCCCTGGCAGCAGTGTGGCATCAAGCGCCTCAACCCTCAGCGCCACCGGGCCGGCCGGCTGGACTTTCTAACAAGTTTGACTCCCTTACCTCGAGAGTCACCGTAGTGGAAACCACGCTCGAAACGGTCTCCGTGGCATCGTCTGCTGCTAATAAAACAGCTGAGGCAGCTATGGGAGCCGTAGCCACAGTTATAAAAGAGAACAGCCATCTTCGCTCTAGACTGGAAATGCTAGAAAACCAGTCAAGGGCTTCCAATGTCAGAGTTTTGGGGCTCACAGAACGTGCCGAGAGAGACCATTTGACCCTATTCTTGCAAGACTGGCTGCTACAACAACTGGGAGAAGATGTTGCCCCGATTACACAGAAAATCCAAAAGGCATATCGAGTGGCCTTTAGGGGAAGACAAGACAACCCAGAGGCCCCACGTACAGTGGTAATAGTTCTTGATGGAGTTGGATCAAGAGATAAAATGCTAGCCCTGGCAAGAAGAAAGTTAGTTCTTCTTTTTGATGGCAACCAGATTCGGATGTTTCCTGATTTATCCTATGCGACCAGACAGCGAAGGAAGCGGTTTGACGCAGTGAGGGCGATGCTGAGAGAAGGAGAAATATCGCATGGCCTGATCTACCCTGCGTGGCTGCAAATAGCACACTGGAGTAAAATTTATCTCTTCACGGAGCCATTGGAGGCCTTGAAATGGTGCCAGAGGAATGTTCCCCTCCCGAAGGAGGGGAGAAGAGGAAGAGGCTTTTTCATCTGAAGAAGAAGATCCCTGAAGAAATTGGACACTGTTGGTAACAATTCTAAAAGGGGAAAATGTTAATTTGTTGTTTAAAACACTATAGTCGAAGCACACCACGTTATTTCATTTTGGACCTACGTGATGGTCTTCAGGAGGTCTGGACTATAAAGTTTAAATATTGGTGGCTTTCTTTGTTATATTTTATCCCCCGTATGTAATTCATAGCCTTATAAATCCAATAATCTTCCACCAGTAATAACTAAGGATCACTGCTCATTTGTTTCAATAAGTAAAAGCGCCTAAACTGTCTCATGGAAATATGGGGAGATTTCTTTTTGTAAGGGGAAAATAGAGCGCTGAGGAGTTCTTTCCTTTTTCAGTACACAAAGTGTATACATACTATGATATTGCATGAAGGCTAAACTCCCCTAAACCAAGGAAGGACTCAGATTAAATAAATTTGCTTGAACTTTTATTTATAAAATTTGTGCGGCTCATGGACTTCGTTACAGCAATCGGAATGTATTGTATTAAGTTTAAAACTAAATAGGTATTCCCTCTTAGGACGTACCTTATCTCATTTAACTAATCCTTTGTATATAATTAGAGGAGTGGCGCCCTCATTGTACAGTGCATCTGTAATGTTGAATGAAGGACTATGCTGTATGTTTATAAACATAAGAGAATAAACATAAAGTACAAAAAAAAAAAAATAAAATAAGCTGAGCCCCGGTCTTTCTCTGTGCCGCCTAAGGCCGCCCACCACCTGGATGTGTAGGGGGGGCATAACAGCCGCCCCACCCCTGCCGGAGTGGCTAGGTAACCCGTGGGGACGAGGTGGTGGCAGTGAGCTGGAGGGCTGGCCGGAGACAAGGGAGCTTGCAAAAAGCATTAAAAAAAAAAAAAAAGACCTTGTACATTACCTGCTGAGTAATGAACTCCAAGGTGGTGAACAAGATAGTGGAGGCAGTATAACGCAGTGGTTTAAGGCTCTGAGCTGCAAATCTGGTGACATCCAGCAGACCAGACCTGGGTTTGAATCCCACAGCTTCCACTTGCATAGTGTGTGACCCTGAGCAAGTCATTTAACTTCCCTGTGCTCCCAGGTCGCACCTGTAATAAAAAAAACTTTCAGCTTAGTGTGCTATTCCTTGTTAAACAACCAAAAAAAAAACCGATGGTGAACAGCATGAGTCTGTGGCAAGAAGGTCTTATCAGACCAACCTGATGGTATTCTTTAACTGGGTAACGAGAGTAGTGGATAAGGGCCATGCTGTGGATTTACTCTGATTTCAGCAAGGCATTTGAATTGGTGCCTCATTGAAGGTTGCTGAAGAAGCTAGAGGATCTGAATACAGTGAAAGACCTAGATGGGTGAGAAACTGGTTGGAAGGGAGACAGCAAAATGTTGTGGTTAACAAAGTTAAATCTGAAGAGAGAGAGAGAGGTCACCAATGGGGTGCCACAAGGATCGGTCTTGGGTCTAATCCTTTTCAATATGTTCATTAGTGACATGGGAGAAGGAATCCAGTGCAAGATGTGTCTCTTTGTAGATGATGCTATGCTCTGTGGCAGATTAGACAGCAAGGAGGGGGTTAGTGCGATGCAGAGAGACTTGTAAAAGCTGGAGAGCTGGTCGGAGGTTTGGCATTTGAAATTTAATGCCAAAAAAATGCAAGGTGATGCACATAGGGAACAAGAACTCAAGGCTAGAGAGAGAGTGTGTGTGTGTGTGTGTGTGTGTGTGTGTGTGTGTAAAACTGTGCACGACCTCTGAGAAAAGAGACCTAGGGGTCATCATCAGTGACTCCCTGAAATAATCAAACCAGCGTGACGAGGCCTACAGGAAGGCAAAAAGGATGCTGGGGTGTATAGGAAGGGGTACTAACGGCAGAAGGAAGGTGGTATTACTGCCTGTCTGTGGATCACTGGTGAGGCCTCAGCTGGAGTACTGTGCCAAGTTGTAGAGTCCTCGCCTAAGGATAAGGACAGGCTGGAGATGGTGTTTCGTTATCTAAATGATTCGGGGCCAGCAGGGCAGGTCTCGTGAGGATTGACTTAGGGCACTGAACATGTACTCTCTGGGGGCCAGATGAAAGAGGGGAGATGAGAAAGAGAACTTCAAGTTCCTGAAAGGAATGAACAAGATTGCCTGTGAGGAACTACTTGGCATAAGTAACTGATTAAGAACACGGGTGCAGGAGTGGAAACTGATAGGGGTAGCGATTCAAAAGGGAAGTGAGAAAGTTTTGTTTTACAGAAAGGATGGTGGAGCCGTGGAACATTTTGCCAGCTGATGTTGTGGGTGTCAAAACTGTCAGTGGTTTCAAACACGGCTGAGACACAGTGAATGGCTTAGTGGTTGCTCGGGGCGGTAGAGCAGGGAGCATGGGGGTGGATAGTGTGGGTTAGAACCCTGTACTGACAATAGGACCTGGGTTTGTTAGGGTTTATGGGCAGACTGGATGGACCAGTGGTCCTTTTCTGCCACCATTGTCTATGTTTCATATTTGTATGTATAGAACATTGGTCTGAAGTCTGGTAACTGAAAGTGCCAAAAAGTACAACATTTTGTACACAGGGAACAAAACCCTCAGAACCGAGTATTGGATGATGATGATGATGGGGGTTGGGGGAGACAGGGTGAGGTTAAGTTGGACACAATATCAAATGAAAGGGACTTAAACAAACCAGGAAATGTAACAGCCTTCAGCAAGGCTGACAGGATGCTAGGGCGTGTAGGAAGAAGGTTTGCCAGTAGAAAGCAGGACTTACTGTTATCTCTGTATAGGTTGCGGATGTGGCCACCCCTGGAGGACTGTGCGCAGTTCTGGAGTCCCCACCCAAAAAAAGGACAGGGATAGGCAAGAGAAGGTGCAACACAGGGTGACCAAGATGATTCAGGGCCTGGAGGGCAGATCATATAATTTTATCGGCTAAAGGCGCTGAACATGTATTCACTTGAAACCAGAAGGGGTTGGGGGAGCCTATGATAAAGACCTTTCAGGTTCCTGAAAGGAGTCATTGGGGTGAACTGTGGGGTCCTATTTACCAGGAACAAAGCAGCCAGGACATGGGGGTCACCAGTGGAGGTTAATGGGGTTGGGGAGAATTTAAAAAGGATGTGAGGAAGTATTATTTTGTAGAAAGGGTGGTTGAGCCATGGAATGGTTTGCTAGATGAGATGGTGGGTACCAAAACCATAAACAACTTCAAACATCGCTGTGATAGAGTCAAGGTGTAATAGTAGTTACTCAGTGGGATGGAAGAGGTGGAAACACAGAGGACAAAAGGAGGAATGGTCTGCTGGATGAAGCGGTGGGTGCCAAAACCATAAACTACAAGTAGCGCTTGGATAGAGTCAAGGGTATAGTAGCTACTCAGTGGGAAGAAGGAGGGGGAAACACTGAGAACAAAAAGGGGAATAATGTAAATGAAGACCCCACAGAGACAGTAGGCCCCATGGTATGGTATGATAAGATAATGTGAGCAGACTGGATGGACCATCAGTCTTTTTCTGCCATCATTCTCTATATTTATGTATATGTATCTAGTATTATTGTTGCCCTTTATCAAAAGTCTTGCTGTCTTTACTTGTGCTAAGTTTTTGTCCAAGTAACTCCTGAAAAAGGAGCCATTCCAGTGATCTTACCCATTTAACAAAATTAAACTTATATCTGCCCCTGCTTCAAAGCAGGTATAAATAAGCTTGCAATGACTTGGGGGTCATTTCACACAACACACAACAAATTAATTTTGCTTGTAGGGGTTCTTATCTCATCCAGATCAACTGGGTGGAAACTGAGAATAGTTCCTTCAGCACCAGCCCCCACCCCTATTTTCCCAGTCAGGTGGTCCACTGAGCAAGTGGATCTAATTGGCTCGAACCCACAAAACAAACAGACACCCACTGCTGCAAAATCCGCCCACTTCCTGACAGATTTCCCTAGCCCAGACTCACAAAAAAAGGGATCCCACCCGCTGCTACAAAATCTACCCACTTCTGCCTTTGGTCCTCGCTGGGGTTAGCATGGTGGTACACAGTGGAAAAGTTAGTTCTGTGGGAACACTTGGGAGCAGCGGAGGAGTCACGTCATCAACAGGACAGAGACTCATTGTCAGACTCCACAGAAAGTGTTGCTGCGGGGTGGTACAGTCTGGCAGCCAACTCCGGCTCCTTGGCAGGAGCATCTGACCCAGGCCCCATTTGCCTGAAGGGGTTCCTGGAAGAGTCACTGCTGCTATCCCTGAAGAACTCCATGAACTGGTTGATCACGCACAGCCATAGGGCTTCACTGTTTTTCTTGCTACCCAGGCCTGCTGCTACCATTGTGTGCTACTGTAAATCTGTGACTCTTGAGAGCGAGTCAAGCACAGTACGTCTGTGGCACCATTCTGCAGTTTATTTTGGGGTGGCTTGGGAGTGAACGCTGCTGTCTGTTTGCCGCCAGCACTGTTTCAGAAATTCCGGGGTTGCTGGTCTGCTGTGGCCTACCACCTACCTGAGTACCACAGGGGATGGTGGGGTTTGGTGGCACCGAACTGAGAAGAAGAACTGGAGGGACAGCACTTCTGACCATAGAATTTGAAGTTGAACCTTGTCCTATACCAGTCTGATCATTGGAGAATGGAAGAGAATAGTATCTGCTGGACTGCAGCCTGCTTTTTTTTTTGAGTTGGGGTTGGTCTGGAAGTATTGGGGGAGCAAGTACACCAGTGGATTGGTCAGTCTTAGCCTGCTGCTGCCAGTTGTTTGCATATGCATTTCTGCGACTCCTAGCGAGCACCACTACGCTGCAGTTTACGCTGGGGCAGGGGTGGTATTGGATTTGGGTGAGATCTGTCTTCCACTTGCACCCTTCCTGAGTGTATGCGTGTGTGTTTGGGGGGTCTTGTAGCATGTAATTTATGACATAGCCAAAGTTCCTGTTGTGATAGAAGTAAGAAACTAGGTGGTGTCTTGAGACATTGAAAAACAGCTGGATGGAGGGGGTGGATGGGACATATTTGCCAAAAATGCGTGAATGATGTCCTTGTCCATTGGCGTTTGCTACTGTTTTAATGGTTTTGAAGTGTGGATTGGCTGTGAGGAGGGCAGTTCTCAAGAGCCGCATGAGCAAACGAAAACCTCTTGGGAGTTCAGCTGCAGAAGTTTGGGGGGTATTCCGTGTGTCCACAGTACTTGGGGGAGTGGGCTATAAGTGGGTTTGGTGCTTGAGTGCTGGTGCTAAAAGGAAGCAGAGAGGGGGTATTGTTAAGTTACAGGGGGGAGGGTACTAGCGGAAGATGAACATAAAGCAGTCTTCTTTCACAATTACTTCTTCTCTTTTTTTTTTTTTTTTTTTTTTTTCCACAAGGGAAGAGATGGGGCCCCTGCCTGAAAGTGGCCTCACAGTAGCTATTGCAGGCATTCCTGAAACAAGGCAGCCAGTATTTGCCGGAGACAAGGTCCAGAAGGGGCTTGAAGTCTTAAGGGTAGATAAAGCACTAGGGCCAAATGGGAGGCACCCTGGGGTGCTCAAGGAAATGGCTGCAGAATTGGCTGTACCTCTAATAGTAGCTCAGTTCAGACAGTCGTAGTTCTGAAAGACTGGAGGGTAATGGATATACCCCAAATAGGGTTATTCAATAGGTCGGTTCAGACAAGGGTAGTTCTGAAAAACTGGAGTGTAGCGGACATAGCCCTGTTACACAAGGAGGGGGGGGATAAGGAGTAACCAGAGAATTACAGACCTGTTAGCATGTTAGCTTTACCTCTACAGTGAATGAACTAACATACTAAAAGCCAGCAGAATAGGCCTGACGGTCTTTCGTGTCTGCTCGGTACCCAGCTCCTATTGGGTGCTCGCTCTCCCACCCCCCCCAGCCCCTGAGAGGGTCATCCTCGACTTCAGTTTACCTATGCACCTGTCCCACCCCCTCTTGAAGCCTTCCACTGTGCCCTCCTCTACCAGACTCCCGGGCAGTGCATGCTATGGTCCCACCACCCTCTCAGTGAAGTAATGCTTTCTACGTTCTCCCCTGTAATTCCCCCCTTCCAGCTGTTCTCCCCTGTAATTCCCCCCTTCCAGCTTCCATTCATGCCCTCTGGTTGTGCCTTCTTTCTTTATCCTGAACATTTCTTGGGCTCCGCCCCTGTTTATCCCTTTCACATATTTGAAGACCCCTATCATGTCCCCCCGTCTCTCCTCCAGTGAGCACAGCCCAAGTTCTTCCAGCCTTTCCTCATAGGTCCTTTCACTCATGCCCTGATTGATGGAGTCATTGATCAGAGAGGACCTTTCGGATTAGCTAGAGAGCAACAGTCTACAAGATAGTAAACAGCACGAGTTAGCAACAGGGAGGTCTTGTTAGACCAATCTGAGAGTTTTCTTTGGCTTGGTGACAAATGTAGTAGATAAGGGCCACGCTGTGGGTTTAGTGTACTTCAGTTTCAGCAAGGCTTTCGATTCGGTGCCACACAGAAGATTGGCAAAGAAGCTGGGGGACCTGGCTGTGGTTAGGAACATAGATGGGTAGGACAGCAGAGGGTGGTGGAAAACAGGATCAGACTGGAAGAGAAGGAGGCCATGAGTGGGATGCCGCAGGGATCTGTCTTGGGTCCTGTACTCCTTAATATTTTCATCAGCGACATTGGAGAAGGCATCCGAGGTAAGTTGCGTCTCTTCGCAGATGGCACAAAGTCATCTGGTAGTGATGAGGGGATCATGGAGATGCGCAGGGATCTTCCTAGATTAGAGAAGTGGTCTAAGGTTTGGCAACTGAAATTCAATGCCAAGAAATGCAAGGTTATGCATCTAGGAGGAGCAAAACAAAACACCAGGACAGAGTACTGGATGGGAGGGCTTAAACTGTGCATTACCCTGAGGAAAGGGACCTGCGAGTCATCATTAGTGACTTCCTCAAACAATCAAGCCAGTGTAAAAAGGCATATAGTGAAGGTACTAGGATGCTGGGGTGTATTGCAAGGGATATTGACAGCAGAAAAAAGGAGGCTGCTACCTCTGCATTGGTCGCTGGTGAGGCCACATCTGGAATACTGAGCTCAGTTCTGAAGTCTTCACCTAAGGCAGGACAGGGACAGGCTGGTCACGGTGCAATGCAGGGTGACTAAGATGATTCAGGGCCAACCGGGCAGATCTTATGAAGATTGCCTGAAGGCACTGAGCACGTACTCGCTGGAGACCAGGGGAGAGAGGGGGCATATAATAATCCTGACGGAAATAAATAAGATGAACTGCAAGGAGCTATTCAGCAGGAGCACGGAGTCAAGAACCCGAGGTGATGAGTGGCAACTGGAAGCGAGAAGGTTCAAGTGGGATGTGAGGAAGTTCTGTTTTATGGAAAGGGTGGCAGAGCTATGTAACAGTCTGCTAGTGGAGGTGGCAGGCGTCAAGACCATAAATGGTTTCAAGTATGCTTGGGACAGAGTGAAATTAGTTGCCCAGGTCAGCAGCAGTAGAGATGGGAATTGGGGGTGGGATGAAACCCTGTATGGACAGCAGGTCCTGGGGCAGATAGGGAACTCCAGCTGGCCCAGTGGCGCTGAGGGTTGAGGCGCTGGATGCCATACTGGCGACCAGGTTCGAGAGCAGAGCCTGGGTCGGCAGAGGAAGAAGAAGATCGGGCGTCAGGCACTGCTCTCCTCTCTTGGGGGGGTTGGGATCAGGCTTCTACCCGGCATCGCAGCAGCCCTCATTGGTGACCGGAGGCACTGCACTGCGCAGGGCATGTTGGACGGGAGGCAGAGCTGCGGCAGGCGTGCCTGGCACCATTGCACGACCGAGCTCTGTCGTGGAGAGTGGGAGGAGGCAAGAGGTGGGATGCAACCAAGAAAACCCCACTCCCGGAGATAGGCGACGGCACCACCCCTCAACCGCACTCCACTAGCCGGACTCGTACAGCCCCTGGGCCGAGCCCGGCCTGAATTGACAGAGCGGCCTGGTAGGATAGGGCGGCCTCACCTCAGGAGGGCTCAGAGCTAAGGGGAAAGCCAGGCTGGAGAGTTTCAGGTCCAGAGATCGACATGAGGTGGTGGATGCCTGAGAGAGTTCTCCAGGGTCAAGCGGAGCATTAAAAAAAAAAAAAAAAGATGGTGAATTCCAGGCAGACTAGATGGCTCTCTGGTGTTTTTCTGCCATCATTGTCTATGTTTCTATGTACTGTTTCTGTATGAGTGGGGTATATGTGAAAAGAGGCTTTGGGCCGAGTATGTAATTCATGTTTAAAAATAATTTTTATATTACCACTATAACTTGAAGGAGTGAAACTGTAATTATTTTGTAGGGCGCGTTAGTAAAAATCAATATTGCTGCATCAGAGTCCTCCCTTGTTGTCACCATATAAAAGTTTGAGACTGGCGAAGCAGTAAGGCCTGCTTTAAAAATGTGAAAACATACAAAACTGTATTTGTATGTAACAGTAACTGTGACACATTCACCAATATATAACAAACAGAACAGCATAAAGAAAACAAGACCAGCCTTGTCGACACCAGCCAAATATTGTTTTTATTTTGTGGTTCGGGACAGAATTTAAATTCGCATATTGTTGTTGTTCCTCCCTCAGTGTGGGGTGAATGTGTACTGCCTTCTGGCCATATTGGCTCTCATGGAGCTGGATTGAGAGGATTTGCACTTTAAATTGTCCCTATCCCTGGCAGAGGAGAGCATCCTTTTGGTATACGTGATCCTCCTTCCCCTACCGACGTCCCAGGCTCGTTCCCAGCTCGGGTCATCAGTGTCACGAGCGGCAGCCCTACAGCTGTGCTAACAGGCCGGCCATGTCCTTTCAAATTTAATTTTAATTTTGGTGTCCTTCTTGCAAGCTGTTTCATGCTTTGGACTTCACAATCGTACCTTTCTACTGTCCCTTAAAATAAGTATTTCTGTCCTTGAAAAGATGGGACCAGTGACAGCGCTAACATGCACCAAAAGGGCAAAAGTTGCATCCTTTCCATAATTGACCCCTCTTTCCTTTCCTAGTGGGTCCAAATTGATAGACATACTCTATAACAATATCTAAAGGAAGGGAACGTGAACTGTTTAAAATCTCCCACGGATTATGTTTTGACTCAGTAGGTTCCTCTTTAGACCCACATTTCTTACACCAGTGGGTCCAGTTCGACCCATGTTTTAAATCCCCCAGCGCTGTCACTGGATGGGACCACACAACAGTATGTTATATAAAAGTTACAGACTGTCAGAACATGTTTTTGCACTAGGCTAGTTATTCCAGTAGCACCCTGAGTTGATTTAATATATATGTGTGTGTGTATATGTGTATGTGTGTGTGTATGTGTGTATATATATATATATATATATATATTTTTTTTTTTTTTTTCTTCAGTCCTCTCTTTCTCTCTTGTCGGTCCAAGTCACCTTTCTCCAGTCCCCCTTGTGGTGACCACATATTCACTACTTGCCACAGCTGCTCACTAACTGGATTCTCCCTCCATAGCATGGGTCATGGGGAGGGGCGACTCTCGTATGACAGAAGGGGCACAGAGCAAAACTCAACAAGAAGTGAATGGAACGGAAAGAAAAGGAACTGTAAATAGCTCGAGACTGAGTGTATTTCATTGAAACTGGTGAGCAGTTCCCACTAGCCCTAGACATGGAGGGTACCCCTGGAGCTGTGCACATCCCGAATCTCTGCCTGATGCCAAGAGAGGGCTACCATATGGTATCAGCCTCCAACTGAAAACAGGAACAGCAGCCTCAGCTAAGAGTGATTATTAAACTGCACGTCATCTAGTAAGGGAAGTGAGGGGCCGAGAGAGAGAGTGCCTGAGTAAAAAGGGGGGGGGGGGGCGTTACACACACATTTTTAAAGCTGTCTTCCAGCACATTGATTTTGAAAACTGGGGCACAGTGTGTAGATTTTCTTTTTCAGCTGTTGCTGTTTATGCTCCTGCAGCACTGGTCAGCCCTTATTTGCTTGACAGCCCCAGTGCCCTCACCCTGGCGTCCCCCAGGACTTACCTTCACCTCCAGGGTTCCTCCAGAGCTTGCCCCCCCCCGTCCCCTGCAGAACGGATTAGATGAGGGAGGTGGGTCCACTACACAGCCAAGAAAGGAACGGCTTTTGTACAGTTCTAAAATACCAACAGGATTGATGGAGATAAGGGGGTTCACTGTGTTGCAAGGGAAGAGGTTTAGTACAATTCCACAATACTGTCAGGGATTGGGTGAGGAAGGGGTGTCCATTACAGTGCCATGGTTTAGATCTTTGGCATTGCACAGTACCAGTGGCAAACCCCTAAACTACCAGCATTGGGATCTGCAGTATAGCTCTGTACTAAAGGGGATGTGGCAGGTTGAAGCAGGGGTCGCCAGCACCAGTGTTGTTGTGGGGGGGTTGGTGACAGGGAATTGCACACCACTGTACACATTGATGAAAGCGGGGTTTCATTATGATTAATTGAGGCTGCCTGTTAACCACTTACAAAAGCCTGTGCTTTACCATTACATCCTGTGTATAAGACTACATCCTCATTTGCAAGGTTGCAGTGGTGCAGTCTGCATATCAGCACTATCCAACATGCGCAGTGCCAGGTAACTCTTTGAATATGATCCCAACCCCGCCCAGATGCACAGAGTCTAGCTAGCTTGGCAGTGTGCTTGATATGGTACCTTGCTGTTCACTATCCCATGTAATAACGTATGACTCTTGTTATCTTGACTCTGGCTATGTATTTTGTCAAACCAATCCCATGTCATGTTTAATGTAACCCTCGGGTCGCCCCTGAAAAAGGGACCTTTGGGGCCCAGCGGGCTCACCCGATTATCAAAATTTAATAAATAAATAAATAACGCTGCTCTAGCCTTCATAATATGGGGGTCATTCTGTATCTCTTTCTGCCTCTCCCTCACAAACACTTAACGTTTAAGTGTTTAATAAGTTATCTTGGTTTAGTTTTTAGTAATGCTGTACTTAAACGCTGACTAAAAACCTTCATCCAGCAGGTAGATTTTGATAAGTCGTACATTCAGCAGATTTTCAAAACCTTTGTGCAGGATTTGTGTTTTGTGAAAACCATTGTGCAGCAAGTAGAATTTGAAAACCATCATGCAGAACGAAGATTTGGGAAACCATCGTGCAGCACCTAGATTTGAAAACTTATCTTACAGCAGGCATGTTTTGAAAACCACGCTGCTACATAAATATTTTGAAAACCATTGTGCAGATGTACAAAATAATCGTGCCACAGATAAAAAAAAAAAATTGTGATGGATTCCTGTGGAAACGTCTTGTTTTTTAATTAAGTATATCTAAAAACTACCTTTCATGGCTTTTATTAAAATTTAGTTTTTTATCTGTGGTTTTTATTAAGGGCAGCTTGTTTTGTAAGTGTTGAAAATATTACACGACCTGGATTTGACTAAGTTTGTTATTATTGATCTAGTTCATATCAAAATAAGTAAACATCAATTAAGTAGTAGTTTAAAAAAAAAAAAAGACCATAATGATTGTATTTACAGAAATAAAAATCAGAGTCCCACCCATCATGTTTTATCTGACACGACTGCAACCCTAACTAGAAAATGTGGCTTGTATTTAAGGGTGTCTTTTATTAAACGTATTTATTTTGACCTGCAGCTTATGTTTGAGGGTGACTTTTATTTGAGGCTGGCTTCTATTTGATGAAGTATGGTATTCAGCTATATATGTGTGTGTACATGTATGTATCTGTATATGTGTGTGTATATGTATGTATATGTGTGTGTGTGTATGTGTGTGTGTGTGTGTGTGTGTGTGTGTATATATATATATATATATATATATATATAGTGAGTGTATGTATGTATATGTGTGTGCGTGTCTGTATATATATGTATGTATATGTATATATGTATATATGTGTGTGTGTGTGTGTGTATATATATATATATATAATATATATATATATATATATGTGTGTGTGTGTGTGTATGTATATATATATATATGTGTGTGTGTGTGTGTGTGAAATTTTTTTTTTTTTTTTTTTTTTTAGTGAACTGAGTGTGTGAACAGTAAATTAATAACTTCAAAATTGTTTATTTCAAAGTTCGGAAATACACCTTTGAGCAGAAATGCTCATTTACAACGGTTCCTTGTCACAATAACAATTTGTATACACCATGTCAAAGACAGCATTACAAACTGATTAACAAAGGCTGGACAATATTGATTCAGTGACATAACAAAACAGAATGAGTAACATCAGTACCGTTTCGGCAATACAGAGTAAACAAAAGTTAACATTTAACGGTCAAATAATACAAACCATAACATAGGCACTAGGAGCTAAACAAAGGTAGCAGCCCATCTGGGACATTGTCAGAGGTTAAGTCTGTAAGCTTTTATGGCACATTGGAACGGAGGAGAGGCACATGTACGAGGAGACTGTGTGGTGGGTAAGGTGGTGTTCTTCACCAAATCACCAAAAGTCTTAGAGCTCCAACACATCTGTAAGTTTCAAACTGATGCTCTTTGTAGACTTTCTTTTTAGCCATTGTTTTGGCAAACTGAGCATGTGTGAACAAATAATGTTAGTAACTACAAAACAAATTCACTTTTTTTTTTCTCCAAACCACCAAAAGGACCTGTTTCTCCATAAGCTGTAGCTAACCTGTAGCAAACCTGTAAGTTTCATAACTTAGCTACTTGAATTTTTTTTCTCTATCCTTGAGCAGAAGTGTGGGCTGAAACATGGGCAAAGATACCTCAATTCAACACTATAAATCCAAAATGGGCAACCAGATTTCTATAAAACATTCCAAATTAGTAGGCCCTCTGACTGAGATGATGCCTCTCAACTGTTGCAGTCCTAGGGTCTAAGACGGCTGCATTATAAGCATTTGAGCATGGCCTCTTTTAAAGAAACACCAGCTCAACCCTGCCGTGCCTGTGTAATATATCTCTACACAGAGAATACTGAAACCACGCTCAACCATCCTGTGATGCCACAGAGGGGATCTGATTACATCAGACCTTGAGAGCAAAGCTCGAGAGGTCCGAGGTAATCAAAACCCCGAGGTGGCAGCTAAGGCTGGTTGGACATAAGGCTGTCCGTCTGTTTTTTTATATAGTGTATATTTTTGTGGGGTTTAGTCTTTTCAGAATTAGGGCTCCCTGACAGAGCTGCAAAAGTGAAAGTGGAGCCATCCGGACTGAAATGGCACCCCCCTCCGGTTAAGATTTTTATTAGACGAAACAGATACAGTAGAGTGCAGATATCATACGGCTTGTATCGGTTATACCACTAAGCAGTTATTCAGGATATATATTGTCCACCACAACTAGTATAGACATTAAGAACATAATTAAGGTGTTAATATGTGGAGGATCAAGAAATCGTTCTGAATTCATCATATCTCCACAGAACGTATTTCTTTTTTCTTTCAGGGTTAACAGTAAATATAAAACATACCTTCCACCGTGCACCCCAACTGTCCTGGCTTAGAAGCGTCAAGGAACAAACCCTGGGTCTTTCTGGGCCATTTTACCTGAAATGGCTGTTTAACAGACATGTTTTTCTAAGCCACCAAGTTACAAAAAAATAATAAAGTTAACACAGAATTATCTGTGTCTGTTCTGTGGCGAGTTTGGGTCCGATCTCTCTCCCACTCTGTGGCTCAGTAGTAGTTGTTTTTTTTTTTTTGTTTGTTTGTTTTTTATTTAAACTTTTTTTAAACATGTGCATGGCAGTTCTCAGCAAAGGTGGCCTGCATATTTCTGATCGGCTGTTTATATTGTTGTACCACATAAGGGTACAGTGGCATTCCATGACCTTTGAACTGGGGTACAACAGCATTTTAGCAAGGATGGAAATCCATGCTGAAGAAGGACCCACTAAGCAGTAACCCACAACAGGACATTTGTTTGTAGGGAATTAGTGCATGCCCCACCACGGTGAACTGGAAAGCATGAGGCCAACAACCAAGTGCCTTTCAGTGCACCTGAATGGGGTATTGAGTTTTAAAAAGTTTTTTTTTTGTTTGTTTGTTTTGTTTTTTTATGGAAAAAAATTGTTTTTCTTCATTTAGTAAGGCTGTTGCTAGGTAGATTTTAGGTTCGTGACAAACTGTGAATGTAAATACACCCCCAACCCCCCACACAGTTTGTCTGGGAAAGGCCCACTGAGCCTAAGCTTGTTTTCCAGCCGCATCCCAGGAGAACAGGAAGGTTAAGTGACTTCCTATGAATCACACAGTATGCAAGTGGAGGTTGTGGGAATGAAACCCAGGTCCTCTGGGTGTACCAGAGCTTGATCATAGCTTGTTGTTCTAACCTACAGCTAGCCTGTACTGGGAATTAAAGAATGGTCAGGCGATGCATTTTGATCAGTGAAGTTGATCAGATTCTGAAGAATTCTGAAGTCCATTTTATGAATACATGTATGTTTATCGCTCCTGAACCCAGGGAGCACTGGTGGTTGTCCAGAGGGAGGAAGATTGAGCATCCAGGGGGACTGATGTCCTCTGGGGAGGGGATGGCATGGCACCTGGCGTATGCATGACCCCTAGCAGTGGCTGCAGTTTGTAGGGAGAGGAGCAGCAGATGATGGGTGTGCTGTGTGTGGAAGCGCGTATGGCGTCACCTTTTGACATCACTGCATGCATGCTCCTCGGGTAAGGAAGAAGCAGTTGGAACCACCAACCCCTTACAGGCCTCGCACTGGTGACTCAAGTACCAGCCAACTGGATCCTTGACCAGCGGGTCAAGGAAGGCTCCCTGCACCCCACCACGGGTGGGGGGAGCAAGCCATGGGGGTATCAGGCCAGTTAAGTCCCTGGAGAAGCTGGATGACTGGGCTGGGGGGGCAGGGAGAATGGGGTCAGCCAGCCAGGGGAGCATAAAGAAAATGACTAAAAAGAAAAAAAAATTGCATGCTTCAGACATACACCACTGACACCCAGCCACTGTTCTTTGCCCATCACCCAGAGGATACTCTTCATAATATTGTTTCAGGTCATGTACCTGTAATAAAATAAAAAGTTCCCGTACAGCGACGACTAACCTCTCTTGTCACCAGCACTTATTCACAGTGTATGAATTGATGATGTGTTGTCAGTAACTGCTGACTGCGGTGACCAGTCAGTCATTACTGCTAGCACATCATCAGTTAACATACTCACATACTAAAATGCCAGCAGAATAGGCCTAACAGTCTTTCGTGTCTGCTTGTTTGGTCAGCCCCCACCCTGGGAGCTGACCCTGCTGCCCCCCTTGCCTTCTCTGGCTTCTCCCTTCCCAGTTCCGGATATTCTTGCTGCACTGGATTTTGCTTCCAGAACCCTTCCCCTGTACCTGTCCCACCCCCTCTTTAACCCCTCCACTGTCTTTGTCTCCACCAGCCCCCTGGGCAGCGCATTCCATGGCTCCACCACCCTCTCAGGGAAGTAGCACCTCCTCCTTTCTCCCCTGAATCTCCCCCTCTCCAGCTTCCACCCATGCCCTCTAGTTGCTCCCCTCCTTCCTTCAGAGCACCCTGACTGCTCCTCCCCTATTTACCCCCTTCATGTACCTGAAGACCTCTATCATGTCCCCCAGTCCTTCTCTCTTCCAATGTGTACATATTTAGCTCTTCGAGCCTCTCCCCATAGGTCCTGTCCACCAAGCCCCAAATCATTTTGGTTGCCCTCCTCTGGACCCTCTCCAGGAGTTTATGTCCCTTTTTAAGTGTGACCTCCAAAACTGCACACAGTACTCGAGGTGCGGCCTCGTCAAGCAGTTATACAGAGGGAGAACCACATCCCTTCTTCTGGAGGTGATCCCCCTAGCGATGCATCCCAGCATCCTGTTGGCCTTGGCCGCTGCCCTCCTACAAGTCTCCATGTTGTTCATCTTGACATCCAGCACCACCCCCAGGTCCTTCTCAGCCATCGAGACATGTAGCATTCCCCCCTCCGGGTGTACACTTGGCCCGGGTTTCTGGCCCCCAGGTGCAGCACCTTGCATTTCCCTGCATTGAACCTCAGCTTCCACTTTCTAGACCATCTTTGCAGAGCCTCCAGGTCCCCCTGTAGGGCCACCCTCCCTCCTCCCCATCCACCACCGCCCCCAGTTTTGAGTCATCTGCAAAGAGACTCATCTCACTCCTGATACCTGTCCTTATGTCAGAGACGTAGGCGTTGAACAGGAGGGGCCCAAGGACTGATCTCTGTGGGACCCCACTAATGACCCTCCTTGGGGATGAGACTGTCCCGCCAACTACAACCCTCTGAGTCCTGTCCTGGAGTCAAATGCCTTGCTGAAGTCTAGAAAGAGGACGTCTACTCGGGTCCAAGACACTTGTCACCCAGTCATAGAACTCCACAAGGTTTGTCTGACACGATTTCCCCGGGATAAATCCATGCTGTCTATCGTCCAGGCACCCTGACTTTTCCAGGTCCCTCCCAGCCTCTCCTTGACAATGCCCTCCACTACCTTGCCCACCACCAATGTCAGGCTGACAGGCCTGTAGTTCCTTGCCACCTCCCTTGATTCCCCCCCTCCTCGTGGATGGGCACTATATGCGCCACCTTCCAGTCCTGGGGCACCCACCCTGTCCTCAGAGAGATGGTGAAAAGCTCCACCAGAGGTTTTGCCAGGACATCCGCCAGTTCCTTCAGCACTCTTGGATGTAATTTATCTGGCTCCGGAACTTTCTCAGTCTTAAGGGACCTGAGGGCTTCCCTCACGCTCTCTGTCGTGATTTCCACCTCTGCTACCTTGTCCCCCCTGCTGGCCCCCCACCAGTGATGCCTCCCCTCTTCCCAGACCTGCCGATCGGTAAGGCACCCCCCCTTTCTCAGTATCACTGTCTCCTCCCATGTATGATGCAGCCACCCATTTTCCTTGGTGAAAACTGAGGTGAAGTACTCATTTAGCACCTCAGCCTGCTCCCCGGGTCTTGTGCCCATCTCTTCCCTGTTTTAATCCTGCTAATCTTCCCCTTCACCCTTCGTTTTTCCCCAATGTATCTAAAGAACGTCATGTTCCCTCTCCTAATTTTCCTGGCCAGGTTCTGCTCCTTCCTTGCCTTAGCCACCCTCACCACCCTAGTGGCCCTTCTAGCCATCAGCTCGTACTTCCCTCGATCCCTTTCACTCCGTGAGCACTTGAATTGCCTATAGGCTGTCTTCTTTCCCCTCACCACCTCCTGGACCTCCCTGGTCCATCAGCAGGGTTTTCGGGCCCTACTGCATTTTCATCTTACTCTTGCACAGGTGCTGGTAGCATCCTGCAACCTCTCCTGATGATTTCCCACCTACTGTCAGCGTCCATGTCTGGCCCAATCCCATCAAATGCTCCTTAAGGATCCTTCCCATTTCCTTAAATCCTCCCCCTGAGTCTGTTACCTCCGTCTTTGTGCAGCCTCTACCCCTCCCTCGCCTCCACGGTTCCCTCCGCCTCCTCTAGCCTCCATGCCAATGCAGTTTTTGACTATTATTGCTACCCCTCCTTTCCTTCCCTCCCCCCTGTCCTTCCTGAACATAGTGTAACCCTTCAGGTTCAGGTCCCAGTCATGTCCTGCGGTGGCCCAGGTCTCAGTGATTGCTGCCACATCCACCCCTCCCTCAGTTAGCATCGCCTGGAACTCAAGCAGTTTATTGCCCAAGCTCCTGGCATTTAGCAGGACTACCTTCCACCCTTTCCCTATACTTCCATTTCCCCTGCTTGTGTTCCCATGGAGATTCCGTTTTACCCTGGTCTGCACCTTACCATTCAGCCTTTTCCCACATTCCTTCAGCTCCCCAGGGGGTAGAGACAGAGTCCCTCCTTTATCGGACCCCCATGATGGCCTTTTCTCCCATCCTTACCCCCCCCTTCACAAGTTTAAACTCCACCTTTCACCAATGAACCCCTCTATTTTCAACCTAAGGATTCCCTTCCCCTCCAAATTGAGATGGAGCCTATCTCAAGCATACAGCCCCTTATGCTCCCAGGTCTCCCCAATCCCCATCAACCCTATACCCTCTGGCCTCACACCCCTGAGCCACTGGTTTATCTCCTAATCTTCCTTCTTGTGTTCCCCACTAGCCCTTGGCACCGGCAGGATTTCCGAGAAGGAAACTGTGCATCCTATGTCATGACAGACCCTGGCAAGCTCCCTGAACCTTGCAAATGAGCGTGGGTGACATGAGATACTGATTACAGTTGCTGAGGACTCTTCTCTTTTAACAGATACACTGACTTGAAACAGTTTCTTAGAAAAGTATCCTTTGGGTGATGGGGTGGGGGATTGCTGGGTGGGGGTGTGGGGTGCAGTTTGTAGGGGACCTGGGTTGGTGGGGGCGGGAAATTGGGATTGTACACCGTTATCTCAGAGTCGTGATGACTAGGGTGGAGGGAAGGGTTATGTTATTAAAATAATAATGGTAATTGAGGACATTGCTGGGACATGGGGGGGGGAGGCAGGTAGGTGATAGGAGGGCGTGGCTAACATATAATTCAGCTGATGGAGTAGAGGGCAGTGGTATAATGTACTGCATTTTTTTTTTTTGCTTTTGTTTCTTGTCTTAACAGAATGGTGCTCTGGTGTGTGTTTTTTGAAGAACTACAAGTACGAGAATATGGTGCAAAACCCAAATTCTCATGAGCAAGTCAACCCCGAAAAGAATATGGCAACAGAAATGCCCACATATAAGTTGAACACCCAGTCTTTAGTGCCTTTTTCTGGCACCAAAGAAATCACATTATGCCCCACTATGTACAGACCCTCCTTCAGTAGGAGTACTGTTTCTCGTTTTTCATTATGTCTCTTCCAGGTGGATGCACGGTCTGCCTTTGCAGCAGCTCCAGCAGTCACCAGTCGGTTTCGCTCTGTAAACACATGCAGACTCTGGCTGCCTCCTGACTGAGTCGCATGCTGACTAAATGGTCCTGGCACAACCCTGCTGTTCACTGGGGAATGTCAGTGCAGCATTAGTCCACTGGGCTGTCAAATCATTCTGGGGCCGAGCTAGAGGCCCATCACTCAGTAGGTGTTGGGCCAGAAATTTACGCAAAGTATCCTGCAGTCCTTCAGTGTCCCAAAAGCTCCCTGTGGCTCCCTTTCCAGGTGTATGTATTTATTTATTTATTAAACAGTATTGGAATTTTAAACCTTTGAGTCAGAGACTCATTTACAAAAGCTCCATGTCAGAAATAGACAAATGAGTGAAGTGATACAGCAGAGAAGTTACATTTCCTACACAGGGTAGTAGCTAAGGTAGTGTTCCTGGTACCACGTGACAGGTAGGAAAAAGATCTCTGCAGTTGAACCAGATCCTCCCCTTTGCATCCTGTAGCCTTCAGTTTACTTCCTGCCTGTGAAGAGGCAGGTTCTCTGCAGGGGCTCTGTCACTGAGGTGACAGAGCTGAAGCCATCAAACTGTAAGTGCAGTTTACTTTTACTACAGAAGAGGATTTTCAATGGGGGAAGCTTGTCCAGCATTGCCTGTATTGACCCCAGTCTGTTGTGCATGCTGGACAGACTGGCTCCCCTATCTCTCCTCCTCCTTCTTCCCGCACTTTGAGGGGCCGCACAAAGGAGGCAGGATTCTCTTCCCCACCCCCCATGGTCATCTTCTCTTCAGGAGGGAGGCACATGAGGCACAACAGGACTGAAGGAGGCAGGATTCCTCCTCTCAAGGAAATTGCAGACCTAGCACAGGGATCCCAGTCTCAGCCATGCGTGTTGTACAGGCTGACTCCTCTTTCTACTCCCAACTCAGTAATTACAGCCCTTCCTCGTGCCCTGAGCAGCTCACACGGTGCAGCATAAGCTAGGTTTTATGTTGTCCCCCTTCCCTCTGCCAGTGGTCAGCTTCCTTAGACTGGCAGGAGGCAGGAATAGGGGACCCGATAGCTGCACAAGTTTATTTTGGCTCCGGAAGAGCCACGCTTCATCCTCCTTGTCGATGGCCACTGCTGCACAGGCCATCGATGCTCATCACCGTCCACAAGCCCCCTGATCCTCAGGCTCGTCCACGAACAACTTTCATGGACTATTCTTCATAGTTCCGAATCGCTCTGGAGTTCTCAGGCCCGTATGGGTCCCAAAATATCTGATCAACCCGTCCGCCACAGGACATTCAAGATGGAAACCCTCGCATTGATCTTCAGGGAATTCCATCAGGGAGATTAGTTGGTCTCAGTAGATTGGCAGGTGCTTCTTTGAATATCCTATATGGGCATCATTCTGATCAAAGCCCCACAGTGCGAGCAAACGACTAGGGCAGTGACTGAGGTCATCCAGTGCCTCTCCTCTGTAGGATTCCTGATCACCACAAAATAGCTCTCTTCAGCCATCCCAGGGTCTAAATCATTGAGGACTGATCTTCAAAATATCCCAAATTAAAGATTTTCCTTTCGGATTCGAAGTTCATGGACCTCAGGGTTCTTTTCAGCAAATACCAAGTGTCCCAATGCCTTTCAGCCCACATCCTCACACAGCTCACAGGAACGATGGTCTCCCTGACAGTATCCATTCTCTGGGCTCTGGTTCTCATGCATCCCCTGTAGTCGAACCTACTTCATCAAGGGTCCCAGTCAAAGGTCAGTCTGGGCCAGCAGATTCAAGTATATGGCCAGTCAAACCTACTCTACCGGGGTCAGTCTGGGCTAACCGATTCAAGGCTATTGCCAGGTGGAAGCATCCCTGCATTGGGGGACTCATTGTTCCAACATCATGAAGGGTCTCAAGCTGGGGCATCCTCACCAGGGGAGAATTACTACCGATACCAGTCTTCTGGGCTGGGGAGCTCATATGGATCAGTTCTTGACTCAGAGCAAGTGATCGAGGGTAGTGACCCGCTAAATTATCAACATGCTGGAGATACCTCCTGACACTTTAAAGGTTCGAAGCTCAGATTTCCAACCAGGATATTCTCTTCCTCACAGACAGTCAAACCACAGTGCCCTGCTCCTATCACCAGGGAGGTACATGAGCTCCCCGAAGGTACAAGAAACCCTATTGATCTTCCAGTGGGCAGAGCACCACCTGATGGGCATGGTGGCTGTATACATACCAGGTCAGGAGAACATCACAGAGGATTGGTTAAGTCAGGATGTCCCTGCAATCCCTGCAGTCTCTTGTATGACTTCCCCCATTCCTACTATTCTCAAGAATCCTGCACAAGATTGCCCCAGATCAGGCGATGCTATTCCTAATATGTCCTTGTTGGCCTGGCCATGGTTCTCGTGATTGGTCCAGATGTCTCTACATCTTCTTAGCTCTGGGTTCACTCCTGATGGTGGACTCAGGGGAGACCTTTGGTGCTCATCCTCGCGTCAGTCAGTTCCGGAGCATAGAACGCTGCAGCGCGTCCTCCAATAAAGCCCATCATCTCACATTGGAAACTCAACCGGGTCCTCAGAGCCTTCACCAGGGCCCCATTGGAGCTCATCAAGGAAACGTTTGTCGTCCTCCTCACGGTGAAGGTCATCTTTCTTACAGCAATTGCTTTGGCCAGCCGCATTAGTGGGATGGGAGCTCTGTCTTCCAGAGAGCCCTGCACCGTGTTCCTCCAGAATTCAGTGATTCTACGAACATAGCCATCTTTCGGCTGAAGGTGTTAACTCCTTTCCACTGCATCCAGAAATTTAATCTCCCTGCCCTGTGTCCTCTCCCTAAGAGTGAGAAGGAGAGGGAATTCTCCTTCTCGGCTAGAGGAGAGGACTCGAGCTTTACGTCAGGAGATCGGAAGTACATGTACGAATCTTCAATTCTATTCATCTTCCTTCGGGGCAGAATATGGGCAAAACAGCATCAAGGGTCTCTTTGTCCAGATGGATCTGTTCTCATATCCAGCACCTTCCAGAAGGTAGGGGTTTCCCTGCTGGGCCCATTGGGCGCATTCAGCTCAAGCAGTGACTACCTCCTGAGCGGAATTCAGAGAAGCCTTTCCAGCAGTCTTTCACAGAGTGGCCACATGGGCATCCATACATTTCTTGGCAAAGTTCTACAGATTGGATGTGTCTGCTCCGCTGAGGCATCCTGTGGTTAACTGGTCCCTCCTTCGGCGTGGGACCCATAAATGACTGCTTACACTCTTCCCACCCGGGAAGCAAAGGGATGTACTGTTTTAGTATATCCAACTAGTTATGAGCCCGGAGACCGGCTTAGGAGCGAGAAATAGAAATTTAAATACCTGTAAATTTTCTTTCTCTGACTGCTGGTCTCTGGGCTCCTCCCCTCCCAGAATGTTGGAGGTTGGCCATCTGGCCTGGGCGTTTGAACTCTGCCATTACAGGCCGCTAGTCCAGATTAACATTTCTTCTTTTTATTTCTCAGTTATGTATTGCTTCAGGGGACACATGCTTTGGGAAAAACTTAAGGGCCACAGGATGCAGAGGGGAGGATCTGGTTCCCCTGCAGAGATCTTTTTCTTACCTGTCACGAGGTACCAGGAAGGACCTGCCACTAGTTATGAGCCCGGAGACCAGCAGTTGGAGAAAGAAAATGTCCAGGTATTTAAATTTCTATTTCATCCTCTGCTGCTTCCCTATGGCCTGCTCCAGCAGTCTGTTTGCCAGGGCTAGAGGAAGCAATGAGTCAGTGATAGCAGGGTTTTAAATAATTGATTAGCACTTTTTTTTCTTGGGACAATACTAACTGTACAGTAAGCATTTATACAGGTTTTCTAGAAGTGTTATGTTTGTTAAACACAGTGAGGCAAGTGCTATGCATTTTCACAATGTTTTGGAACTTTTATGAGCAAAACGCTAATCAATTTTTAGAGTTAAATAAAACCCTGGATAGTGGTGTCTGGGCCTCCAGGAGCCAAAAGGTAAGCCCTCACACTATTTGGGGCGGTATTCATGCTATGCCACCACTCGAGTCCCTACAGAGCTCAGATTGTGGCCTCGTTCTATATTGCGTTTCAGTGGGGCAGCAGGAAAGGTGGAGCAGCTAGTAAAGCATTTGGAGCCATCAAAGAGTAAGCATCCGTCTCCTCGAATGTCTGCCACTCCAGGAGCTGAAATTAATGCCTTAAAAGGCTCGGCATAAAGGGTCACGTATCCGGTGGAGAGTACAGTGTCTGTGTGAGCTGATGCAAATGTGTGTCTTTAGGGGGGCTTACTTAACAATGAAATCAAGAAGAGAGTGCTTTATAGGGGGCTCCCAGGGTAATATTAAATTCAAAATGGGCTGATCGTCTTTTATATAAAATGCATCAAACCGTTGAGAACAGTGCAGCTAGGACACCTCAGGGTTCTTGCAGCATTGCAGTATCACTTGAAGTTCGCCGTCATGGTTCTGTAATGTTACAGGAACGGCATTCTAATGGGGGCTGTCTGATCACTGCAGCTGTATGGCTGCTGCTGGCAGTGTTGGGGACCCTGGAAGGGCAGGAAGAGCCCGAGTCCTCAGGGGCCAGCCACGTGGCGGAGGAGGAGGAGGATCAAGCACGTCAGTGCATGCTTTCTGAGTAGGTGGTAGTGTGCTCCCCGCTGCTTGAGCACCACCTGGGGATGCCGAGATGCTATAAGCTCAGCAGGGCCTGCAGCGAGGGGGGAGGATGCAGAGGCTTTGTGGTGTGCATACTTGTCGTACACTCGGCCGCATGTACATGGCCCATTGCCTCGGGGAGGCTCAAGTCGGGGAAGAAGAGTTCTCCCTTGCTCGTCGGGATGATGCCGGCACACTCCGGTCCCGCACTGCTCTATCGCCCATCATGGAAGAGCCCCGCTGACCGCTTCTTGAACTCCTCTTGAGAAGGATTGACCCCCAGCCCTAAAGCCAGGTCAGTGGCAGCCAAGCTGGGGGATGGAAAAAGACTACAAAAATAAGTAAACTGGTGTCCTAACAAATGTTAAATGTTCTGTATGTGCTTTACTTGTCTGCAGTCTCTTTCTAATCTATCTCTATGCTATTTGAGTCTCTCCATACACTTAATGGCAGCAGCGTTCTCTTCCTTCGAATTCTTGGCTTGGGGGAGTCTAAACAGAGTGGTGGTGTTGCTGAAAGAAGGGCCTCACCCTTTTTTTTTTTTTCTAGTTACTTATAAAATGTTCATAAACAGGATCTCTGCTACTTGGTCTTCATCTACTTTGGCTGCTTATCTTCAAGTAACATCAAACTTCTCTGCTTGTGACATCATAGCTGTTGCTGTAGGAATTACAGTGTTACTGGCAGAAGGTTAGAAAAAAATACCTTTTTTTTTTTTTCACTTGAATATACGTTGCTGTTCTTTTAGAATGTTATGCCCTGTGTGCTCACAGGTGGGGTGTGCCCATGATGCGAACTTCTCCACTGGGACTGTTCTGGTTCCCAGTCAGTTTTTGGTGGTGCAGATTCAGAATGCAGCGAGGCTTCTTGTTTCTCCACCATGCACCAAAGGTCCGACTTTGACTTACACAGATTATAAATCGCTTGGCCTGATGTTAGTGGGCACAAATGTTGATTTGCCGCTGCCATGATGTTCCCCTCACCTGCCTAACCCTCCCCCCTTGCAGGCCCATCTCTAAGATGCTGATAGCCCAACTTTTCATATGTTCCAGCCATCCATGGTGGTCCAGTGGCCCCACTTCAGTTCCACTCTGCAGTCCCTGTCATCCCATAGAATCCCCAACCCCAGTCTCCGCCATTGCCCTTAATGTGTTGCCGTCCAGGACTGTCTTGGTTCCTTGCTGGCTCCACTGGAAGTGATCACAGTTTTAAATTACGACACCCCCAGCTGCCTGGCTGCAGTAGTTCTACACGCAAAACTCTGAGACCACCTCTGCAGTGGTTGAAATGCTTAGGTTTTTTTTTTTTTTGTACTTGGCCGGCCTTCGGAGGGGGACTCATAACCCTCACCCGACTCCTTCCACCAGGATACGATGACCGGTAGTGTTTGTATTTTTATCTCCTGAGGGAGCTGGCACAAAAATGTATGTCCAGACATAAGGCGTGCAGACATACGACGCAGTCAAGCAACCAGCAGCGCCCTCCCCGACTCCATAGAACCGTGCGTACACCACTCGTGCTTCCACTGGTGGTAGTGCTACGGGTGCATATGCAACCTGGTAATCCACCCCACCCTGGAGGAAGAGAGCATCCGTTGGGGAGCTCTATCTTCCTCCTCCTCCCAACCCCCTCTGACAACCTTGGCCTGTTCCCGGGTCACTGGCATAGCGCGAGGTGTTGCATCCAGCACCTCACCCCTCAGTGCCACCGTGCTTGCCCCAAAATGCTTAGTTAATGACCTCGCAAGCCATTTGCACAGTGACCTCTCCCTTTGCATGCATGGTCACATTGTGTGTAGCAGCTGTGTGGAGTAGGGGCACAAAACACGGGGCTGTTGTGACCACTTGGTGACAGCGCCTTGCAACTTGTGGCTGGCAGTATAGCCTAGAGGTTAAAGGAACGAGGTGTGAACGAGCTTGATACATCCAGCAGACCAGACTTGAGTTAGATTTTCACAACCTCCACTTGCATACTGTGTGACTCTGAGCAAGTCACTTAACCACCCAGTGCTCCCAGGTCGCCCCTGAAAACAGGCAGTTGTGCCTAGTGGGCCTTACCTGGTTACCAAAGACTAAAAAACAAACAAAAAAACCCCAAAAAAACTATGTACTGCTTTTCTTTAGTAGTTAAGTGACCTGCAGGGATTTCTAATATTTTTTGTTTAATTAAGCTGCTCCTTCAGTGACCCATGGCTCAAGCTGGGCTGTCAGCCCTGATCCCCACTCCACCAGCAACTGCCTCCCCTAGGACCTCTCTGGATCTCTGTGGGTTACCCCCCTCGCCTGTGCGGCAAGGCCAGGGGAGGGTAGCTCATCCTCCCTGCCCCAAATACACAAACCAGCTGGCAGGTCCCAGGTGGCGGTGTAGGTTGGATGGGAGGTCCCGTTTCATATGCTGGAGCCGGGCTGTTTTCCATGTTCTGGTTTCCCCTGTGTCTAGGCGACATGTAGTGGCCTTAAGTCTTGTGTGGAGGCACGATGCCCCACACGCTGGCCATCCCTTCAAGGATGTGCGTACTGACCTTCCACCACATCTCAACGTTGTGGCAGTATAGGAGCAGTATAGATGTTCCATTTGGCCGACCCCCGGCAGCCCAAGCTCAACCCAGGTTATCTGCATGACAGGAAGTAAGGGGTCCAGCGCCTCAGCCCTCTGCACCATCAGGCTGCTCTAATGATGATTTCTGGCGCTACGTACCTTTTATAATTGGGGAGACAAGCTCCTGGATTTCCACTTTCACAGTACATTTTTGTTTCTTAGTTTGGCCTAGTGGTTAGAGCATTGGCTTGAGAACTAGGAGATTGCTGGTTCAAACCCCAGTAGAGCCAGAAATACTCACTGTTTGACCTTGGGCAATTCAGTTAACCTCTCAGTGCTCCAGTCCACCCAGTTGCAGAAATGGGTAGAAGTAGGCCGGCCTGTCGGCGCAGTGGTTGGATTTCCGCCAGGCGCCGGGTGACCGGGTTCGGGAGTGGACTCGGGTCGCTGAAGGGTTTGCTGGGAGAAGGCTCAGCTGCCCTTGGGACTGCTCTCGCCTTCTCCGGGGACAGGATCCGCGGCTTGTCTGACCTGGGTGGAGGCCCGAGGTACAGCAAGCTGGTAGGACAGACCAATGGGGAGCTGTGTGGTGGATGTTGGCGTAATGCCTTGACGTCAGGGCACACACCACACAGAAGAGAAATGGGGAAAAGTGCCACCGGAGCACGGGTAGACGGAGCTCCAGTGCCAGCCCTGATTGCGACTGCCTGCCATCAGGGTGTCCGGGCCCCGCTCCCGTACCCGCCTGGGAGGGTATAACCACGGCTCCATGGGGGAAACCCTGGGGATTCAGGTAGGTCAGTCATGGGGGAGGCACTTGGGAGTCTTCTGAAGAAGCGTAGCTCCGGGGCGGGGTTAAGAGGAGAAATAGAAAGTTTAAAAAAAAAAAAAAAAGAGGTGGGTAGAAAAGTAGGACATCACTGTTAACTAGATGTTGCATCTCAGCTGGGCTATCCTGGGTAAATAACATTGTAAAATAAATAAAAAAAAATTACTTAAATTGCTAAAACTGTTTAAAGCAGCAGTAGTACAAAGCATTTTATCAGGCTAATGAACGCAATCAAACATGGAGCAAAGCAAGACTGATTGTTTTATAATGTGACCTGCTCATAAAGATGTACATTCTTTCTACTTCCATCCACGCTGCCTTCCAAGAACAACCCAATATAGGAAGAGGGGTGGTGCAAGTTAGTCCATAATTTCAAACGATATGTGGAAGACTCTTATAAAGATACCATTAAGTCCAAAATTGAGGCTCCTTCTTGACCAGCCATGTACGTCAAGAAAGGAAGCCGTGTAGTTTTATGTTTCTCACTCTGGACCCTGAGCCGTGCTGCACTTTGTTTCTCTTTTCTCCCCGTCCATTTTGATAACCATTCCTAAAATATCGGAATGGTCCGTGTTTAGTGAGTGAGTTGTATTGTATTTTTGTGCTGCTGCAGTGAGGATAGTAACAAACTGTTTTTTCGGCTGTGATTTCCCCATTGGCATTTGACCTAAAATCTGGTTTAGTGGGCCTAATGCTGTAATGTTGATAAAAATTACCTTAAATAACTCGCAAGTAACTTTGTAGCTTAAGTGTTTGTAAATGTTACAACTGAGTGTCACATCTAGCTAGTTTTTTTTTTTTGAATTAGTAAATTATTGTATATGTTCATGTATTGTATGTGTTGCCTGTGCAGTATTTTATTCATATGTAAACATCTTTTTTATTTATTTTTTCCGTACAGATTTTTATAATATTTTGTCCTTTTTTTTCTCCCCGATCCCGGCCCCCTACCTTTAACGCACGGTCGCATGTGGAGGCATGCACATGCCGCGCCTCAAGGTGCCCTCCCCTTGTGTTGCCCCTGCCACCTATGCTAACCACCGGACCTCCACCTGTTGGCAGTGGAACTACGGGGTTGGTGACCACCCCCAGGAGAGGAGAGCTGCGAGCTACCTTCCGGCTTGCTCAATCCTGCTCTGACCCCCCCACAATGCTGGCACCCCGACAAGAGTCCGTTCCTGAACCCGGGTCACTGGCGTAGTGCGAGGTAAGGTATCCAGTGCCTCAGTCCTCAGTGCCACCGGGCCGGCCATGTAAACATCTTTTTTTACATTGGTACCCAGGTCGTGCCTGAAAAAAGTACCTTTGGCACCAGAACACTTACCTGGTAAACAAAATAAAAACAAATGAGCATGACTGGATTCCATTAATGTAATCATTTTGTGCAAGACTGGAAGACGTGCAAACAAATGAGCTGCTGTATGGGCATGGTTCCCCCAGCAAAGATCCGTAGAAGTAGTATGAAAGTGCCTCTTATAACATGGGGTTCGGAAAAGCAGACATCCAGTTGGTGCACCAGCATCAGGTGACTGTGCATTAATGACTGGTATATGCACATTTGCTGTGAAATGTCCCCGCGGCACGATCCCTCTGCCAGTGTCAAACAGTGTGGCAGCCATTGAAATCCCCCGCCACTCCTGACTGTCGAGAGACACAGCACTATAGAGGGCAGTGTTCGAGAGGGGGTTGGGCTGGCAGTTAGTGAGGGAGAGAGCGAGTGCAGTAGCATGATGTTGTCTCCCTGGCAAGTGTTGTGCCCTGATCGGTGTTGCAGCAGCATGTTGTGTTGCTCACTGTCTCTCTCTCTCGACTCCCCAGCTTCCATTACAAGATGCAGTTTGTGTGCTCTCTCTCTCCCCCCTTCTCTGTCAGCCTTTCTGCCTCCATCTGCTGAGTGCCCCGCAGTGACAGTGACTGCAGCAACGTGCACCTAGAGAGAGAGAAGGAGAGTGAGCAGCAGATGATTCCTCATCCCCCGGTCCCTGCAGTCAGACAGCAAGACAGAAAGAGAGTTCTCCGTTCCCCAACCCCCTTCCCAGCAGCTAGAGAGAGAGAGAGAGAGAGCACTCAGAGAAGTCCTGCAGAGATTTCCTTTCGGCAGTCGGGAGTGGAGGTTGGTGTCCGACAGAGACAGCGATGAGAAGTGACAGCGCAGTGCGAAGTGAGCGCAGCAGCACATTCCGGTGCTTGGTATCTCGTTATGCACACAAGTAACATCTGCTCCTTGTCGGGCTGACACTGGAACATCTCTGGGTTGGGGGAGGGAGAGAGAGATAGGGTTCCACTGTGCATGTTGTTGCAAAATAATTGCTGTGATGAGAACGGGACTTCATGCACAGTGTCCCCCATAAAGAGACGGAGAGAGACAGCCGCACACAAAGTCTGCTGCTGGGGAGGGGGGGCAGTTGCATTGTGCATGCTGGGAGAGTATTCCACAGTGGAAAAGTCATAGGCACAGTTATGTTCTGAACAACAAATGGCAGAAATGCGCTAAGCAAGCAAGAATGCCCGACAGGGTGGGCGATATTGGGCAATACCGGACCGCCCAGGGGCATAAAGAGGCCCAATGCCGCAGAGCCTTATAGACCCTGGGAAGGTCTGGTATTGCCCATACCACCCACCCTGGAGGGTATTATTGTGCTAAGAAAATGGGCTACCTGTGGCAGTTTTGTATAGGTTTTTACAAAAATTAAAGCACAAAAAAAGGACTGAATTTTAAGTCTTTTGGTTGCAAAGTAGTCCCTTCCTTACGATGCTATTCCATCCCTTGTTGCCACTCCCCCCACAATGCCATTCTGTTGTACTTATGCCCCCCTACCTCTGTAACAGGACACTGAGTTTTTCAGTTTTCCTCCCCAGCAGTTTGCAAACAAACCAAAACAGTTTTCTGCCCTACTTGAAAGTGTGTGTTTTTTTTTTTCACACTTGGAACCTGCACGGCTGTTAGAGGCGTGACCTTACTTGACCTAACACATAAAACCAGGAAGTGCAGAGCAACATACTCAATGCGGCAGGGCAGCGCTGTAAATGTTTTTTTTTTTATTTTTTATTTTAACACAGTAACATGTTCCATTTGACATTTGAGCAGATGAACAACATGAAAGTCTGTTCTTGCTGTCTTGTGTACTGCTTGCACGTCTCAAAGAGGATCCATATTGGGGATCTGTTTTAACGCGATGGAGTAGCGCTATCAATGGCACGAAAGAAAATGTCTGGTTATGGTTTACAGAGTACCAGCTTTGGCTGTTGAACGCAAAATATAGATCTGTACATGTTCTTACTGGAGCAGTTTCCGTGAGGTGCCCAGTGTTTGGAAAATAGCAGTTGTGTAATTCGTATATGGAGAGGCGCGCGGTGCGGTTTAAAAAAGCGCTGCTGACCTCTGTTATGAGAGGTTGATCGCAGTTACGGCTTGCTCTTGCTTTTGAAATGTGTGGCTATGTTTAATTTTGTGTCTTTCTTTTCATGTTATGATAAGCAGGGTTTTAAATAATTGATTAGCAGTTTTTTCTTGGGACGATGATAACTGTACAGAAAGTATTTATATAGATTTTCTAGAAGTGCTGTGTTTGTTAAACACAGTGAGGCAAGAGCTATGCATTTTCACAAAGTTTTAGCACTTTTATGAGCAAAATGCTAATCAGTTTTTAGAGTTAAATAAAACCCTGGGCAAGTGAGCCCAGTGGAGGGTGATGTGTAGTTTGTTGTGTCAGCCGGTAATGAAGTAGGGAGTGTTGGTTGGTCAGTGTCTCTCGCTAAGTGAGAGAAAAAAAATCGTGGCGTTTTCAAATTGAATGAGGTGCTTTCACCCAGTGGGCAAACAGGGTGGGCACAAGGATTCTTCAATAGGGCACTTGGACTGGCACTTTGTATTTCCTGGGCATCTATTGAAAATCAGTGTACCCCCCCTCCCGCCAGGGGTACCAGCCAATCAGAGCCCAGGAAATAAAAGCCCATTTTCTAATAGTACATTTCTACCATTTGTGTGCTCATAACATAAGTGTGATATTCATTATTTCTTGAGGACTACCTTTTCAGGTGTCGGGATACAGTACCATTTCATGAATTTAAACATTAATGAAAGCGTTTCTGTTACATAGAAACATAGAAGTTGACGGCAGATAAGGACCTCAAGGCCCATCCAGTCTGCCCATTTCTTTTTCTACCTTATAAATGTGCCATTGGCCTTTGTCAGTGACCTATCTATTCATAGTCATTTGTATTGCTCCCTTATGCCTATCCCATGCATGTTTGAAGCCCTGCACTGTATTCATAGTCACCACTTCTTGTGGTAAGCCATTCCATGCATCTACCACCCTTTCTGTGAAAAGAATTTCCTCACATTCCCTCTTAATCGGCCTCCCTCTAATCTCATGCTGTGTCCTCTTGTCCTGCTATTTTTCTTATATTTAAACATGTTGGACTCTTTCACCTTGTTTATGCCCTTAAGGTGTTTAAATGCCTCGATCATATCACCTCTCTCCCTCCTTTGCTCAAGGGTATACATATTGAGCTCCGTTAATCTGTCCTCATATGTCTTCTGATGCAGTCCCTGCACCATTTTAGTTGCCCTTCTCTGGACTGCCTCAATTTGGTTAATGTCCTTTTGAAGGTGTGGCCTCCAATACTGCACGCAGTACTCCAGATGGGGCCTAACCAATGTCTTGTACAGAGGGATTATTACCTCCCTCTTACGACTTGTGATACCCCTACTAATACACCCTAACACCCCCCTAGCCTTACCTACTGCTTTAGAGGTCTGCTTGGATGATTTAGGTCATCAGTGATGATGATGCCCAAGTCTCTTTCTTCCTTTGTGACTGCTAGCAACCCCTCCCAGCCTATAAGTGGCTTCAGGGTTTCTCTTCCCTATGTGCATGATTTTGCACTTCTTTGCATTAAATCCCAGTTGCCACTCTTCTGACCATTCTGCTAGTTTATCCAGATCTCTTCTCATTCTGCCCACCCCATCTGGATCATCTACTCTGTTGCAGATCTTGGTGCATCTGCAAACAGACAAGCCTTACCCTCTAGTCCATCTGCGAGGTCACTAATGAAGATGTTGAATAGGACTGGCCCCAGGACTGATCCCTGAGGTACCCACTTGTGACTTGCATCTCTTCTGACTGTATACCATTTACCACCACTCTCTGTTTTCTGCCAGTCAACCAGTTTGCCACCCAGTTGACCAACTTCTGACCACCCTGAGCCTACCTAGCTTATTTATCAATCTTCTATGTGGAACAGTGTCAAAAGCTTTGCTGAAGTCAAGGTAGGCGACATCAACTGCTCCCCTTGGTCCACCACTCTGGTTACCCAGTCAAAGAAATCTATGAGATTAGTTTGACAGGACCTTCCTTTGTAAACCCATGCTGTCTTGGATCCTGTGCCCCTATGGATTCCAGGTGTTGCACTATCCTTTCCTTAAGGAGTGCCTCCATAATCTTGCCCACTACTGAGGTAAGACTGACCGGTCTGTAGTTCTCCGCCTCCTCCTGCTACCACTCTTGTGGGTGGGATCACATGAGCCCTTCTTCAGTCTTCTGGGACCTCTCCTGTGCTCAGAGACTCACTAAACAATTCTGCTAATGGCTCTGCTAGTTCCTCCTTTAGCTCCTTAAGTACCCTGGGATGTATGCCATCAGGTCCCATTGCCTTATCCACCTGAGCTTGAAGCTCTTGTAGGACCCTTTCTTTTGTGAAGGGAGTAGTGCTCACCTCCCTCCCCTGTGTCCATGATGCTGAGCTGTGGGCCCTGCCTACCTTCTCTTCAGTAAATACTGAGCAAAGTATCTATTTAGGATAGATGCCTTTAAGGGTCCTCCTCCTCACTTGCTCCTTTTCTCCATTAAGTTTAGCAATACCACCTCTGGACTTTCTCCTTTCACTAATATATCTATAGAAAGTCTTGTCACCTTCTTTTACTGTTACGTGCTAGTGTTTCCTCAGTTTGGGACTTTGCCTGCCTTACTGCCTTGCCTGCTTCCCTTAGGGCAGTTTGGTATGCCTCCTATCTTCATCCCGCTGTGTTCCCTTATATTTCCTGAAGGCCAGCCTTTTGGCTCTGACCTTTTCTGCTACTGTATTTGAGAACCAAAGTGGTTTCCTTCTTCTTTTGCACTTCCTTTTCTGTCTAACACAATGGGATGTTGCTTCAAGTATTGCATCCTTAATGCTTGCCCACTTTGCCTGTACCTCCTCACCTGTGTTTCTTTTTACCAGGGCTAGCTTAACTCTGTTGGCCATCTTATCAAAGTCAGCTCCTCTGAAGTCCCATATTTTTGCCTTGGAATGGGATGATTTAGATGTAGTAGCCAAATTGAACCATACCATGTGATGGTCACTGGCCCCCAGGTGACCTTCTACCTGGAGATCTGTGATCCCTTCTTTGTTAGTCAGTACTAGATCTAGGATAGCCCTGTCTCTTGTGGGTTGCTGTACCAGTTGTTTGAGGCCCTCCCCCTGCAGGGAATCCACTATGAGTCTAGTTCTGGCAGATGTTCCTGCTGGTATTGACCAATCTGTATCTGGCATGTTGAAGTCTCCCATTATCAGAACCTCCCCTTTAGCTGTCATGTTTTGTATATCTTCTAACAGTAATGTGTCTATGTCCTCCCCCTGGTCTGGGGGCCTGTAGACAACCCCAGTTCTTATGGCTGTCCCATTGCCTGTTTCCAGGGTGACCCACAGTTCTTCTGGCTCCTTATGTGTATTCTGAATTTCTGTAGCTTTGATATTTTCATTAACATACAGGGCCACTCCTCCCCTTTTGCACCTCGGTCTCTTCTGAACAATACATAGCCAGGTACTGAAGTCTCCCAAGTGTGGTTACTGGTAAACCACGTCTCACTAATTGCTACTATGTCCAGTTTAGCCTCTGACATTATTGCCTGCAGGTCTGGGATCTTATTTCCCAGGCTGTGAGCATTGTGTACATGATTTTCCATTGGCCAGATTTTAGTGTGTTAGTTGTTGGGTGAAGTTTGGCATTACCCCTGTGCATCGATGGGGAGACAAACCTTTTTCTTACCTGGTGATGCAAATGAGCAGCAAACACTCTGAATTCTGTTTGACCACTAGCTGAGGGGAGGTGTTCTTCCATTCGACGTATGGGGTGCTGCACCCTCTCCCCATTTGCTAGTTTAAATATTCTGCAAAGACGTCAAACTTCTGCCCCAATGCACTGACTCCTCTTTAGTCAGATGCAGTCCATCAAATTTAAAGAACTTTCGCTCCCAGAACTGTTGCTAGTTCCCTACAAATCTGTGTCCTTTTTCCTGGCACCAGCCCTTGAGCCACGTGTTTAGCTCCCCTATCTCCCCTTCTCTGACCTTCCGTCCATCTGCTCCCCTCTCCCAGACTGGCAGGATCTCAGAGAAGGAGATGCCGGACGAAATAGATGATAGTTTGTCACCCAGCCTAGTCAGGTGTTCCTTGGTCTCCACAACTGACCGGCTGGCGAGATCATTAGTCCCTATGTGTACTAGGACATCAATGTTTTCTCCTGCTTTGTGAACAATTTTAGCAATGCGGTCAGTGTCTCTCCATGCTGATGTACCTGGGAGACATCTGACCATCACCCTGGCTGGAGATGGGTATCAACTCCCGAATCATGGAGTCTCCTATGATCAGAAGTTTTTGGATTTCCTTTGTGCTTGTTTTAGTTTTGGTTCCTGATTTGGGTGAGTATTGTTGTGCTAGCTCCTGTGCACGATGTCCTGCTCTGCAGTGTCTTCTGCCTCTTTATTTGATTTCAGAGATAGAGGCAGATACCTGTTTGTAGTGTTTATATGGTTTTTGGAGGTAATGTGTTGGAGAGCAGAGAGTGATGGGGCACCTGATTTGCTCCTCCTAACCACCTGCCAACCTCCTGGACCAACTACCCTCTGCGGTCGAGGTTTTTCTGTTGGATGCTGGGGAAATGGCAGGTGGTTCTTATAATGTATTTCCTCTTCAATATGAAATTTGAGGCGTGCAATCTCTGCCCATGCTGCCTGGAGCTGAGACCTAAGATCTCCAAAGGCCCAGCATGTAGGACAGTGTCCTAAATCCTGTAAGACTATCCTTCTGAAAATTGTTCCACAGTACCTGCAGTTAATGAAATCCATTCCAAATAAGTTGCTGTGTTTGTAACCTAGTCAGAGTAATTTAGAAGGAAAAAAGGAAAAAATCCAAATAATGGTTTAATTGTGCTTTGTTTAACTTGTTATAACAAGTTAAATTACTAGTGCCCTGTAAATGAGATCACCTTGTGGGCCCCACTGATCCGCCCTTCCTGCTCTGCCACGGAAATGTCACAACTGTGGTACCCTATAAAGGAGTGTAGCGTGGGGTGGTTGGGGATGGGGTGGGTGGCTGGGCCCTTCCTGCCTAAAAGAAGAACCACGGACGAAAGAACAAGGAGGTAAGAGCAGAAACAATCAGTCAACAACAAATGCAGTAACCCTGAAAGTTTATCCTAATGTTAGATAAAACTGTAAAACCTGTAAAGCACCACCTGTAATAATTTCAGAGAAGATATACCCTGTAAGAAACACTTTGCTCCAGAGAAAATAAAGCAGTAACAGAAGATATACCTTGCAAAAGACAATTTGAATCAGAAGATTACAGCAGTAATCTGTTAGCACACACCTGTAGGCACACCTTGTAATAATGCAGAAGAAGGTATACCAGCAACAACAATTTGAATCAGAGAAAAAATAAAGCAATGAAATGTTAGCAACAAACAGTAGCAATCCCTGTGAGTAAAAATATAAAAACACCACCACACAGTAAATCTGTTTAGCCAAACTAAGTCTTAATCCTTCTCCCTTGCTCTGGTAAGTTTCTCTACTCTGCCTTTCAAGCAGTCTTCGAAGGAAAGAGCTCAGGTGAAGCTAGGTGCCTTGGCCAGCAAACCAAGTATTCCTGTTGTTGTACAGCCCATGGTATAAGTGCAATAACCCACTCTAGGGTATGGGGTTATTGAGGATTAATCAACACTCTGGGTTCTATGAGGGCACTCTGCCTATGGCCTTGTGCCTCACTACGCAGCTGGGGTGTTGATTAATCCCATACCTTGTCATAGGTTATTGCTTAACGTAATTACTGGAGTGCAAAAACATTTTGCTATCCCTTTTCACCTGAACTCTTTCCCTTTAGGTGATGCTGTGTTATGGTATACTTCTGTCAAAATCCTTTCCTGTTTTTTCCAAAAATTGCCAGTGCATTTGTTTCTCATTTTGAGCTTAATGTTGATTTTAAAATTGGTGTCAGTAACAAATAACGTATCAGCTGATACAAATGAGATCTATGGCCTGAGCTAACATGTTTGTGTGTGCAAGCTTGAACAATGTCGAGCATGCAAGGAATGCCTTTGTGCATTTTGGTGCTGACTTCCCCTCGGGCAATGATGTGTGGAGAGGGACAGTTTACACCACACCTGAAAAGACCCACATCACTTTGTCTCCTTGGTATGGGTGAGAAGAGAGGAACCAGATCGATTTGGTGCCTGGACCATTTACACTCGCAAATGTACGTTGGAGTGGCTCTCCAAACCACCTTCGTTAGTGTAAACCGGGAATCATCTCTGCTTGTTCGAGCGTGTCGATTACCTTTGAGGACATAGAAAACTGAGATCATGTCCCCTCTCAGCCACCCTCTAGTGTAAAATGTTCGTACCTTGGAATTAAAGCTGCAGTAAAAACCCTAGAAAACACCTTCACAAAATCGGAATAGCTTGTAATGAAGGAACTGCCTGATGGAGAGCCACTGCTGTTTGCTACAGCAGCAGGTCTGGTTTGATACCATTTTTGCATGTAGTGCCCTTTTACACCTGAAGGTGTATTTTAGTATTGACTAGTTAATGCACATTCACGTCTTGTTTCTGTCTAATTAGTATCCGTGTGAAACCAGTCACATAGCAAGTGCAAATTCTGAGTGTATTTACTGTGCCACAAAACAAAGACAAGAAGCACACTGTGTGAAAATGAAATTATTTGGTAGTGAAACCACCTTCAAGGGCAGGATTTTTTCCCCGCCCTCTAGTGCATTAATTCTCAGAATTTGTCCCAGTGAGCCTCCCACAAGTCATGAAAATGATCTTTAGCCCCAAATATGGAAATAACCCTGGCATCCCCGTAGAAGAAAATCTCATACTTTGCACAGTACACCAGGAAAAAATGAAATGGCTTTTGAGTAGTTGGCTTCCTTTATTCTCATGTTATGCAACTTATTGTTCTTCCTTTCTGTAACCGTTGAACCCTGAATTATCCTGTTCACTCTGTTCTTCTGACACTCTGGGCCCGATTCCAGAAGCTACTAGTGCAACGCAACATGCTTGCGGCAAACATCAATGACGCAAGTTGCACCTTGTGTCCTACTTTGTGGCATTCCCTATTCTGAAGCACAGTCTGCGCTGGAATGGGGAGCCGCTGCGCCAAACGGGCACTGCGCCACCGTTGCAACCTACATCAGGGTACGCCAGGTCACAAGGGGACTTGTGCCATGGCGGGGCTGCAGCATCCCCTTCATTGGGATTCCGAAAGCCCCGCCGTGGCTGTAGCAAGGGTGTCACTTTAGACCAGCCAGGAGGTGGTCTACATCCCTTGCAGCACTGCCCCAGAAGGCGGGGAAGTGGCTGGGGGGGGCTCTGTATGTGGGGTCTGGGGGCAGTGGGGACAAGGGAGTACCATAGGGGTGCTGGGGAGCAAGTGGGTGTGCCCGGGGGGGGATGATCAGGCACCTGGCAGGGATGACATTACTGTGGCACTGCATACACCATTAAGTGACTGGTGCTGACCAGGGCATCCCCACCGGGTGCCCAATCACCCCCCCCCCCCAGCATACCCACTTGCTCCCCAACACCCCTGGGGTACTCCACTGTGCCACATCTGCCCCAGAAGCCCTCCTGGCATTGAGTTCTGTCTTCTGCCTGGTGGGGGGGGTGGATCCATGTGGCAGGTCCCGCCGGTGCACCTAACGTTCGACGCTAGCCTGCCTTTGCGGCAATTCCTGGGTTTTTGGCTTGTTACCCTCACTGGAGTACCTCCATGGGTCAGACTGCTTTCTCTGTCTGTTTCCCCTCTAGCCAGAACAGTCTTTTTACCCTCCCCCCACCTCTTTGATTTTATTTTTATTAACATTTTTGCAATTATAACTAGTCACAAAGGGCTGGTTGCCATACATTATAAATATCATTGCAGTGCACAAATTACGAAAGTGGAAAACCCATACAAGGTATACAGATACAGCGGCACCTGTACAAATATCTAGAATTATATTATTCTAAAACATTAGTTCTCAAACTTTGTCATGGTCAGCCTCCCCAAAGCCATGAAAAAGATCTTGAGCCTCCCCCAAACATTGAAATAGTCGGCGATACTGAAGGATTACAGCCAGTTGTGCAAATAAACAAGAAAGTATTACGGTAAGAAGCTTGCGTCTAAAGCGACGCCACTCTGTCACGCCTCTTCCCGTCTATGGCCGAGTCACCGAACAGTTCATAGAATAGTAATAAAATAGTTATAGTAATGTAAAGTACACATTGGACCGGGTGTGTAGTTTCCCACAGAAGAAAGCACAAAACAGATATTGTCTTGGTTATTTAAAAAAAAAGTCTAAGTATTGGTTGCTTCTTTCTTCTGTGGGGGCGCTCCGCCCCCCACACCCCCCTCCGGGTCCTCAGTGGTTATTCTGTATTCGGTAATATGGCATCCGCCTGCTGTGTTAGTGGTGATTGTGTAGAAAGCACATGCAGTTTCACTAGCTCTCCGGCTGTTTTCACTCGCTCGCGCAGCTTCAAGATACACATTACAGTCTCTGAAAGCTGCGTAGAGACGCGATCTGGCCGTAATCCTTCAGTATCGCCAAATAGTCTTGGGCCTCCCCATAAAAAATAACATCCTGGCACAGTACCTCAGAAATAAAGTGAAACTCCTTTGAGTAGTTAGCTCTCATTTTATACAGCTTATTGTACTCCTCCTTGTAACCCCCCCCTCCCCAGGTCAGCCTACGTGCATCCCTGTTTTGACTCTCAAACCATTGTTACCCCCTGCTGCAGTGCCTTCACTGGTCAGACTGCTTTCTCTGTCTGTTTCCCCTCTATCTGGAATAACATTCCTACTCGCGTCTCTCCCTCTTCCCCTGCTCTTAAGCGTCCTCTCAGAGATCCTTTTGTTTCCTTCTGCTCTTTCTCCTTCAGTGTCTCTGCTTAAGCCCTGTATTTGGGCTGCTCTGCCACCAGTCTGATTGGTCAGTTGCTACCTCTCATTATTTGTTCATTGTTCTGATTTGTTTGCATTATTATTCGTTTTGTATTGTACTGTTTTGTAGTTGTCTTTTGAATTTTATTCACTCTCTACACTTCCCAAGGTACACTTGAAATGAACCTTGGCTCAGAGTGTCTTTCCTGGTCACTAATTTGTGAATAAATACATAATTTCACCTACTAGTATCCTTTTTCAGATTGCCTCATCCCTTCACACAAAATACCTAAAACTCAAAATTTAAAAATAGTTCTTTTCAGACTTTGTTGAGCCTCCCCTGAAACAGGTTGTGGCCTTCCCATTTGAGAAATCCCGTTCTAAAAGATATACTAAAAACATTAGATTACATTTCTACAAAACACGTATGATTAAAAGCACACAAGAACTGATTTTTCATACTTTCTTATCCTAACTCTAGATTTTTCCCACAATTACTGGGTTCTTAATGTGTACTCAGAACTTTCCAAAAAAAAAAAAAAAAAAAAGTTCTCACTGGAGGTGATGTCCTCGACAGAGGCATCCTTTGGCCGCAGAGTGTTTCAAGCGGTGGTGAACCCTTAAGGGCTCTTGACATTCTTCCCACCTGGGACATCTGGGGACGTACTGCTTTTGTATATCCCAGGAGTAAAGAAGCCGGAGACCAGCTTAGAGAGAATCAAAATTTAAATACCCTGTGCACTGCTTTCTCCGACGGCTGGTCTCAGGGCTTCAGATTCCCTCCCACAGTAAGTATATACTTGGCTGGCCTCACGGCCATATATGCCTTAAAGTTCTTGTTTTTTTTCCCCTAGAGTTCTTGTAGTATTACCACATTGGACTGCTTTAGGAAGAACTGTGGAGAACAGGAAGTGGAGGGCTGGATGTCCCCTGCTGCAGAGGTCTGATTCCTGCCTGTGGATCAGCATCAGGAGGTACAGCCCAGGAGTAAGGAAGTCCAGTAACCATCCGTCAGAGAAAGAACATTTACAAGTATTTAAATTTCGATTTTCCCCGCATTGAACTTCAGTCCCCACTTACTCAACCACCTATCCAGAGCCTCCAGGTCCTCCTGTAGGGCCACTCTCCCCTCCTCTCCATCCACCACCGCTCCCTGCTCTGATTCATCCACAAAGAGACTCACTTCACTCCTGATGACCTTTCTTATGTCAGAGGCATAAGCGTTTAACAGGAGAGGCCCCAGGACCGATCCCTGGAGGGACCCCACTAATGACCCTCCTTGGGGATGAGACTATCCCTCCAACCACCACCCTCTGAGTATGCTCCGAAAGCCAATTTCCTATCCTCCTGATCATCTGCCTCTCCTGGAACAGGTTAGTGACTTAGTCCTGCTCTTGTGAAGAATACCCAAAAGTGCTGTCAAATGTTATTTATTTTTTTGTTGAACAGTATTTTCCACACATAGAGAGTGAAAAATAGCCTTGCATGTGGAAACCCAACAGTTCTAGGGACATGGATATGTTGTTCATCCACACTTATTGGCAGGTTCCTTGCCCGCTTTAAATCTTGCTGGAAGGTCTTCAAGCTGGCTCATCCCACCCACCTGGGTGGTAAAACTCTCGGCTCCGCCCCATGGCAACAGATCTTCCTTACCGCTTGGAAGCTCAGGTTCCCTCCTTAGCGTTCTGCGTTTTCGACTGGTTCCTGGAATTTTTGGTCTTCGAAATCAATTGGAAGTTTTTCTGAAACTTCGATCTTCTTCTCCTTCGCTGCAGTGATGGCTCATTCGTTTTCTGGCTCTCGGAGGCACCTGGCTAATTCCTCCAGGAAAGACCTGCACCCCACGTTCGTTTACTGCCTTGACTTGGATCATGATCCTCAACTTTGAGATTTTTGCTGTGCCCTTTCGGCCAGCTCTCTGGAGGATTGTGCCGCCCGTTCGGGGCTCGGTTGACCGGAAATTTTTCCCGCTCTGGAAAATTCCTCGGAGACTCGTCGGGCAGTGTCCGCGTCGGCTGTCTCGGCTGAGCAGCTCGATCTTCCTTCTTCCGGGGAGGGGGTGGTTGCCCCTCCCTCTTCCTCGGTCACGGCGCTCATCCCGCTCTCCTTGAGTTCTCCTCATGCAGCTTCATTCAAGGAGCTTCGCCAGTCCCTTTCCTTGAAGGGAGAGGGACCTTCGGGACCTGCCTCTCGGCCCAAGTCCAAGTGTAAACTAAGTCCCTTGGCTGGAGGAGGCGGGAGAGTCCCCCCATGACTGACATTCGACTTTGGTCGAGGTGCGGCTCATGCTGCTGGCTTCACGGTGTCCCCATCAGGTCAGCCGGCCAGGACTCCCGTCGACGTTGTCGAGTTTTGGGCTGTCTTCTGCTAGAGCCGCCATCCCTTCATCGGCTCCCTCGGCGGAGGCTGAGGTTCTGCCTGCACCTTTGGGTCCACAGACCTTGGCCCTTTCTTCCGAGCCGAGGGAGGAGCAGGCGTGCCCCGCTCCTTCCCAGGCCTGCCCTCGGTTTCCCCGAGGATTCGGGTCTCGGTCTCAGTCCTCCTTGGCGGAGGCTGAGGTTCTGCCTGCACCTTTGGGTCCACAGACCTCGGCCCTTTCTTCCGAGCCGAGGGAGGAGCGGGCGTGCCCCACTCCTTCCCAGGCCTGCCCTCGGTTTCCCCGAGGATTCGGGTCTCGGTCCTCCTCTCGGTCTAGCCGCTCACGCCGACCTCAGCGTTCTCGGTCGGGGCACCGAGTTAAGTGGCATTGCCGTTCTTCCTCATCCCCCCTCCTCGGATGAGGAGTAGCTTCGATGCCGATGGCGTCAATGTTACGAGGAGTTCATGTGGCAGTAGCTGTTGTTGTCCTGGAATCAGTTGACCCCGATTCATTCCCCGGCTAGCAAGCAGCTGCTGCCCAATCGGCCGACTCAACCGCTCGCGGCAGTCGAGGTGCCCTCTCCAGGGCCGGTTGCTCGCCCGATTCCCTGCTGCCCCACCGTCCTCTGTGGAACCCCGGCCGGGTCATATGACCTGTCCCGCAGGTTATCTGTCCCCCTCACTCCCGCCTGCCCTCGGTGGACGAAGAGTGACTCAGGCCTGAGGCAGCTTTTTGCAGACCCCTCGGAGTCCGAGATCGACTCCTCTATGTTCCCTAGCCGGGAGGACCCGGGGTCTTCTCCAGAACGTTCTGTGGACAACAGCCCATCGTCCTTTATGGGTCTGCTCCAGCTCATCTCAGAATTCAGGATGCAGCTCGGGGCCCGTTTTCCAAGCGGGCCTGCGGAGATCCTGACCGAGGGTTCACCTCCGGAGGCCTTCCAGTGGCTGAGGCAATTGTGGGCCCGGCCTTGGAGCTCTGGCGGCGGCCTACTTCCTGTCCTGCACCCTCAGCCAGGATGGCCAGGAAGTACTCTGTCCCTGTCTGTTCTCTGCCCGGTTTCTCAGAACACCCCTCGGCTGAGGGGTTAGTTACCAACAATGTTTTCCAGTGTTCTGGGAACGCTAGGGATGCGGATAGGCCCCCTGACAAGGAGTCCAAGAGGATGGACTATGTCGGGCGCAAGGTTTACGCTGCGTCCTCCCTAGGTCTCCGTCAGGCCAGCTCGGCTGCACTGAGGGCACATTTCTCCCACGCCCTTTTGGGCTCCCTGGACGAGGTCCTCCCTCATCTCCCGGCCGACCTGCGGACCACGGTCCGGCGGTTGCGGGACCAGGGTAGGGCAGTGGAGAAGCAGCAGCTCCAGACGGCTCTGGATTTAGGTGACTCCTGTGCCAGATCGGTGGCGGCCGCAGTGGCCATGCGCCGCAGGGCATGGCTGAGGTTATCCTCCTTCTCTTTGGAAACCCAGCACGTGTTGGCGGACATCCCCTTCTTGGGGACTGACCTTTTTGGCCCTGGAGTGGAGGGACACCTCCAGGGGTCCGAGAAGTCTGATGCCACTCCGGACTCAGTCACTCCCACCCGGAGGGACAAGGGCAGCCGGCAGCCTTTGCGTAAGTCCCTTTGCCCCCGGTTCCTGCGGCTTGACCGGCCCAGCACGAGGGCCAGCAGGCATGCGCTGGGCGGCCTGACTCCAGACCAGCGTCTTCCTCCAAAAGGAAGCAGGGAGGCAAAGGCCTGATAGCTCCCTCGGCCTCTTCCTCCCCCAGGCCTGCTCAGTGATGGGCTAGGGGCGCTGTCCCCGGCCCCGTCGCCTCAACCCGGGTTCCCCTGTGGGGGGACGGCTCCGCACCTCCTCCACTTGGTCCGCTTTCCCGGACCTCTAGAGGGTCGGAGGTGCTAAGGGAAGGCCCTGTCTCGGGTTTGTGGGCAGGTCCCACCCTTTTGAGCCGTTGCCCCACGGGGATCTTGGGGTCCACAGCCTCTTCGTCGGCCTGCTGAGCCGACATGCCTGGCCCTCTAATTAGAGGTGATCAGGAAGGTTGCGGATCCTCCTTCTGACCCTGGGTTCGTGTCCAGGTATCCCTGGTCTCAAACGGACAGGGGGCTTGTGCCCCATTCTTCCGCACGCCTGGATGGTCTCTCTGGCTTAGATATCCCATCCTCAGAACGGGCGTGTGGCTTCGCTCCTGGGCCTCCAGGATGCACTTAACTCCTCGTTCCATCCGTTTCCTGGGAGACTCCTCCCTTTCCTAGCGGGAGATCTCCTTACGAGTTCCAGGCCAGGCCCTTCATTCTCGGCCCAGCAGCTTTCTGCGGCATCGAGGGGCCCGGGCGTAACCCCACCTGGTTGGCGGCCTGACTTCAACCCTTTCCAGGCGGAAGGGGTCGATCCAGAGTTCTGGATCTCAGGCGGGTCTCCTGTTATCGGAGCCACATTGGAACTCGTGACTTAGCGGGTCATCCTTCTTCGGGACCAGGCTCGACTCTTGAGTCTGAGCTCAGCTCCCGGCGGACAGAGCTGAGGTTCCTCCTCCCTTACCTGGTCAGGTCTGACTGGGCAGTTGCGCCCTGCCGGGACCTCCTGCTCCTCCTGGGCCTCGCGGCGGCCGGCTCCAGCGTGGTCTGTTGGACCCGCTGGTTCATGCGTTCCCCACGGGGGGGACTGGCCAGCCAGCGGTCACAGTGCTGTGTTCCTTTGGACCAGTCCGTGACTACAGCCTAGGAGTTAGGGAACGCTCTCCTTCGGACCATTCCAGCTCTTGCAGGAGAACATCCTGTTCGTCTGCCCCGAGTCGATGGTCTGCTCCGACCGATGCTTCTCTGATGGGTTGGGGTGCCCATCAAGGGGAATACAGAGTGCTCCGCCTCTGGTCCTCTCGGGAGTCCCGATGTCTTTCCTACCCGCTGGAGCTCCTGGCGGTCCGCTTTGCTTGCACCGCTCGCTCCATTTGTGCGGGGTCTAGTGGTTTAAATCCAGGCGGACAACACCACAACCATGTGCTACCTACCCGCCAGGTTCGGACGAGACTTGCATCTCGTAGGAGGTTCTCCTTATTGGGTCTTTCGTGCAGCTGGGAGGCGGTTTCCTAGCCATTCGATGGCAGGAGCCTCCAGCACCCCGGCTGATGCCCTAAGCCGGACATAGGCTGCGCCTCACGAGTGGTCTTCCCTGCCGGAGGTAGCACAGGATCTTCTCCCTCCTTCCCTCCAGGAGAATATGAGGCCGAGACTGTCTCATGCCCGCCCCCTCAGCAAGGTTTGCTGTAGGGGATGCTGTCAAGGTCGCGGACCCCGGGCCTCTTCCACGCCTCTCCCCCATTTCCCTTGACCCACGGGCAAGGAGAGGAGGGACTAGGCGCAGGTGATGCTGGTAGCCCCAGACTGGTTGGCCAGCTCTGGTATCCAGCTCTCCTCAGTCTCAGCCCCAGGCTCCCAAGGCGACTTCCAGCCCGCCCGGTCCTGATCTCTGTTTTCAGGGGAAGGTTTTCCATCTGGACCTTCAATCCCTGCACCTAAAGGCCTGGTCCCTGTGCGGCTAGGGGCCAGGCCTGGGGTCTTTCGGCAAGGTCCTCGACATTTTCGAGGTGTCCTGCTGGGAGTCGGCCAAACATGCTCGCCTTCAAATGGTAAGAGTTCTCCATTTGATGTTGGGACAGGGCCGGGGGCCCCCTCTCCCGTCCCTCGGCGGGCATTCCGGACCATCTTCGGTCCGTTCTTTTGAACCAGGGCTTCGGCCGACGACCCTCTGGGTGCTTCTGTTGGTCACCCCTATCTTCTGGGCGCGGGCCGGAAGGCAGTCGGTGGTGCAGAAAAGGTGGTCTGGCGCTTCTAGGCCTCGATCACACCTCCCCTTCGGGGAGAGTATCCCCATTCTGTGGGATCTTCGCTGGTATGGGCTGAGCTCACGGGCAAGCCGTTCGAACCTTTGCACAGGTGCGAGTTTCCCCACATGTTGTGGAAGAACACCTTCTTGGGGCTACTCTGCCATCCAGAAGGAGGGGAGAGTTCCAGGCGCTCGTTTGAATCTCCTTATCTGGTCTTCCACAGGGACAAGGTTGTCCTGCGCCCAACCCGAAGTTCCTTCCGTTGGCGGTGGCGGAGTTTTCCCTATCCGGGTATTGCCTCTGCCGGGGTTCATCCCCATTCACGCCTCGGAGGCCGCATATAGGTTCCTTTGGGACCCTATTTAGACGCTCGCCTACCCAGGGAGCGTAGGGCTGAAATTCGGGAGAGGTTCGCTAGCTGTTTGTCATCTACACTGAAGCCGCACCTGGCAGACCTGCAACCAAGCGGATGGCGAGTGTGTGGGTCACCTCCTGCATGGAGTCTCCGCTATAGGTGGCGGGCATGGAGCCTCCCAGAGGATAAGTGCTCATTTTATCCGCCCTTCCGCTGCATCGGTGGCTGCTTCCGAGGATACTCTGGTCCAGGATATCCGCAGGGTTTCTACCTGGAAGCAGGCTTTACCGTTTTCCCCCCTTCCGCATCGATGTTGGGTCACGCCGGGATGCTGGTCGGGGCCTCGGTTCTCCAGTCTTTATACCTAAGTAGGGGGTGTGCGCCTTGCCTCCCTCCTCCCGGAGAACTGCTAGGAGTCTGCCAATAAGTGTGGATGAACAACATATCCATGTCCCTAGAAATACAGGTTACTCACCTGTAACAAGAGTTCTAGGAATGGTATATGTTGTTCATCCACATGACCCACCCGGCCTCCCCGGCTTCGACGCACAACCTGGCTTCCAGCGGGCTAGATCTGGCGTCATGGGGCGGAGCCGAGAGTTTTACCACCCGGGTGGGTGGGAGGAGCCAGCTTGAAGACCTTCCGGCAAGATTTAAAACGGCAAGGAACCTGCCAATAAGTGTGGATGAACAACATATACCATTCCTAGAACTCCTGTTACAGGTGAGTAACCTGTATTTTTCCACCTTCCACTGTGGTCAGCTCCCTGTCCCAGGCCAGTTGATGCTCATCCTGCTGCTAAGCAACTTCTTAGGGATTGTAATGCCCCCCCCCCCCAATCTGCTCCTGTTCCTCGTGCAGCTCTGCTCAGTCCTTGTATTTGCGTGGTCGCGCCAATAATCTGATAGGTCAGTTGTTACCTGTCGTAATTTTCACTTTGTTCCTATTTGCTCTGTTACACATTCTGAATTGTATTCACTGTGTGTACGTTTTCCCGGGTGGCATCAGGACACGAGCCTTAGATCAGTATACCTTTTCAGGTCCTCAGTATGTCAGTCAATCAATACCTGAAAAATGCTCCTTTGCTCAGTGGGCCTTTCGTGGTCACAGATGTGTTCTCAAAGAAATTAATTCATCCGCCAGTATCCAAGTTCAGTTTGCCTCATTCTTTCGCACAAAACAACACGCAAAACTCAAACATGTAAATACAGTACATTTTCTAGCTTGTTGAGCCTCTCCTGGAAAAGGTTAACGCCTCCATAGGGAGCCTCGTCTCAGCATTTGAGAAATGCTGTGTGACTGCAAACGGTAATCAGAATGTGCACTCGCCACTGTAGTTAGTGCTAGTGTGAAAAACGTATATGTTGGCCTGTTTTAGCTATGTTGTCTGCATTAAAGGAGTATTACCGTCATCATATGCAAAAGCATGTGTTTCACAGAGTGTTTTGATTTGTGTATGTACTCCTGGTGTGTCCTTCCCTTTGTTTGCTGTTAGAAGTTTTTTCTAAATGAGCCTACTAGCTTTATGGTAGTTTTATGGCTCTTGGGGATCTCCATCTTAAAGGAAAACTACACCCTCGTGTCTTGTAAATTTTGTTTCCATGTCAACAGACGACTTTTTTCGTGTAGCTGTTAGAGATGTATGCAATTGCTTTAGTTTGTTTTCATACTAGGTCCTGTAACTAGCCTGAGGGGTCTCCATTTGCTGGTTATTGAAATCTCACTGTCCGTGAGAGCTGCATTAGCATATGAGAATATGATGTGTAATCAACCCTTATAAAATGGGGATAGGATTTTAAAGGGGCACTGTCAGCTTTACCCCTCTGTTTTTAGTACTCTCTGTGCAGTGTGCCTTCTGGCACACACCTAATTAATCATCACAGCAGAATAAGCCCATGAATTTTGAAATGCAGCACAAATACCTTAAATATAAATATTTACATAAAGTTAGTCTTTCCTTGGATCGTCCAAAACTCAAGATGTGTTGAGATCCGTGCATCTTGTATGGCGATGCGCCGTTGCATCGCGGCCAGGATTTTACATCGATTTTAAAAGAAAATGGCGAGCCATGCAGGGCTCGGTTTAATTTAAAATTAGCAGGAGCAGTTTGCGACATACCCCATTCATATGGGCAGCATGCTGTTAAAAGTCGACGGCATAAAATGCGCTTTGTGACCCGGCGGGTCTGGTCTTGCGTCCTCAATGGGATTATACTTCAGTGTCACTTGAGTTTTGGACTACCCAGCGGCAAAGACTAACTTTGCAAAATATTTTATATTTAAAGGTATTTATGCTGCATTCAAGTTCATGGGCTTATTCTGTGATAATTTGGTATGCCAAAAGGCACACTGCACAGAGATTACTAAAAACGGAGGGGTAAAGCTGACAATGCCCCTTTAAGCAATCCGATTGGTTGTTAGCCATGTGTTAGAAGTGTGTTAACACACGGCTAAGAAGTAGTCCTGCCTACCAAGCTGCAGTACCTGCTTGAAATTCTTGAACCACAGAATTTTTAAAAGTAAAATAGCCACCATTTTAACCCCTTTGAATACATGAGAAACAAACTGTAATCTGTATTTTAAACAGCTCACTTTTGAAAAAAAAAATGCCCCACATTTTAATGCCTACAGTTTATTTTATCATCTCTTTTTTTTGTTTATCTTTTTAAAAAGTAATTGCACTGTAACTTCATCCCGCCACCCTGGCCATCCAGTCATCCACTTCAAAGGCTGCCGTTTAAAAATTTTTTAAAATGAACTTTGTTTCAACAGAGATCATTTTCTCTTCCTGTTTTAAAAAAACGGTCATAAACCTCATTTAAATGCCTCCTGCTCTGTTGCGTATTAAAGATGCCACATCACCCTTTGAAAAATGAAGCATTTTATAAATGCCTCCAACCATTTCTGCTATCGGCACTGCAATCCTGTCTCTCCCAGCTAACATACTAACAGCCAGCAGAATAAGCCTAATGGGCTGTCATGTTTGCTTGGTAGGTGTCTTTCCTTCCCGCCCCCAGCCCGAGAGGGTAATCTTTGGCTTCAGTTTTCCCTTGTACCTGTCCCACCCCTTCTTGAAGCCCTCCAATGTGCCTCCTCCACCAGTCTCCCAGGCAGTGCATTTCACGGCTCCACCACCCTCTCAGTGAAATAATGTCTCCTACCCCCCGTAATTTCTCCCTCCAGCTTCCACTCATGCCCTGGCTTGTTCACCCTCCTTCTTTAGCCTGAACAGCATCTTGGTTACGCTCTTGGTTATTCCTTTTTACGTGCTTAAGACCCCTATCATGTCTCCCCTCTCCTCCAGTGTGTACAGCTCAAGCTCTTTTAGTCTGTCCTCATAGGGCCTGTCCCTCTCCCCCAATGCCCTGAATCATCCTGGCTGCTCTCGTCTGGACCCTCTCCAGCAGTGCTATGTCCTTCTTCAGATGAGGTCTCTAGAACTGTACACAGTACTCGAGTTGCGGCCTGACTAAGGCATTATATAGAGGGAGGTGATCTGGACATAATTCTCCTGGCTGTGCAGCCCAGTATCCAGTTTGCTTTGGCTGCAGTTATTCTATAGTTTTCAGGGTTATTCAGTTTGACGTCTACCACCCCCCCCTCCCAGATCCCTCTCACCCAATGTGGCTTGCCGTGTGACACCCCCCCCCCGGGGTGTATACATGGCCTGGATTTCTGACCCCCAAATGAAGTACCTTATATTTCCCAGCATTAAACTTCAATCCCCATGTCCTTGACCACCTCTCCAGGGTATCTAGGTCCCCCTGGACTGTCTCTCTCGCTTCTTCCTTATCCACCAGTGCTCCCAATTTGGAGTCATCCGCAAAGAGACTCAACCTACTCCTAATCCCCCTCCCTATATCCGAGACATAGGCATTGAACAGGAGTGGACCCAGTACTGAACCTTGGGGGACCCCACTGACTCCCTTCCTGGGGGAGGAGACTATCCCACCGACCATTACCCTTAGTATTTACCCGAAGCCAATTTTCCACCCACTTGAGCACCTGTCCTCCCACCCCCATCTTCCCCAGCTTTGCTATCAGCCCATTATGGGGTACTGAATCAAACGCCTTGCTGAAATCCAGGTATAGGACGTCCACTGGCCTATGTCTGTCCAGGGCCTCTGTCACCCAGTCATAAAACTCTACAAGGTTGGACTGACACGATCTCCCCGGGACTAAGCCATACTGTTTATCATCCTGGTGTCCTAACCTTTCCAGCTGCCTCCCGAGCCTCTCCTTGATAATGCCTTCCATTACTTTCCCTACCACAGACGTTAGGCTGACAGGCCTATAATTCCCCATCTCGTCTCTAGACCCCCTTTGTGGATAGGCACTACATGAGCCACCCTCTAGTCTTGGGGCACCCATCCTGTCTGCAGAGAGGTGTTAAAGAGTGGAGCTGCCAGCTCCTCCACCAGTTTCTTCATAACCCTCGGATGTAGCCCGTCCGAGCCCGGCTCCTTATCAGTTTTTAGCTTCTTCCAAAGGGCCTCCCTCACCCTATCCACTGTGATTTCTCCTCCCCCTTATGCAACCACCCCAGCCTGTACCCTAGCCTCTTTCAGTCCTCTGGTCTCAGACTGACCCCTCGATTTTGTTGGCTCCTATTCCCTCCCATCAGGCTGTAGGGATCCCCTGTCTCCCTCTGTAAAGATTGAGGCAAAGTACTCGTTTCCTGAGCCCATCCCCCCCCATCTTAATCCTGCTGATCTGTGTCCTAGCTTTTCTCTTCTCTCTTATGTATCTGTAGAATCCCTACCCCGGATATCCCTAGCCAGGTTTTGCTTCATCCCTGCCTTGGCTCCCCTCACCACTCTGGTGACCCTCCTGGCCATTGGTTCATACTCTTCTCACTTCTTATACCCCCTTGAGTGTTTAAAATGTGCGTAGGCAGCCTTTTTTTCCCCTCACTGCCTCCTGCACCTCTCTTGTCCACCAACATGGCTTGCTGGTTCTACCATGCTTTTGCCTTACTTTTGTACAGGACCTAGTAGCCTCTTGCACCCCCTTTCTTAATGGTTTCCCACAAGCTTCCAGCATCCATATCTGGCCTAATCTTGTCCAGCCTCTCCCGTAGAATCCTACCCATGCCCACGAAGTACGCTCCCCTGAAGTCTACCACTACTGTATTAGTGCTGCCCCCCAAGATATGGCAGAAATCAGACTGTGGCGTGGTCACCGCCCACCAGTGGACTGCACACCTCCAGGCCCCTTATCTGGTCACTGTCCACTAGGACAACGTCCAATATCCGCCCCTCTCTATTAGGTTCCCCCACCTGTTGGACCAGGAAGGCATCCTGAAAGACGTCCATCAACCTCTGTTCCCTGGCCACAGAGGATGTCATAGTGTCCCAGTCAGCCCCTGGCATATTGAGGTCACTCATGAATACCACCCTACCCTTTCCAAGGTCGCAGTGACCTGTGATGTTCTCAACCAGTTTATCCTCCAGAGCCTCCTCTATTGTGGGGGGCCTGTACACAGCCCCTATTTTCAGCTACAGCATTTACTTCTGGACTCGTCCCCATCAAGTCACTGCATTACAGTAAGCCTGATAGTGGGGGGAAAAAAATGAAACAATTAAGCCTCCGGGATGAACCTTCTTATCTTTGTAATGGCACATGCTCTCCCCGCATGCCCCATGTAGCCAGCTATTCCGGTACATGCGCTTTCAGTTTCACTCATCGGGGATGAAAAACAAGCAAACTAAAGTACACTTGAAATGATCCATTATTATAAAAATGATGAGTCCCTAGACATATGTGATAAGTAGGTGATGGCATCAGAGTAGAAAACGATGCTATGAACGACCGGACCGAATTTAAAAACAAACAAAAAAACTTACAAGTATGGAAACCTACGTAGGACAAAAGTCCTTGAGGGGAAAAAACGCATCAATCCCTTAACAGGTGGAGGAACTATTTTCTGTTTAAATACAAGAAAAAAATCATTTCTTTGTATTTAAACCTTTTAATTTAGGTTTAACATTAATATAAACTACAGAGTGCCATTTTATAAGCGCAATAAGACACTCTCCGAGTGTGCGTTAGACAGTTCTAATGTACAGCCAAGGGCTGAGGGCACTCAGCCTGCGGCCTCATGCCTCACTACGCCCCTGGCCATGCATTAGAACTGTCTAACGCACACCCCATCATGACTTATTGCTTACTTAGACTCCATAGTATGCTTGTCTGCATAATTATACTTCAAAGACACATGTTGCAGGAAGGTGTGAAACACCACATATACTTTCCGTTAGCTTTGCAGACTGTCTGAATTGTGATGCAGGGTTTTTCCCTTTAAACTGCATTGTTTTTTTCCCCAGAGAGTTTTTTTTGCTGGGTATTCTTTCAGCTTAGAGATGCATGGTATAAATGGGTGATCTGACATCATGTTCTCATATGCTAATACAGCTCTTGTGGACAATGAGATTTCAACAACCACAAAATGGAGACCCCCCCCCCCCCAGGTAGTCACAGGGGGCTACCATAAACAGTGAAAACAAATTAAAGCAAACTGATGTAGCCCTAATAGTTACAGGAGAAGAGCTGTCTGTTGACACAGAAACAAATGAAATTTACTTGACACGAGGCTGTAGTTTTTCTTTAACATGGTTCACTGCTCTTCTTTTCTTACGGTGCCTTCTGTCCCATGTGTCAGTGATGCATCCGAAACTGCTGATTCAGCAGGTACTAGAGATAGGAGCCTGATGTTCTGGCTTCCCCTAAATAACTCTTGAATTCAGTATTTTTGTTTCCTATGTGTGTGTCAGGTCTAGCCAGCAGGAGTAAATGTCTTGCTTTTAAAACTTTTCGTCAAACTACACACAGCCTTAAAAAGCAGACAGATCCCCCCCCAGGTCATCAGTGCTATAATCAGTAAAGACTCTAGCTGTTTTCGTACAAAATAGCCCTGAAGTATTTGCTAAAGTGTAAACACAACCTATAGTGCTCACGGGATAAGGAAAGGTACTGAAAACCACAACTTTGCAGTTGTAAAATTTACTCTAAACCAGTGCTTGCTGAATCTGTGGTCCCGGATAAATCACTGTCAAGTGGGACAGAAGGCATTGTAGGAACAAGAGCAATAAACCATGCCAAAATTGAGATTCCTAGGTTCCATTAAAATACGGTAAAACCAGCAGGCTAGTTTAGGAAAAAAAAATCCTAATAACAGACAAAGGGAAGAACACATTAGGACTACCCACACAAATCTAAACACTGTACAACATATATTTTTGCAAATTCCGACACTCGTACGGTACTCGTTTACATAGAAACATATATTTTGATGGCAGATAAGGACTGCTTGGCCCACTTAGTCTGCCCATTTTCCTACTTGGAGGATAGGCTGTTGGTTAAATAGGATCTGCAGCTTATTTCTTCCTACCCCCCACAAAAATTGCCTTATGTCTGACCCTTTAAATAAACGGCAGGAAATTTGCTCGGTTTATTGCTGCTATTCTCTGAGGGGAAATGGTCAGCAGATTGCTGGACTAGCTACTTTTGTCTGCAGTAAGCAGACCAGAAGTTTGATGTGGTTTTTGTAAAGGGTAGGCTTGTTGTAAGACGTTTTCTAGGTTAACTGATGCTGTCTGCAGTAGGTAAGCTAGCTAGCAGTTTGCAGGATTAGCTACCCCCATTTGCAATGGGTAAACTAACTTGCTGTTTGTTAGATTAGGTGTTGTCCATGGTGTGGAAACTGATTAGAACATTGCTAGGTTAGTTACGATGTCCACCGTGGGCAGTGTATGTAGATATTTGCTAGGTTAGTTGTTGTACTGCATGCAGGATAAGGTGGCTAGAAGTCATGCTCCACAGTGGGTAAGGTGACAAGAAGTATTTTTGCTGCTGTACTCCACAGAGGGTGGGGCGACTGGAGATTTGTTAGCTGCTGTGCTCCGCAGTGTGTAGGGTGACTAGAATTGATGCTTCCTGCTGTACTCCGCAGTGAAAACTGTGACTTGAATGTATTTATATACTGCTCATTGGGTAAGGCGACTAGGAAGTTTGTTAGCTGGTACACTCCTCAGTGGGTACGGTGACTTAGTTTTGTTGGTTGCAATACCCCGTAGTGGGTAAGGTGACTACAAGTTTGTGAACTGTTACATACCACACCAGCACTGCTAAATTGGGTAAACAAATTATGTTATTTTGCAATTAAATATTTATAGTGAGCCCTAGTTCTGCATGGAAATCCATGCTAGCTGAAACCTTGTACCACAATTTAAAGATCATGGAATGCGATTGTACCCTTCTGAGGCACAGTAAGGTTTCAGCTTTTTTCATAATTGCGCAGGCTACTTGTTAATCTAAACAGAAAACTGCTGCACGCACACCACACAGCAGAAAGAGAAAGGAAACTGTCACAAAAGGTGGCAGCTGTTTACTTCAAAGTATTGGGAGAGTACCAGACATTTATAACAGAAAACAGTGTAATGAGTCTTTGGGGCACTATACACTATAAAAAAAAAAAATATATATATATATATACTGGATGTGCAACTGTGCACAACCAGCCTGAACTGCCACGTCTGGGGTCTGATTCCACAGGACCTCTCGAGCTTCACCATTGAGGTCACAAGGAATTAACCCCTCTGTGGCAGCACAGACTGGTTGTGCACAGTTGCTCATCCAGTATTCTCTGTATTTTCACATGGTGTTTCCTTTACAATATGTCATTTTACTTGGAACATGTTATTTGCTTTAGAATCTGGAAATAGAATATGAACAGCAGTTGGTCACATATATAGTTTACAATGGAAAGAAAGGCAATTTTGAGCTAAAGCTGTAATAAAACATTAACAGCAGTGTGATTTATATCAATAATAAAACATTAACTAGCAATAGATGGTTTATATCATATACATAATAAAATACAGTGTAATATACATTTTTCTCCACACATGAATGGGAAGACCTACATAACTAACTCATTGCTTCACTAATCATGAGTTATCTTGCCACTCACAAGTGGAGATAAGTGCACTGGGCTACTGCAGCCATTTTGTATTCCATATTCACTCCACAGTGGGTAATGAGAGTGGAAGTTCATAAGCTTAGTTACTTGGTATGGTAAGACAAAAAGAGGCCGATGCCCATCTGGCTGGTCTCCCACTCCAAGTGGGTGTATTATTTGTTCCTTGAGTACAAGAAGTTGTCAAACCCACTTTTAAAGCTAATAAATTACTCTCAAATGGGGATGGAGAGAGGATCTCTGCTCTTGAAGTGGGTAGCCATCTGGGAACAAGCGACCACCAAACAGTGTGGTTCAAACTTAGCTGTAGAGTCAAGCCACACAAAAGTGAAGGTACTGGACTTCAGGGTGGCTGATTTTGTCAAAATGGGAGAGTGCCTCAGAAAAGCACTAGCAAAGAGGCAAGAAGGTGGGGTGGAGCAACAATGGGGAAACATCAAAATCGCCATCACAGAGCCAACAAGCCTTTGTGTGAAGCAAGCAAATAAATCGAAACGAAAGAAAAAACCACTATGGTTTGCAAAGGAAGTGGTGGGGAAAGTAAGGGAGAAAAAGATAGCATTCAGGAAGTATAAGGAAACACAGAAGGAGCAGGACAAAGAACTGTACCAGTTAAAGCAGAAGGAAGCGGGTAAGGAAGTCAGAATAGCAAAGGCTCAAACCGAGGAAAAGATAGCCAACTCTATTAAGAAGGGGGATAAAACCTTTTATAGGTACATTAGGGAGCAAAGAAAGACTAAGGCAGGGATACTGAGGCTGAACAAAGAGGAAGGTGGTTGGGCAGAGAGGGACAGTAAAAAAGTAGGGATACTGAACGAATACTTCTGCTCAGTATTCACAATGGAAAAGCAGGGGGAAATACCTAATCCGGTCAATAGAAGCACTCTGGATAGGGGGGTTGATATTAGTCCTTTCACAGAAGAAAGTGTTCTGAAAGAACTCTTAAAACTGAAGGTGGATAAAGCAATGGGGCCTGATGGGATTCACCCCAGAATTCTAAAAGAACTAAGTGAAGAACTAGTAACACTACTGACTACCCTTTTTAACAAATCATGGGAGGATGGTGTGGTACCTGAGGACTGGAGGAGGGCGGATGTGATTCCCCTTCACAAAAGTGGGAGCAAGATAGAGGCAGGAAACTACAGACCTGTCAGTTTGACCTCAGTGGTAGGGAAAATGATGGAATCACTTCTGAAGGAAAGAATTGTTGAGTACCTAGAGGCCAGTGGGGCACAGGACCCAAGGCAGCATGGAGTCACAGCAGGAAGGTCATGTCAGACAAATCTAATTGATTTCTTTGACTGGGTGACCAAAGCAGTAGACCAGGGAGTGGCTGTGCACATGGCCTTCCTAGACTTTAGCAAGGCATTTGACACAGTCCTGCACAAAAGATTAATAAACAAATTAGCCAGCCTGGGAGTGGGTCCCAGGGTGGTAGCCTGGGTAAAACACTGGTTAGACAACAGGACACTGTGGGTAATAGTAAATGGAGTCCACAGTGAAGAAAGGAGGGTTACTCGTGGGGTGCCACAGGGTTCAGTACTGGGGCCGGTCCTTTTTAATGTCTTTATAAGTGACATTGCAGAGGGACTGGAAGGAAAAGTGTGTCTCTCTACAGATGACACAAAGATCTGCAACAGGGTTGATACACGGGGTGGGGTGGAAAGGATGAAAAGGGACTTGGCAAGGTTGGAGGAATGATCAAATGTATGGCAGCTTAGATTCAATGCAAAGAAGTGCAAAGTAATGCACCTGGGAAACAAAAACCCAAGGGAAGAGTACACAATGGGGGGTGAGATACTGACAACAAAAATGGAAAGGGACCTGGGGGTAGTCATATCAGATGACCTAAAGGTGGGCCAGCAATGTGAGAAGACAGTAAGGAGGGCTGGGGGATATTGGGATGCATAGGGAGAGGCATCAGCAGTAGAAAACAGGAAGTTGTTGGCCCTCCTGTACAGACAGTTGGTAAGACCACATCTGGAGTACTGTGTACAGTTCTGGAGACCCCATCTCCGCAAAGACATAGACAGGGTGGAGGCTGTCCAGAGGAGGGCAACCAAAATGATGTAGGGTCTGCATCAGAAGACATATGAAGAAAGACTAAAGGAACTAAAGATGTATAGCCTCAAGGAAAGGAGGGAAAGGGGAGACATGATAGAAATTTTCAAATACCTCAAGGGAATCAACAAAATCCAAGAGGGTAGCATCTTTCAGAAAAAAGAGATGTGCAAAAACAAGGGGGTACAATTTAAAGATGGAGGGGGGCGGCTCAGAGGTAATGTGAGGAAGTATTTCTTCACAGAGGAGGTTGTGGATACATGGAACAGCCTTCTTGATGAGGTTGTAGAGTCAAAAACAGTGGGGGAATTCAAGAATGCATGGGACAGACATAATGCAATTCTAGTGGGGGGTAGGAGGAAGTAGGCTGTTGGTTAACTAGGGATCTGCAGCTTATCCGTTAGGTAGGGAAATGGGCAGACTAGGTTGGCCAAGCTGTCCTTATCTGCTGTCAAATTCTAGGTTTCTATGTTTCTGAATGAAGTTTTGTGACCCAATTCATGGGGTAGGGAATTCCAAACTCGTGCTGTATGTATTGTGAAGAAGTTATTTCTTTTGTTGGTGTTTACCTTGGGAATAAACAGTTTTCATGTGACCTTAGATGTACTGTCCTGTTGCTGAATCTAAGGCCACACTGTACCATAAAGTCAGGGTGTTTTTAATATATTGAACAATAACATAAGGTCCCCTCTTCTCCTCTGCTCCATGCTAAAGACGCTAAGATATGTCAGTCTCTCCTTATAGTCCCATTTTTTCCATCCCATGCATTGATTTTGTACTGCGCCTCTGAGTCCTCTCTATTAATTTTATATCTTGCTTCAGATAAGGGCTCCAGAACAGAAAGCCATAGTTCAAGTATGGGATTACGTATGTTCTGTATAGCTGGGTTATACACTGTTTATCTCTGGATACAAAAGTATGCTGTATAGAGCATATTAAATTGTTTGTACTCTTGGATACCTGGGTGCAGTGGTCAGTGATGATAATTCATTGTTGACTATAATCCCCAAATTCCTCTCCCTGTCCACTGAACAAAGTAGTACATTGTTTAAATAGTACAAATATTTAGCATTGTTCCTCCCCAGGTGTAGTACTGTACATTTACCAGGGTTAAAGGTCATGTGGTTTTGAGTAGACCACTCCTGGATTGATTTCAGGTCTTGGGTCAGTGATTGATATTTAGCAGTATCCACTTCTCCTCCCAGTTTTATATCATCTGCGACCTTGTTTAGTAGTTTTTTTTTTTTTTTGAAATTTTTTTATCCCTCTTGTTCACCCTCGTTATTCCACTCCTTCAGGCCTTGCTCAATGCCGCCCAACCCTCACTAAGTCTGCCCCTAGCGTGCCACCGGTGTCCCCTACCTGCCTTCCCTCCTCCTCCTCCTCGGGGCACCTTTGCACAGCAGGGTCTGCCTGTGATTACAGGCTGGGTGGCTGGAGGCCGTCATCCGGAAACGCCGAGGGAGGTTTTCCGTTTTTCTTGTCCTCCTCCATCCCCACGAGGGCGCCTGGCTCGGCAGAGCGTCGTGTCCATGACGCCTGCCAAGTGCCTGATGGCATCCTCCCCCGGCTTCCCCCAAAGGAAGCCGCCATTGCCCCGAGAGTCTGTGCTCCCACCGGCTCTCCCGGGCGTCGGGTGTATTAAACACCCCTGGTGTCCCTCCCGAAGGAGGAGAGCATCTGTAGGGCGCCGATCCTCCTTCCCCTGCCGGCCCCCGGTAACCCGAGTCCGTATCCGAACCCGGGTCGCCGGCGTGGTGTGAGGTGTGGCGTCCAGCGCCTTAACCCTCAGCGCCACTGGGCCGGCTAGGTTAGTAGGTTTTTAATAGTAGTGTTCATGTCTCTTATAAAGAGTCCAAAGAGGATGGGTCCCAACACAGACCCTTGGGGAACCCCACTACTAACCGGTCCCTCGCCTGAAAGGTGTCCATATATTTTTACCTGCTGGGTACGATCTAATAGCCAGCTTTCTATCCACCTCACAATATCAGGACTAATGCCTGTATTCTATAGTTTGGTGTCTAATAGTCTATGAGGCACCATATCGGACGCCTTCCCTAGATCTAACAGAATTATATAAAATGGTTTCCCATTATCTATACGTGTACTAACTGTATCATAGAAGGCAGTACGATTGGTAGTACAAGATAGTCCCTTTTTAAACCCATGCTGAGAACTGTCATCTGACCCTAAGGATTTTATTTCACGATCTAATGCCCGTTTTAATAGCCTTTCTAGAGATTTACAACATAAAGATGCAAGACTGATGGGTCTGTAGTTGGATACATTGTTTTTGTTTCCTTTCTTATGGATTGGCACTACCAGTGCTCTTTTCCAGTCAGTGGGGACCACCCCAGACTCAAGGGACTTATTAAAAAGAATCATTAGGGGGAGCGCCAAGGAGTCGGCTCCCCTCCCAAGAACATAGGACGATGTTATCTGGTCCAAGGGAAGTTTTTTTTTTTTTTTTTTTTTTTTGATGTTTTGCAATACCCTCAAGATGTCGATCTCTGTGAAATGGTGCTTAGTATTGATAGTTTTATCCAGCTTGTCACTAGTCTGTCATTTCTTAGTATAGATCAAACAAAAGTATGTATTAGATGCACCATCTCAGTGGGATTTAACAATTTTATCGTCTTCCAATAGGGGACCAATTGTTTTGGTTGTTTTATTATTCATATAGGCGTAAAAGGCCTTGTTGTTGTCTCTTGTGTGTGACAACCTAAATTCATTATTTTGTTTTTCCTTTTTAATCGTCCTCTTCAGATTCCTTCGTTCCAGTTTGTTTTAGCTGTTACACTCAGCAGTGGGTACAGCGATTAGAAGCTTGTTATGTTAGATGCTGCCGTCTATGGTGCTTAAGTTTGCTTCCTCCTGTAGGCATTCTCTATCCTCTGGCCTCATAAACTACTGTGCGGTAAACTGCTCATGCAATTGACCTCCTCTTCCCCCAACCCTTTAGCCAACCCCCACCCCCCCTCCTCCCTCACCATCCTGCGTGGCCTGACCAGAGGCTTTAGCTACCGGCTGTAAATGCTGGCTTATATTTATACCAGCCTCCGCACTTGCCCCATACTGCACTTCTGCCTTGTCTCCCTGTCAAACATATTCCCTCAGCCAGTGACTGTCACCCATGTTTAGTGTAACACTATCCAGGTCTAAACCTTACTCATGTTCTCCCTTCGCTTCTAAACCTTCCCTATACAGTTTCCCTACTTCCTTGTACCACACTTCCCAAAAAACACAAGGCAGTTCAAAGCCTATAAGCAATGTGTAACTCTAATTCGATTCAATGTAACTATGTAAGTAATGGGTGTATGTAGGCAATGTATGTAATGTTACTCTCAATTCATGATTCCATTGTGTAACTCAGTGTTGTGTATCATGTACTCACTGCTCTCCTCTGTACCCCCGCCCCAGGACGCACCGTGAGACGAGCATCTTGTTGCTCAGTGTGCCTTTCCTGGCGAAACATTTCAATAAATAAATGTTACAGGTAGACCAGACTGTGTACATTTTTTATTAGTTATTGCAGTTATGTACACTAAACAACCTCCAGCATATTGCCACTCCATTTCCTGATGCTGAAAGACAAGGAGACGTTGTAGCCAAGTGACTGGATTATAAATCGCCTACCTGCTGTCTGCCAGTGAGCATACAGAGCCACAGTACCTTTTATCCTCCATACAGTACGTGTCTCTCATGGAGGAGCCCTAGAACTGGAGCACTCCACTTCAGAGCCAATGGGAGGATAGCTAAAGAAACATTTAAAATGTAACAACAAAAAAAAACCTTAAAATGTATTATAAATCATTGTAGCTTACTTACATACTAACATACTAAAAGCCAGCAGAATAGGCCTGACGGTCTTTCATGTCTGCTTGGTAGCCAGCCCCTATTGGGTGCTCGCTCTCCCACCCTCCCAAGCCCCTGAGAGGGTCATCCTCGACTTCAGTTTACCCATGCACCTGTCCCACCCCCTCTTGAAGCCTTCCACTGTGCCCTCCTCCACCAGACTCCCGGGCAGTGCATTCCATTGTCCCACCACCCTCTCAGTGAAGTAATGCTTTCTACGTTCTCCCCAGTAATTCCCCCCCCCCCAGCTTCCACTCTTGCCCCCTGGTTGTGCCCCCTTTCTTTATTCCAGCCTTTCCTCATAGGTCCTTTCACTTATGCCCTGAATCATCCTGGTTGCCCTTCTCTGGACCCTCTCCAGTAGTGCTTTGTCCTTCTTTAGGTGAAGTCTCCAGAACCATACTGTTCGTCATCCAGGTGCCCCAACCTTTCCAGTTGCCTCTCAAGCCTCTCTTTGATAATGTCCTCTATTATTTTGCCTACCACAGACGTTAGGCTGACAGACCTGTAATTTCCCAGCTCCTCCCTAGACCCCCTCTTTGTGGATAGGCACCACATGAGCCACTCTCCAGTCTTGAGGCACCCATCCTGTCTGCAGAGAGGCGTTGAAGAGTGCAGCTAGTGGAGCTGCTAGTTCGTCTTCCAGTTCCTTCAGAACTCTCGGATGCAGCCCATCCCGGTCCCGGTGCCTTATCAGATTTTTTGTAGAGCCTGAAGGGCCTCCCTCACCCTGTCCTCTGTGATTTCTCCCTCCCAATCCACCCCCTCAATTAAGCACCCGTCCCCTTCTAGGTGTGCTTATCCGGTGCCCCAGCCTCTTCTGGTCCTCTCAACTCCATCTGACCTCTCCGCTCAGCTATCTCCCCCACCCTCCCCTCAGGCTGAATGGATCCCCATGTCTCCCTCCATAAATATCGAGGCAAAGTACTCATTAAGCACCTCTTCCTGATTCCCCCACCTCCTGAGCCCATCCCTCCCTAGTCTTAATCCTGGAAATCTGTGCCCTCCCTTTTCTCTTCTCTCCTATGTATCTATAGAATCCCTTTCCTCCCCTCCGGATGTCACTTGCCAGGTTATGCCCCACCCTGACCTTGGCTCCCCTCACCACTCTGGTGACCCTCCTTGCTGTCAACTCGTAGTCTCCTCTCTCCCCCGCCCCACCCCCAGAGCGCTTAAAACATGCATAGGCAGCCTTTTTATCCCTCACCGCCTCTTGCACCTCCCTGGTCCACCAGCATGGCTTGTTGGCTCTACCATTCTTATGCCTTGCCCTTGTACATGAGGTAGTAGCCTCCCGCACCCCTTTCTTAATGGTCTCCCATAAACTACCAGCATCCATGTGTGGCCTAATTCTGTCCAAACTCCCCTGTAGAATCCTGCCCATGCACATGAAGCCTGCCCCCCTGAAATCCACTACTACTGTATTACAGTGTTTATCCTCCCACACCCCCCAAACGCAGCAGAAACCAGACTGTGGCATGGTTGCCATCTGCCAGCAGGCTACACACCTCAAAACCCCTTATCTGGTCACTGTCTGCAAGGACAATGTCTAGTATCCACCCCTCCCTAGTAGGTTCCCTCACCTGCTGGACCAGGAAGGCATCTTGAAACACATCCATCAGTCTCTGCTGTCTGGCCACTGCTGGTGTCATAGTGTCTGTCTGCCCCCGGCATATTAAGGTCCCCCATGACCACCACCCTACCCTTTTCATGGTCACAGTGCCCCTTGATGTTCTCAACTAATTTTTCCTCCCGGGCCTCATCCATCGCAGGGGGTCTGTACCCAAATCGCTTCCTCCACTCCACTAACCACTATGCCATTCTTGACTATCAGCACTACACCCCCTCCTCTACCCTCTTCTCTATCCCTTCTGAATATTGTGTATTCCTCCAAGTTTAGGTCCCAGTCATTCTTCTGTGTGGCCCATGTCTCCGTAATCGCCACCACATCCGCTGATCCCTCAGCCAGCATTGACGTGAGTGATTTATTAAAGTTAATAGAGCCTTCGAGGGGTGTCTGTTTTGGTATGGACTCCTTCTGAGATTTTTTTTTTTTTTTTTATTCTTTGTTAACCAGGTAAGGCCCACTAGTCACAGGTGTCTGTTTTCTGGGGCGACCCGGGAGTACTAGGGAGGTTAAGTGACTTGCTCAGAGTCACACAGTATGCAAGTGGCGGTTGTGGGAATCAAACCCAGGTCTCGCTGTTGGATGTACCAAGGTCATTCACAGTTCATTACTCTAACCTCTAGGCTATACTGCCTAGATATTTGGGCAGGCAGAACCTCTCCGCTTCCCTTTGCAGTCCTCTCACCCAGACCTCACACTCTTGAGTGTTTTACACCATAAGAGACATCCCTTGGAGGCGTTGTTAAGTTACATAATAGAGCACTGAACCAGGAGATCACATTCTGAACCTCACCACAGCCACCCACTGTGTGACCTGTGCCTTTTTTTTTTTTTTTTACTCTTATTTATACACCAGTCTGGCCAGGGCATATCTTAGAAATGCTCTCTCGTCAGAAGCCTCTTCTCCCTGCTGGGACCCTCCTCTGTGGTTCCCCCCCACCAGGATCCCCCCCCCCCACCGACCTGGTGGCACTGTCTTAGATTAGAGAGTCTGTCCTGTGTGGGTGGTGCCCAGGACCAATGGAGGAGTGATCAGGCATCGTGGATGTGGGCCAGACCCCTGGAGTCCTCTTCGCTTCCCTGGTCCTCCGGGGATTTATCATGCTTGTGTCTCCACAGGAACACGAACGTGCAGTGATGCTGGGGCACTAACATGCTGATGTCTGCTGCTCTCCTCCCCCTGCTTATGGCACTGCAAGTCCTGTGCTGCCCCGCTGGCCATCAGAGCCTGCTGAGGAGCGGTGTAAGACCCGGATCTGATCCTTCCCCAGTGAAGGGAGAGCAGTCCTCTGGACACTCAATCCCTTCCCTTCCCTTCCCTCCCGAGCCCCGGCGCCCTGAGTCTGTTCCTGAACACTGGTCGCTGGCATGAGGTGTGTCCAGCGCCTCAACCCTCAGTGCCACTGGGCTGGCTGTGACCTGTGCTTTGATTACCTCCCTCTGGTAGACACAGGGGCCTCACTTGAAAATAAGATACTGCGTCTTGGTTGGGCTGTGCTGGGGGGAAACGGATACCTCAAAGGTGAAAGTTAGCTTTGGGAGAACTGGTAGGGTAAACCATGCTTTGAGATACAGCACACACTCTCTATTATAAAGAGTCTTTCATTAGGAAACTGCCGTACCTTTTCCTCCAGCTACATTCAAGCCAGTTAGCCAGTCTCTTTATAACACACAGCTCGATCTACCCTGCAGAATCCTAGCGTTCTCAGCAGAGCAAAGGAGAGAGTTTGTGTGTAAATCAGCAGAATGACCTAGTGTATGTAACATAGCACTTGAAAGGGGAATGCCTGTGCTTGGCCTCTGGAGAAAACCCACAGTGGGCTGACTGTGTCAGACTGGCATCTGTTTAGCATGAAGTTCTGTAGGTTTATGGACTGCTGACATTCTGAAGTGCTCCTAACTACAGATTTGGTCAAGGAAGCCAACGGGGGGGGTATTTAAAAAAAAAAAAAAAATTTGGCTGCAATGCTAAACCAAGGGTCCTTCTGCTAATCTCAGTTTATTTATTTATTTAGTTCTTTGCTTGTTTGTTTTGGTAACCGGGTAGCACAAGAGCAGATAACAGTTCACAAAAGTACGTCATAACAATAGCAGCGCAATTCGAAACACTTCCATAGGAGCAGATTACAGATTAGCAAAGTGCTCCATAGCGACAGCAGCACATTTCAGATAGGTGGAACAGGAGATTTTACAGGCGGTTGAGATTATACAAACAGTTGTCCAACAGCAGCACAGCGAGACTTAAGGACAGGGGGTTGCCCTAAATAGGACTGCATAGTGCATGAAGTTGGGGACTGCAGTACCTACTTGTCATGAGGGGGTGAGGTGACTGAGTACCCAAGGATTCCTCGCGGGATTAGGATGTCGAAATAGGTCATGTTACTAATCTGGATGAGAGTTGAAGATTCTGTGCAACATTTTGAAAGACAAGGGGATCTTTTTCTGGTGTCTTGGCCAACAATCCATCCCTCAACAACACAGGTAGTACAGTAATGCAGTACAGCTGTGTGTGCAGTATTAGTGCATCAAAAGCAGCACTATTCAATAGTCTACAAGAATTTCATCACAGTTTTTGTTGCAAAACTGTATTTCTGGCATCCTTGTATTCACCATCAATGCAGTTTTAATTTTCTCAAATATTTTTAAAATGGCTTTCAAAGGCAATTTTATAATTATTGACTTGGGTAATTATAGACGACTTCCACTTCCAATTTAAACAGTCTCCTCCGCTGAGGTTACCTGTTGAATGTATATTCTAGATTTATACTGCAGTGTATTAGGATGCTGCCACCACATATTTCTCTTTTGTTTTCAGAAATGTGTTATTGATTTATCTTCGAAAAGAGTTGTTTACAGTTGCACAGTTTATAGCCAGAACTATAGGTTTGCAGAGTATTTTACAAAATCCTATTTCTACCGTTAAGTTAATAACGATGTTGGTACGATCTACAGTCTAAGAACACATAGGAGTGATGACTAACAAGGCCTATGACAATGTTTTATTGTGGGTGCTTGAGGGCACATCAGCGTTCATTTTTCAGGACATTCTGTGGGGTTGTACTGGATCAGCCAAAGGTCCAAATCTTCCATGCACTACTGCCGAGGGTGCATTCCACCATGTCTCCCCATCCCTTCATTCTAGAGTTTCATCTTACCGATTCACTGTGTTTTGTGGTCTGCTAGCGAGGAGTGCCTCAAAAGCAAGCCCTCTTTTGTCATGGGCCGGCAAGTTACCTCTGGACCTGCATATACATTTTTCTAATGTAGTGCATTCTCCAAGCTGTTTTAGCCACATCTGGCTGGCGCGTGTGTTTTTTTTTTTTGGGGGGGGGTATGTATTTTTCTGTAGTGTTAATATGCACAATTTCTCACAAACAATAGCTGTATAAATAAATGTCCAGCTTCCTTAACTAATGTTCTCTATCATGTCCAGATCCCGCAGCAGTATCATTTGCAGCCCTAGTACCACTCAGGCATTCACCACCTCAGCGAGGGTTTATTCTGTGTCTTGCCAGTACTTCTGCAGTTTGGGGCAGAAGACCATCATATGTGCCAGGTCGCCAGTATGGTGGTTACATCTTGGGCAAATGTCTGAGTATGTGGGTGAGGATTTAGCTAGCCTGTCCAGGGTGTAGTCATGAAATATTGGATTAGCTTCAATTTGCGTTGCATCAGGATCATCCAGCCATTTTGTAGTATATTCTCCCAGTCTTCATCCGTAATATCAGTACTCATGGCTTCCTACCACTTGCCCCGTGCAGCTTCCCATTTACCTTTAACTCCTTGCGTAATATGTTTATACAGTTTTGAGACCAGCCCGCTGGTGTCTTGCGTGTTGTGGAGGATTGATGCTATACTGGATGGCTCCTGCAGTTGGTGGTATGTCCCTAAGATGGAGGGTAGGAAGTGTCAGAGTTGGGTGTATTGGAAAGCTTGCTTTCCTGGTAGGCCATGTAACCATGGCAAGGCTTCTGAAAGGCCACAGCTGACCATTTTCATAGAGATGGCCCAGTAGCTCTACGTCTCTCTGTGCCCAAACCCTGAAACCTGGGTCTCCCAGAAACTCTGGGTATATGGGGTTTCCTCATAAGGGAGTTAGGGTTGTATGGACTGATTCCACCCCCATGAACCTGTGTACCCAATGCCAAATTATAAGGAGGTGTAAGAGGGTGAGGTTTCCCTTGGCCATTCTCAAGTTTTTTTACTTGAGGAATACAGTAAGTCTGTTAGTCTCTGTTTCCCTGGGATCTCTTTTTCTAGAAGTGTGCCCTTATTTTAACACTGTGGTTCATACCAGCTTCTCAGGCCAGCCAGTTGTGTGGCCCAGTATTATTTTTCAAGTGGGGGACGTCAAACCCTCCCTCTCTAGGTGGCAATGAGAGTTGGTCAGAGCTGACCCTAGGAGACTTATTAGCCCATAGCCAATCCATGCAGGACATCTTGAGTTGTTTAAAAAACCTGGCCGGCACGGGAATAGGCAGGACATTGAACAGGTACAGTATTCTGTGGAGGATTGTCATTCTCAGGACATTTGCTCTCCCAGTCAAAGAAAGTGGCAAAGTTTTCCATTTATTTAAGAGCTCCTTTATTACTAGCCCACACACGGGAGAAATTAGCCTTATAGTTGTTGCACCTGTTTCCTGATGTGCACCCCCAGGTACCCAAATCCAGTTTCTGTCCACTGAACTGGCAGGGAGGATTGGAGCGCTGTGTGGTTGCAGCCCCATAGGGGCATAACCTGAGACTTGGTAGGTGAATTTTGTATCCAGCCGTTACACCAAATGCATCTGTTACTTCCATTAAGGCTGGTAGTGATGTACCTGGGGTGTGTGGCACTGAGCAGGAGGTCATCCGCATATAGCCTGGCCAGTTAGAACAAGATGCTTCCCTGGACTAACGGTGCACAGGGCTAAGCACGAGGTATATCAGCTGGCAAAGGATTGTGGGGGTTCCCCAGACATACTGGTCCACCTGGGTACAAATGACATTGAGGGAAATAGCGAGCTAGAGATACAGGCAAGATTCAGGGAAGCCTCGCCAGGGTCTGTCATGACATAGGATGCACAGTTTCCTTCTCAGAAATCCTGCCAGTGCCAAGGGCTAGTGGGGAACACAAAGGAAAATTAGGAGATAAACCAGTGGCTCAGGGAGTGGTGTGAGGCCAGAGGGTATGGGTTGATGGGGGATTGGGGGAGACCTGGGAGGATAAGGAGCTGTATGCTAGAGATAGACTACATCTCAATTTGGAGGAGGGAATCCTTAAGTTGAAAATAGAGGTTCATTGGTGAAAAGTGGGGTTTAAACTTGTGAAGGGGTGGGATGGGAGAAAAGGCTGTCAAGGGGTGCGATAAAGGAGGGACTCTGTCTCCACCCCTGGGGACCAGGAGGATTGCAGGAAAAGGCCAACTGGCAAAGTGCAGACCAGGGGAAAACAGAATCCCATGGGAACACGAGCAGGGGAAATGGAACTATAGGGAAAGGGTGGAAGGTAGTCCTGCTAAATGCCAGGAGCTTGGGCAATAAAATGCCTGAGCTCCAGGTGATGCTAACTGAGGGAGCAGTGGATGTGGCAGCGGTCACTGAGACTTGGGCCACTGCAAGACATGACTGGGACCTGAACCTGGAGGGATACACTATGTTCAGGAAGGACAGGGGGGAGGGAAGGGGAGGAGGGGTAGCAATGATAGTCAAAAACTGCATTGGCATAGGGGGAGTAGAGGAGGCGGAGGGAACCGTGGAGGCGATTTGGGTCACCTTGATAACAAGGGGGGGCAAGAGAGTAAAAATAGGAGTGGTGTATAGACCCCCTGCCCTGGCGGAGGAGCTGGAGTACAGTCTGGTGGCAGATGTTAGGAGACACTGCAGACTGGGCAGAGGAACGGTGGTGGTGTTGGGGGACTTAAACATGCCAGGAACAGACTATGACATCCTCTGTGACCAGGGAACAGAGGTTGTTGGATGTCTTTCAAGACGCGTTCTTAACTCAGCAGGTGAGGGAACCGACCAGGGAGGCACGGGTACTGGATGTGGTCTTGGCAGACAGTGACCAGATTGGGGGCCTGGAGGTAAGGGACCCATTGGCGGGGAGTGACCATGCCACGGTCTGGTTCTGCCTGGACCTAGGAGGGTAGAAGGCTGCACAAAGACAGAGTAACCCGACTTCAGAGGCAGTTTTAAGGAAATGGGAAGGATCCTTAAGGAGCATTTGGATGGGATTGGGCAGACATGGATGCTGATAGTGGGTGGGAAATCATCAGGAGAGGGGTGCAGGATGCTACCAGCACCTGTGCAAGAGTAAGGCAAAATGCGGTGGGGCCCAAAAACCTGTTGGTGGACCAGGGAGGTCCAGGAGGTGGTGCGGGAAAGAAAGCAGCCTATAAGCAATTCAAGTGCTCAAGGAGTGAAAGGGATCGAGGGGAGTATGAGCTGAGTGCTAGAAGGGCCACTAGGGTGGTGAGGGCGGCTAAGGCAAAGAAGGAGCAGAACCTGGCCAGGGAAATCAGGAGAGGGAACAAGGGGTTCTTTAGATACATTGGGGAAAAATCGAAGGGTGAAGGGGCAGATTAGCAGGATTAAATCAGGGGAGAGATGGGCACAAGACCCGGGGGAGCAGGCTGAGGTACTAAATGAGTACTCCACCTCAGTTTTCACCAGGGAAAATGGGGGTGCTGCATCATACATGGGAGGAGACAGAGATACTGAGGAGGGGGGGACCCTTACCGATCGGCAGGTCTGGGGAGAGGGGGAGGCATCACTGGCAGGTGGGGGGAGGGCTAAGCAGGGAGAAGGGGTACTGGAAGTGGAAATCACAGCAGAGAGAGTGAGGGAAGCCCTCAGCTCCCTTAAGACGGAGAAAGCACCGGGGCCGGATAAATTACATCCCAGAGTGCTGAAGGAACTTGCAGATGTCCTGGCAAAACCCCTGGCAGAGCTTTTCACCATCTCTCTGAGGACGGGGTGGGTGCCCAAAGACTGGAAGGTGGCGCATATAGTGCCTATCCACAAGGGGGGATCAAGGGTGGTGGCAGGGAACTACAGGCCTGTCAGCCTGACCTCGGTGGTGGGCAAGGTGATGGAGGGCATTGTCAAGGATAGGCTAGGGGGGGACCTGGATAAGTCAGGGTGCCTGGACGATAGACAGAATGGATTCATCCTGGGGAAATCGTGTCAGACAAACCTGGTGGAGTTCTATGACTGGGTGACAAGTGCCTTGGACCTGGGTAGACCAGTGGATGTCCTCTTTCTAGACTTCAGCAAGGCATTTGACTCTGTTCCTCACGTGGGCCTGTTGGATAAGCTGGGAGAAATGGGGGTGGGGAACCAGATGATCAGATGGATAGGCAATTGGCTCCAGGACCCGGACCCAGAGGGTCGTGGTTGGTGGGATAGTCTCATCCCCAAGGAGGGTCATTAGTGGGGTCCCACAGGGATCTGTCCTTGGGCCTCTTCTGTTCAACGCCACGCATCTGACACATATGCAAGGACAGGAATCAGAGTGAGATGAGTCTCTTTGCAGATGACTCAAAACTGGGGCAGTGGTGGATGGGGAGGAGGGAGGGTGGCCCTACAGGGGACCTGGAGGCTCTGGAAAGATGGTCTAGAAAGCGGAAGCTGAGGTTCAAATGCGTGGAATGCAAGGTACTCCACCTTGGGGCCAGAAACCCAGGCCAAGTGTACACCCTGGGGATGCTACAAGTCTCTGATGGCTGAGAGGGACCTGGGGTGGTGGTGGATGTCAAGATGAACAACTCTGAGACTTGTAGGAGGGCAGCAGCCAAGGCCAACAGGATGCTGGGATGCATCGCTAGGGGATCACCTCCAGAGCGAGGGAAGTGATACTCCCTCTGTATAACTGTTGGTGAGGCACGACCTTGAGTACTAGTGCAGTTTTGGAGGCCACACTTAAACGGGACATTAACCTCCTGAGAGGGTCCAGAGGAGGGCAACCAAAATGATTTGGGGCTTGGGGACAGGACCTATGAGGAGAGGCTCAAGAGCTAAATATGTACACATTGGAAGAGAGAAGGGACTGGGGGCACATGATAGAGGTCTTTAGGTACATGAAGAGGGTAAATAGGGGAGGAACAGTCGGGTGCTTCAAGGAAGGAGGAAGGGGCACTAGAGGGTACATTGGAAGCTGGAGGGGAAGATCAGGGAGAAAGGAGGAGGTGCTACTTCACTGAGAGGGTGGTGGAGCCATGGAATGTACTGCCTAGGGGGCTGGTGGAGGCAGAGACAGTGGAGGGGTTCAAGAGGGGGTGGGACAGGTACAGGGGAAGGGTTCTGGAAGCAAAATCCAATGCAGCAAGAATATCCGGAACTGGGAAGGGAGAAGCCAGAGAAGACGAGGGGGACAGCAAGGTCAGCACCCAGGTTGGGGACTGACCAAACGAGCAGACACGAAAGACCGTTAGGCCTATTCTGCTGGCATTTTAGTATGTTAGTATATAGGGTTACTGGGGCTGTTCTCTACAAGACTCCTGTCCCCATGATGTCAGGTTGGGTTTGGATTGCCAGGGAGAGGGGTTCCAGTGCTGTGTCGAGTAGCAGGGATGATGGGGCATCTCTTTCGGGTGCCCCTACTGAGGGGAGTTGCTGTGGACACCCAGTTGTTTGTCTGTATCACTGCCATGGGGTTTTGGTAGATAGCCTTAACTAGTTGCAGGTATTTTGACCCAAAGCCCATGTGTTCCATGGTCATACCAGAGGTGGTCCCACTCGATCCTGCCAAAGGCTTTCTCGGCATCGAGCGAGACCGCCACTGGACAGTCTGAGCTGTCCCTTGGTCTCCTAGCCAGGACCTGGGTCAGTGTTGTAATGTTCATGTGAGTGCCTCTGCCTTTAACAAAGCCCACATGGTCTGCTATGATTATCTTGAGGAGAATGTCTTCTAATCTGGTGGGCAGCAATTCAGCATGTATTTTTCAAACAACATTTTTTATTTTTCGTTAATAAAAATACATACAATATTGTTTGAACCATGATCATTAAAAGCAGAGATTAACATGTAGTTATACTGCCAGGTTCTGATATGAACAATCAAGTTAACTTATAACTGTTATATTCTTACCTATTACAATATAAATTCCACATGTTTATAACAACTCATTCTATTGCATCTATACTACTGTTCTCATACTATGTACATCTATAAACTATGTACTACATTAAAGTCAAATGAATATATCTTTTGATCATATTTAATCTATTGATAACCAGCTGAAAAAAGGATTCCAAATATTCTCATATATATCTATAGTCCCTGTATTTAAATGATTAACCCTTTCATTAAAGGCAAGATTGGTAAGATATTTGGCCCATTCATTCAACCCATGTGTATAGCTATCTTTCCAGCTCCTTAGAATCAACTGCTTGTACCCCAAGGCAGCCAGCAATAACCATTTCTTCCTTGTGGAGCTTAACATGTACGCCCTATTTGTATATCCTAATATAAAAATCTTGGCTTTAAAGGGTATAGTAATATTGAAGATTTGATTACACAATTTCCATAGAAGTATCCAGAGTGGCCTCATTGTTCGACAGTTCCATGACATATGTAGGAGATCTGCCTGATCCATTCCACATCTCCAACATTTGCCGTCATTTCCCAGTCCAATCTGATATAGCTTTTCCGGGGTAAAATACAAAACATATAATATCTTAAACTGAGCTAGTCGACCCTGCATATCTTTGCTAGTTTTGTATGCATTCCTCCACATAAGGTCCCAAGATTGCTGGGAAATTACATGACCCAGCCTTTCTTCCCACATCTCCTTATTTTTTTCTTTTAGGTCCAGGCCTGCCGTGATACATAATTTATATAATTTACTAGCCCCACCTTTACTATTCACCATATTAATTAGTTTGGATACCTCTTTGGACCTAGAGTCGAGAGTGTAAGAGTATGCAGAGTATGATTAGCATCCAGAACATTTCGCAGCGCTTCTCTTATTTGAAGAAAGGAATGAAACTCTGTAAAGGGTAATCTATATAAATTCCTTAATTCAGTGAATGACCTGAGGGTACCACTGTTTATGCTCTATCGGATCCCCTACACTAAAAATGCCCCTTCTCTCCCATACTGAGTTAGACAATGTACACTCTCCTATGGCTACCTGAGGATTTCTCCATGAAGGAGTGTATTCAGTGGGGAATAACTCCATCTCTAGGTAGTTTCCAAGCTGCTTTTATAGTCCCTGCAACAGTTCTCGTACAAGGATGTGATACTGGCTCAGCTGGCACTATCCCTGACATGAGATGATATAATGAGTAAGGGTGAACTAATTCTGTCTCGTATCGAATCCAGAGTGGGGAATCCTTATCGTGCTGAAACCAGTTACATTTATTTATTTATTTACAAGTTTTACCAGGAAGGCATACTGAGCAGTGCTGCTCGATTCCAGATGCAACCTGGGGGTCAAGACCCAAGACAAATAGAACAATCACTAGTTACAGAGGCGATACAACAGTGAAATGGCCATCCACCGTACAGACAATCGGCAGATAGCTACAGACAGTAGGATGATTGAATTCATGATACGTTTAGATGATTCATCTGAGGTCAGGTACACCATTTTAATACATAGCACGTACATATTTGTTTGTATGAAAAAGCTCTGTGGTACTGCTTGAAATCCGGAAGGCCCATACCACCTACTTGCCAAGCTTTTTTTAAGTTTACTCAGTCTTATCCTAGCCTTTTTACCTTCCCACAAAAAAGTTCTGATAGAACTATCTATTTTGTTAAACCATTTAGATTTTATTTCCATTGGGATATTTTGTAGTAAATCAAGAACTTTGGGTGCCAACATCATTAACTTTCCCCCACAATGACAAGTTGTTTGCCCCATTTTGTTAAATTAATATTTATTTATTTATTGAAATCTCGGATAACACCTTTGAGCTAAAGGCTCGTTTACAAAGGTCCCACGTCGTAAGGCAGCAGACAAGATACGTAAACTTTACAAAACAGGGGTATATACAGCAGGCAAGTACATTATGGTACATACAGATACAGATTCAAGCAAGTACAGTTAAAATACAGCAGGTAGGAGAGGTCAACTTTACTGCAACAGTACTAGGAGCATACCTAAGTTAGACAAACAATTTATAGTGGTAGCTGAGCTTTACAGCATGCAGGTAGAGTTTTGGAGGGTCAGAAGTGGTGGTGGCCAAAGGAAGGGGAGGACAGAATAGATGAGAGCAGGGGAGGGTGGGGCAGAGACAAAGGGGTGACAGAATAAGTGGGTTGAGTATTTAGAGGGTGGGATTGGATAGGAATCTGCCCAGGTTACCGTGATGCAGGTGATAAGCAGGGCTGGATGATGGGGGGTAGAGGGATAGGGAAAGGGTATTAAAGTGTGGGGGTAAGGTGAGGGGTCAAGGTGGGATTAGTAATTGTGAGAGAAAGCAGGGGATAAAGAGGACATGGGGTAAGTGCTCAGTGGGGTCACACACCAGGCAGGAGGAATTGGGGAAGCGGGTGCTATGCAGGTTAGATAAGCTACCAATAATGGTGGTTATGCAGGTAAGCATGATCGCAGTTAGTAAGAGTGGCCAGGTACTGCAGCAGCTTGGCCTTAAATGGGCGTAGTTTTGTTTCCTCAGTCAGCTCAGAGTTAAGTGAATTTAGCCAGCAGGGGGCCCTGTATTCAAAGGACAGTTGCCCTAGCGAGGTCCGGCGGAATGGGATAATGAAGGCATATTACCTTTTTCTAACATAGGTTTTTTATGTTGTCATCCACCAAATTGACGAAATTATTTGATATATGTATACCCAAATATGTAATGCCTCCCCCTCCCGATCTCAAGTTATGTTGTGAACACAATAATTTCAGATCATCTTGGTTGCCTTTCACCAGTAACATTTCAGATTTATTCCAGTTAATAGTTAATCCAGGTATTAGTTTGAACTCCTTTGACAAGCCCATGATGTGCCGTATCGGCTTATGTGGGTTTGACAAAGTTAGTAACATGTCATCCGCGTATGCCACTACTTTACGTTCTAGCTTGTTGTAACTAATACAAGATATCTGAGATTCCTGCTTTATGAGACACAGTGAAGGTTCTAGAGCTAATATAAACAATAGAGGGGAAAGGGGACATCCCTGTCTAGTTCCTCTTCCCAAGAATAATTTGTCAGAGAGAATCTTATTAGTACAAAGCCTAGCTATTGGGGCTTGACATAGTAGAACCACTTTTGAAATAAACTCAATCCCTAGTCCAAAGGTATGTAACACCTCGTGCAAATAGTGCCATTCAGTCGAATCAAAGGCCTTGTGAGCGTCTAAGGATAATAGGATTGATGAATCTTGCACTTTTGAAGCCTTCCATATAGTGCTTAACACTCTCCTTATGTTTTCCCAACCATACTGGCCCTGAATAAATCCCACTTGGTCTCTCTGGATGCATTGTTTCACTATATTTTGTAGTCTGATAGCCACAATCTTGGCCAAAATTTTATAATCCACATTTAATAATGAAATTTGATGATAGCTGGCTGGTTCCAAAGGGTCCTTGCCCTTTTTGAGTAGAACTGTAATAATGGCTTCTGTCATAGAAGGCGGCATACTTTTGTGTTCTTCCAGTTCCACAAAAACCTTTTGCAGGATGGCAGAAACCTTTTCATTGAGGACAGAATATATCTCCGCAGGCAATCCATCCTAGCCAGGGGATTTGGCTTTGGAGAAAATACTAATTAACCCCTCTAATTTCCTCTATGGTGATATCCTTGGAGAGCGTCTCCTTATCGGACTCAGAAATTTTGGGTATCTTAGCTTTGGATAAGAAAAATGTGATTTCATCCAGACTTTTATTCTGCTTGTTAGAATATAAATCCTTATAGAAATTAAAGAACACCTTATTGATAACTTTGTTACTAGCAATAAAGATATACGCTTCATTTCTGACATTACCTGTGAAATTCCTATTTTGGATTTGTTTCAGTCTGTAAGCTAATAGTCTCCCTGCCTTTTTCCCCAGATTCCCAATAGGATTGTTGTGTCCTAAATAAAGCAAACGCCACTATTTCTCTGAGCATTTTATTAATTTCATATCTCAGCAAAATTATATTTCTAAGAAGCCTATCATCAGACCCTCCATTCCGTTTATGCAATTTCTCCAGTTCTTGCAATCTTTCTTCCTCCCTGTGTAAAGACTTCTGCCTTTCTTCCTACGAGATGAACAGCTTAGTATTCTCCCTCTTATGTACGCCTTGAAGGCCTCCCACAGCGTAGCAAAAATAGCGTCACCATCATTATGGATGTCAAAGAATAATTTTGTTTCTTCTATGAGCCAGGGTTTAAATTTGGCATCATTTAATAAGGTACAGTTGAACCTCCAATGGAATGGCCTTTTAGTGTTGGGGTCTAGATTTAAAAGTATTGATTGTCCTAGGCCGGCCTGGTGGCGCTGAGGGTTGAGGCGCTGGACGCCACACCTCACGCCTCACCGGGCGACCTGGGTTCGAGAATGGACTTAGATTGCCGGGGGCTGGCAGGGGGAAAGAAGGATTGAGCGTTCTACAACAGCTCTCCTTCCTTCGGGGTGGGTTAGGGATATGCACCACACTGCAGTGACACCCAGTGGAGGCTGGGTGTTCGGCAGGTGCGGGCATTAACATGGGGGGAGAGCTGGCAGACGTCTGCACGCCAGTGCACTGACATCATTGCACGTCGGGCTCTCTAGAGGAAAGGAGGAAAAACATCTCCCAGTCCTCCTAGATGACGACCGCCATTGCCTGCTTTGCCATCCACTAACTAATAAGGGGCAGACTCCGCTGTGCGCAGCTTGATCACTCTGGGATAGAGGAGGGTTGGGAGGGGTTCCCTCCTCGCCCTGTCCGGGGGGGGTAATCTGGGCCATCAAGGGACCCCGAGGATTCGTGAGTGTGTGGCACTCTAGGAGCAGACTCTGGGGTAGTCGGTAGGGTCGGGAAGCAGAGCACCTTGGGGCCTGAAGGAGTGGAGGTTAGGAGATAGTAGAGGCGTAGAAATAGAAAGTAGAAAAAAAAATATATAGATGGTCCGATATTGCAATAATGCCACTATCTGAATTGACCAAACTATTAATCAGTCCTTTAGAAATCAGTACCATATCTATTCTGTTGTAGGTATTATGACGATTAGAATAGAATGAGTAATCTCTCTCTTGTCTGGGAACATTAGTCTCCAAGAGTCCAAGGCCTAAATCTTTCGTCCTATCCAAAATGATCTTTCTAGCTCTAGTGTTAGTTGCTTGACTCCTTGTGTTGCTTCTGTCAATCAAATGATCAAGAACCATATTAAAAATTCCTCCTAAAATAATATTTGTATTGGTAGTTTTACTAATTTCATCAAACAGTTCCAAAAAGAAGTCGATTGATTCCCCATTTGGAGCATAAATATTGCAAAGAATCAAATCTGTGCCATCCAGAGTCCCTTCTAATATCTGCCACCTCCCACTGACGTCAGCCTTGTGATAAGATAAAGCAGAATTAAACTTTTTGTGAATCAATATGGCTAAACTCTATTCTTTTTACTAACAGAGTTGTGGTATGCCTCCCTTACCCAAGACCTTTTGAGTTTATCAGCCTCCTCTGGTAGTAAATGAGTCTCTTGTAACATGGCTATATCCACTTTTAATTTATATAAATATGAAAGTACTTGTTTTCTTTAAATTGGGGTGCCCAGCCCTCTAACATTCCATGACAGACATTTACATCCACTCGTCCGCTACCCATTATGCCTGTGATATAATGAGATTCCACTTGAAATATTATCGCTAGTGGCTGACCACTTAGTTACTGACATACTAACATACTAAAAGCCAGCAGAACAGGTCTGATGGTCTTTCGTGTCTGCTTGGTAGCCAGCCGCTATTGGGCTCTTGCTCTCCCCAGCCCCTGAGAGAGTCATCCTTGACTTCTGTTTACCCATGCACCTGTCCCACCCCCTCTTGAAGCCTTTCACTGTGCCCTCCTCCACCAGACTCCTGGGCAGTGCATTCCATGGTCCCACCACCCTCTTAGTGAAGTAATGCTTTCTACGTTCTCCCCTGTAATTTCCCCCCTGCAGCTTCCATTCATGCCCCCTGGTTGTACCCCCTTTCTTTAGCCTGAACATTTCTTGTGCTCTGGCCATGTTTATCCATTTCACATATTTGAAGACCCCTATCATGTCCCCTCGTCTCTCCTCTCCTACAGTGAGTACAGCCCAAGTTCTTCCAGGCTTTCCTCATAGGTCCTTTCACTCATGCCCTGAATCATCTTGGTCGCCCTCCTCTGGACCGTCTCCAGCAGTGCTATGTCCTTCTTGAGGTGTGTTCTCCAGAACTGCATGCAGTTACCCGAGATGAACAAAATTTACCTTTTAAAAGCTGCAGTAATCTTACCCACTACACACATGGGGAGGGGTAGGAGCCTCCTTACCCATGAAAAAGGTGCCTGTGTTCTCACGGTAAAAACCTGTAACTTTGTAATACTGACCAAAGCGATATAGCAAGGACTTAAGCAAGACTGTGACGTAAACCCATGCCATTGCCCTGTTTGCAATAATAACTTATTGTTATAATAAAATCAAAGTTTTACAATATATTGTAAGTATAAAATAATTACTTACTTGTTAATACAGTACTTTTGTAATTCAGTGAGTGCAATTACTATTATATGTAGTAAAAATTGTAGACTTGATAACAAACACAAAACTTTATAGCATGCTAATGTTTTATTTTTTTATTTATTTCAGTCTAGGATTACAATACCTTTGAGCCGAGGCTGTTTTACAAAGATTCCACGTCAGCGTATGCAACAGTCATCTTTTTTCATTACAAACATATAGTCATTGACTTACAGAGGTGTAATAACCAGTACAAAGACTTGAGCTATGAGCAAGACAAGGGAAGAAGGAGGAGGGGTGGGGGGAGGAGGTAGGAGATCGAGGAGGGAAGGAGGTGCAGGGGTAAGGGGAGTAAGGAGGTGGTTGGGGCAGGAGTGGAGATACGGGGGGGGAGGTGGGCGAGGGCGGGAGACAGTGCAGCCAGGTTGCCTTGTCGAGGGAATATGACAGATAAAGTGCTAGGGGTGCAAAGACTGATTGTAAGTGCTGGGGCATGTGCAGCTGGAACGGTGGAAATGTTAAGATGGGCAACTGCAGGATACAAGCAGTGAGAGGCGCAGCTTGGACTTGAAGAGGCTGAGTGTGGGAGCGGTTGCTGTGTCACTGCCAAGAGAGTTGAGCCAGGTGGATGCCCGATAGGCGAATGATCTTTGTCCTTGGGTCGTGTGACATCGTGGGATATGTAGTAGATGGGAATTGGATCTCCTTGTAGTGACGTTCCTATGTCTAGACTTCAGGAGGGCACAGACACCAGGAGGGGCAAGCCCCATTATAATTTTGTTGGCCGTGATGCAGGTTTGGTAATTTATGCGTCTGTCCAGTTGAAGCCATCCAGATTGGGAATAAAGGTCACGTGTGTGGATACGGCGATGTGAGCCAGTGATGAGATGATGGGCCTTATTCAGGGAAGTCACGATACATTTGAGAGCAGTGGTAGTTGCAGATACATATATGATGAGACCATAGTCTGTGATGCTGACAATGGAGCTTTGGACGGCCACTGACAGTGCTTCTGGGGTTAGATGTTTCCTGTGCTGGAATAATATGCATAACGTTGCATTGGCAGACTTTGCAACATTGCTGATATGGACAATGTATGAGAGGTGGGGATCAAGGGTGATGCCGAGGTACTAGAACGACTGTGTTTGCTCTAGGATGGCTCCTTGTTCGGTTGCAATGGAGAGGTGGAGTTGTTTGTTTTTGTTGTGGGGGCTGCAAAAGACCACGGACTTTTTTTTTTTTTTTTTTTTTCTGATTGAGAAGCAGTTTATGATTTAGGAATCCGGATTTGATGAAGGAGAAGGCCCACTGAAGTTTATTTTGTAATTGGATTGTATCAGGGTCTGAGGTGAGAATCACAGCATCGTCGGCGTAGAGAATTATTTGTTCTGGGCAGCTGCCCGGTAGTGAGTTTAAGAATAGGCTGAAGAGGAGGGTTCCCAGAATGGAGCCCTGGGGGACTCCCGAGTGGACCAGTCTAAGGTCTGAGAGTGTATCAGCGATTCTTACTGTTTGGGACCGTTCTTCAAGGTAGCTCTTAAACCAGCCAAAGGAGTCGGTTGACAGCCCAGTGTTCTGAAGCTAGACAAGCAGGAGGCAGTGATTGATGGTGTCAAAGGCTTTAGTTAAGTCAACGTAGATTGAGCCTAGTAGTTCACCGGAGTCAAGTGCATTGTGGATTGTGCCAGTGAATTCAAGTAGGGCTGTGGAGGTGCTATGACCTTTGTGGAACCCGTGTTGTTGCTTGCACAGGATGTTGTACGTATCCAGGTATTCTGTGAGCTGGTCCAAGACTATGCGTTCTAGTGCCTTGGAGAGTGGGGGTAGTAGGGAGATTGGTCTGTAGTTATCGTGGGCAGTTTTATCACCACTTTTATGGATTGGGGTGACAGTGGCAGATTTCCATCTGTTCAGGAACTGGCTATGGCTGAGGGAGAGGTTGAAAATTCTGGTCAGAGGACTAAGCACTTCATCAAGTGTGAGAGACAGGATTTTGAGATCAAGGGAGTCATTATTGAATCTTGATTTACCAAGGACTTTGGTAACGAACATATGAACATACGAAATTTGCCAGCAGATAAAGGCCTAGTGGTCTATCAAGTCTGCTCGAATGTGCAGCTAGCACCCCTTATTCTGCAGCTGCCCCTCCCTTCCCCTTCATTAACCCTCCCCCTTGTCCTGTCCCATCCCCTTTTGAAGCAGTCCACTGTTTTACTGGATACCGCTTCTGCAGGTAACGCATTCAACCCAGCCACCACCCTCTCTGTAAAAAAAAAAAAAAAAAAAAAAAAAGTGTCTCCTCATCTCCCTCCTGAACCTTCCTCCCTCCAGTCTCATATCATGGCCCCTGGTGGCTCTCCCTTCCCTTACTTTGAACAGCCCCTCTATACGTGTCTTGTTTATTCCTTTCATGTACTTAAAGGTTTCAGTCATGTCACCCCTGTCCCTCCTCTCCTCCAGTGAGTACATGTTCAACTCCTTCAGCCTCTGGTATGATAAGTCCCCCAGCCCCTTGATCATCTTTGTTGCCCTGCGCTGCACCCCCTCCAGTAACTTAATGTCCCTCTTCAGATACGGGCGCCAGTACTGCTCACAGTACTCCAGGTGTGGTCTAACTAATGACCTATACATTGGCAGAATCACCTCCTCCCTCCATGAGGATATACCCCTTGCAATACAACCCATCATTTTGTTGGCCTTTGCAGCTGCCTTCCTACATTGTGCCGAGTTGTTCATTGACCCTGTAATGAGCACACCCAGATCCTTCTCCTCCTCTGTCTGGGCTAGCTTCACTCCCCCCAGCTGGTAACTCCTCCTTGGGTTCTTCATCCCAAAATGCAGCACCTTGCACTTTTTGGCATTAAACCCCAGTTGCCAGGTGTCTGACCAGGTTTCAAGCTTTGCCAGATCATCCTGCAACCCCTGCCATCCCCCTAGGTCATCCACCACTGTGCCTACCTTGGTATCGTCAGCAGACAGACTGATCTTGCTCTTGATGTCCCATGATATGTCTGCAATGAATATCCCAAACAACACTGGTCCCAACACCGAGCCCTGTGGAACACTGCTTGTCACTGCCCTTGGGTGTGACAGCTCCCCACCCCACCACCACCCTCTGTTGCCTTCCCTGAAGCCAGTTTCCTACCCATCTCACCAGCTTTGCACCCGCCCCTGTGCCTACTAACTTCCTTCCCAGCCTTCCATGCGGCACAGAGTCGAATGCCTTACTGAAGTCCAGATACAGGACATCCACTGCATGGCCCCTGTCCAGTTGCCTAATTACCCAGTCATAGAACTCCACCAGGTTGGTTTGGCAGGATCTGCCATGTATGAAGCCATGCTGTCTGCTGTCCTGTAGTCCTTTGGCCTCTAGAAGGGCCACCAGCCTCTCCTTCAGGATAATCTCCATTAGCTTACCCACGATAGATGTGAGGCTTACTGATCTGTAGTTTCCCGGTTCATCCTTGGGGCGACTCTTGTGGAGGGGCACCACATGAGCCATCCTCCAGTCCTGTGGTACACACCCCGAATGTAGTGAGGCATTAAATAAGTCTGCCAAAGTTCCTTCAAGGACCTCTGCCAGCTCCTTCAGTACCCTGGGGTGGATGCCATCTGGGCCTGGCACCTTGTCCACCCTCAGTGCCTTCAAACCCTCTCGAACTCTGCCCTCCATGATTTCCCCATCTGTCACCTCTTGCCCCCATTTCTGCCATTTCTCCCACTTTGGGTGTCACCCCCCCTCTTCTCTTTAGTAAATACTGAGCAGAAGTACTCATTTAGTGCTTCTGCCTTATCGCACCCTGCTTCCGCCCAACCCCCCTCCTTCCTAATCCTTACTATGTGGTCCTTACAGCTCCTTTTCTCCCTGATGTACTTAAAGAAGTCCTTCTCCCCCTTCTTAATGCCTTGTGCCAGCCTGAGTTCCGTAGATGCTTTGGCTCCCTTACTGCCCTTGTCACCTCCTTCGATTCTGTCAAGTACCTCCCTGTCCTCCCCTCCCTGTTTTCTTGGTACTTCCTAAAGGCAGCTCTTTTCCTCCTTACCTTTTCCATGACCTTCTTGCTCAACCAGCTCGGTTTCTTAACCCTAGCCTTCTTGCTCTGGGCTTTGCAGCAGGTTTTGGTTACCTCCACTATCCCCAGCTTTATGAGCTCCCACCTCTGGTTAGTGTCCATACTAGATTGAATTCTGGCCAGGTACTCTTTTACCACTTGCCCCATCCTCCCAAAGTCGGCCCTCCTGAAGTTCAGCACTCTTGTGCCAGATTCCACTTCTTCCGTGCCCATATCCAATGTGAGCCATACTGAGTGGTGGTCACTCCCTGACAGCGGTTCCTCCACTGTTAGTTCTCTCACAAAGTCCCCATTTGCTAGCACAAGGTCAAGGGTATTCCCTAACCTGGTTGGTTCACTGACCATTTGCAGCAGGAAGCTGTCCTGGAAGGCATCCAGCAGTACCTGCTCCCTTCTGTTCCTGGTTGTTGGGGTACTCCAGTCCACTCCTGGCATGTTGAAGTCCCCCACAATCAGTACACTACCCTTCTTGCAGGTCCTCCTGATCTGTCCCGCTAGTTCCTGTCTAACTCTCCTCTGAGATGGTGGCCTGTACACCACTCCCATTTTAAGAATCCTATTCTTGGAATCCTGGATTTGCATCCAAAGTGACTCAGACTACCCTCCTCCCTTCCTCCCTTACACACTTCAGTCCTTCCTTCACATATAGTGCCACCACCCCTTTCCCAATCACCCTGTCCCTACGAAATAACCTGTACCCTGATACAGACAGGTCCCAGTCATTGTATTGGGTGGCCCATGTTTCTGTGATGGCTGCAATGTCCACCTCTCCTTGTGCCATGAGCACCTGTAACTGCAGTTTTCCTCCCAAGGCTCCTAGCATTAAGTAGGGATTTATTTAACTCCAAAAATTGATTAACGTTTTGCTCATAAAAGTGCTAAAACATTGTAAAAATGCATAGCACTTGCCTCACTGTGTTTAACAAACATAACACTTCTAGAAAACCTATATAAATACTTTCTGTACAGTTAGCATTGTCCCAAGAAAAAAAATTGCTAATCAGTTATTTAAAACCCTGTTAAGGGTAACCACCTTCCACCCCATCCTGCCCCCAGCATCACCAATAGTACTTGCCATTTGTCCTTTGTCACTGTTATGGGGGGTAAGCTCATATGGTTTCCCAACCTGTGGTCTCTGCATATCTCTTCCCCAGTTACCACCCCCCACTCCTAGTTTAATTTCCCAACTTCCTCTATGTACTCCTCCATCCTCTGTTTCAACACTTTTTCCTCTCTCACTCAAGTGTAGTCTGTCCTTGGCATAGAGACTACTGTCCTCCCAGGTCCCTCCCACCCCTCCAACAGCCCATACCCTTTAGCACAACACCAGGTTCTTAGCCATCCGTTAAATTCCTCTATTCTCAGCCTTCTTGTTGTGCTTGCCTTTGGCACCGGAAGTATCTCTGAAAAAGTTACTGATCTTCCCGCCCCCTCACATAATTGTGCTAGTTCCTCAAACCTCCTCTGGATTATATCTGCTGTCTTGTCAGCCAGGTCATTTGTCCCAAGATGTATAATTAAATGAGGCTTGTCCCTAACCCTTCTAGCATATTTCAGAACAGATTCTTCCACCCTTCTGCTGTCATTCCTGGCATGGCCTCCACCCAAATGCGACTGTGCCTCTCCCCCTTGCTACCCCACCTGACTCCACTTAGTATTGAGTCCCCCAGCACTAAGATTCCACCCCTCTTACTCCCTGCTTGCTTCCTTTCATCTCCCTCCCTCATTTCCAGCTCCTCTTCTTCCTCCTGCACATTATTTCCCCCTTTTTACCCCTGTTGCAATTCTCCCAGCAGAATTTCCCCCTGCTCCAGTTTGGTCCAGGCATTTATCAATTACTCCTCTAATTTCATCACTTCCCTCCTCCACCTTCTTCCTCTCTAGCGGAGCACAACTATTTTCTGAAGACCCTTCACAAACGCCCGCTCCCTCTCTCTGCATAGTAACCTGTTCTCTCCTTTCCACTCCATGACTTTTGCCACTTCTTCGCCTCCCCTCACAAGTCCCTATCTCCTCCTTCCATTTGCCTTTTGTCTCCTGACCTGGTTTCCCCGGCAATCGTTCTTCCTGGCCTGGGCCCTTTGTCTCTGCTGCTTCCTTCTTCTGACCCTCTCCTCACCACTGTTGGCTTAAATCACCCTCCCTCATCTCCCCTTCTTCCTCTCTCCAGTATTGGGCTAAACCCACCCCCAATCTGCCTTGCCTGTCGTAGTTCCTCCTGCAGATCCTCAGTCTCCTTTCTAAGTGTTTCTATGTGGTTGCACACTAAACATCCTCCCACACTCCAGGCAATTTTTAGAAAGATTGGTGCACAGCAGTTGTTGCAGCCTACCACCCTATTCATTGCTGTCGTTGCCCACCAACGACCCCCCACCCTTCCAGATGCAGGATACCAAACACTCCCCCAAGTCTTCCCTCTTCCCCCCCCATCAGTGCAAAACATTTTTTTCTTTATTTCCCTTACCTCCTTTGTTGTACACGTTTAGATATATTGAGTAACTGCTTTTTATATTCCTATCCTTCCTAGCCATACTCAAAAAGAGACTTTAAGTAGCCATTGCACAACCTTCTTCAAACTCCTACTCCTCCGTTCCCCAATGCAATATCAATGTGAAGAAGTAATAATGAAAGCTCTTAGATTTGCATTTACTTCCCTTCCACTGAGATAGCAGTCATCTCTTCACTTGCTGCTGTTCCTTTCCTGGATGTCTGCTTCTGCTATGACAGGTGCATATCCTTTGCCCGTTTGAGGAAGTGATGTCAGAACCCCTGGTATAAAGGAATTCATGGATCAGGGGTGGTTGGGGTGAGGAGTTGGGACCAGCCCAAGTCTTCCAGAAACAATCGGGTAGCTGAGGCCTCTGGTCAGACCATTAGCACCCTTCCCCCACTCTGCAGTAAAACTTTGCAGCTAGTGAAGCCAGCAACAGTGAATCACAATTCTACTCAAAGCCCCCCCCCCAAAAGGGTTTGCTACCCAAAGAAACAGGACTCCAATTCAAACAGCTTCACCAACAACACATCAAAATAGGCTTGGAATTAGAAGATATAAGTCTTCAATTCAAAGAAACAGATCCAGTTAAATCATACCAATTATATTTAAAAACAGAAGAAATAGGCCTCTACAAATGCAGTCTGCCACACAGTGAATCAAACAAATGAGCCCACTTATAGCTACCAAAACAGGTTTCAAATTCCCAACAGCCCCAAACAATACCCTGCTAGCCCCTTAGTAGTAAGAAAGGAAAGAAATAACCTTCTACCAAGTAGAATCCACAAGAAACAATGTAAAAAAACAACAAGAAGCTACTGTACTGTAGATCTGATCCTGCCCCTTCTAGTTCCTTATGAGAAGCCAAAGCACTGACACCACACCTGATTCAGCTCTGCCTCCCTAACTGAGTGAGACCTGGCCAGACCATTAGCACCCTTCCCCCACTCTGCACTAAAACTTTGCAGCTAGTGAAGCCAGCAACAATGAATCACAATTCTACTCAAAGCCCCCCAAATAGGTTTGCTACCCAAAGAAACAGGACTCCAATTTAAACCGCTTCACCAACAACACATCAAAATACGCTTGGAATTAGAAGGTATAGGTCTCCAATTCAAAGAAACAGACCCAGTTAAATCACACCAATTATATTTTAAAACAGAAGAAATAGGCCTCTACAAATGCAGCCTGCCACACAGTGAATCAAACAAATGAGCCCACTTATAGCTACCAAAACAGGTTTCAAATTTCCAACAGCCCCAAACAATACCCTGCTAGCCCCTTAGTAGTAAGAAAGGAAAGAAATAACATTCTACCAAGTAAAATCCACAAGAAACAATGTAAAAAACAAGAAGAAGAAGCTACTGTACTGTAGATCTGATCCTGTTCCCCTTCTAGTTCCTTCATAACATATGAAGGACATATTTACGTACTTGGTAAGCCTTGACTGCTTTGAAGTAGAAGTGGGGGGAGCTGGTGGGAGTAGTGTTCATTGCGGGCAGAGTGGCCTCACCATCTTTGAAGTAGTCTTGGGGTAGGACAGCGCTGAGGTTGGTAAAAGCTTTGTTAAAGTTATCAGCAATGGTTTTTGGGTTGAGGGTTGTGGTTCCGTTGATGTTTAGTATTGATGGGGGGGTTTTGGGTGGATTCCCGGTGAGTTATTTTATGTTCTTCCAGAATTCGCGACCATTGCCCCAGGAGTTTGTGAGGGCATGCTTATAGTAGGCAGACTTCGTTTGCCGGATGGTTTTGGTGCAGTCATCGCGGGCACGTTTGTAGTTTTGGATGTCGTTTTGCCTTCCAGAGTTTCTGGCCACCTCTCATAGGCGGTCTCTTGCTTTTAGCATCCTGAGGAGGTCACCTGTGAGCCAAGGGTTACTGAGTGATTTGACTTTACGTTTCTTAATTGGAGCATACGTGTCACAGGCCACAGTGAAGATGTTTATGCAGTGGTCAAGGGCAGTAATGTAGACATTACTTCTGTAGAAACATCCAGTTCCTTGAATCCGGATGGCAGGGTATTCCCCAGTGCATTTGGTCCATGAACCCATGTCGCACACCTAGTGAACTGAAAAAAGTATCACCCCTGAGAGAGAACGTCTGCTGTATTTTAACACATTAGTATGTGAGTAAGTCAAACCCAATAAATATTCAAATCTGTAGATATTGTAAATGTTGCCAGGAGCTATTCTCTATGCTTCTGATCTGGACAACAACAAAAAAACAAAACAAAAAATTGTTTTAAGTGCATCAGTAACTAAATAGTTAAAGAACTGTGTTTAAAAAACAAACAAAAGAAAAAAGGAGGAGAAACAGAAAAAAGACTGGGTAAAAAAGAAATGCGGTCCTAATTAGCGCTTCCTTGTTTGCCATTATTATACTGGAGCTTGGCAGAGCAATTTTCCCTCTTTCTTAATTCATACAAAGTTATGATATTGATTTTATCACCAGCATACTTCCTTAATAATTTAAAATGGCTGTGCAAGCAGTTCACATTATAACCTTTACTTCCATAATATCAAGCAAATAAGGCCTACAGACCAACTACAGTCCAATTCTGCAACAAGCGCCCCCTTCCATTTGTAATAGAGGTGTACAGCAACTCTTGCAGTTCAGTACTATATATTTTTTTTTTATACTCCCCTCTCCTCTCCGGAGTCACCTCTTCGGGAGATGCCAATGAAGCCTGTCCCTGCCCCTGCCTTACCTGACTGAACGGGGTCCTCCATCATGCTGCAGTTTCCCCCCTGCCCAAGGTCGGGGTGGGACCACCCCCGAACCTTGAAATCTCGTTGGGTCCCCTGGTTTAGCTGGGCAGGCGACAGTATATCGGAACCCGGCTCAGCACTCCATCTGCTCGACCCCGGAAGGGGCATTTTCCGTTTTTCTGGAACAGGACTTGCGTGCCCTAATGTCATGGTGCTCACGCCGACATCTGCAAGGTCCTTCCCCCTCCCCTATTGTCACTGGGGCTCATTGGTCCAAAGGCCTATGCCCCCGACCAATCATGCCTCCGTGACACCAGCAGCTGTTGTGCCCCCAGCCTCCGCCAGGGTTCATCACTTGCCGGACCCGAAAACCCACCTTCCCCTGGGGAAGATGAGCTGTCGTCAGATGCTCTAGCCTTCTCCCCAGCCAAACCCTGGCTCCTTGCTCGGGCCAAGGCATGGCGAGGTGTGGCGTCCAGTGCCTCAACCCTCAGCGCCACTGGGCCGGCCAGTTCAGTACTATTGCATACATTTTGAGATGGCTTTGCAAGCAGTGCTTTCCGTCCTGTTTAACTTAACAGCGACAGCAAGCAATCCAGCCTAAAATCCAGTCCTGCAGTTTGTTTAGTTCAAGCCAGTGCATATTCATTTACCACCTGTTATATTATGTTAAGGCTAATAAAGATTCTTTCCCTCCCTTAAATTAAGCAGATTATTGATAACAGCATTCAGCCTCCCCCATCACACACACACACACGCAAAACAAAGGGGGGGGGGGGTAGAAACATTTATTTGAATAAAGAAAGGCGATGATGATGATGATTGCGGCTCTCTCAGAAAGGAAAAAGCTTTCTGAAACCAAATACTTAACATTGAACAATCATCTCTACTTCTGCTGTGAGAGATTGTCTAATAAAACAGGCAAAATCTAATGGTTACAGATCAACAAGTACAGCATTAAGAAACTTTGTATGTGAATTTATGAGATTAAAAAGAAACCTACTGCATGTTGATACATCCACATAGTAGATAAAAAAGTTAACCAAATTAGATCTTTGGTTGCATAGTCGAGGCATTACTATTTCCAGCAATATAGGACCAGCAAAGCAGCATTGGCAACCATTAGGCATAGCAGTATATTTTGAAATGTCCTTCATAGCTGCATCGATGTAACGCTCAAAGTGTGTTTGGCAGTTCCTTATCTCAATAAGACTTGAGAAGCAAGAACCCAACAATGTTGTAGGAAAGTACCTACCCCACATAAAGAAACCCCTTGTGGCTTAAAAAGAACACCGCCTTTTTTTTTTCACTTTCTATTTTTCCCTTCTACCTCCCTCCATCTCCGCCCCAACAGGGGCACCTGGGAGTCATCTGTCTGCCAGCCACCCTACCCAGGACCAACCTTGCATCCCATGGAGCCGAGATTATCCGCCGGGGAGGGAACGAGGTGGGGCCCGTACACATCTGGTTTCGTTGGGCAAGGCGGCGTGGGTGGTGGCACATCGAGGGCATGCTCCTGATGCCCCATCTTCCTGGAGATGGAAGGGCATTTTCCTCCTTTCCTCCCTCGCGTGGTGTGCGCCCTGACGTCAAGGCGCTATGTGCTGTCCACCACACGTCTTGGCTGGTCCCTCCTGCAAGCAGGACTTGCTGTACCCTGAGCCTCCGCTTGGGGTCAGGCAAGCTGCGGGCCTTGGCCCCCTCTCCCCCCCCCCCGGAGAAGGCTAGCAGTCGTGGGACGCTCAAGCCTTCTCCCCCGGCCAGCCCTCCAGCGACACGAGTCTACTCCCGAACCTGGGTCTCTGGCATAGCAAGCAGAAATCCAACCGCTGTGCCTACAAGCTGGCCAAAGAAAACTGCTTTCTATCAGCATGTTGCATCCCTCATGTCAACGTTATGTCCTCAGGATGAGCTGAAGCACGTCACTGAGCACTCTCCGAACTACCTTGTTTCATCAGGGAATCCAGTTGGCTAGAATCAAGCTGTGTTGCAATTGGCTGTTCCCCTTCTTCACCGATAGGGAATAAGCCTGGATTACCAGCCATTAAGGAAAACCTTGAGTTCAGCGCATTGTGTCCAGAGGAACCTTTTTTTGTTTTGGGGACTCTTCGCCAAGAATGTCGACCCTCTGTGCTTCTCCCGGGGTAAACCCTTTGCACTTCTTATTAATGACTTGCCATTCTTTCTTTTGAGATAGCTCAGATAGGGTCGTTCTAACTCTGGGGCTGACACTTGTGGAATTCTCCATAGTGCAAGATTCTGAAGAAGTTACCATGGGAATGGCTTGTAGCAAATCTGATTTAGCAGGTTGTTGTGATTCAAACGCTCTGCCGTTATTTTGACTGCTCTTAAGTTTACTATTAATGAAATTCCAAGCTCCTCTAGCGTCTTTAAATGAGTATGTGCCCCCATTTACTGTTATTAATAAAGTAGCCGGGCATTTGATTCTATATGGTATTCTAAGTTGCTGTAATACTCCCCTTATTTCTGAGAAAACTGTCCCCTTTTTTTTTTTTGAAATTTCTCTTTATACCCTTCCCCTACGCACAGTCTCCACTCCATCGGGAGACGCAACGCGGTATCTGCGCACACACGGCCTACCTGATCTCCCGATTGGTCTCCATGGAGCCATGACTGTACCCCCCCCAGACAGGAAGGGGGCAAGGTGGGTCACCCCGAATACATCTATGTTTTGTCAGATCCTTGGGCAGTCAGGCAGGCTCGTGGGCAATCAGGGTCTCCGCCGTAGTGCTGCATCATCCAGGAGACTGTACGTTGTTTTTCCCTGCTCTGTGGAGGATTGGCTCACACCCGACGTCATGGCATCACCGCCGACGTCACCACTCCCCCTCCCTTGAAACTAGCTCTATGCTTGCAGAGCCCCAGGCCTCCGCTAGAGGCTAGTCAAGCACTGAGCACGAACCCCACTCCTTCCTGAGAGAGGAGAGCTGTCCATCGGACGCTCGATCCTCTCCCTCCCTTGCCGACCCCCGATGGCCCGGCTCAGTTCCCAAAGCCGGGTGGCTGGCATAGCTCGAGGTGTGGCGTCCAGTAATCCTGGAACAAGGAGATTCTGTTTCTTTCATGTGAAAAGAATAGTTTTTCCCTGGCCAGTCTCAGAACCTCCTCTTTAGTTTAGTTTAGTTTAGTTTATTAGTCTAGGAATTAATACCTTTGAGCCAGGGCTCTTTTACAAAGGTTCCACGTCACAAAGAACATTTAACAAAGCACGATACACATTACAGGTAAAACCAGACAGGAAAGTTACATCATAAATTTGCTATTAACAGTTTAAGGCAGTAACGTTTTTAAGTTTCATGAAAAACAAGCTATACAGGTTCAAGCGGTAGACAATTTTCGAGGTTAAGGAAACTTCCAGGGAGAGGGTGATCTTTAGGTGCCAAAAGGAGGCTAGAGAGGAGGGAAAGGTGGTGAGCGGGAGAGTAAGTGAGAGGGGACAGGAAAAAAGGGGGGGAGTGAGTTTGGGTGGGAGACAGGAAGTAGTAGAGGTACCAGAGGGTTCATTAGTCAGGGAGGAAGAGGCCTCAGATGTGAGGATGGACATGAGGAGTAGTAGTCTTTATCTAGCGCAATCACAGTTGCTAGTGGTGGTGAGGTGGGCATAGAGCATGGATTTGAAAGCTTCAAGCGAGGTTGAGGGTAGAGTAGGTGCACTAAGCGCATTGAACCATGTCGGGGCCCTGTATGCGAAAGATCTTTGTCCCTGTGCAGTCCGGCATCTCGGTACCAGGAAAGGTTAGCGTTCAGATCTGGTGAATAGTTGAATATCTTAAAAAAATAGGCCACAATAGGTCTCGGGGGAGCCCCCTGCTTGGGTTTGGGTGCCATAGTCCTGTGCGCTGTTTCTGTTTCAAGGGGCCATCTCCAATTATGCTGTAAAACATTAGGTAAAAAGTCTTGTAAAAAATCTGTCATGTTGTTGTTTCCCTCTAACCCTTCTGGCACTCCCACAATCGTTAAGTTGTTCTGTCTACCTCTATTTTCTAAGTCCTCTAATTTCTGCCAAATTTGTGTAAACTTCTCATGGAAAAAGTCTGAATAACCATCTAGCTTGTTTACTGTATCTTCCATCACTGCAACTCTGCTCTCTGCTTCTATTAGTCTTACATTTATACTCTCTAAATTGTTATTAAGTGAGGTGACTGTAGCTTTAAGACCACTTAGCTCCGCTTTTGATAAGGTCCTGGTTGAGGATGATGGCTTTAAACATATCTCGTATGTCTCCCACTTCAGCTTGTTGTGCAGAGCCAAGTTTCTCTGAGTGACCTCCCTGACTGTTATTTCCAGATGGGCCCATTTCTTTTTGTGTGAATGTCATCCCAAATATTGTAAATTCAATTTCTTTTGTAGCCGTACCCCATATGCCCCCCAAACTTTAACTGATCATTTGAAATGGTTAGCTCTATCAATTTGAATGTACTTTTTAGTGGCGGTCGCAGGTTTGACTTAACTTATTGTATTAATTAGTATCGCCGATGATCTCCCAAACTGACTCAAGTGTCCATCTTACTTCGCGGCTAGCGCGCGACCAAAATTTAGCGTATATTTGATAATCTGTATTGAGTAGCGAGATTGGGTGATAGGATGTTACCTGGTCCTTGGGTTTTGGGTATTACTGTGACTCTTGCTTCTGTGAATGTTTTAGGGAGCTTCTCTTCCTTGAAGGCCACTTGCAGAGTATTAGTCAAGGGCCCCATGATGTCTGCAGCTAGTTTTTTGTACAGCTCAGTGGGTAGGCCATCCAGACCTGGTGCCTTTCCTGAGCTTAGAGCTCGCAGTGCTGTGAGAATTTCTTGTTTAGCAAAGAGTACCGCTAAACTTTCCCTGTCTTGCTCTTCCAGCCCAGGGAGTTGGCCTTAAAAGATACATTTGGAGACTGCGGAGGTGTTAATAGCGTTACCCTCCCCTGCTGCACACAGTTATACAGAATTTAACAAACTCCTGATTTATGGCAGCCAGCTTAGTAAGCAGTTCCTGTTTGTTCGTCTCTATGGTATCTTTGTTTCTGAATACCTAATCTTTTTTAAGCTGGTAGACCAATATTATGCCTGATTTATTTCAGGACTCGTAGTATGTAGCTTTTTGAAAGGCTAGTGCTCTTTTTAGCTGGCTAGAGGCGAGTTCATTAGGCTTCATTCTGAGTTTGGTTAGGGTATAGTACTTTACTGCGTTGTTCTATTGCTTAAGTTCCGACTCTAGTGCAGTGATTCACTTCTGCACCTGGAAAAGTTGTGCTTTGTTACTTACCCCTAATAAAGGCTCTTAGTGTGTCCTGTACCAGTTCTGTATTGTTCATTCTGTCTTTAAGGAACCAGAATTCTTTAATTTCACTTCTTTGTTTTATGAAGTCCTCCTTGTGGAGCAGAGTTGGATGTAGTCTCCAGACCCCGGTTCCTATTCATCTTGTCTTCCCCAGCTGGCATGGTCTGAGATAACAGTTGCTAGGTGTTGGCATAGTGTGATTGCCCTGTGTAGTGGATTGGAGATGTGTACATAGCATATTCTGGTGCGAGATCTATGGACTGGGGAGTAATATGTGTAGTCTTTGGTGGTGGGGTGTAGGACGCTCTAAATTTCTAGTAAAGGAAAGCTGTCTGTTGTCTAGAAACCTCCACCCCCGAAAGCTTTACCCCCACAGTTAGGCTTTTCAGCTAGAACAAAAAATGTTCTTGCCACTGTAACTTACTTTATTTTATTTTTGAAAAGTCTGTGATCCCCAGACATAGTGGACACAGCGCAGGCCCATTTCCTTTGAAAGTGTGGAACCACACCACTTGCCTCAATAAATTTGTATCAAGGCGAGGGTGCCATGCTGCACTTTCAGAGGAAATGGACCCATAGCGTCCGCCATGTTTGGGATCACAGACTTTTCAAAAATAAAATAAAGTAAGTTACAGTGACAAACATTGTTTTTATTCTAGCTGAAAAGCCTAATCGGGGGGTAAATCTTTGGGGCGGGGGTTGCAGATAAGGACAGCTTTTCTTTAATCCCAGTTCTCCTACCTGTTGCTGGAGTATTCGTGACACTTTATGAGTTTGGTAAGGGCGAGGTGGAGGATCTATTCATGGTTTCATCCAGGATCATGTTAAAGTCTTCTCCCCATATGATCTTACCTTGCATTTGGCTCGGATGCAGGAGGAGCTCCTGAAAAAAGAAATTTCATCAAAGTTTGGTGCATAAATATTTAGCAGGACTACTGACTGCTTAGACTTCCTGCACCATAACCCATCTGCCTGCAGCATCTCTAGTGGTTCTGGTTACTGTGATGGGCAGGTTTTTGTGCATTAGTATAGCACCCCCCCCCCCGGCATGGTTGGTGTAAGAGGGCACCACATATTTCTGATGGTGCATAGCACTGTACCAAGACACGGGAGCCGTAACTTTCAAAAAACTTCAAAACACCATAGCTTCGTTCAGAAATTAAAGAAAAAGAACAAAAATTGAAATGAGAAGATTGATGTTTTTGCCAGGAAACTATTATTGCTGGGAAAAAAAAAACAGATGATGACTGACAGATACTGCTGTTTGAAAGGAAAATTACACCGTCCTAGTTTGTAAATTTTATTTGTTTCCATGTCCACAGAGAATTCCTCTTGTGTAGCTCTCAGAGATGTATGTGATTGCTTTAATTAATTTTTACTGTGCGTATAGTCCTTGTAACTATCCTGGGGGGGGCAGATCTCAGTTTTTTGGTTGTTGAAATCTCATTGTCCCTGAGAGCTGCATTAGCATATGAGAACATGATGTGTTGGCACAGACTCCACAGTATGCCTGTCTGCTTAATTAGACTTGAACAAAACAAGTTGCAGCAAGTTGTGAAATACCACATTTACCTTCACTTGGCTTTGCAAACTATCTGAGTTGTAACCTGTGGCAGCCATGTTCACTGAGTCATTCAACACAGGGGTGGTACCAGAGGATTGGAGGAGGGCACATGTGGTCCCTCTGCACAAATCCAGCAGCAGGGAGGAGGCTGAGAACTAAAGGCCGGTCAGCCTCACCTCAGTAGTGGGGAAGATCATGGAGACATTGCTTAAAGAAAGGATAGTGGGGCATCTAGAAACCATCGGAACCCAGGACCATAGGCAACGTGGATTCACAGCGGGGAGGTCATGTCAGACAAATCTGGTTGATTTCTTCGACTGGGTGACAAAGGAAGTGAATCAGGGTGGGGCAGTGGACATTGCTTACCTTGATTTCAGCAAAGCCTTTGACACCGTCCCACATAGGACGCTGATAAACAAGCTGGGTAGGCTGAGCAGGGGGGACAGGGTGGTAAATTGGGTTAGAAACTGGCTAACAGACAGGCATAGGGTAGGGGTAAATGAGGTGCAGTCTGGGGAGAGGGGGGTGACCAGTGGGGTGCCTCAGGGATTGGTCCTGGGGCCAGTCCTGTTCAATGTCTTCATTAGTGACATTGCAGAGGGGCTGGAGGGAAAGGTCTGCCTGTTTGCAGATGACACCAAGATCTGTAACAGAGTGGATATCCCAGAGGGGGTGGAAAAAATGAGGAGGGACCTGGGGAAGCTTAAAAAATGATCCGAGGACTGGTAACTGAAGTTTAATTAAAAAAAAAAGTGCAAAATTATGCACCTGGGACACAGAAACCCTGGGGAAAGCTACAGGATGGGGTTGGGGGGTGAGTTGCTGACAGTCACAAAGGAGGAAAGGGACCTGGGGGATATTATTTCAGATGACCTGCAAATGTCAAAGCAGAGTGCTAAGGCAGCTGGGAGGGCCAGTTGCATGCTGGGTTGCATAAGCAGGGGTATCATCAGCAGAAGGAGGGAGGTAGTGATGCCATTATATAAAACCATGGTCAGGCCTCACATGGAGTACTGTGTGCAGTTCTGGAGGCCGCACCTTTGTAAGGATATTAACAGGCCGGAGATGGTCCAGAGAAGGGCGAATGAGATGGTACAGAGCTTGCAATACAAGACTTATGAGGAGAGATTAAGGGACCTCAATATGTACTCGCTGAAAGAGAGGAGGGAATGAGGGGACATGATAGAAACATTCAAGTATCTAAATGGTATAAACAAGGTGCAGGTTAGAGATGTTTTCCAATACAGGAGGAGCACAAGAACGAGGGGGCATGACCTGAAATTGGAAAGTGGGAGGTTAAGAGGGAATGTGAGGAAGTTCTTCACAGAGAGGGTGGTGGACGCTTGGAATGGCCTGCCTCAGGAGGTGGTGGGAGTGAGCACTGTGGATGGATTCAAGCATGCTTGGGACAGGCATAGGGGAACCATAGAGGTACAGCAGCGGGTTGGTCAGAAGCAGGAATCCAGTACAAGGGTTTATGGGCAGACTAGATGCCGACAGTTTCTATGTTTCAATGTAATGCAGGGGTTTTCCCTTTAAATTGCATTCAATGTGTGTGTTTCCAGAGAGTTTTTTCAGATTTGTAATTTTAGTAGAGATGCAGGATATAAAAGGGTGATGTGACATAATGTTCTCATATGCTAATGCAGCTCTCATGGACAATGAGATTTCAGCAGCCATAAAATATGCCCCCTCCCCCGGATAGTTATAGGGGACTGGCATGAGCAGTGAAATCAAACTAAGGCAAATGCATATATCCGTAACAGGTACAGGAAAAGAGTTGTCTGCTGACATGGAAACAAAATCTACAAGCTATGACGGTGTAGTTTTCTTTTAAAAGGAGAACTGCACTTAACCAGCAAGCCTGTGTTTGCTGTAGAAGTTGTTTCATACGCTGACTTGTATTCTATTACCGTTCCATCTTTACTGGTCTTTCAGTAAATTCAGTGCGTTTCTGATCTACACACTGCTAGCAAGGGCCATTTTTGAACTGTACAATACAGTTTATGTCTTTGTTAAGTTGCGACGTTGTCACAATGCAGCCATGTTCTACTATGAAACACTGTGTTTGGGAGGGACATAAACAGTATCATACAGTCCCCCCTCCCCATTCTCACAGGAGTCCCCGGGACTCTGTCCTGGGCTCCATACTTTCTTTATCTTTCTAAATGACCTCCTTCCATCCGTATCTCCTCCCATATTCATGTATACGCTGACAACACAGTCATCTACACATCTGGTCCCTCAATGTCTGCGGTCACATCCTCCATGCAGTGCGATTTCCACAATGTGCTACGCTGTTTTCAAGCCAACCAGCCCAAAGTAAATACCAAGAAGATGGTGTTCATGACCTTTGGCACCAGCCAAAAGCCAGCAAGGCTCTTTCCTCTTCCTGTCTTCTCCACCCTCGATGGTACCCAGCTGGAAGTAGTGCACACTTATAAATACCTTGGTGTTTGGCTCAGTAGTCCTCTGGACTTCTCCGCATACATCGATGCTATACACTTAAAGCTTCGCCCCAAGCTAAGCATCCTTTACCGGAACAAGGACGGTCTCCTCACTGAAGTCCACAAGGACCTGCTTGTCAAAATGATCCTCCCTATCTCTGACTATGCGGCGGATGTGGTCTACAGTACAGCCCCTCCCTCCACCACTCCAGACTGGACACTCTCTGTAACGCCTTCTGTCACTTTGCTATGAACGCCCAACCCCACACTCATCACTGCTCCATTATACCTCTCTTTCTATTGCCCTCCTACGTCCGCGTCGCCTTTCCCACTACTCTGCCCTTATTGGAAAACACTGGTTCACCTTCCTCCCCTCCTGTTTCTCATCTCCCCCTCTGCTCCCTCCTCCTACCCCATTTCCTTTAGAGACTCCCACTCCTTCTCTATTCCTCACCCTCACTCTAGCGCTGGTCTGACTGCCTTCTCCTGCCCCCATCTCTCCCCACTTATTCACCATGACTCATCTCTACTATCCCTAACATGGTTGCTATAGCCAGTCTCCCCTCACCATTTCTTCCTGTCTCCTCCCCTCCCACACATCTCTCCCTCCTACTGCCCTACCCTACGCCTAATGTGCCCTCACACTCACCTCTCTCTCTCTCTCTCTCTCTCTCTCTCGTTCTTATCTGAGGACTTCGCCTCACACAAATTTTCAATCTGCCTGATCTCCCACCACTTACCTGTGTACAGAAGTGCTGCAGTGTTTACCTCAAGGTATTTCTACCACTATTTTATTAGCCAATGTATTTGCACTTTAATGCTGCAGTTCTTGAAACTTCAGTTATTTTCTACCTGCTGCTTATTTTTGTCCCCTTTCTCCTTCCCTCAGGTCGCACCTGGAAACGAGCCTCAGCTCAGTGTGCCTTTCTCGTTCACCAAACTTTTAACTAAAAAAATAGGACTGCCGCAAGTGTGTAACGCAGAAACATCCAGCAAGTCTACTAAAAGGGCAGTACCAATGTCCAGATGATTGGAATACTGTACATAGATACATAGACAGTGTCGGCAGATAAGGGCCTACGGCCCACCCAGTCTGCCCATTTGAGCTTGTAAGTTTACTTTGTTTTCCTAGAAGTCTGGTGCCCCTTACCCCTGACCTCCAGAATTCCTTTATGTCTATCCCATGCATTCTTAAATCCCGTGATTGTTTCAGCCCCCACCACTTCCTCTGGCAGGGTGTTCCACTTGTCCACCACCTGTTCTGTGAAGAAATTCTTCCTCACGTTTCCTCTGAATCGTCCTCCCTCCAACTTCATCCCATGCCCTCTAGTCCTGGAACATCTTTTTCACTTAAAAATAGTGTATTCCTGCACCCTGTCCCTCCCTGTAAGATACTTGTACAGTATGTCTCTATCATGTCCCCTCTCTCCCTCCTGTCCTCCAGGGAGTACATATTCAATTCCTTCAACCTGTCCTCGTAGGACTTGTGATGCAATCCATGTACCATCTTTGTTACCCTCTTCTGAACCTCCTCTACCCTGTCTGTGTCCTTACATAGGTAAGGTCTCCAGAACTGTACACTGTACTCCAGGTGGGGCCTCACTAGTGTCTTGTATAGTGTACCTTGTACCTTGAATGGCTATTGCTTTTCTGTTCTGAAAACATTTTATTTATTTATTTGGTAACCAGGTAAGTGCACTGATCCTGGGGACCGTTTTCAGGCACGACCCGAGCCAGCTAACAGCAGTTAAAATACATAGGCATAACAGGTAATGATCATAGTACAAATTTTGTACAGGTAAGCTGGCCCGTCGGCGCAGCGGTTGGATTTCCGCTTGCGATGCCAGCGACCTGGGTTCGGGAATGAGCCCAGGAGCTGGAGGGCCGGCTGGGGAGGGGAGGACAGGCGTCCCAAGGACTGCTTTCGTTCTCTCGGGAGACCAGAGCTCAGCTCTTGTCTGGTCCCGGTGGAGACCGGTACAGCAAGCCAACGCTCAAACAGAGGGGCGGCGTGCCAGATGGCGCTTCAGCGCCTGGCGTCGAGGGACAGCGCGCCCGAGAACATCGGGGAAAAATAACCTTGCAGCCTCCCAGTAGGCAGACATCAGGCCCCGACCTTCAATGCCCTACTTGCCCTGAGACAGCGTTCTGGCTGAAATGAGAGATGCATCGGGGTGTAAGGACTCCCACCCCATACCATACGAAGAGCCAACCATGGCTTCATGGGGGACGGACTGCACTGGTCACCAGGTAGGTGAGCGAGGGCTGATAAGGCCGTAGGTGTCTCCCGAAGAGAGGACAGCTGTGAGGAGGGGTCGAATAAAGAGAAAGTAAAAAAAACCAAACAAAAAAAAAAATTCTGTACAGGTAAGAAGTACAATACAGAAATGTTCACAGGTAGCATATCCAGAAATACAGTACAGTACAAGTAAAAGTAATTACAGGTCACTATAATAGTACAGACAGATAGCAAATTGGAGTGTGCATTAAAGTATACAAACCGATTTAACTTGTGTGTAGGCAGAGCAAGTGCATACTTGGGTAAAGGTTGCAGAGAAATATATATGAGATGGATAAAGATAAAAAAAGAGAGAGGTGGCTCCGTTGTAGGAAGGGATGAGAGGAGGTAGGAAGAGTGAGAAGTGCCAAGCAGCGCATTGCAGGCAGGGGGAGTGCTAGTGAGAGGGGCAGTGACAGTTATGTTTGTCCAGGAGCCAGGAGTTGAGGTAGTGTTTGAAAGTTTGGTGGGAATCTGATACTCTAATAGGGATGGGCAGTCTGTTGCACAAGGAGGGGGCCACACTAGATAGAGCTCTCCTGCCCATACTGGTGAGGGTTTTGGGTACCTGAAAAGTAGGCACAGTAGAGGAGCGTAGGTTCCTGGTGGATGTTCTGAAATTGAAGAGGGTGGCGAGGGGAGAAACATTGCCCTTTCTGGTGGTGGTACCCACGAGGCAACCAAGGGTATAGTCAAATCGCCCTGTAAGGGGAGCCATCCTAGTGAGCGGTAAAGATCACAGTGGTGAGTAGTGTAAGGAGCGGATAAAACAAATCAGCCGGCATTGTTGTAGGCTGCCGTGAGCCTAGCCTGAAGGGTGTTTGAGGTTCTGGAGTAAATGGGAGAGCAATAGTCGAGTAGGTCACCAGTGACCATGGCATGGTGAGCCTTGCTGGTTAACTGATAATTAACTGTAAAAAGAAAACAAAAAAAGACAACATAGATGGAATGCAAACAGAACTGAAACCAATATTTAAAAGCAGCTTTTGTGGGGAAAAATGAGTTTCTTGCAGTTCTCTTTGAATGACTGCTGTATGCATACCGCACACAGTCCCTGCACCATGCCTCTAAACTTGTAGTCCTCTAAATGTGTGGCAAAGATAAAATGGGCGACGACTCCTCCAATCGTGTGAATAAAGCCGTGAAAACTGTGGAAAGCAGCGATACAGGGCTCGTGAAGATAAACTGAGAATCACAGAGGCAGTGCCGCCCTCCCAGTCGGCACCCGACAAGTAAGCTCTACCCAGCACCTCAACTCTCTCTCGCGAGCCCAGTTCTCATCCACTTGCTGTTGCAGATACTGATGTTGTTTTCTACACGGGCTCCCTTGCATTGGAGGTTCCTCTTCTCTAGGGCCCCCGACCTCTTAACATGGATGATGTCCTATGCATCCTGAATTGTACATCACTGCACTTGTATATACTGTATCAATATGTCAATTGTTTAATACTAGTCTACTCTGTTGGTTATGCAAATTTGTTCACTACTGCTCTGCAAAAACTTGTCAGTGCAAAAAAAAAAAAAAAAAAATTGTAACTGATAAATGTCTGCTAGTATTTGCCTAGCCTGCACTGCTATGTATTATGTCTTCAGCTGTTCTCTAAATGTTTGTAAACGTATCAATGTATCTAATTGTCCTTCCTCCACCGGGCGCGCCTGGAATCGAGCAGTACTCTGCTCAGTGTGCCCCCCTGGTAAAACTTTTAAATAAATAAATAAATAGTCCAAAGATGCAGATAACATCTATGTACTACCCAGGTTTTCTGAGGGATACAGTGAGTGAAGCCACTTGTAATGTGGGCCTTTGAGGGAGTGACCCCACACTACCCGAGTCTCATTGCTTTGTTATGCAGTTTGGGGTACAGTGTGTATGAAATGCGCATTATAAACCCAAGTCTACTGTACTCGTTTCTGGCACGTAATTTGCCTTGAATGTAAAATGTTCTTTTCAGGATTTTCTTGATGTCAGTTTTGCTTTTTGCTTGACCAGTGGGGTGGCATGCTGGCTATAGCCACCACTGCCTGCCTGCTAAGGCCGTCCCATCCCTTCACTGCTGGTCAGCACTACACGTGAGCAGTAATGTATAACAGGGTGTGCAGTCATGCTAAATCGATGCACATCCCAAGGTGATAAGGCTCAAGACATTTTATTTATTTGTCATTTTTGACCAGGAAAGGTGCATTAATTTGCGATAGCTTATTTCCAGGTGTGTCCTGGGCGTGGGTTATATGGTCCTCTTTATTGACCAATGGGGGGGAGTGTTGGCCATGACCGTGAAGATGCTGTTACTAGAAGGGTGTACTTGGTCCAGGGGTACAAAGGCTTTTTAAAAACTGTATCGACTATTTGCATTAAGATCTGTACTAGTTGGGAGTGTCCTTTTCTTGTCCGATGCCAAGATGTTTGTGTCCCAGTTTATTTTCCCTTTTTTTTTTTTTTTAAACCTTTGATTTAAAATAGGTATATAATGTGTGTTAATTTCTCTCACTCATAGTGGATACCTGTCTTGTACTTTATGCCTGCTAGTGTTTTTTGGTTTTTTTCCTTCATATGTTTTATTTTCTGTGTGATTTTTCTTTTAAATGAAATTCGCCTACTACTGTTTTGTCTTACAGGCAGTATACTTTCATTCTGCTTTGCCTGTTTTAAATGTTACTTGGCAAGCCTGCTTTTTTTTCCCTTACAAAGGGCTTTGTTGGTGAAGGTCTGTGTGGGGACAACTCTGCCTGTTTTGCTATCTGAGGGCTGTAAGAGAAGTATTTTATTTGCTGTGTTTGGCCTGATTTTCTTAGTCTGCTGCCAAAAGTAATTTGGGGGATTTCTTTTTTCTTTTCTGACAGTTTCCATCCCCTGTGTTAATTGGCAGTTCAGCTTCATCCTAGATCAGCTTTGTGTTTGGTTTCTACTGTACGTGGGCTTCTGTGTGTAGGGGTGATTTAATTTTTCTCAAAATTTATATTTGTAAACTTTTTCTTTGTTGAGAGTCTGAGCCGTTAGCAAACTCAATTTTTGCACTCTTTTATACTGCTTTGGGGAAGCTTTAACATGCAAGTGTAATGTTTTGACACTCTTGCAAACACATGCACTCAGCTATGTTATTGCATCATTTTTCTTTTTTTTTTTTTTAACTCGTGAAGTTTATTCACCTTCACAGGATTAAAATATAGCACAGTAAATTCCATATATGTCTTACTATTTGGTAGACATCAAATATCCATATAAAACAGAGGTATTCCTACTTTTAAGTAATTGTCTGTTACTTCTCTTTGCACATGCAAGTCCTTATATGAAAAGAAAAAACACTGAAAGCAGATCATTTAGTTGCCAAAGTCCAGAGACTCCAACGCAAATGTTCCATTATACCTGTTGAACTAATGAATATGAACGTATTGGCCTGTTTCAGTGTCTTTACATTGCCTCAGTTTATACACCATACAGGATACCTTTGAATTATATGCAGCATATCCCTTCCTGTGCATATGTGAAGTTACTAAGCAAAAAAAGAGAGAAAAAAGAAATAAAAGAGTAACATTCAAAAACAAACAGTTGTGGAAACTTTTGTTAATACATAGTACATATTCTAGGTTATTATTTAGGCAAAACTTCCAAATTGGAACCAGTGTAAGGTCCTTCCCAATATCCCCCCAAAGGAAAAAAAAAACTCTGATGAGCACTCCTTTACATAACCCCCCCCATCCCATTAGATAGGTATTCATTTGTACCAGAGGTTGGTTATGCCATAAGCAATTGGTCTAGTACTGGGGTACCCTCTGTGGTTTCTAGATAGTCAAAATATGGAAGCCATCTTGCGTTAAATTGTTCCGTGCATAGCTGTAATTGGGCCGTGATAGCTTCCATAGTCTTAATAGAGACAATATTAGCCAACCATAATTTCAGATTTAATGAATGAGGGGTAAGCCAGTGTTGGGTAATAGTTTTTTAATGCTGCAGCTACCAGGATATTAAATAAGAATTTACCAGAAGAGGTTCTCAAACTAACTGGCGGTAGCCCCAGCACTAGATTCTGAAATGAGAGGGTCTGTTATGGAGAAGATCTGCTGGGGCATCTTAGCTACATCCTTCCAGTACCCTTGAATATGAGGACACCCCCATAATATATTAATATACTAACATACTAAAAGCCAGCAGAATAGGCCTCCTGGTCTGTCTAGTCTGCTCGGTAGCAAGCCCCCTACTGGGAGCTCACTTTACCACCCCTCCCAGTCCCCAAGATGGTCTTCCCCAGCTTCAGTATCCCCCTGTACCTGTCCCAGCCCTTCTTGAAACCCTCCACTGTGCTGTCTTCCACCAAACTCCTAGGCAGGGCGTTCCATGGCTCCACCCACCTCTCGGTAAAGTAATGTCTCCTACGCTCTCCTCTGTAATTCCCCCCCCCTTCTTAAACCTGAACACCTCATCGGCTCCCCACTTGTTTATCCCATTAACATACTTGAAGACCTCTATGTCCATCAGTGCTATGTCTTTCTTAAGGTGGGGTCTCCAGAACTGGACACAATTCTCAGGATGCGGCCTAACCAGGGCATTATACAGAGGGAGGATCACCTCCCTCCTCCTGAATGTAATCCCCCTGGTTATGCAGCCCAGAATTCTGTTTGTTTTTGCTGTGGCTCTTCAACAGTTCTCAGTGTTACTCATTTTGCTATCCACCAATACTCCTAGATCCTTTTCGCCTGATGTGACTTGCAGTGTGACCCCCAGGTGTATGCATGGCCCGGGTTTCTGACCCCCAGATGCGGCACCCTACATTTCCCTGCATTGAACTTCAATCCCCACTTCCTTGACCACCTCTCCAGGGTATCCAGATCCTCCTGGAGGGCACCTCTCCCTTCCTCCCCATCCGCCAGGGTTCCCAGTTTTGAGTTGTCCACAAAGAGGCTCAGTCTACTCCTAACACCTCTCCCTATGTCCGAGACATAGGAATTGAACAAGAGTATAATATCTGGTAATGCGTATCCCATTCCCCACATGATCTCCAACACCGATCCATGTTGGTGGGACTGAAGTGCGCTGATATTACCGGTGAGATAAAGTATCTAGAGATGGCCTTCCACCTAAATTCCCTCCATTGGGGGAGTTGGTAGTTTTATGTATCCCCCTCCATATTCTGCTCCAGTCCTCATCACTAAGTTAAGAGCCCATTCCTCCTGCCATTGCATCTCAATATGTTGTACCAAAAGGGTACCCACTCCTTCTTGCAAAGTTTTATAGATGCTCGAGATACATTTCCTTGTATCAGCCATACTTTTTTTTGATAAGTAAGCAGAATGGGAAGGGCTGGATCCTCAATAAGTGGTGTTATGCCACTAGATGAGTTAAAATAGTGGCGACACTACCGAAACCTAAAAAAATCTTACAGTGGGATGCCAAACTTCTCCTGTAGCATTTGGAATGATTTGATTACTTCTCCTTGCAGAAATTGAGATGGGTATCCAAGACCCTGCTGTTCCCAGCACCGGAAACGAGACTCATTCTTTGGGGTCGGGAATTGGGCCAACATGGATAGAGGAATATATTTCCATACTGGAGTGAGAATTTCCCACCATTGTCTAGTATTGACCTACATGGATAGTTATGCCTAGTCCATCGGTTTGTAATGACTCTGAGATCCTGCATACGGATTGACCATGGGAGAATTCTAAGGGGGGGTAAAGGGGTGAGCTTCTCTTTCCATCACTTACCATCCTCCCCTAAGTTCCGGGGATAACATCTGGAGTATTGGAAGTATTTGTGCAGTTCTGTAGTAATTTTGAAAGTTGGGTAGTCCCATCTCGCCCTTCTCTTTGGTCTCAGTTAGCAAGTCCCATCTTTTTCTGGGTCTCCTACTTGCCCACACAAAACAGGAAAGTTTTTTTCTTTAGTTCCTTCCAATCTGTCCAGGGGATGGGTATGGGTAGTGTGGAAAACAATATCCATTTTGATGGTTTCTATTCTGTTAGTTAAGGTGAAGGGTAAGGCCTGTCCGCTATTAATTTCTTAAAAGATTTGTTTTTTAAGGGAGTGATAATTATAAGTATACAATTTTGACAATTTGGTGGGTATCTGGATACCCAAATATCGAATGTTGTCCTTTGCCCATTTAAAAGGAATTCTATCTTTAATGTTACCTGATAGTGAGCCCCTAATATGCATTACTTCAGATTTATCTACATTCACCTTAAATCCAGAAATATTTCCAAAGTGTTCCAGAAGTATTACTAGAGGGGGAATAGATTGTTCTGGGTTATCTACATAAATCATACTGTCATCCTTGTAGAGGGATATTTTATTCAATACATAATAACTGGCGTCCCCTTTTCCCTCATAGGGAAACCGTGGCATAATTTGCCGTAATAAAGGAGTGTTTATTACGGCAAACACACACATGGTTTCTCTCACTCTGCACATGTGCCCACTTGAGTTCCCCACTTCCTGACTGCTGTCTCTATAGAAGACTCTCTGCTTCACTTGTCGCACAACCGGGAATGGAGACAAAACCACCACTCAGCCTTGGCAGTAAGTAATACAAAACAAAACTTAGCACAAGGACGGAACTGTTTTAGCAGTTGTCATAAAATAAACTTTTAAATACTGGAAGTCGACGGCAGACTATAACCTAACAGGACTGCAGCTGCACAGCAACTTTTTTTTTAATTTTATATAATTGCTGAGGTGAAAAAGGGAAGCCCAGCAATTATATATATATAAAAAATGAAGTATGGGGCGGTGTGTAAACTTGAAGTTTACACCCCCCACCCCCGAGGGGTTAGATGATTTAATAAACCCCTCGAGCTTTGCTCTCTGGGTTTATGTAGCATCTAACCCCTCAGGTGTGTGTAAACTTCTCGTTATACACGCCACCTCATACTGTATTCTATATGTTGTTCGTGTAAATTCTCTGAATGAGAGAGTTTTCTCAAATTGCTTGAGCAAATGGTTCCATGCTAAGAGCGAACAGTAATGGGGACAGAGGGCACCCCTGTCTTGTGCCTCTCTCAATAGGGAGGGAGTCTGAGATAGTTCCGTTGACTCTGACCCATGCTATGGGTTGGGAATAACACATGGAAATCCTTTTGAGAAAGGTGCGACCTCCCGCATACAAGTCCATATAAGGTGGTCAAATGCGTTTTCAGCGGCTAAAATATTTGCAAGCTGGGCAATCTTGGTTAGGGTCTTATATGCCTTAATGTTTAATCATTTCCTAATATTGACTGACATGTGACGGTGGAGTATGCATCCAGTCTGGTATGGGTGCACCAGGAACTCCATATATTTTTGGAGATGGGTGGCCAAAATCTTTGTTAAAATCCTGATTGAGTAAGGAAATTGGTCTGTAAGCTTCACAGTAGATTCCTGGTTTCCAGGATTTCAGGGTGACTGTAATGAAGGCTTCTTTCCAAGAGTCTTAAAGCTTACTTTCCTCCAAACATGCATTAAAGACCCCAATAAGATGTGGAATAAGAGTTTTCCTAAGTTTCTTATAAAATTCTGCACTAAAGCCATCCGGTCCCAGAAATTTTGCTGCTGGCAAACATGTAATTACTTGGGAAATTTCTTGTTCTGTTATCGGTGCTGACTAGGCTTCCTGTGGTAAAACAGGTAATTTCAGGGAGTTAAGAAATGATTTGGTATGTTCAGCCACATCGTGAGGGGATTTATCTTCTGAGTAAAGAGAGGTATAATATTCTCTGAATTGTTTGGCAATTTCCCCCAGTGTCACCCATGTTTTTTGAGGCATTTTCTTATCTTCTAAGCATTAAATATGTTATCTGCTTGCATTTTCTTTAATCAGAATGCCAATAGCCTTGCCGCTTTCCCTCCCCCTTCATGATATTTCTGGTTTGTGAACCGCAAGAGACCCCCTGCTTTTTTGTTCTCTGTCTCCTGAAGCTCAGCCTTTACTTTAGTTAACTCTTTCCATACCTTCATTTTCTCAGGATTAGATTTGTGCCTGGTTTCCATAATATGCAGCTTTCTGTAATTTTTTTCAAGTGGAGGCTTGTCAACTGCTTTTTAGCGGATGCATAGCCAGTAATTTGGCCTCTGATGACTGCCTTTAGTGAGTCCCTCCAGAGGAGTGGGGAGCATTCTGAGGGATGGGAGACCCCCACCAAGTCTGTTATGGCTTGTTCTGTTTCACAAAATGTTTATCATTTAAAAGAGAGACATTAAGCTTCCAGATTGATTTCCTGTCTTCTGAACTCCACTTTAATATTGTAGAAAGTAGGCTATGATCTGACAAGGAGGTTGGATGAATGTCGGAAGCCTGACTGGAGTGAAGGTCTGAGTTATGAGTGAAAAATAAATCAATTCCAGAATAGGATTTTTGTGACACCGAGTAATATGAGTAATCTCTTTCTCCCTCATCCTGGGATCTCCATGTATCTCTGAGCCCCATTTCTGTCATTAGGGCTTTTAAGTTTTTTTTGCAGCTGCCCTACCTGTGGACAGACGACCCGAGGATCGATCTGCACATGGGCTCAAAAAGTGATAGTCTCCCCTTAAGATTATCTGTCCTTTTGGCAAGGCAGCTAGTTTGGAAAAAAATGTCCGAGATAAATTTACTTGGTCCAATATTTGGGGCATATATATTAATAAAGTATATAATTTTACCCTGTAGTGTAGCTGAAAGCCTGACATATCGCCCCTGTAGCCGCTCTTCAGTCTCCTGGGCTTTTAAGGACTATTGCTACCCCTGCTTTCTTAGAAATAGGGTGAGAAGCAGTCACTACTTGCCCCACCCATGAGCGCCTTAATTTGGTATGCTCCAATGCTGAGAGATGTATTTCTTGCAGAAATGCTATATCACTGCCCAGATGTTTCAATTCACTGAGTAACCGGGTGCGTTTGATTGGTGGGTTAATCCCCTTTTTATTATAGAATATTATCTTTAAAGTAGCCATTTCACTTCAAGAAATAACATCCCTTTATTAGAAAATAAAACTGGGGGGGGTGGCGCTGTTGAGCAGCCAAGCGGGAGACAGCAAGTTTTTGGAGGCTCCAGCTCTTAACATGGATTAAAGTATTTAAAGTCAAATTTATTGCATTTGTCCCAGCTCCTCAGCTTCAGATAAGCTCCTGAATTCTTTCTGAAAATGAAAAATGGGTAAAACTAAAGGATCAGCGGCCGCTTCTGCAGATTTCTTTCAACCGCGAGGCCAGAGAGATGGTGGGCCTAATTGTGGTAGAGTGGCAGAGACCTCTCATTCAGAGGAACCCCGAAAATGTGTCCCTGGCTACGGTCAGCGCTACCCTGCTGGAGCTGGTGCATATGGTCCAAGAGTTAGACCATAAATTAGACCAACTAACACCGAGAGTAGCGGCTTTGGAAACGCAAGTGACCTGAACAAACAATCGATAAATAAACTGGAGGGCAATGTAAATAAACTTACGGATGTCTCCACAAAACTGATCGGGGATACTACCTGGCTGCGACAATGCTTGGAGGTCTTGGAGAATCAGGTGCGAGAGAGGAACATAAGAATTTTGGGTCTACCGGAATCGGCTGAGGGGGAAGATCCTTTGGACTTCATCCGAACTTTTTTGCCAGAACTGCTCGGATTTGATGAGGAGGACTCCCCATTGTCCCTGGAGAGGGCCTACAGACTCACTCCTCGAAGGGCAAAGAAAGGAAATACTGATCCCACACTGCTGCTCAGAGTGTGGCGATAGGGACCGAATACTGGCGGCAGTACATCGATTTAAGAAAGTTTACATATGACGAATTGGACCTAAACATCTTTTTGGACTTGTCCTTTGGAACTCTGCAGTGGCGTTAGCTATTTGATGGGATCTGGGCCCGCCTGAGACAATTAAAGGTTCAGCAAGCACCAACTCTTGTACCCGGTCAGACTGCGCATCTCGTGGAATGATAACATTTATCAGTTCAACAATCCGAAAGATGCTGAAAAGATTCTGGACACTATTGAACTGGAAGGATTTCAAGGGACTAAGGAGACAGGAGGCGAGTGACTGTTGCTTGGGACACTATTAGGATGTGTAATGTATTGCTTTCCCTTACAGTACTATGTTTAGGTTTCAATTTAGGGTGGTGAATAATCCTGAGAGTGTTAGTAATTTAGGTAGTGGGAAGTTTTCTACTATGCTTTTTGTTTTTTGGCCCCAGCGTGTGTTTGTTCACGTAATCGAACTCTATCTGGAACTGGTAAACACGGACCTAATTTACCCTTTCACATGGAATGGCGTAAAATGGAACTCTGCCTACCCTCTTTTCATTTTATAGCCCATGCACCCCCCAAATTATCATTAACTTTAGTACTAATGCTGTTTGTTATTAAGGGGTTCTGATGTTTCAGCACAAGTTTTGCCATGTTGTTGATATGCATCTTCAGATGGGGGAGTTGGGAGAATGGGATATTGGAGTGTATTAAAGGGGTCATATGGAAATCTGTATTAGAGCTGCTTTATCCTGTATAGTTATTACCCTACGGGGTTGTGGGCTGGCCCTCACACTAATTGGTCCCAGATGAAGGGCTGACTGGTGTTCATATCCCTCTGGGGCAATCCCTGGGCTGTAGACTTTTGGACTTGCTTAAGATTTAGAAATGGTCAATTCCTCTATTTGAGAGTTTGTTAGGGGTGACTTATGTTAGCTATGCTATATAACATGTCTTTACAATTTGTGTAAAAGAATCACCTATATCTGTCTGCTTTATGTAAGTGTTATCTTGCTAAAAGCTCAATAAAAATAAAATGTAAAAAAAAAAAAAAAATAAAACTGGGTCCTGTTCCTTTCCTTTTTTTTTTTTTAAATAATTTATTTAAAATTTTCAGCAAAACTTACAAAAAGTTTCCACAGAGGAATACAGGATTAAGTTATCCATAAACATCTGCTTACTAAGGCATCACAAGACACCCTCCCCATAGTTACAGCATTAGGGGAAATAACATAATTTGCATTAGCAGGAAAAACCTTACTTATAACATGGTATTAAAAGAGAAACACAAAAGAAGCAGTTTCATTCGTTAACGTATACCATGTGGTACATCAGCAACCATGGTCTAATACCATAGTAGACCATGGTTTGTGATGTAATACCTTAGCAATCCACTACAGGCAAAAAGCAGTATACAAGTGAAAGGAATATGCAAATAGTTTGTAGTTTGTAGCTGTTCCAGCTTATTTTTGCTAAGGTTTTTCCTGGCACAGGGTTTTTGACATTTTCAAGATTGTTCTATGTTGTAACTGCCACACTAGTTCATGACTTACTAAAGACTGTACATTTAAACTCCACATATACTGTTAATTATGCTGCAACAATATTTCTTTAGAAGTGAACATTTACATACTGTTACCATCCCTTTTGATCTACTGCTTTCTAAGCAACTGTGGGTGCAATGCATTGTGGATGACTGAATAACATTATCTGTCCTAGCCTTTTCTTGGTGAATACACAGTGGTAAAGATGAGCATGCAGCCTCTAGAACCGAAAGCAAAAATAACAGACAGTGAGATAAACAAAGCAAAATCAAAGAGAGAGGATACTTCTATGGGTGAAAAGAAAAATAAATTGAGAGAAACAAAAAGAAATGAAAGAAACAGACTAACAATACTAGTCAAAACAAGTATTTGAAAGGTGAAAGCAGTAAACGTTGTGTTGTTCTATGTCCTGCTGAGTTAGATAGTTTAGAGGGAAAAAAAAGTGAAAATAATATTCCGCAAAATAGTAGTTGTTGAATAAAGTGTTTTTCAGATTGGCTTAATTCAGTACATTTGGAGAAACGGTGCTTGTGCTACTAGGATTGTTTGACAGCCACCTATTGGTCTGCAAAGGAACTGTGGGGAGAAAACTAAGATGTACCGTAGCACACTCCCATCATGCAGTGCAGCCCATACCTTGTAATACACACAGAAGAAAATCAAAGCACCTAGAATAGAAAGTGTATTGCAAGTTTTTGAAAAGTTGTAAAATATGTTTTGATGTTAGAAAGCAATAGCTTATAATGAAAGTTATTTTAACAAAAGTGAAATAGCAGCCACAATATTTCCAATAGTTGTGTTCCAACTGTTTTGAAGTATATGTACACCATGTTTAACAGCTCAACATACAGCATTTTGAAAGTAAATCAGTGTGACTGTATTCGTTTATTCAGAGATTATTAGTCATACCATCATTGCCGGTGTTACAAGCAGATTAAGCCACTCGAAAGGATGGGTCTACGATGGAATTAATCCGTGGTTGGGGGGGTTGGACCCAAGGTACTGACCATGGATTAATTCCACAGTAGACCCATCCTTTCAAGTGGCTTAATCCTTACATAGGACAGCCTGTAACAGCCTAGAGCAATGCCAGGCATAGTAGCGAGGATAAAATCCAAAGTAAAGCCATTTTTTAACAGTTAGGCAACCGCCCCAAATAACCCCACATTATTAGTATACCAATATCCACATAATAATTTTAGCTCCTAAGGATGAGCCCGTTTCAAATATTTAAGAGAGCAAATAAGTTCTTTTAGGGAAGCCTCACAAGCATCACACCTGCAAAAGAAACGTGCTTATAAGCATTGAATGCCACAAAATGTGTATTAGGCCCACATCGACAGGATCAAATAAATATAAAGTTAGCTAACATCAGAGCTACAAAAGTCAAGTTTGAAGGCCTTAATTAGAGTTCCATGGGCACCCCGTAGGAATCGCTGCACAGTGCTCACTGTCCCTCTATTGTTCAGTCACCTAACAGGGCCCCATCATCCGATGAATTGTCCTTGTTCTCCGTCTGCTCCCCCTCAATCCTCTCCTGAAGCTTACATGCCTCAGATGGGTTGTTAAAGAGGTATGTATGTCCTTTCCAATGTACTTTTAGTTTAGCAGGCAAGAGAAATTGGGTGCGATACCTTCAGGAACCTCAGCTTACTTCACGCCTGATCAAAAGCTTTCCTGCATTGCCTAATTGAGTAAGAGAGATCGGGGAACAGAGACAAATCCGCATCCCCATAACGCAGGTGTCGTTTGCTTCCTGTAACTGCTAGGATCTGATCCCAAACTCCTACCCTGGTGCAAACCATTAGGAAGGTGCGGGGTCTGGTAGCATTAGGCCTCGCACGCCGGGGAGTGATGCAGTATGCTTTTTCCTAGAGCCAAGGGGGGGATCATCATCCGATAAACCCAGTATTTGTGGTTGCATGGTTAAGGCAAAGAAAAGGGGATCCTCTCCTTCAGACCACTCCGGCAGCCTAATGACTCTTACGTGCCACTCCCTTGCAAGGTTCTCTGCATTCTCCAGGCGCTGTCGAAGTAATGAGTTCTCCTTCACAAGTTTAGCGGTTACATCTACTGACTTGAGAGAGGCCCCCTCGGCACGCTGTACCACTCATTCACATTCATCCACTTGGGTCTCAAGAGCATTTACTCCGGGAGTAAGGGCGTCTAATTTTTTGTCCGTGTCCCTCACAGTTTTCACCAGGTGGGCCAAAGTAGAGTTAACTGTGCCCAAGGACACCTCCTCTGTCCCAGAGCCACTACCACCGCAGGCTTCTTCTGACTGCTGCGGCCCCCCCTCCCCGTGTCATCGTCTTTGGCTTAAAAAGTCGGCTGAGGACACTGCTTTTTGGTTTGCCCATATTTGCAGCTGACTCAACACAAACAGGTTGAGAGCTTGTCAGGCGACAAGGATTATGAAAATTAGAGCGTTTTCAATAGTATTTTGCCTCTATTCCCTGGGAGCGCTGTAGGAAAACGTCTGCTCCACTCTGCTGCCAAGCCATGCCCCCGGGTTCTGTTCCTTTCATACCCATTACTATTTAACTTTATGACTGAGTTCTTAGTTCCTAGTATTGCCTGTAGGCAAGTTTCTGCAAACTTCAACAAAAAATTTGGAAGCCAAACAGTGGCTAAATAACAGTAATTTCATGAACAGTGTTAACCCGTTAACCATAGACATTAAACAGAACAAAAAGATTAGTTTGAAAAAGTAGTTGCCACTTTCTAGGTATGAGCACAGTGCAAATATCGCACTGCAAGAAGTCACAAAACTCGCTAAATCAGATTCCCCGATGGAAAAATTAGGGGAAAGTGTCACTTGCTACCGACACACTCAGGAGCCAGTGTACACTAAAGTGTTCGTCACCCTCCTATTACAAACTGGTTTCTATATATGCGTTACCCATCTCCTTTACGCGTTTTTCCTTCCCTCCCTCCCTTCTTTGATTTATTGTAGCCCAAAATAGGGGGAACAAAGCAAGATGCATATGGGGAGGGAGAACACCTCAGAAGACAGAACACGGACTGTTCCCCTATTATATGTACATTAGTTCCTCCTCTGAGACAATTGGCTTTGAGAGGGGCCCCCCCTTCCCCCGAGGCGTCTTGCCTCTGCACTAGCCCACAGAAGTTCCCCGCTATGGAGTTCTGCTTGTGCGTTCTCCTGTGAAATACAGGGCGAGCACCTCTTGAATGTTGGGGAATGTTTCTCCCCAAAGCAACTCTCTCTTTAAATCAAACCATTAGTGAGAGCGGCCCCCCCCTCCATATTCTCTACCCGTCCAGTTAAATCCAGAGTTAGTATTCAACTCCAGTCATATTAGGAAGATAATCTTTTGGGCCATACTTAAATTTCCCCCCTCCCCCATCCCCGCCTCTATCTATACTTGCATTGAGTAAATCCTGCTGTAATAGCCCTCGTTTCCTGCCCTCCTTCCACCAAAAACCTCTAGAATTATGTATGAGATAAATGTACCGCTTAATATAGAATAAAAGTTCTATCCAGTTGATTAGGCAGTTCAGTACTAGTATGCAGGGAAAAAGTGAGGAAGTTCTGAAACATTAACATGCCCTCAATTCAGCAGAAGGCTAGTGCCCTTCTTAAAGAGTCCAAATGAGGATTACATGACGACCGCTCGTATTTCTGCACAAAGCAAAGAACAGAACCTCTCAAGTTGGAATGCTAGTCGAAGAGGTGTCCTTGGTTTTAACTAAGCTGCTGCCAGTGACCAGCTTGCTTCAGTAGCTTAGCGATGTCCGCTGTGGCTGCTTTCGGTAGTGCCCCTGGTAACCCACGTTTCTGACCTGTTCCACCTCGTTACCACGCTCCATACTCCTGCCAGAAGTTTATTTTCTAGCTGCACTACTTCAAGATCCTGTACAGGAATCTCCAGACTTCTCAAGGTAGGAATGGCCTCCACTAAAGACTGAAAGGCTTTCAGTCCCTCCTCCAGATGAATCTTCAGTGGGGCAGGGAAGAGCAGTTGGGCTTTCATGTCTATTTTTTTTTAAGCTTTGAGTTTCCAAATGATTGCTCTGACCCTCTGCCTCTTGGCCTGGAGAGCATTAGAAAAGTCTTGATCGAAGTAGATTTGTGCCTCTTGATATTTTATTTGATGCCGCCAAGCTTCTTGCAACATTAGTTCCTTACTTTGGTAGTATACCAACCGAATTATCCATGATCTGGGACAAGTGGCTGGGTGTGATGGCTTGAATCCAAGCGAGCGTTGCGCTCTAATTACAAATTCAAATCTGATGGCAGTGAGAGAGTTGATCTTAGTAAATGCTGGATGAAATCCATTGCAGTAGCATACCCTTCCTCTTCCTCCTCTGGGACCCTATGTACCGGAAAATTGTTGTGGTGTGCTTGATTTTCCATGTCCTCAAGCTGCTCATGTACCTCCTTGTCCCTCTGAAGTAAATATAGCATCATTCGCTCATTTGTATCTTGTGCCTCTGTCAACTCGGTGACTTTTGCAGCGTTATCAGATACTTTTTTGTCAAGTTTCTGAACATTCTGTCGCAAATCTAAGGAGAAATCGATTTTTTTTGTTTCTGTTTAGAATTTTCTGTAGGGTGCATGCTGAACCTGCTAGAAGAATGGGTTTGTCGGCATCTAGATCCAGGGAGTATTCTGAAGATGAGCACCCGCGTGGAGTGAAGGCTACAAATCCTTCCATGTCCTCGTTTAATACTAGTTGCTTCATCTTACTCGATGGTTGATCTTTTTTTAAGTTTTTGCCACGCTGTGGTTTTGAGGCCATGTTTATCTAAATACTATAGCCCTGAGAGATATTCAAATTTTGTGTCAAGTGAGGATTAATTAAATTAACTAGGCGGTTACCGCGGAGCAGTAAGGATTAGCTTCCAACGATAACTGTGATGTCACTGGAAGTCCATTATATAATTTTTCTTCCACAACTGCTGTTGCAGCATTTTTTCTTCCTTTTTTTTCTGCTGATACTTGTATGCTTTAGGTTTATAAAATAGCTTAATGTTGTTTAGTATCCAGGCTTTTTGGTATAAAAATGAGATTAAAAATGTGACAGTACATGTGTATATACAAGGTTAATGTACAATAATGTGATTGATCTCAATCAAATGTGTGTTTTTTTTTGTTTTTTTTTTTTAAGCCAAAGGGGGAGCGACTTCTTGACATTATCCCCGAGGGTACTGACAGTGGGAAGAGTAGTAGTGCAGATAGAATTACGGTCCCCATTGGTGTCAGTGAGAATTGCAGTCTTTAGAGTTTAGGGAGGGGACTTTGATCCACATGCCGTCATTTAGCAGGTGTCCCCAGGGTGCAGACAAGGCACTGGCTGGGTCATACTGGGCATGGGTGCCATGCAGAGGAACATCAGGCACAGCAGGCAGGAAAGGCTAGTAATGCCCACGTGCCCTTAGATATTGGAGGTGGGTGTCATAGAAGCATAGAATTTGACAGCAGATAAGGACTGCTTGGCCAACCCAGTCTGCAAGTTTTTTTCCCCTGCCTATACTGTCACCACATACACGATTTGATCTCCGAACCCCCTTGCTTCCCACTAAAATTCTCTTGCACCTGTACCATGCATGCTTGAAGCACACCAGTGTTTTTGCCCCCACCACCTCCACTGGAAGACTGTTTCAGGCATCCACCGCTCTTTCAGTGAAGAAATACTTCCTCACCTCTCTCTTGAATGTACCCCCTCCCAGCTTCATTGCATGTCCTGTTGATTTGGGCATCTTTTCCTCTGAAAAATGCTCCCGTCCTGTTGCTTATTTACTCCCGTCAGGAATTTATAGGTCTCTGTCAAACCCGCCTCTCACTGTTCTCTCTTTCTTGGTGTACATATTGAGGTCTTTCAGTCGCTCGCAATGAGGCCGTTGATGCAGTCCCCACACTTTTAGTTGCCCTCTTCTGGCCTGCTTCCACTCTACGTCCTTCCTGAGATGTGGTCTCCAGAACTGGACACAGTTCTCCAGATGGGATTTCACCAGCAATCTATACAGTGGCAACACCACCTCCTCCTTCTGCTGGTGATACCCCTCCCAGTGCACACCAGTATCCTACTGCCTTGTCGCACTGCCGCACCACTTTGAGATCATCAGATATGATTACTCCCAGGTCACGTTCCTGTTTGGTGACCATCAATACCTTTTTCCCCATATTGTACTCCACCTCTGGGTTTCTGTGCCCCGAGTGCGTGATCATGCACATTTTTGCATTGAGACCTAGCTCTCATACCCTTGACCACTTCTTGAGTTTTCTCAAGTCTCTGCACACTCTTCCCACCCCCTCTGGAATGTCTGCTTATTGCGTATTTTGATGTCATCCGCAGAGGCAGACGTCCCTTCCAGCTCATCTGCAGTATCACTTACAAAGACATGGAAGAGGACTGGTCCCAGTACTGAGTCCTGTGGCATCCCCACTGGTCACCCCTCCTTCCCTGGCGTGAACTGTGTTTACCACTACTCTCTGTCACCTATCCCTTAACTAATTTGTTATCCGGTTTGCTACCTTTGGACACACCCCTGAGCTGCATAGTTTGCTCATGAGCCTTCTATGTGGAACGGTGTTGAAAGTCTTACTGTACTTTAAGCAGGCCACATTCAGTGCCCCACCCAGATCTATTTCCGCGGTCATCCAGTCAAAGAAATCTATCAGATTTTTATGACATGACCTTTGCCTGTTGATCTTTGTTGCCTCGGTCTTGTAACCCTCTGGATTCCTTCAAGATACCCTGCAATCCCTTCCTTTAGGAGTGACTCCATTGGCTTCCCCACCACCAGTGTCAGGCTGACTGGCCAAAAGTTGCCAGCCTCCTCCCTGCTACTGCTTTTGTGAAGTGAGATTACATCTGCCCTCCATAAGTCTTCTGGAACCACTCCTGTTTCCCAAAGAGTTGTTGAAAAGGACTGTCAGAGGTGCAGAGCTCCCTCAGAACCGTTGGGTGTACCCTGTGTAGCTCTATAGATTTGTTCACTTTCACATTTTCGAGTTCCTTCAGGACTCTCCTCTGTAAAGGGACTTGTGTTGACCTCCCCCTCTCCAGTATTCCTGTTGCTTTTATGTGACCCACCCTGTTCCTGTTTTCTCTGTGAAGACTGAATAGAAACATTTGTTCAGGATATCTGCTTTTTCCAATATCTTGTCCCCTTTCCTCACCCCTTGGGCTATTCATTCCTGAGTTTGTGCCTTTGCACTCCTCACTGCTTTCTCTGACTCGCGATGCTTCTCCTGATACACTTCTCTGTCCTCGTCCCTCTATGTGTCTTTATACCTCTTGAAAGCTACTCTTTTAGCGTTTACCTTTTCAGCCACTTCTTTGCAACCATAGCGGTCTCTTTTCCTCTTGTTTTTGCTCACTTCCTTTGCACAGAGGTTTGTTGCGTTCACTGTGACTTCCCTTAGCCCATTGTTCCTCCATTCCCCCCAGGTCACACACCCCACCCCGACTAGGTCATCACTGAGGCATACACACCCATTTAAAAAAAAATCTGCCCTCCTGAAGTCCAGGGCCCTTGCCCTTGTGTGGTTTGCTTCTACTGCCATCCTTACATTGACCCACACTGCACGGTGATCACTGGTCTCCAGATGGCCTCCCACCTTGATGTCTGCAATACTGTGCCAGGTCTAATATTGCCCCATCACGAGTGGGCTTCCTGACTAGTTTTCTGAGAAATGCCCCCTTGCAGGGAGTTCAGGATGTCCCTGCATCTAACTGAAGCTTAATTTTGCATCCTGGGGGATTTACTTCCCCCAAGTCCTCCCTTCTTTCTGCCTCAGTCTTGGGGGGGGGGGGTTATGCCTCCCTGATTTCTTCCATCACCCCCCTCAGCTACTTTAAATGTTCATCAAAGAAACATTTAAACTGTCCAGTGAGGACTGTGATTCACTTCCCAGATAGATGCAGGCCATCCCCTCTATATAGGCCCTTATCCCTCCAGGTTGGTCCCCAGTCCCCATTGTAACCAAACCGCTCCTCCCTACACCACTCCTTCAACAATGAGTTGCAGCTCCTGGTATGGAGATCTTGATCCTCCCACCTGGTGTAGACAGCACCTCAGCGAATGCCACTGAGCACCCTACCTGCCTAAGATGTCTCCCCGACTCCCTAAAGTCCTCTTGCACAATTCCAGCCCTGTCCCTAGCGGGATCCGGTTATAATCACGCGTCCCACAAATGGAGACTGCAGCTCTGCGTGCTCTTTTGTGATCCTCCCCCCGTGAGGTAGGACATCATCACAAAAATGGAGGATAATTAATTAATACGGTTTGCAGATAAAAACAGAGTAATAAATATGTTTCATTTGT